>CM073587.1:70599941-71815441 GCA_037074715.1 Magnolia kwangsiensis
TAAAGGGAAATACAATGGTAAAGAATAAAAACTCCAAAATGCTCTGCAACGTGCTCCTGCCTCAGCGCTGCTGCGAACCAACGTCACCTGCACGCAACGGTCGTGCATAAGCTTATAGAAAGCTTAGAGGGTGGTGAAAGTGTGTGCGTACGGTAGTAATATGAACACGCAATGTCTGAGTAATGCGGAATATGCAGACGAATCCATAATGTCATGAGCCGTACCAAGGCTTATGCGATGCAAGACATGAATAGTATCGACCACCCCAAGGCCATGCGATATGCAATGCAACTCAAGCATACAGATCCTCATCTATGTCCATACATCAATATAGCTCAAAATATAGGATATCACCGGGGTCTAGTACACTCTAAACCAGATTGCCGCCACATCGCGCGCAATAAGGTAAGTGTAAGAGACCTCACTATCCATCTGCCAATATCGGGCGCGACTCGTCCATAGCGGACCCATTCCTCGAGCTGGTCAGACTCAGCCTAGCATTGCCCCCTACTCTCGGGTGGGTAAGGCCGCACCCCCTTCCAACCGACCACGACATAGTGGAGAGCGTAACCATCTGGTAATCGGCACTGAACGCTCATCTACCCACTCGGTATAGACGTTGGAGCAACCTCTTGGTACCATAAGGGTTTAGGGACTTTCACCCAGGGATATCAATAGCACCCCATGTAGAACAAGATTTTTGGTATTCAATCCTGCCAACCACGAAGCGTCTGTGGAGGCTACGGCCCTGATGTCACTAGGGCATACAATAACCATGTTACACAAATGTGAAATGCATGATTCACGCTATCCAATCATGCAACAAATCTTGCGCATATCGTGCACTCATGTAGGGCAACACTGCCTAACCAGGAGCCCATAAACAACCTGCCCGAAGGCATATGCTATGATCAGTCAATCCCCATATCAAGCATACATATGATGCGTATGATCATGAGTCATGAAACTATACTAACATGTAAATGAGTGATGAACCATCCTTACAACGCAGATGGGCCTGGATGGCCGAAACACAGCAAGTACGGCCCAGTAATGGGCCCCAAGGAGAGTCGTAAAGTGGACATCCAACCAACATTACACTCACAATGTGGACGTCAAACCAACATTGCTCCCAAGGCACGATCTTCTTAAACGTCGCTACATAACCTGTATTGGGATTACACATTGCAATGGACCTTAGGTTCATCCAATTGGGCCTTACATATATATCAAATGGGCCATATCTTATGGGCCTTTTATTCATCAGATGGGCTATATAAATGGGCCACACCAATGGGTCTTATGTGCATTGCAATGGGTCAAACCCGGGGGCTTGGATTGCATCAAATGATCTTAGTCTCATGAGTCTATTATGTGACCAATGGGCCACACCAATTGGGTCTCACATGTAGATCAAGTGGGCCTCAACCCATAGACCTAACATGAGTCAAATGGGCCTAAACCCCTAGGCCTATCATGAGTCAAATGGGCCTAAACCCCTAGGCCTTAATCAAATAAAATGGGCCTAACTCATGGGTCTCAAATAAATCCAATGGGCCTAATCCCATGGGCACTTTTTATAATCAAATGGGTTTAGTCCCATGGGCCTTACAATATATCAAATGGGTTCACTTTCATGGGCCTTGAGTACATCAAATGGCGTAGTCACATGGCCTTAGATCATATCCATTGGGCCTAAACCCATAGGCCCTAAATATCAAGTTAAGCCCATAGGCTTTACATATCAAGTGGGCCCAAGTTCTTAGGCCTTAAATGAATCAAATGGGCCTAGCCCATAGGCCTATTGCAAACCAAATGGGCGTAACCCATATGATATAAAATGTAATATTATATTATATATTAATATAACAATATATACTATATTAATATAATTTAATTTAAAGAAAATGTAACGTCTAGGCCCTGGATGGCCTGGACATGCACCTGCATCAAGGGAGGGCCCCACCGTCCGCTGGACGGTGGAGGAAATTTTACAACAAGGTGGGCGCCACCATCCACTGGACGATGGTCTTAAAAAAATATAAATATCATGGTGGCCCCCATGTGGGGCCCACCAGAAATGTTCATTCGAAATCCAACCGTTCACAAGGTCCCTTGGACCTGGATGAAGGGAAAACATAAATTTCAGCTTAATCCAACACCTCAGTGGGCCCCAAACAGATTTTAATGGTAATATTCAATTCACACTGTTTCACGTGGTGTGGGCCACCTGAGTTTTGGATCTGCCTCATTTTTGGAGGGGGGCCCACCACTGGGGTGGCCCACCTAATGAACCGGATGGATGGCAAACAAACATTACTGTGGGGCCCACGGCTGGAGTCGTGGGTCCCTAGCCGGACATCCGCCCGTCGTTCCATGGTTTTTTTTGCAGTCAGAGGCAGAGGCAAGCCTCTACCATTTGGTTTTTTTTTAGAAAGGGGGAAAAACCCGTTTTCCCGCGGTTTTTCGCACGTGGGGCCCCCAAAAATGAAATCCGCCCCGGCCATTGCGATCAGCGGCTCGAGGCCATCCAAATGAGTCCAGAGTTTGAATTTTTTTTATACTTAGAAAGTGAAATAAAACAAAATAATGATCTTGAATGGTAGTGATGCATTCTTTGATATTATGGTCCACCAAGTCTTCCAATAAGCCCCAAACTTCTACCCAACGGCTAAAACACCGTAGGTAAGAGGATGGACGACTTGGATTACTCAAATACATCATGGTGGGGCCTATGCCAGGGGACCACCCAAAAAGCCTTACTTTTTTTTTTTGTAAAGGAACGTCCAGCGTCCCAGACGCTGGACGATGGGCCCCCTTTTTTTTTAATTTAAAAATGCATTGTGGTGGGCCTTTTTAAGTGGGCCACCACTGATGGATGGTGGGGGTACGACATGCAAGGTGGGGCCCACTTGAAGAACCCTTGCACAGAATAAATACCTCAAGGTGAGGTCCATTCAAGTGGGCCACGCAACCCCTTAGCATAAAAAATGAAATAAAATAAAATAAAATAAAGTAAAAGAAATAAAAGAGAGAGAGAGACATGGAGAGTGGGACACGGCTTGTGATGGAGGGACCCCGACATTATGGGCCCTCCTTTAAAAGCAAATGATACAAAAAAAAGGGTCCCTCAACACATGGGACCACCAAGATCGAGAATCAACGGTGGAGATCCTCTCTCCACCAAAATGGACGGTTTAGATGACCTTTCTTAAAGAAATAAACATCATGATGGGGTCCATGGAGAATGGTCCCATCATGGAATGATTATGATGATCCAAGTGGTCCATCGGCCACAAATAAGGGTCCCAAGTGAGATCCACACCATTGATCGGTGGGCCTCACTTGGTCCACCATAAAAATAAGAAAAACTACCCTATAGAGGCACCCACCGTCCGATCTTCTTGCTCCTAGGGGTTCCTTGGCACCTTGGCTTCAACTTCAATGGATGAGATGAAGAATGGAGGGTTGAGATGGGAGATTTTGGGATGAAGAGGTGGGCCACTTGGAGCTTAGGAGAGTTTGGAAAACTTCATACGTATGGAGCTTGGAAGTTGCTTGGAGGTTTGAAATGAGAAAGAGAGAAAGAGAGAGAGAGTGATGTAAGGGAGAGAGAGAGAGTGATGGATGGATGTGGTGAGTGATGGTTGTGTAAGAAAATATTGGCTTTTGTGACTTTTGTGTAAGAGAGGTATGGGAGATGAAGACTTTTGTGGCTTTTTGTGTAAGAGAGGTATGAGAGATGAAGACTTTTATGGTTGCTTGGGAAAAGGGAATAAAGTGATGTATACTTGACATGTGATGGCTTGATGGATTGATTGATTGATGGGATTGATGTAATTGATGTGACACATCGTAGAGATTCCCTTGGGTTTCGCAACGCGCTGCATTTTTTTACACCGAACGTTGGCCCACATCTCTTGATCAGGGTATCGCCTCGGCGCACGAGTCGCAGCATCAGAACCGTAACGACGGTGCAGTCGCTATGGTATTGGTCTCGGGTTGAGTCGACTCGGGTTGTCGGCATATGAATCAGGGTCACGCGTCGATATCGATTAAGGGTCGAAGGTTGCCGGAATTCGACCGGTAAGACCGCGGAAGTCTACGGAACAGTACGGACCAAGATACGGGTCTTACAGCTCTCCCCTCCTTATAAAAATTTCATCCTCGATATTTACACAAGCATCGCAACTAGGCATAACTCGCGAGGAATAAGAAACATAACGTCATCATATAGAATCAGGGGCAGCATACAAAATACAACATATGGTCAACCATCAAAGAGATGAGGATAACGCTCTCGAATCTCAGCCTCACGCTCCCACGAAGCCTCCTCTATAGAATGGTGACCCCATTGCACCTTCACCAACGGAATGACCTTGGTTTTGAGGACCTGCTCCTTCCGATCAAGGATAAGGACTGGCTGCTCAATGTAAGAAGCGTCCTTATGAACCTCCAACGGCTGCCAATCAATAACGGGAACTATGTCTGACCCACACTTCCTTAACATGGAGACGTGGAAAACGTTGTGGACGCCAGACAACTGTGATGGCAAGGCAAGCCGATAGGCCACAGCGCCAACCCGCCCAGTGATCTCGAAAGGTCCTATGAATCATGGGGCAAGCTTGCACTTCGCTCCAAATCGAACTACGCCCTTCATGGGCGAGACCTTAAGATACACATGGTCCCCTACATCAAACTCCAAGGGACGACGCTGACGATCAGCAAAACTCTTCTGTCGGCTCTAAGCTGTGTGCATCCTCTGCCTGATGATATCTATAGCCTCTGAAGTCTCCTGTACAAGCTCGGGACCTAGGAGATGACGCTCTCCAACCTCGGTCCAACAACTCGGTGATTGTATGGTCTACCATATAGTGCCTCAAAAGGAGCCATGCCGATGGTCGCCTGATAGCTGTTATTGTACGCGAACTTAGCCAATCATAGATGCTCATCCCAGCTACCCCCGAAGTCAATCGCGCAGGCCCGAAGCATGTCCTCAAGTATCTGATTGACCCTCTCGGTCTGGCCATCGGTCTGCGGATGGTACGGGGTGCTGAGCTGCAAATCAGTCCCCATCGCATGCTGGAAGCTCTCCCAAAACTGAGACGTGAACCTCGAGTCCCGGTCAGAAACGATCGAGACTGGAATGCCATGCAGTCTCACAATCTCCTCAATAAACAGTCTCGCAAGCCGGTCCATAGACCAAGTCGCACGCATCGCAAGGAAATGTGCCGACTTCGTCAGACGATCCACGACAACCCAGATGACGTCATAACCGCGCTGAGTCCTCGGTAAACTCATAATGAAATCAGTCGACATGTGCTCTCACTTCCACATCGGGACGCTCAACGGTTGCAATAGACCAGGAGGTCTCTGATGATCGGCCTTGACACGCTGGAACGTGTCACACTCGGTCACAAAACTGGCGATCTGGCGCTTCATCCTCGCCCAAAAATACTGTCACCTCATGTCACGGTACATCTTCGTCGAGCCCGGGTGGATAGAAAACCGCGATTAATGTACCTCGGTCATAAGATCTCTGCGTAACTCTAAAATATCTGGGACACATAATCGGCCTCTGAAGCGAAGTCCACCGTCTGTACCGATCTGCCAATCTGCCTGACCCTCAGATGCCGCCTCAGCCATATAACTCTGCAACGACTGATCAGCCTGCTGAGCCTCGATCACCCTAGCGACAAGAGAGGGTTGAATAGACAAGCTCGATAACTGTACAATGGAAGACTGCAGGCCGAACTCAAAGTCATACGCAGCAATATCCTCAAGCATCCTCCACTCCTGAATCATCATATGAGCCACTAGGCCTCATGGCTGACGGCTGAGGGCATCTGCCACCACGTTCGCCTTACCCGGGTGGTACTAGAGGTCGAAATCATAGTCCTTCAGGAGCTCCATCCAGCGCCTCTGTCTCATATTCAACTCAGACTGTGAGAAGAGGTACTTCAAGCTCTTGTGATCAGAGAAGAGCTCGAACCTGACCCCATAAAGATAGTGCCTCCACACCTTTAGTGCGAAGACAACTACAGCCAGTTCTAAGTCATGCGTAGGATAGTTCAGCTCATGGACCTTGAGTTGACGAGATGCAAAGGTCACTGGTCTCCCGTGCTGCATCAGAACAGCACCCAAACCGATATGTGAGGCATCGGTGAATACAATAAATTCGTCACTCCCAGAGGGAAGAGTGAGGACAGGAGCGGACGTCAGATGGTCCTTCAACTCCGTAAATGCTCGCTCACAGGCGTCATTCCAAATAAACTCTTCACCCTTCCGAGTCAACCTAGTCAGCGGGGCTACAATACAAGAGAAGCCCTCAATGAAATGCCGGTAGTAGCCCGCCAAACCAAGAAAACTACGGATCTCTGTCGCAGTCATGGGCTGGCGCCACAGACGCACTGCCTAGACCTTCGAGGGGTCCACTGCGACACCCTCCCTCATCACCACGTGACCGAGGAACTTCACCTCCTCCTGCCAGAACTTGCACTTTTCCAGCTTCGCATACAGCTGGTGTGCGCGGAGGGTCTACAAGGTAATCTCCAAGTGCTGTTCATGCTCCTCACGGGTCCTCGAGTAGATCAGAATGTCGTTGATGAAGACTACAACAAACTGATCCAGATATAGGTGAAAAATCTCATTCATCAGCTACATGAAAACCGCGGGTGCATTGGTCAGTCCGAAGGACATGACCTGAAACTCAAAATGACCGTAACGCGTCCTGAATGCCGTCTTCAGAATGTCCTCATCTCGGACCCGAATCTGATGATAACAAAGAACTGTGCACCCTGCAGCTGGTCGAACAAATCATCAATCCTAGGGAGCGGGTACTTGTTCTTGATCGTGACTTTGTTGAGCTCGCGGTAGTCAACGCAGAGCCTCAACGAGCCATCATTCTTCTTCACGAAGAGTACCGGCGCTCCCCACGGAGAACTGCTTAGACGGATAAAACTCAACTCTCACAACTCGTCCAACTGCTTCTGCAGTTTCCGTAACTCCAACGGTGCCATACGATACGGGGCCTTGTGTGATGTATGTGCTTATTCTGCACTGTCCACTGGACAGTGGGACCCGCCATGATGCATGTGATGCACCCCGACCGTCCATCCACTTGGTGTGATCACTTCAAGGCCTGAGCTGTTGGTTGGGTGAGCCCCTCATGTATGGTTTAGGCCCATTTAATTTCAAAAGGGTTATGGGTTAGGCCTATTGATTTATAAAATGCTTATGGGCTAGGCCCATTTGATTCGTACGAGTCCTATGGACTTGGGCCCACTTGCTATGTAAAGCCTATGGGTTAGGCCCATTTGATTCATATAAGGCCTATGGACTTAGGCCTATTTGGTGTGTTACAAGTCCATGGGACTAGGCCCATTTGATGTACTTCAAGGCCCATGTAATTGGACCCTTTTGTTAAAATTTAAAGCCCATGGAAGTAGGTCATTTGATATATGTAAGGCCTAGGGGTTTAGGCCCATTGAACTCATGTTAGGTCTATGGGTTGAGGCCCACTTGACCTACATGTGGGGCCCAATTGGTGTGGCCCATTGGTCATATATTAGACTCATGAGACTAAGCTCATTTGATGCAATCCAAAGCCCACGGGTTTGACCCATTGCAATGCACATAAGACCATTGGTGTGGCCCATTTATGTGGCCCATCTGATGAATAAAAGGCCCATAGGATATGGCCCATTTGATATATATGTAAGGTCCAATGGGGACAACCTACAGTCCATTGCAATGTGTAAATCCATTGCAGACTAAGTACTGATGTTTACAAAGATCGTGACTTAGGAGCAATGTTGGTTTGACGTCCACATTGCGAGTGTAATGTTGGTTGGATGTATACATTACGACTCTCTTTGGGGCCCATTACTAGGTCGTACTTATCGTGTTTAGGCCCTCTAGGTCCATCTGCATTGTAAGATAGTTCATTTTATTATAATTTGTTTAGTACAGTTTCATGACTCATAATCATACGCATCATATGTATGCTTGACATGAGAATTGTCCGATCATAGCATTTACCTTCGGGCAGGTTGTTTATGGGCTCCCGGTTATGTGGTGTTGCCCTACATGAGCGCACGATATGCGCATGATTTGATGCATGACTAGATAGCATGAATCATGCATATCGCATTTGTATGACATGGATATTGTACGCCCTAGCGACATCGGGGTCGTAACTTTCACAGATGTATCGTGGTTGATAGGATTAGATACCAAAAATCTTATTCTACATGGGATACTATAGGTATCCCTGGGTGAAAGTCCCTAAACCCTTATGGTACCAAGAGGTTGCTCCAGCGTCTAGACCGAGTGGGTAGATGAGCGTTGAGTGCCGATTACCAGACGATTACGCTCTCCACTGTGTCGTGGTCGGTTGGAAGGGGGTGCGGCCTTACCCGCCCGAGAGTAGGGGGCAATGCTAGGCTGAGTTTGACCAGCTCGAGGAATGGGTCCGCTATCGACGAGTCACGCCCGATATTGGCAGACGAATAGTGTGGTCTCTTCCACTTACCTTATTGCACGCAATGTGGCGGCAATCTGGTTTAGAGTGTACTAGACCCCAGTGATATTCCATATTTTGAGTTGTATTGATGTATGGATATAGATGAGGATCTGTATGCTTGAGTTGCATTGCACATCGCATGGCCTTTGGATGGCTGATACCATTCATGTCTTGCATCGCATAGCCTTGGTACGGCTCATGATATTATGGTTCCATCTGCATATTCCGCATTACTCTGTCATTGCATGTTCATATTACTACCTTGCGCACACACTTTCACCACCCTCTAAGCTTTCTATAAGCTTATGCACGACCGTTGCATGCAGGTGACGTTGGATCGCAGCAGCGCTGAGGCAAGAGCACGTTGCAGAGCGTTTTAGAGTTTTTGTTCTTTACCATTGTATTTTCCTTTATGCTCATTGTACTTGTAAAGTTTTTGATCATAGTGAAAATGTAATGGAGTTCTTGGTTATTGTTTGTGGGTTATGCCTTTGGTTATGCTTATTACGAATCAAACTGACATTTAAAATCCTCCTCGTAGCATCGTAGGATCGGAACCTAGCGAATGGGAGCTAGGAGCCGAGAATGGGGTTCTACGGAGGCTGTCGGCGCCGGATTCGACGATCGGGAATTTTATGAGCTCGGTTTCCGAGTTTGGGGCGTGACAAAGCCAAATGGAGAGATCTTTTGGGAAGTTGTCGTGGGCTAGGAGGGGGGGCTCGACAGTGGAAATTATCAGGAATGAGAGTCCGTGCACCTCCAGATCTAAGATAGAAGCTAGAGCCGATCCTGAATTGGGGAGGATCCTCACTCGGGCGAACATGAGGAATGTGGAGGTCAGCGCCAAGTGATCGATCTCCAGAATAAGACTGAAGACGCTTGCAACTTGCTCGATGGTTTGTTTACACCAAGCGTGGAGTGGGATGCCTTAGATTCGAATCCAACTCCTTGGTTGGTTGAAATGGAAGAGGGGCTCCAAGGAGAGATCGAACAGAGACCCATCAAATGGTGGAGAATGGAATTCCGCTGGAAAGCCAACGCTTTTTCTCTGGATGGGAATGCAAGGAGGAAGGTATGCGCCGAGACTCTAGCAATGTCCACCTTAGAAGCTCGAAATGGGGAAGATCTAAGCCCATCAACTAGTTGGATGAGGGAGTAGCTGGGGGATGCCTTGGATCCGAATCCAGACTCCTTGGTTGGTTGAAACGGAAGAGGGGCTTCAAGGAGAGATCGAACAGAGACCCATCAAATGGTGGAGAATGGAATCCTGCTGGAAAGCTGCGCTTGTTCTCTGGATGGGAATGCGAGGAGGAAGGTATGCGCCGAGAATCTAGCAATGTCCACCTTAGATGCTCGAAATGGGGAAGATCTAAGCCCATCAACCAGTTGGATGAGAGATTAGCTGGGGGATGCCTTGGATCTGAATCCAGACTCCTTGGTTGGTTGAAACGGAAGAGGGGCTCCAAGGAGAGATTGAACAGAGACCCATCAAATGGTGGAGAATGGAATCCCGCTGGAAAGCCAGCGCTTTTTCTCTGGATGGGAATGCGAGGAGGAAGGTATGCGCCGAGACTCTAGCAATGTCCACATTAGATGCTCGAAATGGGGAAGATCTAAGCCCATCAACTAGTTGGATAAGGGAGTAGCTGGGGGATGTTGCCATTCCAATGAAGGCGTTAGCTAGATCTCTTCTTCTCTCCGTGGAGATGTGGCATGGGACCTGGATAGTACAGGCATTGGCCAAGGCTTCAGAGGGAGTAGGGTGGAGAGAGGGTGGGATTGGCATGGATGCTAGTGGGTAGGAGGTTGGGTTCGAGTTAGGGTTTCGAGGATCGGAAGGAAGGTTGGGTGAGGTTTAGTGCGGGGTTGCACGGGCTTCTTCGATAATAAGAGGTTGGCTGGCCAAAAGTGAACCCTGGAGCTTGGTCATGGCTAGGAGGGCTTCATCCTTTTGTGAGAACCGAATGAATCCGAATCCTCTGTTTTAGAGCGATTTTTGCACAGAAGGGATGTAGACGTCGACAATTTCGCTGTAACAAGAGAATAGTTGCTACAGGGTCACCGATTCGCAATTGAAAGGGATATTAGAGATGAAGAGGGAGAAGGTGGAGGAGGTGGAGGGCCTCCAGCAGTGCACCGTAGTCCATTCTCCTTACTCCATCTGTCTAGCTCGTGGCCCGACTCTCTCTCTCTCTCTCTCTCTCTCTCTCTCTCTCTCTCTCTCTCTTTCTAATCCATACGCTTAATGTTGAAACACACTCTCTCTCACCCCGCCATCAATTTGACTAGTCACTCGCCTCAATCAGGCTACATATGAGAAAGATATTGGGCATATAAGATTGATCAACAATTTCAGTGAAATTTGATTTAAACATTTGAAGTTATTTAATATTCAATTTGAATTGATTAGATTGTCTAAAAATGATTAAAGGTTCAATTAGTGGATGTGACTAATAATTTAGTAATTTTATTTTTCATAAATAAATTTCAATTTCCTTTTAAAAATAACATTTTTTTTTTCAAAATGTATATTTTTTTTACTCTTTTAATTAAATATCATTTTTATTATAAAATATTTCAAATATATTTCAAATACAAATTTTAAATTTTTTATTTTCAAAATTTTAAAAATTTTCTCATATTTTAATTTTTTCTCAAAAATTTCAAAATCACGATTTTTTTTCTTCAAAAGCATCATTTTGTTCTCAAAATTTTTCTTAAACATAGTTAAAATTTCTAAAATTTTTAATATTCCTTTTCATGTGATATTACAAATCATTCCATTATTACCTTTTAATTATATATATATAAAAATTTTCCATTCATATGATATAAAGACTACACACACACACACACACACACACACACACACACACACACACACACACACACACACACACACACACATTTTTACTGACGAAATTTTTTAAAAATTAAAACATTTTTACATTATTACCAATGGTTTTCAGCCGTCGGGAAAAAGATTTAGGAAAAACACTTTTACTGACGAACATTTTCGTTGTTAAAAGTCTTACCGCGAACATTTCCAAGACAACGTGAAATTTTTTTTGTTAAAATTCAAAACACCCTTTAGCGATGAAAATTTTTGTTGTTACAGGTAGTTTTTGGCTATGAAATTAATTTCATCACTAAAAGGAAACTGCTCTACTTTTTTATTTTTTTCAAAAATATAAAACACCCTTTAGTGATGAAAATTTTCATCGCTAAAGGTGGTTTTTAGCTATGAAATTAATTTCATCGTTAAAAGGAAACTTCTCGACTTTTTTGTTTTTTTTCAAAAATTCGAAAAACCCTTTAGCGACAAAAATTTCATCACTAAAGGTGGGTTTTAGCTATGAAATTAATTTCGTCGGTAAAAGGAAACTTCTCAACTTTTTTGTCTTTTCAAAAATTTAAAACACCCTTTAGCGATGAATATGTTCATCACTAAAGGCCCCATTTAGCTACGAAATTAATTTCATCGCTAAAAGGAAACTTCTTGGTTTTTTGTCTTTTCAAAATTGCTAAAAGGAAACTTCTTGCCTTTTTGTCTTTTCAAAAATTCAAAACACCCTTTAGCGACAAAAATTTTCATCGCTAAAGGTGGCCTTTAGCTACGAAATTAGTTTCGTCGCTAAAAGGAAACTTCTCGACTTATTATTTTTTTCAAAAATTCAAAACACCCTTCAGCAATGAAAATTTTTATCGCTAAAGGTGGCTTTTAGCTAAGGTAACTAATTGACTTTTTTGTGTTTTGATAAAATATATAACACCCTTTAGCAATAGAAATTTTTGTCGCTAAAGGTGGCTTTTAGCGACGAAATTAGTTTTGTCGTTAAAAGGAAACTTCTCGACTTTTTTTTTTTCTCAAAAATTCAAAACACCTTTTAGTGAATTTTCGTCGCTAAAAGTGGCTTTTAGCTACGAAATTAATTTCATCGTTAAAAGGAAACTTCTTGACTTTTTTTTTTCAAAAATATAAAACACCCTTTAGTGACGAAAATTTTCGTCACTAAAGGTGGTTTTTAGCTACGAAATTAATTTCATCACTAAAAGGAAACTTCTCGACTTTTTTATTTTTTTCAAAAATTCAAAACACCCTTTAGCGACGAAAATTTTCGTTGCTAAAGGTGGCTTTTAGCTACGAAATTAATTTCATCGCTAAAAGGAAACTTCTTAACTTTTTTATTTTTTTCAAAAATATAAAACACCCTTTAGCAATGAAAATTTTCGTCGCTAAAGGTGGATTTTAGCTACGAAATTAATTTCATTGCTAAAAGGAAACTTCTCGAGTTTTTTGTCTTTTCAAAAAATCAAAACACCCTTTAGCGATGAATATTTTCATCGCTAAAGGCTACCTTTAGCTTTGAAATTAGTTTTGTCACTAAAAGGAAACTTCTCAATTTTTCATTTTTTCAAAAATTCAAAACACCCTTTAGCGACGAAAATTATCATTGCTAAAAGTAATTTTTCATGATGAAAAAATTTTTCGTCGCTATGAAAAAAATTTCGTTGCTAAAAGTCATTTTTAGTGACGAAAAAAATGTTGTCGCTAAAAGTTTCATCCGTAAAAACCCTCTTTTTTTGTTGTGATGTAATTTCCTGGCGCCTTCCACCCATCCCCAGAAAAAGTTAAAAAAACTACGCTCAAGATTGGAAATAACCTGAACTGGGACATGAACTGTAGCCATGATATGAAGTGGAATGCTCCCCAAAACATGTTTAATTAGCGTCATTCTGCCTGCTTGAGATAATAGTCTTTCTTTCCATCTACTAACTTTTTTGTTCACCTTATCAATGAGGAATTGAAAGTTAGAAATTTTTACTCTCTCTTCTTAACTGAACTCCCAAGTACTTGATTCCTTCTCTAGCATTTATGAAACCTAAGAGTCTCTCAATAGTTCTGGCCCTGGTAGATGTCATGGACTTAGGTCCAATGAAGCAGCTTTTGTTGTTGTTTATCTTTTACCCCGAAGCCTTCTAGAAGTTGTCCAGGAAATCTTTGAAAGTCATGAGAGATTTACAGCACCCATTCATGAACACCAGGGTATCACTTGCATACAGAAGATGTGTTAAAAGGGGGAAACCATGCTGGAGCTTATATGGCTAGCAGGCTTCGGTCTCCACAAGGTGCTTTAGGCTGTAAGAGAACGCTTCCACTGCGATAATGAAGAAAGCAGGCGACAACGGATCCCCTTGGTGCAACCCTCTCATGGCTTTCAAGAACCCCGCGGATTCCCCGTTAACTAAAACTGAAAACCATGTGTTTCCCCAACACTTTTCCAGCAACAAAATGCATTTTTCATCAAAGCCAAATCTAGAGAGTACTTGTTTCAGAAAAGACCATTCAACTCTGTTGTAAGCTTTCTTCAGATTAAGCTTGAGGATGATGTAACCCCCGCCAACTTTTCTATCTATCTTTCTCATAGCCTCTTATGCCATGGTTATGTTCTCCGTGATGGCTCTCCCTTGCACAAATTCCCCTTGTTCTTTTGAAATCAGCTTAGGCAGAATATTACTTAGCCTGGTAGCCAATACTTTTGAGAGGATCTTGTATATGACATCAGGCTAATAGGCCTGAAATCTGAGAACTTAGCACCTGATGGGGATTTAGGGATAAGACATAGCAGAGAAGAGGAGAAAGCTCTTAGCATATCTTCCCCTTGAAAGAAGGAGATGACAGCCCTATGGATATCAGCCCCCACAATCTGCTAGCAATGAGCAAAAAATGCAGCTGTGAAACCGTCAGGGCCCGGGGCCCCGTCTCTTAGGATGGAGAATACTGCTGCCCAAACTTCAGCAAGGGATTTGGAGGGGGGGGGGGGGGGGGGGACTGAATGCTCTAGTTGTCTTGGGGAGAGACCTGTTGTGGGATATGTTGCATGAATTCATCCTGAAAATTCCTGCGCTCCGACAGGAAAAGCAACTAAAAAGAAAAAAAAAATATTGCACCTTTAATCCTATCTTGGCTATTAAAAGTGTTGCTGTCATCATCTGTATTAGAAGAAATGGATGCACGTTTGGTCTTTTCTCGGGTAGATGCATGGAAGAACTTTGTATTTCTATCGCCTTCTTCCAGCCAAGAGTTCATCACTTTTTGTTTCCAGAACATCTCTTCCATCTGTTCGAGCTGATTTATATATTGTCTAATAACATAGCTCTTTTGCATCAGGTCATCCTCTGAGTCATCCTGCACACGATTTTTGATGATATTTAGATCCTCTTCTGCCCTATGGATCTGATGGAAAATATTCCCAAAGGTCTCTTTGTTCTAGACCTTAAGGAGTTGCTTTGTTTTCTTCATTTTAAGATGCACATTAATCAATGGTTGGAGGGAACATTCACCTTTCAGGTTTTCTTAATGAGTTGATGGAAGGAGTCATGAAGAGACCACATTCTGAGGAAGCGAAAAGGCTTAATTTTAAACTGAAATTGATTTGGGAAGGCGAGCAGAAGAAGAGCATGGTCGGAGTTGTTACGCGGCAGGTGCTCTACCCTAAAGGTAGGAAAAGTTGACAACCACCAGTTGTTGAAGGTCACTTTATCTAGTTTTGCCAAGTCTGCGCACTTCTCGAATGGTTATTGTAGCAGGTAAATCTGTTACCAATGTAGCCAGCATCCTAAAGAGAAGAAATTTGCATTGCTTCCGAAAAGTCATCCATATTGGCTCTATCTGGACTACGGGATCCCAATCTCTCCTCCATCTCCACTACCGCATTAAAATCTCCTCCTACGGGTCATGGGGATGTAATATTTCTACTAAGAACTGCCAGCTTGATCCAAAATGACCTGCATTGAATTTTGTAGAAACTAGCATACACAATTGAGATGGTGATCGGCTCATCAGGAGTCTTCAATGACAAACTAAATCATTTGGTTAGAGGAGAAAAGAACAGAAACATTAAGGTTCTGCAGGAAAAAAAACCCAGACTTTTCCCCCCATCCTCTCCATTGAAGATAGAGGTGTGGAAGCCTAGTTTCAGACTAATGGTTGATCTTCTGTTCTCATTCAGCATAGGTTCTAGAATTGCCACTAAGCAAGGATTGTGCTACCTGACCAACTTCCTTAGGGATCTCATGGTGGGTGCGTTGTCCACCCCTCAGGCATTCCAGATGAGGGCTTTATCCATCCGTGACACATCCTGTGTTCATAGCCCTATGCTTGAGTCTTTGAAGTCTGCTATACCACTCGCCATCTACGTTGTGAACAGGTAGTTTTCTACCCTGCAGTTTCCTTCCTTTTTTTCTTCGTAGTTGCTGGTTTCTCCTCCCCCATTTTCTGACTCTGATCTAAGATTTTGTTGACAATACCTTCACTAGGGCTACCAAGAGGCAATGGATCAACAACCAAGGGATCGATCTCCTTAGAGGAAATAGACGCCTACACGCTTCTATCTGGAAGTATATTGGCAAAATGAGGGGAGAGATCAACTATGATCTGTCTCTCACTACCATCCTCATTTAGAGGAACATCAAGCTAATCAAGAGCATGAGAAGCATCTATTCCATCATGATCTCTAGTATGGGGAGAAGCCAACCAACCTTGTTTGTCCTGTTAGAGTTTGAGAGGGGAGGAGCCCACTAATCTAGCTTTGAACTTGGGATAATGTCTGCTAGGGTTAGTCGGGCTAACAGTCTTTGTTGGGGAGGAAGGATCAATCGGAGCTGGTATGATCCTTCGCTATGTCTGAATTTGAGGGCTTTGATTTACTGTTGTGGACTTTGACATACCGAGTCTTATGTCTGCAGGTAAAACTGATGTCTTTGCCAAAGGAGAAACATGATATAATCTGTCAGAGCAGGGAAAGCTACCTCTCTACCGGGTAGTTGCTAGCCAAGGGGGGTTCAGGTCCTGTAAGATGGGATGATATGAAGGAAGGGGCTTGTAGAGAAATACCACCAAGGGAGTGGTACTGCAATTGGGGGTGGGGGGGGGGGGGGGGGGGGGGGTGGGGGGGGTGGTTATTTCTAGTGGGTAGGAGGGGGTTCTGTTTTAATGTAGACATCGGGCTAGGGGTTGGAATTTTCTGTAGCTAAGGTCACATTGTACCCATATTTGGACACCATTGGGCTGAATTCTAGCAACGGGGTGCATCTGAATTGAAATGGCTTTGGCTGGGCAGGCACAATGGCTAGAGAAGTAGGTTCGTGAGGGATATGGATGGGCTGAGAGGGTTTAAGGGGGCAAGGATGGGGAATCAAGCGGGGCCAAGGTGCTGACTGGGAGGGGCTCTTATATTGGAAAGGTGGAGTGGGGGTGAGTTTTTGGCTGGTTTAAAGGAGTAATGGCTGACAAGGTCTGTTGAGCATTTTCATGGACAGTTGAAGGGCAGCCAACCGAAGGACCCTTATTGGAGTAGAATGACTTCGCGACCCAGTCTCTAGTCAAAACGTCTTCTTACTGCAGATTCTGCTAATCAAAATGAAGAGGAAATGTCCCTTTCCTCACTGTTCCAGGTTTTTCAAACATTTCCACAATGGGGAAGGAAATCTCATTTACTCGGAGAGTGCATGGTCTATGAAGATTTGAATCTAGTGATAGCTTTACCCTAACCCTTGTAAAAGCTTGGAAGACACCAAGTGAAGCTACACTATCGATTTCTTCTAAAATCCCATATGATTGAGCCAGTTTTCTATCGCCTCAGGATGAGCATGGGCCGGAATTCCAAATAGCCAGATCCACACCCCTTGACTGAATGTCGGGGAATCTGGCCACCAAGGTTGAACTCCTACCAACCCCATTCTTTGAATAAGAGCGAAATATGTAGCAAATGCTGACATTTCAACTCTGGATTGAAATTTAAGAAGGAAGAGATTTGGGGCAATCCTAGTGATATCCACAAGAGACGTGGCTAGAGAATATATGCGAAATGTGTCTATGAGGTGAAGTATCGAAATGGCCTTGTTCTCTGTTGTGGCAACAAGGGCGTTGCAGAGGGTTTTCCTCAATCTGTCGACTATGCAGCTATTTGTTTCAACTAAAAAAAGATCGGAAGAGTTGTCACCTACAGGGGGAGTTGGATAAACAGAAGGGGTTGTCGCAGCTTGGATATACATCTTTTTCACCATGCCAGCGAAAGTTGTGTCCTTGGAAGTCTGTGGTTGCAACTTCCTGGCTGGGGCTTACTCTGGTATCGATGCTTTCATCTACCTTTTTGCCTTAACAATGGAGACCACCCGACCATCAATTCTTTTGTTGTTCAAGTAGCCTGTCACATTGAAGGCATCTTGCTCATATAGGAAGCGAATAAAAGCGAAACCCTAAGATATGTTATGGCTATGATCCCAAGGGATGTACACATCTGAGAGCTTTTTGTATCTACCGAAAACGAGGAGTAGATCCTTCTCAGAGGTATTGTAGATCATATTGACAATGAAAATGGAGAAGCCTGGGGGGGGGGGGGGGGGGGGGGGTATGTGTAGGGCATGCTCGGGCGTGCCTTCCCTCTCCTCCATCCCTCTCCCGCTTAGTAACACTTCATCGGCTATGAAGGGAACTGCATTTATTTTCTGGAAGTTGACAAGGAATGGTGCAATCGTGAAGATGAGTAGCATGAGCTGCATGAGAGCTAAGTAAAGTAGTAAGAGAGTGGATGAGTAGTGGAGGCAATGAGTTGATGAATATCTTAGGCAAGCAAACAATACTTCTATAATCTGAGCAATGCAAGCCACTAAACCAACTAATTTGGCACAATTGAGATTGGACCAACTGTCTAATATAAAAACGTGCGAGTTTGAACCAACTACTTGGAGTACTTAATGAAGTTGGCACAACCATCCACTTCAAACACAAGTCTGAATCATCTATTTGGTATATTAATGAGTTGGGACCATCATATAAATAATAGTTACATCTTGATAAAATGAGAGCCTAATATGAAGAAGTTTCACCATCGAAGGAGGTGGTGGAGAAGAAGCTTACCGGCACGCATCACACATTAATGGGCTATAAATAAATGAGGCAATGGGATAGGGCACAACAACAATGACCCAATCCATATTGTCCAACAACAAGCATAATGGCTTATAGGCTCACAGCAAATGAGCCTAAGGGCATGATCCAAGGAGGATCAGGTGCACAAAGATTGTATTCGGGGTAAAGACAACCCTGCTTGGATTTAGAGATAATGGTTGGAAAGGATTAAGAGGCTCGAGAGGAGGGGTTCCTTATGTTTCTTTCATGTTCCTAGAGAGGCGAATGGGCCGGTTGATGGGCCGGCCAAACATGGCAGCAAGACGCAATCGAACCATTTTTTCCAATACATCTTCATCCTCCCTCGTCCTGTGAAGGGCTAGATTCTTCTGGATAAAGTCAGTTTAGGCTCGATTAGGAAGATGCATTGAATTCCCATGTATAGAATATGGTAGGCAGGCTCTCTCCTTTTTTGTATTTGGTCCTACCTGAAAGGCTTTTAGTATCCTTTATTCATGGAATGAATTCCTCATTTTGAAAAAAAAAAAGTGCATAAAGATTCCCCAGACAATTGACACAATGGTCATCAACACCAAAATGAGAATGGGCTTGTATCAAGAAGTAGCAAAAATTGGGTTAATCAGCAACCAGGCGAAGGACATCAAGCAAGCCTAACGTAAATCATTTTAGATTTGGGCCCAAAATTGCAACTATTGCACTTATAAAAAGTGGGCCCATAAACATAAACTAATATCGAGGAAATTGGAAGCAGGTCCCTCGTTGAAACAGTTAGAAAATCAACATAGGCCCAATACTATATTCAAACTAATAAATCACAACTATAAGATTCTCACAACTTGAATCAATGGTGGTGCGATCAACTCATCAAGCAATCACTAGAAAATAAGCGCCATCAAAGATTCACATTTAGACCCCAGACCAATGTAAACAACAACTATCATCATGCTACTTGTTGGTGATGATAAGCCCCAACATTGCTTTCTAAAAGATTGGCGATGTCCATATGATGATCTGTAAGCAACAACAACATATGATGGATGGTTCTTAAGATGATCCACAACATGTCACAACATGTTAACAACACTCCACATCCTTAAAAAAAGAGAGGTCTCTTAAACCAAGGTCACTAGTAGTAGATGTAGTAGATGGGCCTCACCATGTTAGATGGTGCACATGTAAGATGGGTAGAAAAGTAGAAGATTGATTGAGATGAACCAAAAACGATGACCCATCAGATCAAGTGAACCTAGTATAATGTCACTAATGAAGTGAACCTAGTACAAAGTCACTAAGCAGGTGGGCTCCACGACAACAAAAGTAATGTATAACGTAGATTAACAATCAACAAAGTAATAACTAGGTACTGGAGGATCGAGTCTCAGATATCTCAATGACCATTAATGAAACAAGATCCAAAGGGTTTTAAAAAGAACAATCTGCTAATAATAGTTAGCCTTATGTTACAACGACCCTATTATAATTTCAAAGATGGGCCACAATTTGGTGGGGGTATATATGTAGCACCCTAAAAATTTTTCACACTTATGTAAGGACATGTGTACTTATCCTACTTGTCCTACCATACATCCTAGATTTCATATTTTTAGGAGAATGATACTTAGATTTGCATACATCTACACACACTGAGACTTGATGAGGTTTTCCTCCTTAGTTCAGAGGAGAGATTGTGCAGCCAGTTGAAAATCGAAGTGTTTCACCATGCTGTTCAACCAGTTGAGTGGACTACTCAACCAGTCGAGGTAGCTACTCGACCAATTGAGTGAACAGTGCTCGACCAATCGAGGCCCTGGCTTGACTAGTCGAGGGTTACACAGATTTGCACAGATTTTGTGCAGACTGCGTAAATTGGAGGTGGTTTCATAGAGGTGCGAAAGTGAAGTTGCCTAAACTATAAATAGGGATCCTTAGGGCTTTTCTAGGGCATTGAGAAAGCTTTCTAAAACTATTATGTTAAGGGTTTTCTCGACCAAGGTGAGAGAGAGAGAGAAAGGGAGAGAGAAGAAGCTTGGGGAAGGGGGTTTTCGCAATCGACGTCTCAGCGCTTTTATATCCTCGTGATCGATGAGATCTCTTCATTTTTCATTATTTTCTTATTGTTTATAGACTCCTTTGTGAGTGAAGAAGGTTTGATCCAAGCGGTGTGTACTTATTATCGGTTGTAACGTTTTACTTCATAATGAATTGTTGCTCTGGACTAGGTTCCATAATTTTTTCACCTCTTCAAGGGTTTTCATGTAAAAATTTCTTGTGTTGTGTGGTTTATGCTTTGATTTATTTAATTTCTTTATTTTTTCATAATTCTAGTGTTTTAGGAGGCGAGATCCTAAGGTTTTTGTGCAACGCTCCCAACAATGTGGTATCAAAGCGTCCAAGTTGGTTGAACGGAGTGAGATCAGTTCTGAATTATGGAAGGTGGCTCATCAAGGATGATCAGTCTCGATGGTTCTAACTGGACCATATGGAAGGCTAAGATGGAGGACTTGCTATATTACATGGACTTGTATTCTCTAATTCAAGGCATATCAGCAAAGTCAAAGGATATAACAGATGATGATTGTAAGAAGTTGGACCGAAAGGCTGTGGGGTTTATTAGACAATGAGTGGACGATTTCGTATTCTACCATATGTCTACAGAGACCTCAGCCATTAGCCTATGACTGAAACTACAAGGGCTGTATGAGAGAAAGACAACCGATAATAAAAATTTTATGATAAGACGACTTGTAAATCTTAAGTTTAAATATGGTAGTTCCATGACTGAGCACATGAATGAAGTCAGTAATATATTGAACAAGCTCTCTGCTATGAAGATGGTCCTAGATGATGAATTACAGGCTTTACTATTACTTAGATCATTGCCTAATAGTTGGGAGACATTGGTGGTGTCTTTAAGTAACTCCGCGCCAGATGAAAAGGTGTCCATGAAATAAGTAACTAATTGCCTCTTCAATAAGGAGACAATGAGGAAGTCTCAGGGGTCTAGTCATCAAGAGGCCTTTGTGACACAAGAATGGGAGAGAGGAAAGAACAGAAATGGTGGGAAGGCCTGCGATAAATCAAGAGGCAAGTTGAGTACCAGAAAGGATGTTGAATGCTTGAATTGTGGCAAGAAGGGCCACTACAAGCATGAATGTTGTAATAAGAAGAATGAAAACAAAGGAAACGGAAGGGAGAAGGAAGATAAATCAGACTCCACTGCAATTACTTCAAATGGCGATGTTGTAGTTATTTTTTCAGCAGATCATGATGTTTATCTCATGGCTATGAGTCAGGACACCGACTGGGTGATAGACTCGGGATCCTCCTTTCATACGACTCCATGCATGGACTTCTTCACAAGCTACAAGTTAGGTAACTTTGGGACCGTGAAGATGAAAAATTCTAGCGTAACGAAGATCGTAGGGATCGGTGATATTTGTGTGAAGACCAATGTGGGCTGTACATTGGTTCTTAGGGATGTGATGCACATTCCAGATCTTTGCCTTAACTTGATGTCGACGGGATGGTTGAATGATGATGGCTACGAAAGTCGATTTGTTGGTGGGCACTGAAAGTTCATCAAGGGTTCAGCTAGAGGGGAGAGTGTTACATCCTGTACAAGACAAGTGTTAGTGTGTACAAGAGCCAGTTGAACGCAGCGAAAGATTCAGCTATTAACATGTCACACAGGCTTCTAGGCCACATGAGTGAAAAAGGGCTTCAGCTACTAGCAAAGAAGAGGCTCCTTCCAGATGTGACAGGTATACTTCTCAAAACCTATATTAATTGTTTATCAGGGAAACAACATAGAGTTTTATTTGTTAAATCTGTTTCTCATATTAATAAAGTGCATAAACTATATTTAGTTTATTCTGATGTTTGGTCCTATGAGGATAAAAACATTAGGTGGGGCATTGTATTTTGTCACTTTTATAGATGATGCATCTAGGAGGGTTTGGGTTTATGCTTCGAAATCCAAAGACGGGGTCTTTGGTGTGTTTAAATTATTTTATGCTATGGTCGAGAGAGAGACAGGTAGATTATTGAAGTGCATCTGTATTAACAATGGTGGTAAATACATTGGTAACTTTCATAAGTATTGTAAGTCCTTAGGTATATGACATGAACAGACAGTTCCCAAGACCCCTCAGCATAATGGTGTGGCTGAGCGAATGAATCGCACTATTGTAAATAAAATCAGATGCGTATTATCTCATGTAAAGTTGCCCAAGACGTTCTAGGGAGAAGCAATGCACATGAAAGTGTATCTGATAAACAGGTCTTCATCAGTCACATTGAATGGAGAAGTACTCGAGAAGGTGTGGACTGGACAAGATCCATCATATAGTCATATCAGGGTGTTTGGATGCAGAGCATCCATTCACATACCAAAGGATGAGAGGTCTAAGCTCAATATAAAGATCAAGTAATGTGTATTCTTGAGGTATGGTGATGAGAAGTTCGGGTACAGATTGTGGGATCGGACTGAGAAGAAGCTCGTTAGGAGCAAAGATGGGGTTTTCTTTAAAGACCAATGTATTAAAGACCTTTGTAAGCCAGAAAAGAGGTAACCTAGTTAGAGGATATGGATCTGGTTATTCCTCCCGTAATGCCTAATGACGGTGGAGTACAACAAGGTGCAGAGGGTGAGGGAGTTCCTACAGAAAATAGACTGGGAGAGCAACCCCCATTTGATCCACCTATTGAGTCATAAGTGAGGAGGTCATCTAGGGATAGATAGTCGTCCAAGAGGTACTCATTGCATGAGTACATTATGGTCACTGATGGAGGAGAGCCAGAAGATTATGTTGAGGCCCTACTCGACGAGCATAAGGGAGAGTGGTTGAAAGCTATGGAGGAGGAGATGAAATCCTTGCATAAGAACTACACCTATAATATGGTGAAACTGCCTAAGAAAAAGAAAGCTATGAGCAACAGGTGGTTGTTCAGAAAGAAGATTGACCAGAAGAATTCATAAATGAGGTTCAAGGCTAGACTTGTGGTGAAAGGTTTGGTCAGAGAAAAGGCATAGATTTTGAGGAGATATTCTCACTAGTGGTGAAGATAACATCCATATGAGTATTGCTTGGGTTGACGACTAGCATAAATCTAGAGATAGAGCAGTTACATGTTAAAACTGTCTTTCTCCATGGTGATTTGGAAGAAGAGATCTACATGCACCAACCAAATGGGTTCGAAATTAAGGGCAAAGATCATACGATGTGTAGGCTAAGGAAGAGCTTGTGTGGGCTGAAACAAGCTCTAAGACAATGGTACAAGAAGTTTGACTTTTATATTATAGTATGGGTATGACAGAATGGAGTTGGACCACTCTGTGTTCATGCACAAGTTCTCAGATGGTGATTTCTTAGTTCTGTTATTATACATTGATGGCATGCTCATCATAGGAAAAGACGTCAAGAAGATTGACATGCTAAAATAGGAGTTGACACTACCAAAAAAATGAGCAAAGGCTACGGACGATGTTATCTTTCTGCTACGGATATAAACCGTAACTATATTACTGTGGGTTTAATCTGTAGCTAAAAGCTTGCTACACCACCCGAAATTAACGATCGTGTAAGGGGCTCTACGTGGCCCACCACAATATATGTGTTCTATCTAATCTATCCATCTGTTTTGACATATCATTTTAGTGCACGAACCCAAAAAATCAGGTAGATTGAAGGATCAAGTAGACCACATGGTAGGAAACAATGAAGATTAAATCACATGTGATTTCTATGGGTGTGGTCCACTTGGGATCATATCCTAAAATTAATTATTAAAATGAATGGACGGCATGGATAAATTACATACGTCATGATGGGCCCCATGGAGCCCCTAATAGGACCGTCTTGGTGGGAACCCAATCCATGCCCAAAAAGGGCGCGCGCTCAAAATAGGGGCGCGCCCAAAAAAGTCTTTTCCTCTCCTCTCTCCCTCCATTCCCTAGCTCACTCTCTCCCGATCTCTGCTCCCATTCTCCTCTCTCTCTCTCTCTCTCTCTCTCTCTCTCTCTCTCTCTCTCCCGATCTTCGTCCCGATCTTCTCCCTCTGCCTTCCTCGATCTCTCCCCCTCATACTCTCTCGATCTCTCTCCCTTCCTCTCCCTCCCTCTCTAGATCTCCCTGATTGCCTTCCCTCTCTATCGACGTCTCCCAGTTCATTCTCTTTGAAGCAGTCATTTGATCAATCTCTTTCTAATAGCCGACGGGAATAGAAGAAATCAGAGCACGAAGTCAGAGGTACTCTCTCTTTCTCTCTCATTTTCTCTTTGGATGGCCAGAAATTGGGTAAGAACCATAGCAGTGGCAGCCATATCCGCCACTGTCCATGGCCTCCTACATGCTTGAAGAAATGCTTCAAATACGAATCTTTTTGGAAGGAGTGGATTGAGTAGAGATAAATGGTGGGGATTTCAGCACTTCTCCAACTGTTCCCCCCAATTCCCAATTTACCTCTCGTTGGCTCCCCAAAACCCCAATCGAAATCCCTAGAAATGAGAGCAGATGTGTGGCATTTGCAGCAGAGAGAGGCCCAAACAAGGGTCAGAACGACAGTGGTTGGGATGATGGGCATTCATCAGGCCCTTAGGTGCGTCTGTCTTAATTCAGACTTGACTTATTACGTCTTCTGGACCACTCATCCTCTTCATTGTGACTGGTTTTGAGTAGTTTTAGATATATTTTTCTATTTCTTTATTTGACTATGTGACTATTTGGAAGAAGGAACTAATCTTATGAGATAATCTGATCAAGGAAGATTTTGTTAGACCATTAGTAAGTCACTGTACTAGAAGATAATTGTTATGTGCATGACTACCAGAATAGCAATTCTAGTGCATTTGTGGGGATTAAGTCATTTCTTTCTTTTTTGTGTTAGTGTGTGGGGGTTGATATTTGAAATCCTATGATATGCCATGTCAAAATTTCTATGCCTACTTAAGTAGCATGTAACTTTATGTTTTGGCCTTCAGATATATTCATGTTATTAACAACACCCTTATGTTTTGTATTCTCTGCTGTCATGTGCTATTTAGATGATTTCACTAGATGTAAGATACATTCTATTTTAAAAAATGATTAGTTGAGGGCTTTTGAAGTTAATCACATTTTGAAAGCAACTTATGCTACTTAAATTAACAATAGATTACTGTTGGTCTTACCAATGTTCTTGAGGTGTTTGTTTCAGACACAAGTTAAACCACCTATACTACTGATATCTCTAAATTCAGGACCAAAATTTGAAGGAAATATTACCTACCATTGTCTGTAATTCTTTTGTTACGTTTTACTTGTCATTGATATGGGAAAATGCAAAGTTCTTGTATAGTACAATCTTTTTCTTCTTTTTAATAAAATGGGATCTTTTGGTGTGCTCAGGAAACCACACCATTAGCCGGTTCGTCAGTGGGTGCCATAGTCTCTATGGTGATTACTTCTGTAAACAGCATGCAAGATGCCCTAAAATTTACCAAAAATTTGGCTAAAGATTGTCGGCTCAATGGCACTGCATTCCGCCTTGGGGTTATGTATAATACAACACGTAATCACTACCTTTATTAAATCTAGGCCCCTGCTTGTACTAATATATTGTTGATGGAGGCTTACTAGGATTTCTATGTTAATGATAGTGTACTTCTCATGATTCCTGACATCTTTCATGGTAGGATATGCAGGCGTACAGAAAATTCCTTGTTCCTGATCCAATTTATGAGTGATATGTAGGACATCTCATGTTCTTCCACCTACACACAGATGCATATGCATTTGCTCTCAAATACTTAACAAGAAATATTAACTACACCGAACAGAGATTGCATGACAACGGTCAAGATCCCATCCAAAGTATCAGTCAATGCCAATATGTTGTTTTAAATAATTAAGATATTAAAAACTTGTACATAGTCTACTTCAAGTGATGATTACTTTTAGAATTAGAGGCTGAGTTCTCAATTAGTGACTGGTAGGGAACTCCCTATTATGCATGAAGTTCATTTTTGTGGGGTTCATGGTTAGGATATCCAAGTCATTGACCTGATGGTCCTCTTCATGGATAGACTGCTTATTGAAAATTTTCCCAAATTAGAAGCCTAGCCACCTAATATTTGGCCTTCTTTTCCATTGAGTTTAGATTGCTGTGAAATTCTTCATAACCATCTTTTTTCTTGCTGCTGATGGAAAGGTTAGCATTTTCTGATTGAAGATATTCTTTGGCCATGGTCCATCCATGATGGGAGCTATGAGCTCAATTGTCTGGATCATCAATCTTGGGCTTCAAATGTGCAACTTGTGTTCACAAGAGGAAAATCAACTCATCATTACCAAAATTAACTCATCTTTACAAAAAGAAAAAAATCCTTTACATATTAGTTTTGAAGGAAGATCTAGAATGCATTCAGCTAATGCTTTTGAAGTAGAAATTACATTATTCGAGAAGTGAGTAAACATGAGTATTGTAATTCTCATATAAGAATGCTTTTGCATAAGAATTTTTTCCCATTCCAGGATAAGCACCTGGTGACCCAGTGCCGTAAGGGTGATATAGGATTCAAATTCACAAGTTACCAAGGATATTTGTGCATGTGTTGTTGTTTTTAGATACATGCATACCAAGACATGTATTTAATGTTATTATGTAAAACATCAATGATCAATAATATTTGTTGCGTCCCCACATGATATTCAGTGATTGAACTAGTATTGTTCCAAAGTAAAACTGATAACTCTAACTAATGTATGGTGATGGTGCACTTTATTGCAACCTTATTGCAAATGATGTTGGCATGATTCAAGAGGCTGATATTGGCGTTGGTATCAACAACATCGAAGGCATGTAGGTTTGTTATTCCTACAGTCAGGTCGCCCATATATCTTCCTATAACTATAAGTCACATGTCATATATTTGAGCCATGCTTATACTATAGGATCTTGGAAGCTCTACAACTAGGAATAACAAAATCGCTAACTCTGAGATTAATTTGAGTTACTTGTATGCCACATATATCAACCATCACATCTTGCCAAAGTTGTTATGCCTGAAAGCTACCTCTACAGAGATACTTTACTAGTAAATATATCCCTTGAATTTGTGGATGATGTGATTATGACAATATATCTCATGATTTACAAGAAAAACCTATATTTTCCTCATAAAATGAGCTTATGGTCCAATTTGCTTATAATTGATTGTTCCTCAATACAAGTCTTTGATTACAGGACGCTCATGGTGGAAATTCAAAAACAAAATTTATTGTAAAAACAACATTTATTGCAAATGCACACAAGATAGGTTTTGTCATGTGTGCATGTATGTGCCCGCTCCCTTTTCAACATGAACTAATTCCTTGCTATTATTAACAGGGAGCTCATAGGCCCTACCATGTACTTTGGGCTAATGGGTGATGGACAACCCCTTGGCCAGTACAATGACATGTGGGCAGGGTGATGTTCTAAGGTAACTTATCTAAGTTTCTCTGTTTTCCCATCATTTTTTTCCTATAGCGACT
This sequence comes from Magnolia kwangsiensis, assembly GCA_037074715.1. Lineage (NCBI taxonomy): Eukaryota > Viridiplantae > Streptophyta > Magnoliopsida > Magnoliales > Magnoliaceae > Magnolia > Magnolia kwangsiensis. Next base: position 70,627,912 of record CM073587.1, read on the forward strand.
TGTTTCCTAAGATGATTTTTTTTTCCCTCTAAAGCAACAAATTTGGGTGTAAACGACAAACCAGAACTTGCAGGGTTCAGCATGAAAGTAGTTAAAGAAAAATTTATTTTGGAAAGGATTGGTTACATTGGCACCATGAGGGAGAAATGTAAATAACATCTATCAATTTTCCTTTTTTCCCCAAATTCATCAGAGAAGTCTATTATTCTATATAAGTAATTTAAATTAAATTACATGTTTTAGGAACTTTTTTTTTTTTGGATTTAATTATTTAAATATCATATTAGTTAGGCATGGGCTTTCTCTGGCTTGAATTTTGAACTGTTTAGGTTGGGTCTGATAGGCAAGGGCTATTCAAAATTTTGATTTTCCTTGGCCAATTTGGGCCCATTGATAGTCCCATCCATCCCTAGTTCTCAATTTTTATATGTGAGTTATGTCTGTGGTTTTTGTATTTGATATCATTAACATGTTGTGTCCGATTGTGGATAGGAAATTCTTAATATTTGGAATATGAGGCTTATTCATGGATGATTAAAATGAGACTTACAAGAACCACTAACTTCAAGTGGGAGAGTTTTGAACACAGGGCTACCTACGTGGTAAGCCTTTCTCAACCTCCTTTTGGATTTTATTATTTTCTTTTTTCCTTTTTTAAGAGCCATAGATTTCAGGGAATCTCATGGATTGGTCAAAAGAATAGTACTTCAGCTACATAGGCACACACATCAACATGATACATGTCTACATAAGACACACACATCTTTGGTATTCATGTTTAAATAGTTTTAAGATTGTCAATTCTAATTTCATGCTTTGTTGTTCTTAGTCTCACTAGTTGAAATTTGAGTAGCATACTCTTGCTTCAAATGCTCATCCTCTGCTCATATTTTGTTATCAAGACTTGAAGTTACTATGCTTTATCAGATAATAAACCTCGTTCTTGAATTTGATGAACATGTTATGTAATGTGCGCATGATCAAAATGGAAACCATGCAGTGAAAAGTAAGGCATGCACATTGAGTTTGGAGAAATGGGCTTCTTTTTCTAATAAAAGAGTGATCTTTTTTATATTTGAAAAATAGAAAATTGGGAATATTAGTAAATATGGATTTTCTTGTTAAGAAGAAAATGGAAGGTAAAGAAGAGACATAACTGAAACTTTGCACTGTGAAAAGTAATATTAACCATCTTACTTGCCCCGTTGAATTTGAAGTCAAGGAAATCGACCTTTTCCAGAAAACCATGGATTTAAAACCATTAAATCCTTCTCAGAAATTTGAGTTTATTGAACTGAATTGAATTTTTACAATTCAATTTTGTTAAATATCTAAACGAAAGGTTTCCATGAATTAGACAAATGAATTCATTCTAACCTGTTTTGTTGAATATCCAAATGCAAGGATTTATTTATTTATTTATTTATTATTATTATTATTATTATTATTATTATTTGATATGCAATAGCTTTTCAGAATTCATATGTATGTGCATACTTGTGCTCATTCACATGGACTTTGACTATCTTTCTTAAATTTCTTTGGTTTTTCTAATTTTTGTATCTAATTTTGAATTTTTGGGCCCTAAAACAAGATTTGAGGTGCCGTCAACAATGCTAACAGAATCCTCTAGGTCAGATTATTGATTGGACCTGATTTTGTTTAAATAATCTTGATAATCCATTTTATTTAAATAAGCAGACCTAGATGTGCGTCGGAGCTATCCAGATGTTGAGCGAGGGTCCCTGGAATGTGAGAATCGTTGTTATGACCATGATGAAGCTGTCCATTTTCTATGGACAGCATTAGAGTGACTTGACCATTTGGACAAGTCGTGTTTATATCAGTATTTGCTCGAAATTAATGGAGCAGACCCAGATGTGCGTCGAAGTTATTTAGATGTTAAGCGGGGGTCCCTAAAAGGTGTGAACTGTTGTTATGACTATGATGAAGCTGTCCATTTCTTATGGACAGCATTGGAGTAGCCTGACCATTTGGATAGATCGTATTTATGTATTTGCTTGAAATTAATGGAGCAGACCCAGATGTGCGTTGGAGCTATCCGGATGAGCGGGGATCCCTGGAAGGTGGGAACCATTGTTATGATCATGATGAAGCTGTCCATTTTCTATGGTCAGTATTAGAGGGGTCTGGCCATTTGGATATGCCATGTTTATATCTGTATTTGTAGGTACCACACCCTTAACCTAAACTACACCCTAAACCTATTCTCAATTCCTTAAAGCTATAACCTATAACATATAACCTAAACCTAACCTTAAACCAAAATCTATAACCTAAACCTTAACCTAAACATAAACCTAAACCTATAACCTATACTTATAACCTTAACCTAAAAAAGAACCTTAACCTATAACCTATACTTATAACCTTAACCTAAACTTATGACCTTAACCTAAATCTATTCTTAAATCCCAAAATCTATACTTATAACCTAAAGTTAGACCTTAACCTAAACCTAAACATATACTTATAACCTATAACCTATAACCTAAACCTTAACCTATAACCCAAACCTTAACCTATAAATTAAACCTATAACTTATAACCTATAACCTAAACCTATACTTAACCTTAACCTATAACCCAAACCTAAACTTATAACCTATAACCTAAAACCTAAACCCAATCTCGAACCCAAACCCGATTTTCTAAACCTAAACCTTAACCTATAACCTAAAACCTAAACCTTTAACCTAAACCTATTCTCAAATCCCAAAACTCATAACCTTAACCTAAACCTATAACCTATAACCTAAACCTATAACCTAAACCAAAACCTATAACTTAAACATGAACCCAAACCCAAACCCGAACCCGAACCCGAATCCCTAAACCTTAACCTAAACATATAACCTATAACCTATAACCTATAACCTAAGCCTATACCTAAACCTAAAACCTAAACCTAAACCTAAACCTATAACTTAAACCTAAACCTAAACCTAAACTTATAACCTAAACCTATTCTCAAATCCCAAAACCTATAACCTTAACCTAAACCTTAACCTATAACCCAACCTAAACCTAAACTTATAACCTAAACCTATTCTCAAATCCCAAAACCTATAACCTAAACCTAAACCTTAACCTATAATCCAACCTAAACCTATTCTCAAATCCTAAAACCTATAACTTAAACCTAAACCTATTCTCAAATCCCAAAACCTATAACCTAAACCTAAACCTTAACTTATAACCCAACCTAAACCTATTCTCAAATCCCAAAACCTATAACTTAAACTTAAACCTTAACCTATAACCCAACAAAAACCTAAACTTATTCTCAAATTCCAAAACCCATAACCTAAACCTAAACCTATAACCTATAACCTAAAATAAAACCTATAACCTAAACCCGAACCTAAACCCAAACCCGAACCCGAATTCCTAAACCTTAACCTAAACATATAATCTATAACCTATAACCTAAGCCTAAACTGAAACCTAAAACTAAACCTAAACCTAAGCCTAAAACTTAAACCTAAACCTATAACCTATAACCTAAACCTATAACCTAAACCTTATAACCCATAACCTATAACCTAAACTCAAATCCCTAAACCTTAACCTATAACCCAACCTAACCTATACTTATAACCTAAAACTATTCTCAAATCCCAAAACCTGAACCTAAAACCTAAATGTATTCTCAAATCCCTAAACCTAAACCTACACCTAATTCTAATCTCAACTCCCTAACTTAAACCTAAACCTAAACTTGAAAACCCAAACGTAAACCTAATCCCGAACCTAAACCCGATTTCCAAACCTAAACCTTAATCTATTCTCAATTCCATAAAGGTATAACCTATATCCTAAACCTAAACCTAACTTAAACCTATAACCTTAACCTAAACCTAAAACCAAAATGTATTCTCAAATCCTTAAACATAAACCTACACCTAATCCTATTCTCACCTCCTTAACCGATACCTAAACTTGAAAACCCAAACCTAAACCCGATCCCAAACCTGAACCCGATTTCCTAAACCTAAACCTTAACCTAAACCTAAACCTTAACCTGGACCTAAACCTATAATCTTAACCTAAACCAAAACCTATACCTTAACCTTAACCTATAACCTAAACCTTAACCTATAACCTATAACCTAAACTTTTAACCTATGACCTAACCTTAACCTAAACCTAAAACCTAAATATATTCTCAAATTCCTAAACCTAAACCTACACCTAATCCTAATCTTGACTCCCTAACCAAATCTTAACCTAAACCTAAAACCTAAATGTATTCTCAAATCCCTAAACCTAAACCTACACCTAATCCTAATCTTGACTCCCTAAGCAAACCTTAACCTAAACCTAAAACCTAAATGTATTCTCAAATCCTTAAACCTAAACCTAAAGCTAATTCTAATCTCAACTCTTTAACCTAAACCTAAACTTGAAAACCAAAACTTAAACCCCATCCCGAACCTGAACTCGATTTCCTAAACCTAAACCTTAACCTATTCTCAATTTCCTAAAGCTATAACCTATAACCTATAACCTAAACCTAAACCTATAACCTTAACCTAAACCTAAACCTAAAACCTAAATGTATTCTCAAATCTCTAGACCTAAACCTACACCTAATCATAATCTCAACTCCCTAACCTAAGCCTAAACCTAAACTTGAAAATCTAAACTTAATCCCAATCCCAAACTTGAACCCGATTTCCTAAACATAAACGTTAACCTATTCTCAATTCCCTAAAACTATAACCTATAACCTATAACCTATAACCTAAACCTTAACCTATTCTTAATTCCCTAAAACTATAATCTATAACCTATAACCTATAACCTAAACCTAAACCTAACATAAACCTATAACCTAAACCTAAACCTAAAACCTAAATGCATTTTCAAATCCTTAAACTTAAACCTACACCTAATCCTAATCTCAACTCCTTAACCTGAACCTAAACTTGAAAACCCAAACCTAAACCCGATCCCGAACTCGAACCCGATTTCCTAAACATAAACCTTAACCTATTCTCAATTCCCTAAAGCTATAACCTATAACCTATAACCTAAACCTAAACCTAAACCTAAACTTAAACCTAAACCTATAACTTAAACCTATAACCTTAGGTTAAACCTAAAACCTAAACCTAAACCTATAACCTAAAACCTAAATGTATTCTCAAATCCCAAAACCTAAACCTATAACCCGCAACATTAACATAAACTTATAACCTAAACCTATAACCTACAACATTAACCTAAACCTATACCTATAACCTAAACCTATTCTCAAATCCCAAAACCTAAAACCTAAACCTAAACCTATAACCTTAATCTAAACCTTAACCTATAACCTATAACCTAAACTCAATTCCCTAAACCTTAACCTATAACCTAACCTAAACCTAAACCTTTAACCTTAACCTAAATGTAAAACCTAAAACGTAAATGTATTCTCAAATCCCTAAACCTAAACCTATAACCTACAACATCAACATAAACTTATAACCTAAACCTATAACCTAGAACATTAACCTAAACCTATAATTATAACCTAAACCTATTCTCAAATCCCAAAACCTATAAACTATCTAAAACTTGAGGCATTGCCACTAATCACTGACATGTCCTACTTGTAATTGACAAGTAAATGAAGATTTTCTTTTCATGATGGTCAGCTCTATTTGTACATTTTTCAGGTCATAGATACTCGTGATTAGTATCTATTCCACTTAGGAAGTGGGTACTTATGGCTACCGATGGTCCTCCTTGCGAAAATCGTCCAGACGTTTATTTTGACCCAACAAACCATATGGTGAGACTATTCCTTTTGTGTCAATTTCATTCCTCTTTGAGTTTTTATTAATTTATTAAGAATAAAAAAGAAAATGGTTATACATGATGCACTTCTTTCACTTTGTCTTTCTTTCCCCTAATGGTCACTCCGATTTATGAATGCCATGACTATTTGTAGGATGATGGAATATACAAAGTTGTTGCAGGAAGTGACTTTGTCATTACTAGTGTTGCATTTCAAGACAACTCTTCAAATGTCTACATAAATGATCGTACAAGTAATTTTACAGAGGTCACTAAGAAATTGAAAGGAAAAGGAGTGGACTTCGACAATAATCAGTTTTTGATTCTTCAGGTGGGTGATGGGCTGATGACTGAAAAAGGTCTATTTAATCGTGAAAAAAATATCATACCATCAAAATATATCTTCTCTTTCAATTCTTTATTATTGAAATTTCAGGGTAAAGTCGAGAAAATTTCTCTAATGAAGCCAAAGATTTATATTTTCAGCATTATTGTAATTATAATTGATTGAATGAAGGATTGTAATTGATTGTAATTGAATGAATGAATGATTGTAATGGAATGAATAAATGATTATCCAGGTGGTAATTGAATGAACAAATGATTATATTTTTTTAATGTACAAAATAACTATGGATATTAACCGTAGCTGATAATCTGACAGCTGTAGCCATTATTAAATTTGGCATATTGCTACAGATTTTTAGCTACAAATAATATCTGTAGCTGCTTATGCTTATCGCTACAGATATAATTTCTACGGATTATATCCGTAGCTGTTGTAACCTATAGCTATGCATTAAATCCGTAGCTATAGGTTCCAGACCTATTGTTACAGCGCCTACGACTATGGTCGTGCCACGGACTAGCTACGGACTAAAATCGTTGTAACACCCCATATCTTTGATACTCAGGTGTTACCCTGATTACCCCGATTATTGAAAACAAAGACGATTAAATAAGATAATTCTTAAACTTCACATGTGTAGGTCGGAGCTCTCGTTCGACGATGAAACTAACCACCACGGTTCAAGTAAACCAAGTCGAACCCAACACCAACTGAAAGGCAAAAACTCAGCAAACCCTTAGTTTAAAACTAAGTCACATTGACGCAATACACTCATTAACAACCTTGGGAGAATAAACGATGGACAACAAGGAACCTAAAATCCCTTAAATCCCGATTCAACCGTCAAACTAAAACCTCGGACCTATCAGATCCTTGGATCGCAATATATGGGCAAAATAAGGCACTAAATGGTATGTACGGCCCACGTAGGCCTCGGCCCCGCCCCAAACTAGACCAGGCCCCTTAAAACGGGCCCTCAAGACAGTTGAATGGTGATGATAGAGTATCTGAGTCATGGTGGGCCCCAAAGCTAGGCGCACATACACCTCAAATGGTAGTACACGAGGTGCACTGAACGACCACTTGTGGTCAAATAGTGTTGACCAAACTCAAAACACAAAATTCTTAAAAATGGTTCCCACCAACACCCTATTTAAAAGTATTGACCTTTGAGCTTCAAAGTGGCCCCACCCTAGCCACTTTCCGGACAATCGTCCATTTTGTCGGTGGGGTCCACCCCAACAAAACCGTGTAGGGTGGTGGCACCCTGAAATCAAATGAAGGGAATAAATCCTTGGCCGCCCGTTTTATCATGGATAGACGGGATCCGATTGGACTGCTGGTCCGAAGGGATGGGCGACATCGGTTTTCCTAGAGGATTGCTGACGTGCAGATGCCAACTCTCTCTCTCTCTCTCTCTCTCTCTCTCTCTCTCTCTCTCTCTCTCTCTCTCTCTCTCTCAGGCTAAAAACGAACAGACATGGATGAATTGCAGCCGAACTTCCCATTTCATGAAAAATAGGGACGACCACCGACAACCATCACTTGGGGATTTGCAGGGCAAATCTTAGCCATTGAGTCCCTCCTCTCCTTACCTATAAATGGGGAGGTTCAGCCCTCTCAGACTCCACACAGAAGAAAGGTGAGAAAGGAAGGAAACAAGGAGAGAAAAGAGAGAGAGGGAGAAAATGGAGAGGAAGAGTGTGCGTCGTTGGTGAGCTTGGAGCACACTGTCCCAACTCAGTCTGTGAAAACCGGACCCAGTCGAGTCAGTGTGGGATCACAACATCACCACTTGAGTGTGAGAGAGAAAGAAAAGAGAGGAAGAAGGAGAAGAAGGTGGGTATGCACGTGACAGCCTGAGCTAGGGTCGGACTCAGCTGTAGCAGGTAGAAACCTTTTCTTCACTCTTCTGGGACTCTAAAACGAGCTCAAAACAAGCCCCATCACACCTTGTTCACACCACGTACAACCTTCTAAACAAAGGCTTTGTTTGTGGCTGAAAACACAACCTGATAACAGTTGTTTCCCAGCTTGAAGTCAGGTTGAAACGTGACCGGTGAGCAGCTGAGTATTCAGTTAAAAATGGCTGGGATTCAGCCAAATGCTAAGCTGAAGAATGGACAGGATTTATAAACACAGGATCAGCTGAAAGCCAGATTGATACCAGCCAGAAACTTCAGCATGGGAATGGCTGAGATTCAGCAGAAAAGGGGCCCCTGGAGGAACCATTCTCATGCCAAAAAGTGGGCCGTCCCTGGGGCTTAATTAGGACAGAAAGCGTCCCTATAACAGCTTGGGTATGAGGCTGGAATTAGCTCCACCAGCGGGCCATGCAAGAAGCTATCCCTGGCTTGAGTGGTGATTGTTGGAAGAAAGCCATAGCAGCTAAATGGTGGGGCGTGTGCAGCGTTGTTTCACGACAGTTTGGCCCTCACGAAATTGCAGGTGGGCTGCACCCGGCAGCAGCCCAAGTGCAGCGCCTTACTCCCTCTTACAGACCAGGTGGACCACCCACCATATGGATCACAATGGGCTGCACCTTGCCATCATGGGCCCTGAAAAATGCAGGTGGGCCTCACTCTAGCGTCATGTGGATTGCACATGATGGGCTGTCCCACACGGACTGCAGATTCGACACATATATAGAACAGTCCTATTATAATAATGATATAGCCATTGCATGCGTGGTGGGCCCCATATACTACTCGAATATACATCAGGTACATGTGGGATATATATCAGATGCATGATATAATATTTAAATATATGCATGAGACGTTAATATATTATTTATATTAGATACGTGTGGTGGGCCCCATGTGGGACCCACGTTGATATAATATCCCTATATGTTTAGTATATGAGGTGGGCCACACCAGGGGAGCCTTGAATTTAGACCGTCCATCAAGGGACGTCAGTCCCTGGATGTCTTCCTTCAATGTGTATATATATATATATATATATATATGCACTTGAAAACTTTAAATAATATTATATTGAGCACAAAATGTATCTATGCAATGCATATGGCCGGTGGATCCCACACGTGTGGACCCACTTCTGACGAATGCCTTCCTTCTGTGCAGTATGATGCACGTGGATTGCATCTAGACCGTCCGTCAGTGGCCTTTATGGGCCTAATCTGTAGGTTGCGCCCAAACCATTTATTTTCAGCCCCATCTTAATGTGTAATGACCGTCCATCAGTGGACTCTAACGCTGGACGTGAACGCCTGGGTCCATAGCTCAATTGACAGACTGAGTGGAGATACCTCGTTTCAACACTAGAGGTCTTGGTATCGACCCCTTGTGGGTGTGGCTAACAGATAAACGGATTGGCTACTCCTCGGCGTTGGACCCTACCCCGATATAGGTGATTCATCCAAACCGACCATCTGTGCATATGGACCCTGCCATGATACGTGTAAATATCCACGGCATCCAATAAGTTGGACGGGGGTACACTTGGCTGGCATACCTCACACCAGTTACATAGCAATGATATGTCACCAGCAGCCTATGAGGGCCCATACATGACGTTTGTGTTAAATCCAATCCATCCACCCACTGGTGGACCACCATGACGTGACCCACACCGTCCAGACTATGTTGGACAGTGCTGAATGATGTTTGGGACAGTGCTGGACCATACTTGAACAACACTAAATTATCTAAACTATATGTAGATGGTGCCGACCTGCATGGACTATATTTGAACAAGCGCTGATCTATATGAGCTGGTAATGTACGAATACACACACGTCACATTTACAACTATTAAGATGACTTCATTTGCATGTAACCCATACTCGCCCAATAATTGGGCCCCCATTGATGAATAAATGCACAACAGGCTTAGCACAAGCCAATGAGGCTTTGTTATTATTCTCCTTTGAACCTTCTGGTTGGTTAAACGAAGTCATAGAAATAACTGACAAATATGAACCATAATTTTAGGAAATTTCTCAAGCGACCTTGAGCGGCAAGAAGACCCAGATCAAGTAGGTGGACACTACCATACAGGTAATGATTCTTCCCCTTAAGCTTTTTATCTTCTCATTAGCTTAAGTTATAGTTTTTTTATTTAAATTCATAATTGATATTTCCTTTTATAATCACATATGTTAGCTGGTAGAAATTGAATTGCTGTATTACATGCTTTATGAATATCACGTATAATTTTTCATGCTTGTGGATTGCTTATGGAATTTAAACTGGTACATTAAGTGAAAAATTTTCACATATGAATGTACACCCATACTTGGGATGTAACTTGACTAGTTATGATCGTAATGGACCTTCGACTTGGTGGTTATTGAGTGGTGGTCTTGATGGATCATTGATGTGGGCCTACCATTCAGGGTTGTTGTGCTCAATGATTTTTAAGGATGGTCTTTATTGTATGGTTTTGATGTCAGCTCTATGTGGCATATTTTAATACTTCCCTACGTGATTTTGGTTTGATATTTTTTCTAGATGGGTTCGATGTTTTATATTATGCAACCATGTGATGGTAAGCCCCATATACTGTAATATAATTGGCCACTAGTCAATGACTTTCATTAAACATCCTATAGTAGTAGTCTCATGAGTCAGGGATGGTGGTGATGGGACCTATGCCCGAGCTGTTGGCCTACACTTGGCCATGCGCTCCCCGTAGTGACCGTTAACTTATTTAAATTGGCTGGTTGTAATTGGATTAATAACGGATTGACTAATCATGCATACATAGCACAGACTAGCATCCATTGCTATCGTACGTGACGTACGTATTGTTCCGACTGGATGATGTACCCAGGTTCGATGATCCCGACTGGATGATGTACCCAGGTTCGATGATTGCATGGGTGACGAGCCCACTGTCCGCACGGATGAGCATCCATAGGGCGTGATTGCATACTTCACGCATTCATGCATCTAATAAGACCTGCGTCATGTATTTTTTTGCATGCTTTGATTTACAACTATACTTACGTAATGTAGCGGTGTGTAATCTTGAGGGGAATTAACACTGAGTTGGCCACTCATTCATCAAATATATAACCGTACAGGTAGCACAGGTGGCCCTGATGATGTTCACATTCATATTGGTGAGGAGCGAACTATAGTTGACAAGCGTGCATGATTATATTTGCTAAGGGCTGCTACAGGATTTCACAACTCAAGATTGTTGAAAATTTACTTTATTTCACATGTAATGTTATTTCATTTTGTATTTGTAAGAATGGAGACATTGGTTTGTATAAGTCATTATGGGCACTCTCTTGTATACTCTAAATGAAGTTTGAAATTTTCTTTTATGCTGATTTGTCCACTCTATGCTCATCTGTACTCTGATAAAAGAAAATATTATGTCTAACCATCCTTTAAGGTTAACACTCGAGTTTTTGAGAAAGTAATCATGTACTCGGGTCCTGAAAAGTCAAAAAATTACAGTTTGTATCAGAGCATAGTTTGGACAAACTTGGCCTTAGAAAATGATCTTATAAAAGCCTTAAATGTCTTGAGTTAGGATATTTGAAATCAGAATATTGAACTTAGGTGAATTCCCTTAGACGTAGAAAAGTTTTAAGAATGTAGAAACCAAAACTTAGGTCCCTTTAGAAATTATCAGGAATAACTGTTTGAACTTATGAGAATTTCCCCCATAACTAACAGAAATTGAGAACATGGAAACTCAAAAATTCTAGGCTCCCAAGAAAATTTGTTTGGATAATTTTTGAAACTTAGAAGTGAACTTAGGAGTTAGTTAGATGGCAATCCAAACTTTCATGACATTCCGTCTAAATTAAGGACAATTCGAGAACACAGAGACTTCAAAGGTAGGCTCTCTTGAAAGCTTCGGTTAGACCATGGACTTCAACTTACGTAGAAACCCCTTAAAATGGGGAGGAAATGAGTATATAGGGTCTCAGAATTTTAGGCCCTTAAAAACTTATTTGAATTCCCTAATACGTTTTCTTACTTAGATATAACATTTTCCACAAGTCTCAGCACGTAAAGGTTTGTCAGAGGTGAACTTATAGAATCTTAAGTAAAATTTCAACCATAGGCTAAGCATGTCGGGACTAGGTTTGGAATCCTAGGTGAACTTGAAAAATTCAAATTTAGATTTCATGTAGAAACCGTGGTCCTAAGATTTTGTGTTTAGACAATCACAGTGCGCATTAGAAGCACAATGGACCACATAGTCTTATTCGTTATGAAAATAAATGATCAAATGATATTTCCCATGAGCTTAGAGTAATCAGGATCACGAGTTGATGGAACTATACTTAAGCGATGCTGCGTTGTTTGACTCAAATTCTAAGTCCTAGAAAATCTCAACGATCTCAATGCCCTGATCAGGTAGAAGATCGAGGTTTAACAGGATTGTGAATTGATACCAAAATCATGTCCTGCAGGCAGATGACCAATGTATCGGGCTCAAACCTACTAAAACCATCTATTCGTGTTGGCTCAAGCGTTGAAAGCAGAAAACTGTAATGTACTTTAGTCAGCAATGAAATCATCATTAATGGAAAGAGAGAATAAAGAGAAAGATATAATATTACTAGTCCTCACTTAGATGAACTTGTAATCCTAGTAACCATTAAGATATTAGTAGTTGGGCGTGCATCATCATGTCTCAAGGGAAAAAAATAAATCTTTAAGGGGGGTAGAGTGTAATGACCCTCATTCTAGTAGTGAGACATGAGTGCTTGCTTGAACAAATAGATTTTGGAGTGGAGAACTAACGGATGCATACGGATAGCATAAGATAGGTTGTTGTCCATGCTTATAGTGGAAGTGCGGAATTTTGGAGATGAAATTTTCTTTAAGGGGGGTAGATTGTAACACCCCGTATCTTTGATACTCAGGTGTTACCCCTGATGACCTCGATTATTGAAAACAAAGACGATTAAACAAGATAATTCTTAAACTTCACATGTGTAGGTCGGAGCTCTCATTTGACGATGAAACCAACCACCACGGTCCAAGTAAACCAAGTCGAACCCAACATTAACCGAAAGACAAAAACTCAGCAAACCCTTAGATTAAAACTAAGTCACATTGACACAATACACTCATTAACAACCTTAGGAGAAAAAACGATGGACAACAAGACACCTAAAATCTCTTAAATCCCGATTCAACCGTCAAACCAAAACCTTAGACCTATCAAATCCTTGGCTCACGATATATGTGCAAAATAAGGTCCTAAATGGTATGATACGGCCCACGTGGGCCTCCGCCCTACCCCAAACCAAACTGGGCCCCTTGAAACGGGCCCCCAAGACAATTGCATGGTGATAATCAAGCACCTGAGTCATGGTGGGCCCCAAAACTAGGTGCACGTACACCTCAAATGCTAGTACACGAGGTGCATTGAGCGGCCACATGTGGTCAAATAGTGTTGACCAAACTTAAAACACAAAATTCTCAAAAACAGTTCCCACCAACCCTGTCTAAAAGTGTTGACCTTTGAGCTTTAAAGTGACCCACCCTGGCCACTTTTCGAAAAATTCGGACCGTCCATTTTGTCGGTGGGGCCCACCCCAACAAAACCGTATAGGGTGGTGGCACCCTGAAATCCAACGAAGGGAATCAATACCTGGCCATCCATTTTATCATGGATAAACAAGATGGGTGGCATCGGTTTACCCAGAGGATTGTCGACGTGCAGACGCCAACTTTCTCTCTCTCTCTCTCTCTCTCTCTCTCTCTCTCTCTCTCTCTCTCTGGCTAAAAACGAACAGGCATGGAGGAATTGCAGTCGAACTTCCCATTTCAAGAAAAAAGGGACGGCCACCGACGACCATCACTTGGGGATTTGCAGGGCAAATCTCAGCCATTGAGTCCCTCCTCTCCCTGCCTATAAATGGGGAGGTTCAACCCTCTTAGACTTCACATAGAAGAAAGGTGAGAAAGGAAGGAAACAAGGAGAGAAAACAGAGAGGGAGAAAACGGAGAGGAAGAGTGTGTTTCGTTGGTGAGCTTGGAGCACACTGCCCTAACTCAGTCTGTGAAAAACAGACCGAGTCGAGTCACTGTGGGATCACAGCATCACCACCTGAGTGGGAGAGAGAAAGAAAAGAGAGGAAGAAGGAGAAGAAGGTGGGTGTGCGCGTGACAGCCCAAGCTCGGGTCGGACTCATCTGTAGCAGGTAGAAACCTTCTCTTCACTCTTCTGGGACTCTAAAACGAGCTCAAAACAAGCCTCATCACACCTTGTTCACACCACGTGCAGCCTTCTAAACAAAGGCTCTGTTTGTGGATGAAAACACAACCTGATAACAGTTGTTTCCCAGCTTGAAGTCAGGCTGAAACGTGATCGGTGAGCAGCTGAGTATTCAGTTAAAAATGGTTGGGATTCAGCCAAATGCTAAGTTGAAGAACGGATAGGATTTATAAACACAGGATCAGCTGAAAGCCAGATTGATACCAGCCAGAAACTTTAGCATGGGAATGGATGAGATTCAGCAGAAAAGGAGCCCCTGGAGGAACCATTCTCAGGCCAAAAAGCGGGCCGTCCCTAGGACTGAATTAGGACAGAAAGCGTCCCTATAAGAGCTTGGATATGAGGCTGGAATCAGCTCCACCAGCGGGCCATGCAGGAAGCTATCCCTGGCTTGAGTAGTGACTATGGGAAGAAAGCTACAGCAACTAATTGGTGAGGCGTGTGCAGCCTTGTTTCACGACAGTTTGGGCCTCACCAAATTGCAGGTTGGCCGCACCCTGCAGCAGGCCCAAGTGCAGTGCCTGGCTCCCTCTTACAGACCAGGTGGACCACCAACCATATAGATCACAATGGGTGGCACCTTGCCATCATGGGCCGTGAAAAACGCAGGTAGGCCTCACTCTAGCATCATGTGGATTGCACATGATGGGCCGTCCCACACGGACTGCAGATTCAACTCATATATAGAACAGTCCTATTATAATAATGATATAGCCATTGCATGCGTGGTGGGCCCCATATACTACTCAAATATACATCAGGTACACGTAGTTATATACCAGATGCATGATATAATATTTAAATATATACATGAGACGTTAATATGGTATTTATATTAGATACGTGTGGTGGGCCCCATGTGGGACCCACGTTGATATAATATCCCTATATGTTTAGTATATGAGGTGGGCCACACCAGGGGAGCCATGAATTCAGACCGTCCATCAAGGGACGTCAGTCCCTGGACATCTTCCTTCAATGTCTGTGTGTGTATATATGTGTGTGTGTGTGTGTGTGTGGGGGGGGGGGGGGGGGGGGGGTGGGGGGGGGAAAGGTACTATACGCTCGACCTTACAGTAGCACTCCATGAGGTCGACTGGTGGCAGCACGTTGAACGTCGGATTTGAGTTTTTGAAACCAACGGTTGAGATGTAAGCGCGGACTGGAAGAAGAAAATGGGTGAAACCGGTTATGGTAAGGTCGAGTACGTACACGGTCACTTAAAAGGTTGTTTTACCCTATCCCTCTGGCCCTCTTTCTCTTCCTAAACTTCTGCAAGCGGCCCTCTCTCCCTTAATCCGTCACCAGATGCCCTGTGTAGCCTCTCTTTCTCTCTCAATGCAAACCTATCCGTACAGCCCTCTCTCCCTCCTTCAATCCCTACCACCACAAGTAGGGACAATCCGCCCCGTCGTCACTCCTCTCCCTCAATCGGCACCACCATCCGCGACCGCCTCCACTCCTCTCTCCCTCATTCCCTACCACCACGCTATGCAGCCTCGGATTGAGCGTTATAAGTTACTGGCTCTGTTTTTTGGTTTTTTTTTCCAGATTGAGATGCTCTGGATCAGGTTCTGGGTATGGGCATGGATCAAACTCTGGCTGATCTGGATCCAGGTTCTAGGTTTGGGCAGTGATTTGGGAAGATATCAAGCAGCAAGCTCATAAGCCCCTGCTCAAATACTAGAACGATCAGCTAATAAAAAGGTGGGTCTCATATGGACATTTAATACTTATCATCTCTCACATGGGTTCTATACCGTAAATGCCCAATTGAAAACTCAGTTCCAATCCACAAAATAGGTGGGCCATTGTTTATGTGAATAGCCAATACAAATGAGAATTAGCATCCTTCAAGCACATGTACCGCTATCTGTGGTACATAACTTTTTCAGCCATATAACAGGTAAGGGTGGAGTTAAAAAAGTAAAATTGTTTGATGCATCTTATGACTAGAAAACAAATGTACTATGTAAAGGCAGTAGAGGCGAACACAAATCATGTCCAACAGGGTGTTGGATGCACTTAAGCACCAATGAAAAAGCACTGTATATTTCTGTGGTTCGGACACCAGGCCAAGATGGTTACTATATTTCTGTTTTTTGGTTTTTTGGTTTATTATTTATTGTATCTGTATTTGTTTTTATTTTTGTTTTTGTTGTTCTTTTAGAAACAAAAAGAAATACAAATGGGTTTGCAAGTGGGGCAGTGTATATTTGGGGGTAGCTTTTGTGTTTTAGTGTGCGGATGATGGCTCATCATGCAGAATTTTCTTGATAAACTGTATGTTTATTGAATCCATTTAGCCATGGCCCACAGCATTATGCTCTTTCTGATCTTGCAGTTGGGGAACTGATAGAAATGAATGGTGTAAGTAAGATCTAGAAGTCCAAATAGGGAGCCAAAACCAACCATAAATCAATATTCAGTCATATATACTTCTGGCTGAGGTTCAGCTGCAGAAAAAGAACAGAGGGGGTAACTTGTTTTACTGTCAAGTGAAACAGAGTCAACTTAGTTATAGGAGCTTTGGCTCCATGTTCAAAAAAGAAAAAGTAAAAAAAACAAAAGTCAACTTGATTACAGGAGCTTTGGTTCCATGTTCAAAATAAAAAAAGTAACAAAAAAAAAAGAAGTCCATATACATATGTCAGTCCCTTGAACTGTAAGGGAACTACAACACTTAAAAACTGCTTTTATAGGGAATTTGATAACACCACCAGAAGCTACTTCTTGCAGCTTCTCTTACAAAGTAGAAGGTATTCTAAAGTATAGAATGGCTTCTACTTTGAAAAAAGAAGCTGCCACCAAATGCACTTTTATATCAGGAAGACTCTCGCTACCAGCAACCTTAGTATGACTTTCATTTCTTATTTCAAAATTTTCAATACTTGCATGATATGCAATTATTTAACATAGTCCTTAGTATTTCTAGAAGTTTTGATTTATATTTATTAACTATTGAGTCGAGTCAAGTCGAGTCTTTGAGTCAACTTGACCCAGATGAATATGGAGTCAAGTTTTTGGGTGATTCTATCAACAATGTTGGGTGATTCTATCAACAATGACTGAATTTTTTTTTCCATTTCTCCATGATGATCCAGAATCCGAGCAAGGAATATTTGACCTTGACTTTTCATCCGATCCATGGCCTAGTATCTCTGAGAGTACTGCAAAAGATTTAGCATGGAGAATGCTTATTAGAGACCCAAAAAAGCGGCTGACCGCCCATCAAGTTCTGTGTGAGTGTTTTTTTTTTATATATAACCATATCATGTTTTATAATTTAGAGAGCTTGAAAGTGCCGAAATATTTATGGTTTTGTTTATAGTGCAGAAATACTTCTTAATTCTCATTCTGTTTTGTTATCTTCCAATGATGGACATGCTTCTCACTGTCCATAATCTAGAAAATTCAGTGGTCTTCAGAAATTTCCTTTAGTTGGCACACTATTTAAGGATAATGAAACCTTATAACTTATAAGCCCTGGTCATTATGCCTTAACAAGGCAAGCAGAAAATCATCATTACAATCTTGCAGCTACACTCGCAAATAGATAGGCGACGCGTGCTTCCATTTGACTGCCTTGAAATATTTCTCTATGGAAATTCATGTGGCCTCTCGTCCTTTTACAGAAATTATGAATAGTTATGTCATTTTGGGTAGATCGGAATTCATATCCATCCTAGTAAACTAGATGGTCCTTTTCTTTTTTCTGCCTGTGCTTAATGCATAGTTGGTTTTCTTGCAGGCCATCCATGGGTTCAGGTTGATGGTATAGCTCCTGATAAGCCTCTTGATTCTGCAGTTCTAAGTCGCATGAAGCAATTCTCTGCTATGAACAAGATCAAGAAAATGGCCCTCAGAGTGACTCAAGTTGCTTGCTGAAATTTGTACTTTATCTACAACTAGTTGAAGGCGAACTTAACCTCAACCCATTTTTAGAAGCATTTTTCCCTTGAAACGCAAATTCAGCAGCATAAGAAGAAATGAGTCCCATTTTTATTTTCTTTGATCAATCTGAATTTTATTAGAAAAGGAGTCGGTGATCTCCACCGTTATCGCCTTGTTTCAGCTTTCATCTTTTTAGATCCTGCTTTTATGGATCTAAAAGGAAATATATGCCAATAAATGTTATCTTGTTATTATATGGATATGTCACTATTATGTTTCCACAGTGAACATGTTTGACCGCATATTTATACAGATCTCTAGGCTCCTCCCTCTCTCTCTGGTGTTGGGTATGGTCCGTTAGGTCATGTACTAGCAATGCTAAAAGCACTACTATTGTATAATTTTTAACATTGGCAATAGCTAACGGATTTTGGCCATAGTTATTGATATCATAGCCGTAGTGCTATTTCTAGTTTTAGCTGCAAATGTAACTATATCTTTGAAACCAATGGCTGCGGCACTAACTTCTACAGAGTATAACCGTAGCTATAGGTGAAAGTGCACTCCTTCGAGGCTGGCCACCCAAAGGCATGTGTTTTATCATCCACACCATTCATCTTCTTGTTCTATCGCACAACAAAGTGTGATCCACTGCTGAAATAGCAGAAATTCAGGTGGTCCATCATAGCTGCTCAGTTGCCAGGCAGTACTGACAATGATATCAAGAACTACCGAAACACCAAGCTAAAGAATAGATTGATTGGGACTCTTCCCTCTCAAAGAAAACCACAGCAGCAACCACCTTTCCCATCTCCTTATGAAAGAAAACCACAGTAGCAACCACCCTTCCATCTCCTTATGAAAGAAAACCACAGCAGCAAAAATTTATACATGCACATTAAGCATGCCCTACCTTACGGATCTATATATATTTATTGTACAACTTTATAATAAAAATTATATATATTTACAACAATAAGTTTACAATGGTCTGAATACATGAAAAATAAATAAATAAATCCTCTATGCTCCACTCCTTGTTTAAGCATGCATGATGCCTGGCACAGACCACAAAGCATGTCATGATGCATGACCAAGCAACTAAACTAGGATCTTTGGCGTGTTGAGAGAGGAAAAGCATTTTGTAAGTTTGGGGTTTCTTTGTTTGAATTACTTTGGGAGAGTCCACTCCCTATCTGCTCCAGAAAACCTAATGGAAGTGAACAAAATACAATCTCATTATTTCAGTACCAAATAAATCTAGGCATCAAACTAAAATGCACAAATCACATTTTACTGTATGAAACTTTAAATTGCAACAGTCAAGCATACCTGCAAAATCCATGAAACAGTTTAAAAGCGCCAAGTCTAACAGATTCTTGGAAAATTCGGTGACTCTCTTGTAGGCAAAGCAAAGTAAAAAACATAAATTAAAAACCCAACCAACCCATTTGGAAAGATCTCAGTTCCCTCTGAAGTGTTGTTTTCATCCCATCAAGAAGAACACATAACCAGAAAGAAAAAGAAAAAGAAATCCCAAATATGGGAAGGGCTCCTTGCCTTAAGTGGGTTGCTATGTTGTTTCTCATGATTTATCAACTAAACAGTACTGCTTTTAATCACAGCGGGTGGCCTTCTAAATGTTCTAGTAATTGGTGCTGATGCGTTTTCCCGATATGTAGATTGGAAAGATAGAGGTACTTGTATCCTCTTTGGTGATGCTACTGGTGCAGTATTAGTACAGGTACCTGACTTTTTAACACTAAAGATGCATTTGTATGCACATGCAGTATTAACACCAGTACCTGGCTCTTTAACATTTCTTTCATCAGATATTATTTACTTTGATTTTGTTTTTCATATCCTTATCTTGTCCATGAAACTAGCTTCCAAAAATGATAATAATAATATTAATAAAACTAAACTAAACTAAACAAGGTCTGAAACTTGAGTCAGGCCTGCTGCTACCATAAACATCCCTGAAATGACAGCTTTGTAGCTGTTTCAGTTAGGATTAGGATCCCAAATCTGCCAATCTTCACCATCTGAGGGAATTTAAACTCTGTGTAGTTTCGATTCATACATTTGATTTCTTCTTGAGTAGGTGTACCCAGAACCTGCAGACACAAGCAAAATGAACTTGAAATATTTCCTGAAGACAACAACATTCTCATCCAATAGTATTAGGTTTTTTTTTTTTTTTCTAGTGCATGGACTCCTGGCTTTTATTTTAAAACGTGAGCAATTTGTCTATATGTGTGGACCTGATCAATACATAAACCTGCAATGTGTCATGTGGATGGGATGATAAACCTATCAATTCTCAAGAAATGAAAAAAATAAAAATAAAAAAAAACTCAACCTTATAACTAATTATTGCAATTCAGTTCATCTGTGCATTCAAACTCAACCTTATAAATTTCTCAATTCCATTCATAAGCGAGAAGGAAGTTATTAGAAAAAAGAAAATGTTATTCAAAATTTCAACGACCTTAAAACACCAATCAACAACAGTTGAATGTTTCACTGTCCTTGAAACATGCACGAAAATATTTTTCTTAATTAGCTGAGGCACGTACACAGTAGGGCACACCAGAATCCAGGTGTCACACAAAACTGCAGCAAGAATAGGATTCAGAATCCTACTCATGGAAGCAGCCATCACCATTCTTTTCTTACAATCATGGTTGAAGTTACAGTAGATGAGAAGGTGAATTCTCACAATCGTTGCAAAAGCAATGGCCGCAGTCCATTGTTGTAACCGCATCTGGGGAAACATCCTTAATACAGATATTGCAAGTAATTGAAGATGATGACTGTGATGAGGAAAGCCCTTGCTGCTCCACAACCATTACGCCTGCCTCAGAAAATAACCTTTCTCTTCCCTTCTCTACGAGTACTGCTAACAATCTCTCAACATCCCAACGGTGATGGATGAGTAGAGTCCACGCATGTTGTTCACTCAGTGTTAGCAAGTCAATTACCCTATGCAAGTCTTCTCTCTGTAAGAATTTATATCAGTATCAAACATGGGAAACTACACCAAGAGTCTGGAGATGAATTCACAGGGGGAAAACATGGAGTAGATTTATAACCTGCGCAGCCAAAAGCAATTCTTTTGTGATAACCTGCAAAATTCCAAGAAGATAACTAGAACATGTTAAAGTTCCTCGGAGACCAACAAACTTAATTAGATGCAATTTATCATCTTATCGGTAAATACTATTAGCATTCATCCAAGTCATTGTGGCCAAAATGGGTGATTAGTTTGTCAAAATCAGATCAATTATACCACTGATCTTGTAGATATGAGCTTGTTGGGTGGGACCCAATTTGGAGTGATCACTTGAGTGTGAGAATGGGTTGGTGCTCTTCTATGTTTGATCATTTCATGTTACAAAGTTCCAAGGTGCATATGGGAAGATATTCACAGCTATGTGGAGACCTGTTTGGGAAGGAATCTTTGAAGGGAAGGATAATGATCTTCCCTACATTACTACTTCCCTGAATAGTATCCATCTCGACTAACTGTCTAGAGGAGAAAAGGCAAGGAAATTGTGAGGAGGACATACAGCAGGCCATCTCCATCAAGGGAAGGATTCAAGAAGTCCATTGCAATATGGTATTCATGGCCACCATCACAGGTACATACATGTTGATCATAGAGACATTGCTTCAATGAAAAAGTTGAGATGAGATTAGCTTCCGATTTTCTGCCTGTAAAGGCCAATGCCAAACATTACAGATCTGGCTATCTGGAGGTGGAACAAAAGCATGGCTATGCATGGGTTCTGGGAGTAGTAACTGAAATTTTAATATATAACCATTCATCATGGGCCACACATCAGTTGAATGGGATGGAACACAGAAAGGTGGCCCACCTACATGGTTGCGACGGAAATACCTACTATACCACTGGCAGTTTTCCTTTTTTCCCCATTGAATGTGGTCGGTTGTTTAAACTCTCTATTCACAGGCCCAATAAAAGCAGTTAAGATCACCCGACAAAGGAAATTGCTGAACCATGTCCTATCCATCACAAGCTTCACCAGATGAACAGTTTGGATCAGCAAAAGGTGGGCCTATCTATAAAGTTACTGTGGGAGAAAACACACAATTCGTTCTGTTGAGCATCGTGTAATACTTCATAATATCCCATTCGTCAAACAGGTCAAAGATCATCCATGTAATTCAAAGGGCATCTTTTCAATCGAACTATCTTCAATCAATAAAATTGAAATCCCCAAAAATGAATAAGATTCCATCTCGTAACTAATTTTTTGCCTAAAATATGGAGCATATTTCAATCCTACGCATTCCAATTTGCAAATTTCACACTCAATCCAAGAAACAATCTTCTACACAGAAATTATTTGCACGCATTACAACAGAAATCAATATTCCACTTCCGTCGATTCTCTCAATTTCCATAGGATTGGATCCGCCGCGGCAGTAGCTGATAGTAAAAACAGAAAAGACCTAAAAATCCATTTTTTGAGCAATCATCATCCATGATCTAAAGAATCAACCGACCTAACTAAAACCAACGATTGTGATTCAAAGCTAGGAAGAATCCAGATTTCAAATGTAAATCAATCTTCTCGAGAAGAATCTGATGCGGTCAGACCTGACAAGAGGGCACGTTTGGAGAAGGCCAATGTCAATCGTCTTCATCGTCGTTTTCGATTCCTTGGAGGGAGTGTCGATCAGAGTAGTAATCCTGCTCGTCGTCACTGCTCATCAAATCCACCATCGGAGAAAGAGGGAAGAGAGAAAGACGCTACACGAGGCGTCTGGTGACGGATTGAGGGAGAGAGGGCCGCTTGCAGAAGTTTAGGGAGAGAGAGAGCCGGATGGATAGGGTAAAACAACCTTTTAAGCGGCCGTGTACGTGCTCGACCTTACCATAACCGGTTTCCCCGTTTTCTTCCTTCAATCCGTGCTTACATCTCAACCGTTGGTTTCTAAAACTCAAATCCGACGTTCAACGTGCTGCCACCAGTCGAGCTATAGTAATAATTCTCTCTCTCTCTCTCTCTCTATATATATATATATATATGAACATGAAAACTTTAAATAAAATTATATTGAGCACAAAATGCATTTATGCATTGCATGTGGCCGGTAGGTCCCACACGTGTGGACCCACCTCTGACGAATGCCTTCCTTCTGTGCAGTATGATGCACGTGGATTGCATCAATACCGTCCGTCAGTGGCCTCTATGGGCCTGATCTGTGGATTGCGCCCAAACCATCTATTTTCAGCCCCACCTTAATGTGTAATGACCGTCCATCAGTGGACTCCAACGCTGGACGTGAACGCCTGGGTCCATAGCCCAATTGATAGACTGAGTGGAGTTACCTCGTTTTAACACTATAGGTCTTGGTTTCGACCCGTAGTGGGGGTGGCTAACAGAGAAACGGATTGGCTACTCCTCGACGTTGGACCCCACCTCGGTATAGGTGATTCATCCAAACCGACCATCTGTGCATATGGACCCTGCCATGATACGTGTAAATATCCACAACATCCAATAAGTTGGACGGTGGGTAAACTTGGCTGGCATACGTCACACAAGTTACATGGCAGTGATATGTCACCAGCGGCCTATGAGGGCCCATACATGACGTTTGTGTTAAATCCAAACCATCCACCCACTGGTGGACCACCATGATGTGACCCACATTGTCCAAACTATGCTGGATAGTGCTGAATAATGTTTGGGACAGTGCTAGACCATACTTGAACAACACTAGATTATATAGACTATATGTAAACGGTGCCGACCTGCATGGACCATATTTGAACAAGCGCGGATCTATATGAGTTGATAATGTACGGATACACACGTCACATTTACAACTATTAAGATGACTTCTTTTGCGTGTAACTCATACTCGCCCATTAGTTGGGCTCCCCTTGATGAATAAATACACAACGGGCCTAGCATAAGCCAAGGAGGCCTTGTTATTACTCTCCTTTGAACCTTTTGGTTGGTTAAATGAAGCTATAGAAATAACTAACAAATATAAATCATAATTTAAAAAAATTTCTCAAGCGACCTTGGGCCGTAAGAAGACCCGAACTGAGTAGGTGGACGCTGCCATACATGTGATGATTCTTCTCCTTAAGCTTCCTATCTTCTCATTAGTTTAAGTTATAGTTTTTTATTTAAATTCATAATTAATATCTCCTTTTATAATCATGTATTAGCTGGTGAAAATTGAATTGCTGTATTACATGCTTTATGATTATCACGTATAATTTCTCATGCTTGCGGATTGCTTATGAAATTTAAACTGGTACATTAAGTAGGAAATTCCCACATATGAATGTACACCCATACTTGGGATATAACTTGACTAGTTATGATCGTAATAGACCTTCGACTTGGTAGTTATTGAGTGGTGGTCTAAATGGATCATTAATGTAGGCCTACCATGCAGGGTTGTTGTGCCCAATGATTTTTAAGGATGGTCTTTATTGTATGGTTTTGATATCAGCCCTATGTGGCATATTTTGATACTTGTCCTACGTGGTTTTGGTTTGGTACTTGCCTTAAATGGGTTCGATGTTTTATATTATGCAATCATACAATGGTAAGCCCCATATACTGTAATATGATTGGCCACTAGTCGATGGGTTTCCATTAAACATCCTAAGGTGGTAGTCTCATGAGCTGGAGATGGTGGTGATGGGACCTATGCCCGAGCTGTCGGCCTACGCTGGGTCATGCGCTCCCCGTAGTGACCGTGAGCTTATTTAAATAGGTTGGTTGTAATTGGATTAATAACGGATTGACTAATCATGCATACATAGCACAGACTAGCATGTATTGTTATCGTATGTGACGTACGTATTGTTCCGACTGGATGATGTACCCAGGTTTGATGATCCCGATTGGATGATGTACCCAGGTTCGATGATTGCATGGGTGACAAGCCCACTGTCTGCACGGATGAGCATCCCCGGGCCGTGATTGCATACTTCATGCATCCATTCATCTAATAAGACCTGCGTCATGTATTATTTTGCATGCTTTGATTTACAACTATACTTACCTAATGTAGCGATGTGTAATCTTGAGGGGAATTCACACTGAGTTGGTCACTCATTCATCAAATATATAATCGTACAAGTAGCACAGGTGGTCCTAATGATGTTCACATTCATATTGGTGAGGAGCAGGTTATGGTTGACAAGGATGCATGATTACATTTGTTAAGGGCTGCTATAGGATTTCATAACTCAAGATTGTTACAAATTTACTTTATTTCACATGTAACATTATTTCATTTTATATTCATAAGAATGGAGAAATTAGTTTGTATAAGTCATTATGGGCACTCGCATATATACTCTAAATGAAGTTTGAAATTTTCCTTTATGATGATTTGTCCACTCTACACTCATCTGCTTGCTCTGATAAAAGAAAATATTATATCTAACCATCCTTTAAGGTTAACACTCGGGTTTTTGAGAAACGGGTCATATACTCGGGTCCTGAAAAGTCGGGGCGTTACAACTGTAGCCATAGGTCTATGGCTATGAATTTTATCCGTAGTCTTTGCCCATTTTTTTAGTAGTGTGGGCATGTAGTTCGCGATGAAAGACTTGGGCGCAACTAAGCAAATCTTAGGAATGGAAATAACCCGCGATAGAAGTACCAGGAAGCATTAGGGCTCAGCTAAGCTAATATGAATGCAACGAAGCCGTCTAGTACTCCACTAGATGGTCACTTAAGATTGAGTGATAGATAATGTTCCAAGTCGACGGCAAAGGTAGATGAGATGCAAAAGATATCCTACGTGTCAGCAGTTGGAAGTTTGATGTATGTTATGGTGTGCACGCGCCCAGACATAGCATATGCAGTTGGTGTTGTCAGTCGATATCTTGCCAATCATGGTAAAGAACATCTGGCAGCGGTGAAATAGATACTGTGGTATCTAAGAGGATCATTCAGGTTAAGCTTATGCTATGGTGACGAAAAACCTGTGTTAAAGAGCTACACAGATGCAGATATGATAGGTGACATAGACTCCAGGAAGTCTACGTCGGAGTTCATGTTCACATTTGCAGGGGGAGCGGTCTCTTGGCAAAGTAAGCTACAGAAAGTTGTAGTATTATTGACGACAGAAGCATGTAAAGAGATGCTTTGGATGAAGATCTTTTTACAAGAACTTAGGCTGAAGTATGAGTAGCACGTAGTCTATTGTGATAGTCAAAGTTCTATACACTTGATCAAGAATCCAAGTCAATACTTCAAGTCGAAGCACATAAAGGTTCAGTATCATTGGATTATGGATACTTTGGAACAGAAGGTGTTACATCTTGAGAAGGTCCACACGGACGACAATGGGTCAGACATGATAACCAAGGCATTGCTTAAGGGTAAGTTTGAGGTTTGTCGAAACCTAGCTAGTTTGAAGAGGGCGAATTCTTCCTGAGTCAAAAAGGGGAAGATTTGATGGAGTTTTTCTCAGTTCAGAGGAGAGATAGTGCAGCCGGTTGAAAATTGGTGTGTTTCACTGCGCTGTTCGACAAGTCGAGGGAGCCACTCGACCAATCGAGGGTCACTTGACTCAAAGTCAAATGAGCTCAATTTTCTGGCCTCGACCAGTCGAGGGCCTAGTGTCACGCCCCAAATCTAAAAATCGGATTCACATGAATCCCGATCGCTGAATCCGGTGCCGAAAGCCTCTGTAGTACCTCATTCTCGGCTTCCAACGTCCATATGCCAGATTTCGATTCCTGAGATCCTACAAGGAGGATTTTTAGCGTACATTTGTTTCATAACAAGAATAACCACAAGTTTATCCAAATCATAAAGGCAACATCATCATCACATATCCACTAATATAAACATTTGAATACAGTGCTAAAAGGAAAATACATATGACAAAAATAAAAGCTCCAAAAGTCTGTTGCATGCTCCAAGTTCAACACTGCTACAAGCTGACGCCACCTACACTCATCTATCGTGCATAAGCTTATAGAAAGCTTAGAGGGTGATGACAGTATGTGCACAAGGTAAGTGCCAAATATGCAATACAATGCCATAAATCATACAATGGAATAAATTGAAATATTGGCAAGAGACGATATCAGAATAAGATGAAATATATATGGAAGTCCACGAGTCATACAATATTAGAGCACGCAATACAGATCTTCTATACAAATGAGGAGTCAAAGAAAGCTAAATATCAGATGCCGAGAGTACAATGCAATATGTAAATCCTGCTAAGTCCATCTAGGCCATATAAGTGAAGAATTATAGTAACTCAAAATGCTAAGTATAGCGGATGCAATGTAATATGCGGTGGAAATGAAATAACTAAGCTAAAGTGAAGTCGGGATGATAGTACGTAGTGTCGTAGGCTATGAGGTCTATCACAAGGGACTTCTATCCAAACCAGTCCCATACCTAAATTTGGATAGTTAGACTCAATGTGGTAAAATCCTAATCTCAGGTTAGTCACGCTTCCCATTCAAAATCCTGGCCATTGTGAAGGCACACATAATAAATAGTTGTGCACCACTAGCCCGAGTGAATAGTGAATGAATGAATGAATGAATATGAAACTCTTTCCCAATAAGTTCACATATTAATACTGTTCATCTCTGTGATTATCACTGGGGCCTAGTATACTCTACATGCAAATCATCGCTCACTGACGCGCAACCATGCAAGTGGAAGTGACCTCACTATCCGCCTGACCAGTAGTCAATTAATATTTATCCAGTACGTCGATAGCGGACCCATTCACAAGCTGGTCAAACTCAGCCTAGTTATGCCCCCTACTCTTTGGCGGGTAAGGCCACACCCCTCCCAACTGACCATAACATATTGGGAGATGAGGCCTCCCGGTATTCGGCACTCGGGTGCTCATGTATCCGCACAGTCTCGATGTTGAGGTGTCTCCTGGCCTCGAAGGTTTAAGAATTTTTACTCAGGGACATCAATGATACCTGTATGCTAGAACTAAATATTTTTGGTGTCCCATTTGACCATCCACGACATGCCTGTGGAGACTATGGTTCTGATGTCACTAGGGCGTACAGTAATCACAATCACACAATGCAAGATGCATGAGTCATGCAGTGCAATCATGCATCAATCCTACACATGCCATGCGCTCATGTGTGATAACTCCACCGATTAGGGAGTCTCATAAACCATCTGTACTATGATATATGCAATGGTCAATCACATCTTATAACAAACATGCAAATGATGCGTATGGGCATGTATCATGATGTTATACTGTCACATAATCATAATCAGTATCAATAACTGGCATCAACAATCGGCCTCGACAATGTGGACATTTAACCAACATTGTCCCCAAGGAATGACCCACATAGAGCCTAACATATAGTGGACCCATGGCCTCACACAAGGGCCTAATATATATAACACCATGGGCCTCACTCAAGAGCTACATCATAATAAGCCTCTCACATGGACCTAATATACACCACAATGGGCTCCATCACCTGACCCTTAAATGCATTACAATGGGCCTTATCACATAGACCTCATATACACCACATTGGGCCTTAAACACGGGCTGAATACACATCACTACAGGCCTCAAATACGAGTCCATATACATCACATTGGGCCTCAAACACAGGCCGAATACACGTCACAATGGGCCTCAACTACTAGCTGCATATACATTATATGGGTCTTGACAATCGGCCTCGACAATTAGAATCAGCCTTGACAAATCAGAAATGACCACAACAATCAGAATCGGCCTCAACAAATCGAAATCAGCCATAACAATTGATAAATCGGCCTTGACAATCGGCCTTAATAATTGAAATCGGCCTCGATAATCGATAAATCAGAATCGGCCACAACAATCGATACATCAGAATCGGCCACAATAATCGGAATCGGCCTCCATAATTGGTCTTGACAATGGGTCTCGACAAATTGAAATTAGCCTCAACAATCAATAAATCGAAATCGGCCACAACAATTAGAATTAGCCTTGATAATCGGCCTTGACGATCGGAGTCAGCCTTGTTAATTAGAATTGGCCTCGATAATCAGCCTGGACGATCGGAGTCAGCCTTGGCAATCGGACTCGGTCGTGGTTATATCAAATCCAATAGTGCGAAACCATCCGTCTATGGTGAATGATGCCCACTTATTTGGGTTAACCCACTAAGAGAATGTAAGACCCGTATCCTAGCCTGTACTATTCCGTTGACTGCCGCGACCTTTCCCGTCGAATTTCGGCAATCCGTGTCATATAATCAATGTTTGCACGTGACCCTAAGCCATATCCTGTAGATTTTAGTCAGCTTGATCCAAGACTTATACCATTGCGACCGCACAGTCGCCGTAGTTCCAATGCCCCGACTCATATACCGATCCGATACCCTGACTAAGAGATGTGAGCTGGCGTTTATTTCGAGAAAATACTGCGCGTTTATAATCCCAAGAGAATTTCTACAACATGTCCCATCAATCCCATCAATCACTCCTCATGTCAAGTACAAAGTAACCCATACTTTCTTTCTCCACAAGTCAAGCAACCTACCCCAAAGTCAACAAGTCTATTACCCATCACTCACCTCACCTATCACTCACATCACACCCATCCCTCTCTCCTTACAACCCTCTCTCTCTCTCTCTCTCTCTCATTTCCCAACACATTTCCAAGCAAGCAAGAGGCTCCCACGTCCATGCATTTCTAAGAGAGAAAAGTGATTTTTGGTGGCCTACTTTCCCATCCCTTTAACCTTCATCCTAGCCATTCAAACCTCATCTCCCTCCATCAAAGTGAAACACAAGGAGATCGCCTTTCCAATGGACCAAGAATATTGAAGGTGGCTGCTTTTATAGGCTAGTTTTTCATACTTCTATGATGGGCCAAGTGAGACCTACCAATTGATGGTATGGATCTCACTTGGGACCTTAGATGTGGCCGATGGCCCACCTTGATTTTTATTATCATTCCATAATGGGGCCATTCTCCATGGACCCCATCATGAAGTTTATTTCTGTAACACCCCGAATTTTGGCCAATCTGGGATTTGACGTCCTTAGGCAATGGGTCAACTAAAACACCTGAAAAATCGCTCAGAACCCAATTTCATAGCCAAAGAAACCACTTAGGATTAATTCCTATGGAAATTTAGCATAAGTTAGCTAGCGCAACGCTGGAGTAGCTGGGAAACAGTCCCTGATCACTTTAAATACGTTCTACAAGACCCAAATCGAGTAGAACGTATGACTCCATAATACTCTATAACCTCGGATCAAACTCTAAGCGGGTTTGTTCTCTGGACCACTTTGAATTCTTGTATTGGATTTAGACCGCACGTCGAAAGTCCGTTACTTCCTATCTTAGACCATTAGAACCGCCCAGCTGGACTTGACAATCATTTCGAAAATCAAGTCAAACCGATAATCACAGACTATTTCATTAAGCCCGGACTGAAGAGACCGCAAATAGGGACAGAATTGGAATTTCAAATTCAAATCTGGCACACGACTTGACACGTCAGTATTAAGCGTTCTGACCGTCAGAATTCATCCAGATTATACCCTCGGATCAGGAAAAATTTCTATTTATTATTATGAGACTTCCAGCCCTGATCTACGTGCGGTGACCGCTGAACTGAAACTGGTCTGCCACGTGCGATCTGCGAACCCTGTCGGACTGAAAACTTAATGCGCGCTAGATCTGGTACGCATGAGCTTAAGTCCGATCGCATTCGACCAGGGGACCACCAGAAAGTATCTTTTGGACCGAAACAGCCCCGCTTTGGTTAAGCATCAAGTGAACTTTGTTCCCGAGCCTATTTCGGGCATTTTTAAGCTTATAAAAGGGGTTGAAACCCTCTCATATCTCTCCCATCCGAATTTGGAAAAAGCCATAGATTGAGGGAGAGAAAAGGTGAGGGATTGTGAGAGAGGTGGGAGAGAATTTCCTGCTATTGGTGTTACCTGCTGCACGTGCTTAAGCGGCGTATTCCAATCACTTTGCCGGCGATTTCTCTGCATTTACAGGTAAGAAAATGCCCTAGAAAGTTACTGATTTGATGCTTCTTTAGTTCCATAGTTTGTTAGTTGATAAATCTCGTAAATCAGGTTCCTTAGTCGCCGTAGACGAAGCGTATACGCTCCGTTCGAACTCTCACCCCTAAAAGGGAAAAGGTGCGGATTTTAGATGCTTTGATTGACTGTTTCCAAAGCTTTCAATGTCGTTTAATAGTAGATTCTCGATGGCAACGCCGTTTGACATGTACAACATGCTCTCCGTTTCCTGTTTCGTAAATTAACGAAGAATATGAGATTTAGGGCATTTTAGTCATTTGTAGGAAGTACGGTCTACATGCATATTTTGCTGACGTGATTGACATGGTTTGTTGCCGCATTAGGGAGTTAGGAATGCTTGCATAATCAGTTTGGCGAAGAGATTCGCCTAGTTGCGCACTTTAGGTCGACATACTATATGTAGACTTAAGTGTGTAGTGTATGTGTTTGTATAAATGCTTGTATTAGTATGTATTGCATTAAATGATGTTATGTAGTAGTTTGAGATTGATTTCTTGATTAATATGCTGACCTAAATGATTTCCTACATGTTGACCTTATGCATGATTGCATTACATGCATGAAAAGTATGCCTTGAAGATTTGCTTAAGTTGAATGTTATAACATGTGTTAGCATGCTCACATGATTGTATTTCAATTCCAATACCTTTGCATATATTGTTAATGTGATTTCATAGATGTGTGGGACTAGACTTAGTCCAGGCAGTCGGTAACCGAGCGAATTCGTGGCTGACTGGTCATAGCCACGAACGACGCGTCGATGAACGTGATTCGTGTTTAGAGTTGGCGGCAGTGGTTAGGCCACGCGAAGTGTTTTTACGCACTTCATGTCGTTCGACTTGAGATGCGATCGCGCTAGTCGAGCCCGTCAAGTAACCCGACTGGCCGATGTATGTTCACCTTGTATGTGTCATAACTGCTTGAACCTAGGGTACTGAACTTACCATTGTAAACCTTGTTAACCATGGTACCTTGATCCACGAAGACTCATGAGCCGGGCATGGTGGTATGGGACATCATGGTCGAGCTGTCGGCCTACGCTGGGGCCACAAACCTCCCCGTAGTGACCAGTGAGCACCTAGACTCGTGAGCAGATTATGGTGGTATGGGACACTATATTCTAGCTGTCGGCCTACACTGATCAGGCGACGAGTCCTTTGTAGTGACCGCGAGCGTATTCTGAGTCTACGGGAGGCGACGACCCTTCAGTAGCAGTAGAGTACAGTAGGCCTGTATTGATAAGGTGATGGGGGAGCGGAGCAACGAGTGCGTGCAACAGCCCTGGCAGCCCTTGCAGCGACCTACAAAATATACATCGTATGAGATTACTAGGAGTGACGACCCTAGACAGGATCTGTGTTGGGATTGATATAAGGGAAGTACCTTAGTTTCCCAATCCTGCTGTTTGAATGGACTAATAACAACTTGGAATTCATATCATCATAGTATTGCATGTGCCTGGAAGATGTGGAGCACTCTAGGGAGTGTGGCATGCCGCGGTCGTAAGATGTTGCCGCATGAGGGTGATCGTCGGTGAGGGCATACATCACGTCATGTCATAATTACATTAACAACAGTATTAGGATTGTTTGATTTACTGCTTTACTATTATCGCATGATTGATTTGAGAACATGTTAATCCTTGCTCTATTATTCCACTGAGTTAGCTACTCACTCCCACGTTACGGGACGGTGTTCCTGGACACCCACCAGACCTTTTTGTGATTGCAGATGATGGCGCGGCCTGTGAGGCAGAGCCGGACTTGATGATGATGAGGAGGATCCCTCCTTTATGCGTGTTCTGATCGACGGGATTACAGGGAGGTTGATTGGATGTCTTGACACTTGTCATTTTATATTTTCAGAGCACTCATGCATATACTTTCATTATATTTTGGAGTATACATGTATGTATATAACCTGGTAACATATCCACACTCTGGAGGCATACAACAGTTTATATATGTTATACATACTATCACAATCTTCCGCTTGTTAATTTAACCGTCTCTGGAGTATGATATGCTGTTCTAGCTTAATTTCACTCATGTTTAATACATTATCACAGACAACATTCAATCATACATATCTATGTTGCATAAATAACATTTTGGAACTCGGGAGTTGGGTTTTTGCCCGACCCCCCGATTTTCGGGATGTTACAATTTCCTTACATTATAAGAGGTCATATAGACCGTCCATTTTGGGTGGAGAAGGATCTCCACCGTTGATCTTCGATTTGATGGGCCCACATGCAATGGGACCTACTTAATGTATTATTGATTTCAACGGAGGGCCCATATTGTTAGGGCCCCTCCATCACGCGTGTCCCTCTTTTTCTTTTTCTCTCTCCCTTTTTATTTATTCATTTATTTTTTATATATGATGATATGGCCGTGTGGCCCACTTGGATGGACCCCACCATGAAGCATGTATTGGACCCAAGTCATTTGTAGGTGGGGTCCACTTTATAAGTGTGATATCCACACTAATCAGCATGTGGTGGCCCACCTGAGTAGGGTCCACCTTGAACATTCATGTGAGCCAGAACGTCCAACGTCCAGGGACGCTGGACATGAAAACAACTATAAGCTTGATTTCAAGCTTTTTGGGTGGGCCATTTGTATAGGCCTCACCTTGATGTATGTATTCAATCCATGTCGTCTATCTTATTTAACCACTCATTTTAGGCGTTGAGCCAAAAAATGAAGCTGATCCAAATTTCAGGCGGGCCATACCTTAGCAAACATTAATTTTCATTGTTTAAATTCACTTGAATTTTTCTACACGCTGAAAAATGCCCAACATTGGACTTGATCGGTTGGTTATGGGCTGTAGAAACCAATGGGTGGGGTGGATTCCTCCGATGTGGGCCCCATGTACGAAAAACCTCACAAAAATGAAATTTTAAAAATAAAAAAAAATACATATAAGGGTGCAGCAGGACGTTGCTAGTGTCAGCGTGAAATGGGCAAGGACCCACGACCCCAGCCGTGGGTCCCACCATGATGTATATTGTGTATCCACACCGTTCATTTGGTGGGTTCCTCCTTAAGGTGGCATTCCTCCAAAAATGGGCCCGATCTGACGCTCAGGTGGCCCACATCACACAAAACAGTGGAGATTTAAAGTCTACCATTGAAACCCTTTTTGGGTCACCACATAAGTTTTGAATCATATGAAATTTATTTTTCCCATTCATCCAAGTACGTGCCACTTGATCAACGGGTTGGATTGCAGATAAACGGTGGGCCCCATGTGGGACCCACAGTGATATATGTGTTTTACTCTTGGACGGTGGAGCCCTCTATGATGTATGTGTTCATGCACACCATCCACAGTGGACGGTGGAGCCCACTTGGACCTCACCACTGTCCATTGTTTGGACAGGGGGACCCACCATGATGCATATGTTGCATCCAAAGTGTCTATCCATTTTTAGAAAGATCATTTTATAGCATGAGTTAAAGAATAAGCAAATCTACAGTCATGTGGACCACATTATAGAAACAGTGTTGGATTGAATGTCCACCGTTAAAACCTTTGGATTATAAGGTTTAGATAAATATGATATTTGCTTTCCCTCTAAATCAAGGTCCTTATGACCTTACAAATAGATTGGACAGGAAATAAATGCTATGGTGGAACTTGAGAATTTTAATGATGGAAGTCATCATCACCATTTATATTTGGGTGTGGCCCATTTGATATATATGGGGCCAATTAGTGTGGCCCATCTGATACACATAAGGCTCATGTGATTAGGCCCATTTAGATGCATTCTGAGGCCCACTATGGTATATATATAAGGCCCATATGATTAGGACCACCTTGATGTGTTTATGGCCCATTCTAGAGGCCCATTGTAATGTGTTTGGGGTCCACGGGTTAAGGCCCATTATGATGTATTAGGGCCCGTGGATTGAGGCCCAATGTGATGTATTAGGGCCCATGGGTTGAGGCCTATTGTGATGTATAAGGGCCCATGGGTTGAGGCCCATTGTGATGTATAAGGGCCCATGGGTTAAGGCCCATTGTAATATATTAGGGCCCATAGGTCGAGGCCCAATGGAATGTACACAAGTCCTTTGCACTATGTGATTCCACCTTGGTTATGTAATGGTGTTTATGGCAGGCTCTGCCTTGGGAGCAATGTTGGTTTGACGTCTACATTGTAAGAATAATGTTGGTTAAACGTCCGTATTATGACTCTCCCTAGGGCTCATTGATAGGCCCATACTTGTTGTGTGTAGGCCATCAAGGCCTATCTTTGTTGTGAGGATAGTTCATCACCATATAAAATGCTTAGTATAACTCTATAATTTATGCCCATATGCATCATATGTATGCTTAATATGAGGAATGTTTGATCATAGCATAAGCCATTGGGCTGAGACATTTACGGGATTCTTTATGAGACAGTGCCCACATTATCGTGCCGTACGTACAGGATCACTGCATGACTGGATAGTGTGACTCATGCATCTTACATATATGTGACTTGATCATTATACGCCTTAGCGACATCAGGGCCATGGCCTCCACAGGCACATCGTGGATGGATAAATGGGACACTAAAAATACTTGGTTCTAACACTATGGGCACTTAGGATGTCCTTGGATGAAAGTTCTAGAATCTCCTTGGTACCAGGAGGTGCCCCAAAGTCTAGACCGAGTAGAACATGAGCATCCGAGTGCCGAATACCAGTAGGCCGCGTCTCCCACTGTGTCGTGGTCGGTTGGGAGGGGGTGTGGCCTTATCGGCCCGAGTGAGGGGATATAAGCTAGGCTGAGTATGACCATCTCGTAAATGGGTCCACTATCGACGTTCCAGATGGGTATTGGCAGACTATTGGCCAGGTGGATAGTGAGGTCTCTTACGCTCATTGGGCTGTACAGCTAGGGAGGAGGCAATCAAAGTGGAGTGTAATAGACCTTGGTGATTTCTTCAGAGAGAAACCATACTGATATGTGGACCTACTGAGCAGGAGTTGTATACTCATTCATTCATCCATTCACTATCCACTGAGGCTGGTGGTGCGTAACTATTCATTATGTGTCTCTTCACATGGCCAGAATTTCGGTTGGGCGCGCGACTAACCTGAGGTCAGGAGTTTACCGCATTGAGTCTGACTATCCAAATTTAGGTATGGGACTGGTTTGGATAGAAGTCCCTTGTGGTGGGTCCCGTAGCCTGTGATACTTCATACTATCATCCCAACTTCACATCCCAGCATGGTCATTTCACTTTCACCGCATATAACATTGCATCCACAGTACTTAACATTTTGGGTTACTATATTTTTGCACTTATATGGCCTAAATGAGGTTGATAGTATTCGTGATTCGTCAAGATTTACATATTGCATTGCATCCCCAACATCTGTTATTGTCTTATTATGTTTTGCATCGTATAGCCTTGGTACGACTGACAACACTTATGGACTTACCAGTATATTTTTGTTTACTCTGATATCATATCTTGTCAATATTTTCATTTATTCCATTGTATGATTTATGGCATTGTATTGCATACTTGGCACTTATCTTGTGCACACGCTTTCACTAACCTCTAAGCTTTCTATAAGCTTATGCATGATAGATGCGTGCATGTGGCGTTAGGTTGTAGCAATATTGAGCTTGGAGCGTGCAGTTGTTTTCTAGAGCTTTGAATTTGGCATATGTATTTCTCTTTCAACATTGTATTCAAACAAGTATATTAGTAGATATATGATGATGATGTTGCCTTCATGATTTGGGTATACTTGTGGTTATGCTTCTTATGAGACAAATGTACATTGGAAAATCCTTCTTATAGGATCCTAGGATCGGAACCTGGCGTATGTACGCTGAGGGCCAAGAATGGGGTACTACGGAGGCTGTCGACACCGGGTTCGACGATCGGATTTTCGAGTTTGGGGCGTGACAGAGAATGATGAGAATGGGTCTAACAAGGCCTAAGGGAAGGTCACAATTTGAACATTCAACCATAGTTGGCCATCAATGTGGACATTTAACCATCATTGCTTCCAAGGAGTGGCCTACATAGGGCCTAACACATAGTGGCCCATAGCCTCAATTAAAGTGCCAATATATATATATACCACATTAAATAGGCCCTAAATACATCATATTGGACCACACACAAAGGCCTCATACACATCCCATCGGGCCTCACCAAATGGGCCCCAAGTATATCACATCGAGCCATATCAATGGGCCGCACCGACAGGCCTCATATACATCAAGTGGGCCATATCAATGGGTTGCACCAATGGGTCTCATATACATCAAGTGGGCCATATCAATGGGCCGCACCAACAGGTAGGGGTGGGCATCGAGCCGAGTCGAGTCGAGGTGGGCCAAGCTCGGCTCGGCTTGTCCATGATGTACTCGAGTTCGAGCTCGATCTTGAGCTTGGCTTCAAGCTTAACATTAAAGCTTGGCTTGTTTGTTAAAGTTGTCAAGTCGAGTTCGAGTCGAGCTAGTGGTTTGAGTCGAGCTCGAGCTTGTTGGGTGAGAGAATAATGGATTCTGTTCTTGATCCTTCTCCATTGACGAAAAATTTAAAAATCTTAAGAGAATCAAAGCAAAACTCGATGAAAAAACTAAACAAAGCTTTGAATCGGATGAGGAAACCTGATGGAGGCGGTCCGGGCGGGTGTGCGGTTGGCAGTGGGTAGAGAAAGAAAAGAAAGGGAAATGGAAAGGGGGTACGTGCGGTCGGGTAGAGACTCTAGGGTTTGTTTTTTTTTTTTTTAAAAAAAAAACCTTATATTAATATAATATATTTATTAATCGAACCGAGTCGAGCTTGAGTTCGAGCTTCGAGTCGAGTCGAGTCGAGTTGAAATGATCCCTGGTCGAACTTAGCTTGAATTCAACTCAAGCTTCAAATAATTAGCTTGGCTCAACTTGAATCGCCCATTCAAGCCGAGTCAATCCGAGCTAACTCAAGCCGAGTCGAGCGAGTTTTTTGAGCTAGCTCAACTCGTGAATAGCCCTACCAACAGGGCTCATATACATCAAGTGGGCTATATCAATAGACCGCACCAACGGGCCTCATATACATCAAGTGGGCCATATCAATGAGTCGCACCAACGGGCCTCATATACATCAAGTGGGCCATTTTAATGGGCCGCACTGATAGGTCTCATGTACATCAAGTGGGTCATGTTAATAGGCCGCACCAATGCATAATAGGTGGGCCTCACACATGCAGTAGATGGGCCCCACCAGGTGGTAGGCATAGATATAGAATGCATACATTGGGTGGGTCACACATCCCATGGACAGTGTGGATAAAACATACATCGAGGCCGACCTTATATAATCTAGAAGGTTAGGATATAACACATATCATGGTGGAGTCCCCATCGTCCCAACCTGATGGACGGTGTGGATTAAATCATGCATCAAGGTGGACCACGTGTA
The DNA here is from genome assembly GCA_037074715.1 of Magnolia kwangsiensis. NCBI lineage: Eukaryota > Viridiplantae > Streptophyta > Magnoliopsida > Magnoliales > Magnoliaceae > Magnolia > Magnolia kwangsiensis. The sequence goes on from CM073587.1 coordinate 70,666,709, forward strand.
TAGGGTCCACGTCCAACACATGGATGGGACGGCGTGGTTGAAACACTTACATCTTGGCCGGTCCCATATACAGATGGACAGCGGGGCTAGAATACATACACCAAGGCCCCAACTGGCACGATATACAATGCATGCATTATGATGGGGCCCACTGTCCACGTTGGACTGAATGGTGTGGATCAAAACATATATCATAGTCGTCCCACCATCAGGACACGCATGCAGAGGGTGGGTCCCATGGGCTTGATGATGCCAATGCATAGTAGCACATTGCTGCTCGTCCATCAGATGGACAGTCTGGACATAATATAAGCATCATGGTGTGGGTCCCACGTCCACCAATTGGACAACACGGATGAGACACGTGCATCATGGTGGATTTCCACCATCCAGGTATCTGGACGAGGAGAATACCACTCATTTATTGAGGTGGGTCCCATCGTCCTGGCCAATGGACGGTGTGGAATATACCACACGTACATTAAGCAGGGTCCCACCCTCACACATGCCATGTGTGAGGTGGGCCCCATACCAAAAAAATGAATGGACGGTATAGTATAGCATGTACCTCACATAGGACCCCCAAAACTTACGACGTAAATACAACAGCTATATAGCTGTGTACATACTTCATCCAATCAGGTTCTAGGCAGATGGGCCCCACGTGGGGCCCACCAAGTAAATCTGTATATATAGTATTTATTATATAATATATTAATATATATTATTTCACAATAATTATTATTATTATCATCACTATTATCTGGACCTGTAGTGTCTAGTGTCCAAGTGGTATTCTCACCGTCCCAATAGTGGACGGTTTAGATCATCACATCGTAGTGGGCCTGTTTTGTTCACTAGATGGTGGGCCTGTCCACATCACACGTAACCTGGTGGGTCCTACGTGTGGGGCCGACGACTGGTGGGTCCCACATGGACGTGGCCCACCTGATTTAGATTAATCCAACATTTATTTTTTTCATCACCATTAAGGTAGGGCCCACATGGCACCATCCAACACATCCATCAGGTGGTTCTCACACACTTTATGTAACACCCTGAAAATCGGGGGTCGTGTATAAACCCAACTCCCGAGTTCCAGACCGTCACTTATGCAACAAAAATGATAATGATTCAATGTTGTCTGAGTTAAAGCATTCACATGAGTAAAAGTATACCAAAACTGCAATTCATACTCCAGATTCAGTGATAAAAGCAAGCGGAAGACTAAAAGATATATATATCACTGTATGGAAAACAAAATATATCTCAACTGTCTCTAAAGTATGAATATATCTCTGAGTCTCATATACATGTAAATAAACAGAAATCAAATGTCAAAATAGTTCCACTGAGAAGTCCCGTCAATCCAGGCCACCTAAGCAAAGCCGTCGTGGTACTGCATATATGAGAACTCGTCCTGGTCCTCATCATAGTCCGGCTCTGCCTCCTGAATCGTCGCCTCACCTGCATCTAAGATAGGGTCTGGTGGGTGTTACAAACACCATCCCGTAACGTGGGAGTAAGTAGCTAACTCAGTGGAATAATAGAGCAAGGATTAACATGTTCTCAAATCAATCATGCGATAATAGTAAAGCAGTAAATCAAACATTCCTAATATTGTTGTTAATGCGATATGACATGACATGATGGATGCCCTCATCGACATTCTCCCTCATACGGCATCATCTGCGTCCGCGGCATGCTTGCGTACTGCTCAGTGCTCCACATCTTCTAAGAACATGCAATGTGATGGTGATATGATTACCGAGTTATTATTAGTCCTTTTCATACAGTAATATTGGAAAACTAAGGTACTTCCCTTATATCAATCCCAATACAGATCCTGTCTAGGGTCGTCACTCCTAGTAATCTCATATGATGTATATTTTGTAGGTCGCTGCAAGGGCTGTCAGGGCTATTGCTCGCACTCGTTGCACCGCTCCCCCATCACCTTATCAATACAGGCCTACTATACTCTCACTGCTACGGAAGGGTCGTCGCATCTCGTAGACTCAGAATACGCTCGCGGTCACTATAAAGGACTCGTCGCCTGATCAGTGTAGGCCGACAGTAAGAATATAGTGTCCCATACCACTATAATTTGCTCACGAGTCATACGTGCTCACTGGTCACTACGGGGAGGTTTGTGGCCCTAGCGTAGGCCGACAGCTCAACCACGGTGTCCCATACCACCATGCCCGGCTCATGAGTCTTTATAGATCAAGGTACCATGGTTGACAGGGTTTACAATGGTAAGTTCAGTACCCTAGGTTCAAGCAGTTATGACTCATACAGGGTGAACATACAATGGCCAGTCGGGTTACTTGACGGGCTCGACTAGCACGAGCGCATCTCAAGTCGAACGACATGAAGTGTATAAAACACCTCGTGTGGCCTAACTACTGCCGCCAACTCAAAAACACGGCTCGCGTTCATCGACGCGTCGTTCGTGGCAAAGATAAGCCAACCACGAATTCACTCGGTTGCTGACTGTCAGGACTAGGTATAGTCCCAAACATTTATGAATTCACATCAGCAATCACGTAAGAGTAATGGAAATGAAATACAACAACGTGAGCATGTTAACACATGTTATAACATACAACTTAAGTAAAACATCTAACACATGCATTTCATACATATAATGAAATCATGCATATAGCTAACATGTAGGAAATCATTTACATTAGCATATTGTTTGAGAATTCAATCTCAAACTAGTTCATAACATCATTTAATTCAATACATACTAATACAAACATTTATACAAACACTTAGTCTACACACTTTAGTCTACATATAGTATATCGACTCAAAGTGCGCATTTGGGCTAATCTCTTCGCCAAACTGATTATGCACGCATTCCTAATATCCTAATGCGACAAGAAGCCATGTCAATCACATCAGTAAAATATGGATGAAAACAGTATTTCCTATAAATAACTAAAATGCCCTAAATCTCATATTCTTCGTTTGCTTACGAAATAGGAAACAGACCGCATGTTGTACATATCAAACGGCGTTGCTGTCGATAATCTACTATTAAACGACATTGAAAGCGTTGGAAACAGTCAATCAAAGCGTCTAAAATATGCACCTTTTCTCCTATAAGTGTATTGATTCGAACGGAGCGTGTACGCTTCGTCTACGGCGAACCGGGAACCTATTTTACAAGATGTATCAGCTACCATGCTAAAGAACCAAAGGAACCTTAAATCAACAAGTATTTGGGGTATTTTCTTACCTAGAATCGTGGCGAAATCGTTGAAAAAGTGATTGAGGCGCGTTGCTTAAGCACGTGCAACACGTAGTGCAAGTAGCAGGAAATTCTCTCCCACTCTCTCTCACAATCTCTCACCTTTTCTCTCACACCAGCTAGGGTTTCTAGCAAATTCGGATGGGTGAGAGAAGTGAGGGTTGAAGCCCCTTTTATAACCTAAAACTTGCCCAAAACAGACTTGGGAACAATGTTTACTTAATGCCTAACCAAATCGGGGCTGTTTCGGTCCAAAAAGACATTTCTGGTGGTCCCCTGACCGAACGCGATCGGACCCATTTTCAGACCAGTAGTGATCGTAGATCGCACGTGGCGGTCCAGTTTCAGTTCAGCGGTCATCGCACGTAGATCAGGTCTACAAGTCTTGTGATATGAAATAGAAATTTTTTCTGATCCGAGGGTGTAATTTGGCTGAATTCTGATGGTCAGAACGCTTAATAATAACGCATCAAGTCGTGTGCCAGATTTGAATTTCAAATTCCAAATCTAACCCTATTCTCACTCTCTTCACTCCATGCTCAATGAAATAGCCTGCGAATGTCGGTTGGACTTGATTTTTGAAATGATTGTCAAGTCCAGCTAGGCGGTTATAACGGTCTAAGATTATACGTATCGGACTTTCGACGCGCGGTCTAGATCCAATACAAAGTTTCAAAGAGGTCCTGAGAACAAACCGGTTTAGAGTTTAATTCGAGGTTTTAGAGTATTATAGCGTCATTGGTTCTACTCGCTTTAGGTCTTGTAGAACGTATTTAAAGTGATCAGGGACTATTTCCCAGCTACTCTAGCGTTGCGCTAGCTAACTTACACTTATTTTCTAAAGGAATTAATCCTACGCGATTTCTGGTCGAGTTGGTACTCGAGCCCAAGTACTGATTTTTTTAGGGTGTTACAATCTACCCCCCTTAACAAAAAAAATTTCATCCTCAAAATTTGTACCTCTTCGTACTCCTCGAGAAGCTGTGGGTAGTTGTTTCTGACCTCGGCTTCTGTTTCCCAGGTAGCCTCTTCCTCAGAGTGATGCGTCCACAATACCTTCACAAGGGGAATTACCTTGCTATGCAGTACCTGCTCCTTCCTGTTTAGGATACGTGTCGGTCGCAGGATACATGTAACATCCTCTCCTAACTGCACCTGCTCCCATCTGATGATATGGGAAGGATCAGAAATGTATTTCTTCAGCATAGAAACATGAAATACGTTGTGAACGCTCGCGAGAGGCGTTGGTAAATCCAAACGGTATGCCACTGCTCCCACACGATGGAGGATCTGGAACGGACCAATGAATCATGGTGCTAGCTTCCCCTTCTTCCCGAACCGAAGGACTCCCTTCATAGGAGAAACTCGTAAAAATACATAATCCCCAACTGTGAACTCTAGCTGCCGCCGTCTCGTATCGGCATAACTCTTCTGTCTGCTCTGCGCTGTGAGAAGCCGACGTCTAATAATATCAATCTTCTCCGACGTCTCCTGCACTAACTCTGGGGCCAATCAAACTACGCTCACTGACCTCGGCCTAGAAATGCGGTGCGCGACAAGGTCGCCCATACAACGCCTCGTAAGGTGCCATACCGATACTCGCCTGAAAACTGTTGCTGTACGCGAACTCCGCATATGCAAGATAGTCATCCCAACTGTCCTCGAAGTCCAATGCGCAAGCTCGCAACATATCCTCTAAGATCTAGTTCACTCGCTCTATCTGTCCGTCTGTCTATGGGTGGAAGGCAGTACCGAACTTCAACTTCACACCCATAGCCTCCTGAATGCGAGTCCAGAAAATAGAAGTGAACCGCGTGTCTCTGTTCGACACGATCTCCAACGGAACTCCATGCGGATGCACGATCTCTCTGATGCATAGTCTAGCCAGCTCGTCTGTAGAGTTCGTGACTCTGATCGGTAGGAAGTGCGCCGACTTCGTCAGTCGGTCGACGATCACCCATATGGAATCATGTCCCTTCCTCGTCTTCAGTAGCCCTGAAACGAAATCCATGGAAATGAAGTCCCACTTCCACTCTGTGATCGGCATAGGCTGCAAGAGTTCAGGTGGTCGGCGATGATCTGCCTTCACCTGCTGGCAAGTAAGACAATGGGACACTAACTCTGCTATGTGGGTCTTCATACCTTTCCACCAATAGGTCCTCTTCACGTCGCGATACATCTTCGTACTGCCTGGATGCATCGCGAGTCTGGTACAATGCACAGCCTCGAGAATCTCTCGTCTCAAGTCAGGGATATCTGGGACGCATAGGCGGCCACGATAACGTTAGCCCCCATCCGTGCCAACTCGCCACTCGGCGTCCGTATCATCACTGACTTGCTCTCGAAGCTCAGTCAGATGCGCATCATCCCTCTGCCCCTCGATGAACCGGTCATCGATCTGAGATCGCACCTGCACATGTGCGATGAACTCATACGGCTCCTCTGCCGCTCAACGCGTCAGCCACAAGATTCGCCTTCCCAGGATGGTAAGAGACTTCGAACTTGAAGTCCTTCAAAGTCTCCATCTATCGCCACTGCCTCATATTCAAGTCTCGCTGCGTGAATATGTACTTGAGGCTCTTGTGGTCGCAAAAGAGCTCGAACTCCTCTCCATAGAGGTAATGTCTCCAGAGTTTCAGTGCGAATATGATGGCTGCCAACTCTAGGTCGTGTGTAGGGTAATTCTCCTTATGCTTCCTTAATTGTCTCGAGGCATACGAAATTACCCTGTCATTTTGCATAAGGACACAACCCAAATTAACGCTAGACGCGTCAGTGTATATAGTGTATCTAACCCTTTGCTCTGGCAATACTAGCACAGGGGTGGACGTAAGCCTATCCTTCAGCTCCTGAAAAGCTGACTCCGCCTTGTCATTCTAGGCGAACTTCACGTCCTTCTATGTCAACTGAGATAAAGGCCTCGCGATCCTCGAGAAATCCTGAATGAAGCGTCGATAATAACCAGCGAGACCCAAGAAACTCCTCACCTTAGTGACAGAACCAGGCTGCTCCCAGTCCTGAACTACAGCTATCTTAGATAGGTCAACTGCCATGCCATCCTTGGACACCACGTGTCCCGGGAACTTCACTTCCTACTTCCAGAAGTCGCACTTCTTGTACTGTGCGAATAACTGATGCTGTCTCAGAGTATCTAGGATCAAGCGCAAGTGCTCCTCATGATCCTCTCGACTCCTGGAGTATACCAAAATTTCGTCAATGAATACAACGACGAATCGATAGAGGAAAGGCCAAAATACTCGGTTCATTAGATCCATGAACACGGCTGGTGCGTTCATGAGACTGAACGACATCACAAGGAACTCGTAGTGGCCAAAGCTGGTCTTGAATGTTGTCTTCTGCACGTCCTCATCCTTGACGCGTAACTGATGATATCCTGACTGAAGATCAATCTTCGAGAAGTACTGCGCTCCTCTCAGCTGATCATACAAGTCATCGATCCTGAGTAAAGGGTACTTGTTCTTCACCGTGATCTGGTTCAGTCTGCGATAATCAATACACAATCGCATCGAACCATCCTTCTTCCTTACAAACAGGACTGGTGCTCCCCAAGGAGACATACTAGGTCGAATAAGGCCAAGCTCCAACAGACCATCAATCTGCGTCCTCAACTCCTCCATCTCACATGGTGCCATGCGATACGTCGGCAGTGAGACGGGCGTGGAACCAGGCACCAGATCGATAGTGAAATCAATCTCTCGTCGAGGCGGCAAACCAGGGATCTTCCTGAATAGATCCCAAAATCACAAACGACTGGCGTATGCTCAAGCATCTGGGCACCAGCGTCCCATAGTAAAGTAGCGTAGCTAAATATGCGGAAGGGAAGATTTACCCGCACTGAGAATGTAAAGGATGTGCCCTCTGGCTCGTAGGCAATCACTATACGAGTCTCGCAGTCAATCTCGGCCCTCGCTGTAGTCAACCAGTCCATGCCAAGAATGACGTCTAGATAAACAAGAGAGGGGTCGACGACAAGATCAAGAGCCATCGTCCTGCCCCCCAGATCCACCAAACAACCCTCACACATCAGGGTGGCATCTGTAAAGGACCCATGAGCTGTATAAACTCGCACCCCATCCATCCTAATAGTCGGTAGCACAATGCGCCTGACTATGGCATGTAATATCAATGAAATCGTGAATCCTGTATTCACCATCACAAGAATAGGAATACCTCCGATGTGGGCGGTGACCTCAAAGGCCGAATGCTGAGAAGTCTCTGTCGCAGCTACCTCAGCTGTCAGGCATGCACCCGCGCCTGTTGTGGCCGGTTCGACCGCTGTGCCGTGGGCCTTAAAGGTGCCCTGAACTGAGATACCGGAGGTCTGAAGAAAGGGTGCGCAGGAGCCAACCGTAAAGGCGGTGCTGATATAGCCTGTGGGCGTGTACGGTGGATCTTCTGCCGCAGTGAAAACCCACTGTCCAGCATCCGAGCGAAACAACTCTGTGCCGAATGGCCCGATCTCCTACAATAAGTACATGATAAATCGGGGGGCCGCATTGGGGGTACTGGCGTTGTAGCCCTAGGAGGAGGGTTAATGCGAGGCCTCTTGCCCGAAAAGGGTCTGTCCTGCAACTCTAGTCGTGGCCTAATGTAAGACCCGTATCTTGGCCCGTACCTTTCCTTAGACTTCCGCGGTCTTACCGGTCGAATTCCGGTGACCTTCGATCCTTAACTGATATCGACGCGCGACCCTGATTCATGGGCCGACAACCCGAGTCGACTCAACCCGAGACCAATACCATAGCGACCGCACCGTCGTTGCGGTTCCGATACTGCGACTCGCGCGCCAAGGCGATACCCTGGTCAAGAGATATGGGCTAACGTTTGGTGTGAGAAAATGCCACGCGTTATGAAAACTAAGGGAATCTCTACGATGTGTCACATCAATCACATCAATCCCATCAATCAATCAACCCATCAATCCATCACATGTCAAGTATACATCACTTTCATTCCTTTTCCTAAGCAACCACAAAAGTCTCCCAAACCCATACCTCTCTTACACAAAAAGCCACAAAAGTCTTCACCACCCATACCTCTCTTACACAAAAGCCTCAAAAGTCAAGCTTTTCTTACACAACCATTACTCACCACATCCATCCATCACTCTCTCTCTCTCTTTACAACTCTCTCTCTCTTTCTCTCTTTCTCATTTCAAAAATCCCAAAGCCAAAGAGATCCCACGTATGAAATTTTGCAAGAACTCCTAAGCTCCAAGTGGCCCACCGTCCTACCCCATCATCTCCCATCTCAACCCTCCATTCCTCATCTCATCCATTAGGATTGAAGCTAAGGTGCCAAGGAACCCCTAGGAGCAAGAAGATCGGACGGTGGGTGCTAGATCATTCTAGTTTTTCTTATTTTTATGATGTGCCAAGTGAGGCCCACCGATCCATGGTGTAGATCTCACTTGGGACCCAAAAATGTGGCCGATGGCCCATTTAGATCATCATGATCGTTTCATGATGGGGCCATTCTCCATGGACCCCGTCATGTTGTTTATTTCATTTAGAAAGGGTCATCTAGACCGTCCATATCGGTGGGGAATGGATCTCCACCGTTGATTTGCATTTTTGATGATCCCATGTTCAAAGGGATCCGTTTATTGTATGATTTCATTCAAGGGAGGGCTCATAGTGGCGGAGCCCTCCATCACAAGGCGTGTCCCACTCTCCATGTCTCTCTCTCTCTTCTATTTCTTTTATTTTATTTTTTATGCAATAGGATTGTGTGGCCCACTTGAATGGATCCCACCTTGACATTATTTTTTTTTAATTTATTCAAGTGGGGCCCACCATGTGCGTTGTACAGTCATCATCCATCAGTGATGGCCCACTTCATCAGGGCCCACCATTATCAAAAAAAAATAATACTAAAACCGTCCAGCGTCTGGGACGCTGGACGTTTCAAAGGAAAGAAGAAAAAGGAAAGAAGTAAAGGGGCTTTGGTGGTCCGCTTGTTTAGGCCCCACCGTGATGTACTCAGACAATCCAAACCGTCTACCCTCTTACTTGCAGTGTTTTAACCGTTAGGTAGAAGTTTGGGGTTGATTGGAAGACCTGGTGGGCCATAGCATCAAAGAATGCACCTTTACCATTCAAGGATCCTTTTTCTTATTTTATTCATTTTCCATCATCAAAAAAATCCAGACTTCGGACTCATTTCGACTGTTTCGGGTCACTGAACGCAATGGCCGGGACGAATTTTGGAGAATCGGGCCCCACGTGCAAAAAATCCCAGGAAAATGGGTTTTTCCTCTTTTTGAAAAACACAACGGCAGAGGCTTTTGCCTCTGCCTCCGTCAGTAGGCGTGCGGGCAGGCAGCGCCTGCACGCAGGTGCGTGCAGCCGTGGAACGGTGGACGGACGTGGGGGAGGTGGCCCACGACCCTACGTGTGGGCCCCATTATAATGTTTATCTGTTATCCAACCCGCGCCTGCACGCAGGTGCGTGCAGCCGTGGAACGGTGGACAGACGTGGGGGAGGTGGCCCACGACCCTACGTGTGGGCCCCATTATAATGTTTATCTGTTATCCAACCCGCTCATTAGGTGGGCCACCCCAGTGGTGGGCCCCCCTCCAAAAATGAGATAGATCCAAAACTCAGGTGGCCCACACCACGTGAAACAGTGTGAATTGAATTTTACCGTTGAAAAGTTTTTGGGGCCCACAAAAGTTTTGAATCAAGCTGAAATTTATGTTGTCCCTTCATCCCGGTCCAAGTGACCTTATGAATGGGTTGGATGCCAAGTAAATATTACAGGGTGGGCCCCACAAGGGACCCACAATGATGTTTGTGAATAAATCCACCGTCCGTATGGACGGTGGAGCCCTGTAAAGTCCACACCGTCCAGCCATCTCTGAGGGCCGCTGGACGGTCAGTGGCCCATCCATGATGTATGACTTGTATCCTAACTGTCCATCCATTTATTTTTTTGGTTTATTTTATTCTTTCGATTGGGCTAAAAATGAGCCAGATCTATGCTTCAAGTGGGTCCACTTTGGTATGCGTATCGGGCCCATGTTGACCCACTTATGGGTATCCATTGGGGCCCACTTCGACATGGATCTTAGGCCCATGCAATGGGGCCATCTGGTGTATTATGAGGCCCATGGAATTGGACCCATTGATGCATTCTTTTTAAAGCCCATAGAAGCATGCCCATTTGATTCATATAAGGCCTAGGGGTTTAGGCCCACTCTGATATGCATGCAAGCTCATGGGTCAGGCCCATCTGATTCATGAAAGGCCTATGGGTGAGGCCCATTTGATGGATATAAGGCCTAGGGGTTTAGGCCCACTTTGATATGCATACAAGGCCTATGGGTTTAGGCCCATTTAATGTACCATAAGGCCTAGGGGTTAGGCCCATTGAACTCATGTTAGGTCTATGGGTTGAGGCCCACTTGATCTACATGTGGGGCCCAATTGGTGTGGCCCATTGGTCACATATTAGACGCATGAGACTAAGCTCATTTGATGCAATCCAAGGCCCACGGATTTTGACCCATTGCAATGCACATAAGATCCATTGGTATGACCCATTTATGTGGCCCATCTGATGAATAGAAGGCCCATAAGATATGGCCCATTTGATATATATGTAAGGTCCAATGGGAAGAACCTACGGTCCATTGCAATGTGTAAATCCATTACAGACTAAGTACCGATGTTTACAAAGATCGTGCCTTGGGAGCAATGTTGGTTTGACGTCCACATTGCGAGTGTAATGTTGGTTGGATGTCCACATTATGACTCTCCTTAGGGCCCATTATTGGGCCGTACTTGCTGTGTTTCGGCCGTCTAGGCCCATCTGCGTCGTAAGGGTGGTTCATCACTCATTATATGTTTAGTACAGTTTCATGACCCATGATCATACGCATCATATGTATGCTTGATATGAGGATTTACTGATCATAGCATATGCCTTCGGGCAGATTGTTTATGGGCTCCCGGTTAGGCGGTGTTGCCCTACATGTGCGCACGATATGCGCATGATCTATTGCATAACTGGATAGCATGAATCATGCATTTCGCATTTGTGTGACATGGTTATTATACGCCCTAGCGACATCAGGGCCGTGGCCTCCACAGACGCATCGTGGTTGGCAGGATTGGATACCGAAAATTTTATTCTACATGGGGTACTATAGATATCCTGAGCCTCCTCTTCTACCTCTTCCTGGACTTCTTCCGCTACTTCCACTCCAGGTTCTTCTTCAGTTGGTTACTCTTCATCATCAAAATCGCCCTCGCTATCCTCATCAAGCTGAGTCTCACGGTACTGAGACCCGATCTTCATCTTGACCATTGTGGACTCATCAATGCAGTGAATCGGAACTGGCAACTCCGGCCCAAGTTTGTAAGCAAACTCAAGCGCGATCTTGCATATAAGCCGACCAAAAGGAAGCGACTCAGACGTTCTTCTTAATTTCGCTATGAGGATAATCTGTCGCAACACGAAAGTGACCATACACACATTTTTTTCCTGGGCCACCTAATACAAGAAATCAACCATAAGGCGCGTACACTCAATGCAATTTGTCGACCTGGGATACACGTTGAACGTGTAAATGTGGTGCAGCAGGCGCAAATCATCAGACGTATAAGACGCCTTGAGGCTATTGTTAGGCTGCCATGGAACCAGACTACCGTAAAGGAACCTGGTACGGTGATCTCACTCACACCTACTCCTCAAATTCTTTGCACTGGGATGAACATCACCAAGGGGCACTTTCAGAAGTCGCGCTATCAACCGAACATCGATCGTAGCCATCCGGTCTCTACCAAAAGGAATCTTGAACTGTAATGGCTCCAATGTAGGATTCTGGATACGAGCGTAGAAGGCACGAACGGTGCTCACATTAGCACGAGAACGAGCTTCAAATAGCAGACCCGAATGTGCAGCTTCAATGCCCTCGAACAATAGGAATTTGCCTAAGAGTCTCCCTTTCACGTCCGCCTCAAACAACACCTTAAGGTCAGTATATTCGCTGTGAGGCATCTTTGCTAATATCACTCGCCTAAGTTGAGCATGGGGATCCAAATCCCACTTTGTATGGAACTCTCGGGCTGTGCTTGGACTTACGGCGGCGCTTGAGCTAGCGGCGCCACCCCTCGGTCTTCTTGATTGCGCAGGGCGACTAGGCCCAGCCTCATCCGCTGCGGTCTTTCTCTTTCCCATCAAAGAGAGGATGGTGGAGAGAGAGAAAAAACTCAAAATGGCTTCAACAAAAGCCATGAAAAATGTGGAAAATGTAGAGAAATGATTGTCCAAACTGAAAAAAGGAAATCTAGGTGTTGTAGAGGGGTGCTTCAAGCTCCCCTAGACTGGATTTTCAAAAAGAAAAGAGAAGGAAAAAGGGGAATGGAGCTCCACACAATTTCAGCCACAAATGGAGGTTGTAGGAGCTCCAACGGACGAGTTTTGAAAGAGGAGGAGTAACAAATCACTATGAAGGGATGGGATAGGGTCAGTTTTTGTAAGAAATGGGGTTGAAAGGGATTTAGAGCTGCGTTTTGAGATAGAGCAGCAAGAAAAATGAAAATAGAGGCTTGGGAGGGACTGTTTGTGAAGGAAGTACCCTTTTTAGGGGTTTTAGACGGATGGACGCTATGTGGGAGGGATGTACTAGCCACATAAGGGCGTGCGCCCGAATTTTACACCAAGTGGGCCCCACTGTACGGCGATGACATCGCCGACCGGTGGTGCATCCGATTGGTCTGGCCTGGTGGGCTAGGTCCCCCTGCCCTGGAGGTCCCAGATATATATGGGCCCCACCTTAGTTCATTGTAAATTGGCCTAGGGAGGCCCAAACATCCATCCGGGGCTTTTTGGGGCTGACCTGTAAATTAGAATACAATACCCTATCATGCAGCATATGATTTTGAGATAGAAGGAGCTAATACATCTATCTAGCCCATTAGTTGCTAAATATTGCAAAATTAGAATGGCCTAATGGCCAGTTTTCATGAAATTTTACTATTTAATGTAAAATTTTATCGAAGTATTATTTTATATCATTTTCACATTAGGATCAATGCCTAACATGAAAATTCAGAGAAAGAATTGAAGAATGGAGTGGTGAGAGGAAGAATTTTGAAGAAATTAGGTGAAACGGGATTTTTTAAGCCCTAGCGATTAAATGTAAGGGTTGTGGTTGTCCCACAGCCCAATGATTCACATTTACAGGTTTAAAAGCGTTCAAAGAATGTCTCAACCCACCTACTTACAACCTAGGAGCTACTCAGGTCGCTTCACGTGACCCTAGATGCGTTATGGACTCGATCGCGCGATTGATACAAATAGACTTCGTCTATTGGCGAATCTGCGATCCTATAAGTGTTTCTAGACCTTTCTCGCACCCACCTAAGTCAAAGAAAGTGACAACGTACGTCGCGTGACCATAACCCAGGCCTGGTATAATCTCATTCATGCTCTGATACCAACTTGTAACACCATGAAAATCGGGGGTCGTGTATAAATCCAACTCCCGAGTTCCAGACCGTCACTTGTGTAACAAAAATGATTATGATTCAATGTTGTCTGAGTTAAAGCATTCACATGAGTAAAAATATGCCAAAACTGCAATTCATACTCCAGATTCAGTGATAAAAGCAAGCGGAAGACTAAAAGATATATATATCACTGTATGAAAAATAAAATATATCTCAACTGTCTCTAAAGCATGAATATATCTCTGAGTCTCTTATACATGTAAATAAACAGAAATCAAATGTCAAAATAGTCCCACTGAGAAGTCCCGTCAATCCAGGCCACCTAAGCAAAGCCGTCGTGGTACTGCATATATGAGAACTCATCCTGGTCCTCATCATAGTCCGGCTCTACCTCCTGAATCGTCGCCTCACCTGCATCTAAGACAGGGTCTGGTGGGTATTGCAAACACCATCCCGTAATGTGGGAGTGAGTAGCTAACTCAGTGGAATAATAGAGCAAGGATTAGCATGTTCTCAAATCAATCATGCGATAATAGTAAAGCAGTAAATCAAACATTCCTAATACTATTGTTAATGCGATATGACATGACATGATGGATGCCCTCACCGACATTCTCCCTCATACGGCACCATCTGCGTCTGCGGCATGCTTGCGTACCGCTCAGTGCTCCACATCTTATAGGAACATGCAATGTGATGGTGATATGATTACCGAGTTATTATTAGTCCTTTTCATACAGCAATATTGGAAAACTAAGGTACTTCCCTTATATCAATCCCAACACAGATCCTGTTTAGGGTCGTCACTCCTAGTAATCTCATACGATGTATATTTTGTAGGTCGCTGCAAGGGCTGTCAGGGCTGTTGCTCGTACTCGTTGCACCGCTCCCCCATCACCTTATCAATATAGGCCTACTGTACTCTCACTGCTACGGAAGGGTCGTCGCCTCCCGTAGACTCAGAATACGCTCGCGGTCACTACAAAGGACTCGTCGCCTGATCAGTGTAGGCCGACAGCAAGAATATAGTGTCCTATACCACTATAATCTGCTCACGAGTCATAGGTGCTCACTGGTCACTACGGGGAGGTTTGTGGCCCCGGCGTAGGCCGACAGCTCAACCACGGTGTCCCATACCACCATGCCCGGCTCATGAGTCTTTATGGATCAAGGTACCATGGTTGACAGGGTTTACAATAGTAAGTTCAGTACCCTAGGTTCAAGCAGTTATGACTCATACAGGGTGAGCATACAATGGCCAGTCGGGTTACTTGACGGGCTCGACTAGCACGAGTGCATCTCAAGTCGAACGACATGAAGTGCATAAAACACCTCGTGTGGCCTAACCACTGCCGCCAACTCCAAAACATGGCTCGCGTTCATCGACGCGTCGTTCGTGGCAAAGATAAGCTAACCACGAATTCACTCGGTTGCCGACTGCCTGGACTAGGTATAGTCTTAAACATTTATGAATTCACATCAGCAATCACGTAAGAGTAATGGAAATGAAATACAACAACGTGAGCATGTTAACACATGTTATAACATACAACTTAAGTAAAACATCTAACACATGCATTTCATACATATAATGAAATCATGCATATAGCTAACATATAGGAAATCATTTACATCAGCATATTGTTTGAAAATTCAATCTCAAACTAGTTCATAACACCATTTAATTCAATACATACTAATACAAACATTTATACAAACACTTAGTCTACACACTTAAGTCTACATATAGTATATCGACTCAAAGTGCGCATTTGGGCGAATCTCTTCGCCAAACTGATTATGAACGCATTCCTAATATCCTAATGCGACAAGAAGCCATGTCAATCACATCAGCAAAATATGGATGAAAACAGTATTTTCTACAAATGACTAAAATGCCCTAAATCTCATATTCTTCATCTGCTTACGAAATAGGAAACAGACTGCATGTTGTACTTGTCAAATGGCGTTACCGTCGATAATCTACTATTAAACGACATTGAAAGCGTTGGAAACAGTTAATCAAAGCGTCTAAAATCTGCACCTTTTCTCCTATAAGTGTATTGATTCGAACGGAGCGTGTACGCTTCGTCTACGGCGAATCGGGAACCTATTTTACAAGATGTATCAGCTACCATGCTAAGGAACCAAAGGAACCTTAAATCAACAAGTATTTGAGGTATCTGCGAAATTGCCGGGAAAGTGATTGAGGCGCGTTGCTTAAGCACGTGCAATACGTAGTGCAAGCAGCAGGAAATTCTCTCCCACTCTCTCTCACAATCTCTCACCTTTTCTCTCACACCAGCTAGGGTTTCTAGCAAATTCGGATGGGTGAGAGAAGTGAGGGTTTAAGCCCCTTTTATAACTTTAAACTTGCCCAAAACAGGCTTGGGAACAATGTTTACTTGATGCCTAACAAAATCGGGGCTGTTTCAGTCCAAAAAGACATTTCTGGTGGTCCCCTGGCTGAACGCGATTAGACTTAAGTTCATGCACGTCGGATGTCGCTCACATCCCATTTTCAGACCAGTAGTGATCGTAGATCGCACGTGGCGGTCCAGTTTCAGTTCAGCGGTCATCACACGTAGATCAGGTCTACAAGTCTCGTGATATGAAATAGAAATTTTTCCTGATCCGAGGGTGTAATTTGGCTGAATTCTGACGGTCAGAACGCTTAATAATAACGCGTCAAGTCGTGTGCCAGATTTGAATTTCAAATTTCAAATCTAACCCTATTCTCACTCTCTTCACTCCAGGCTCAATGAAATAGCCTGCGAATGTCGGTTGGACTTGATTTTTGAAATGATTGTCAAGTCCATCTAGGCGGTTATAACGGTCTAAGATTGTAGGTATCGAACTTTCGACGCGCGGTCTAGATCCAATACAAAGTTTCAAAGAGGTCCTGAGAACAAACAAGTTTAGAGTTTGATCCGAGGTTTTAGAGTATTATAGCGTCATTGGTTCTACTCACTTTAGGTCTTGTAGAATGTATTTAAAGTGACCAGCTACTCTAGCGTTGCGCTAGCTAACTTACACTTATTTTCTAAAGGAATTAATCCTACGCGATTTCTGGTCGAGTTGGTACTCGAGCCCAAGTACTGATTTTTCCAGGGCGTTACACTTTAACTACTGGATGGTGTGGATGCAATATATCATCGAAGTGGGCCATAAAAACTGGGAGAAGAAAAAGGGGAAAGAAAAAAAATAAAGGATGGATGAAGGAGGTACCCTGCCACTATGGGCCTCTCTAGACGATACAAACCGTACATCAAATGGGTCCCACCATAAGTGGGCCCTCAAATAATCAAATCTAAGCAAAAGAGACAATTCTAATCTTATAAAAACACCCACCTTTGATATTCTCAGACTCCTTCCATCGATGTGATTTAGAGCTCCAAGGGGTGGATTTTAATGGTTGAGATCGACTTTGAAGGGTTAGATTGAATGGTAGGGAGTGGGCCACACAAAGCTCTCTCATGGAGCTTACTTGGACGTGGGTTGCTCTCATGGAGCTTGGGAGAAAAAATGAGAGAGAGATGAGAGAGAGAGAGAGAGAGAGAGAGAGAGAGAGAGAGAGAGAGAGAGAGAGAGAGAGAGAGAGAGCTGAAGTGAGTGATGGAGTGATGGGGAGAGGGATGGGTGAAGTGATGGAAAGTTGACTTTTGGGGATGGGTAGTTGTACTTGGGGATGGGTGTGAGTGATGGGAGTGATGTGATGTGTACTTGACATTTGATGTGATGGATTCTCTCAGGATTGCAGCGCGTGGTATTTTTCTCAAACTAAATGCGGGCTTATATCTCTTAGCCCGGGTATCACCTCGGTGCCAGAGAAGTAGCATCGGAACCGTGGCGACGACACAGTCGCTAGGGTATAAGTCTCGAGTTAAGTTGATTCTGGAATACGGGATTTGACTCAGGGTCGAATGCAAACACCAATAACAAATCACGGGTCACTGAAATTCACCTGGGAGGACCATAGAAGCTTAAGGAACAATACGATCTAGGATATAGGTCTTACACCTAGCTTGACCAGTCGAGACCTTGGCTCCACTAGTTGAGGGTTACGCAGATTTGTATGAATTTTGTGCGGACTGCGAAAATTAAAGGCAGTTTTGCAGAGATGCAATAGGAAAATTTCTTAAATTATAAATAGGGGTCCTTAGGGCTTTTTTAGGGCATTGAGAAGGCTTTCTAAAGCTATCGTGTTAAGGGTTTTCACGACCAAGGTGAAAGAGAGAGAGAGAGAGAGAGAGAGAGAGAGAGAGAGAGAGCTTATGAAAGGGAAGAGAGGAAGCTTGTGAAAGGGAGTTTTCGCAGTCGACATCTCAGCGCTTCTATGTCCTTGTGATCGGTGAGATTTATTCATTTTTTATTATTTACTTATTGTTTATCCACTCCTACATGATTGAAGAAGGTTTGATCTAAGCGTTGTATGCTTGTAATCGATTGTAACGTTTTACGTCATAGTGAATTGTTGCTTTGGACTTTTACCTCTTCAAGGGTTTTTCACGTAAAAAATCTCTTGTGTCGTGTGGTTTATGCTTTGATTTATTTCATTACTTTATTATCCCATAATTTTGGTGTTTAGGGAGGCGAGATCCTAAGGTTTTTGTGCAATGCTCCCAACAAGACCTACGTGCACTTCCTAACAAACTTTGAGACCCAATATACCTTTGTATAGTTGATTAATTATCAAACAAATTGTTGTATTAGCTTCTCATCCCAGTAGATTCCAGAATCCAAAACAAGGGCGTGAGCTTTGTGTCCAAGTGTAGTTGTTGCCCCTCTCCTTCCTCTCCCGATTGTGAATTGTTTGATCATGTCTTCGCCATGGGAGGTTTAGCTAGTAGAGTGTGGGAACGCTTACGTACGGAATGTGGCATCCTCCAGCCCTTACTCCCCTCAGCTTCTAGCCACACATCTCAGTGGTGGAGTGCATCCCAGTCCTCCTTGTGCCCTCTTAATGGTGTCATTCCCATCTTCATTTTTTGGGAATTATGGAAAGCCATGAACTCCAACCGTTTTGACAATGAAGCACTCAAAACTTTAGAAATTATTCAAGGTATATTTTTCTGGATTCACAATGCCAACGCCATTTTACCCTCCCCCAGAATCCTCTCCATATCGGTCTCTAATATGAGTAAAGCCTGGTGCATTCCAATCCCTTAGTCCATCTATCCTAAGATCTCGATAGTGAAGTGGATTAGACTGTAGATGGGCTATATAAAACTAAATGTGGATGGTTCATCCAAATGGAACTCGGGGCTGTTAGGGGGTGGCGGCATAAGGAGAGATGACAAAGGTAACTTCCTTTTTTGCTTTTCACGCGACTATAACCTTGGCACTAATACTAGGGACAAGATCAAAGCCATCCTGGATGGGCTCACTCTCGTGTCCCAACTGGGCTTCACTAAAATTCAGGTGGTGAGCGACTTGATTGTAGTGGTAAGGGCTCTGTCCAATCTCGTAAATCCCTGTTGGTCCATCTGATACTAGAAGTCGAGAATCAACCTCTTCTCCCATAACCTAGAAGTTTGAGTTGCCCACATGCCAAGAGAGGCGAACTCGGTCGCTGATGGTTTGGCCCGACTTGGGAGTGAGTCGCAGACTAATGCCACTTTCCACTCTCGGGATTCCCTTCCATCCCCCATTAGTGGGCTCATGTTCCTCGACAAAGTAGGCCCTCGTAACCTGCAACTTGCATAGTCTAGCCCGGATACTTTTCCTTCTAGCTTCTTTCAGTCCTTATAATAGGGGGGCCCATTCCCTTTTTGATATTGGCCGACCTCGAATGTTTCCATGTAATCCACCATTGGCCTTCTCTTGACATATATAAAATTTCTTTATTCAAAAAAAAAAAGAAGCTTCTCATCACTAAGGAAAGACATCCGACCATCCACTTCACTTTTGGACCACCTAATCATAATAAGCTAACTAAGAGATCATTGTATCAATTCATACACCCATCCTTTCATAACCTTGATATGTCCATCTTACTCGTTGACCAAGTATAACCTAAACCTATCATCGCTACACTCAAGCGTACAAGTACATACACACCCTTCTAGACATATCAAGTTTATATACCATTTCATACTTAATCTATCATCAATCCAAACCATTGGAATCACTCTTTAAAACTGATTAAGCTATCTAACTATTCAATTTTGATCTAAACTATCACATCATCATGGAATAGACAATGATCACATTTAAGCCATTTACATTTGATCATCTTCATTTCTAAACCTTTCATCATGATCCTGATTCATTGATGAGCATTTTACATTGTTAAACTCCAATTCCAATGGCTACTTTTACATATATGATTGTCTAAAGTTCTCTATGGTGCGCATTATCTTGCCCTACACAATTTATGAAAAACTAATTTGTATACATTCAATTACATTGAAAATTTAACCAATGATTAATTAATCCAATTGAACCATATATTATCAATCTTGATATCTAATTCTTAAGACCAATTGTCCATAAGAATTTTCAACATATTTACTAGATGATTTGCCTGAAAATTCAAAAATGACCATCATTAATTATGATCCATAGATGATTTTCAATGAATCTACTGGTTTACATCTCACATAAGGAGCCATTTAAACCTACTTTAGGAGTCTCTAGTGATGGAGATTTTCTCCTCATTGCTGGATTCGTTGAAATCGAACTAGTTTCGATATCATCGATAATTGTCAAAATTTTCACCGCTAGTCACTGGACAGTTTTTATCCTATTTCGATATCATCGAAGGACTTTAGATGATATTGAAGGCTGTCATCGAGAGACCTTCGATGACATCGATAATTATAAGAAATTTTCACCTCTGGTTGCTAGATAGTTTTGGTCCTATTTCGATATCATCAAAGGACCTTAGATGATATTGAAGGTTGTCATTGAGAGACCTTCGATATCATTGAAGAGTTACGCAGATGCGACTGCGGAAACGCAGATTCTGTGAAAATTATTTTTTATTTTGATTCTACCTCTTTCTATTCTTATATAAAGGGGTGTATGTAGGATTTGAGGGTATTCCAGGGTATTCTAAGGTTTCCTAAAGATTTTATACAAGGTCTTAGGGCTATTAAAGGTGAGAGGAGAGAGAAAGAGAGAGAGAGGAAGCTTATGGAAGGGATATTTTGCTTCTAGAGGTGATCTACTTCGTAGTCTACATTTCAGCGCTCTACGTTCTCGTGATCGGTGAGATCTCTCCATTTTTCTCTATTCTCTTATTATTTATCCACTCTTACGTGAGTGAAGAAGGTTTGATCCATGTGGTGTATGCTTGTGATTGGTTGTCACGTTCTGCTTTATAGTGGATTGTTGATCTAGATGAGGTCCCGTGGTTTTTACCTCTTTGAGAAGTTTTCATGTAAAATTCTCTTATATCATGCGGTTTATGATTTGATTTATTTCATTGCTTTATTATCCCATAATTATAGTTTGTTTCGGAAGGCTAGATCCTAAGGTTTTGTGCAAGGCCCCCAACAAAGTGGTATCAGAGATAAGTTCATTGAACGAAGTGGGATCGATTTTGAATTATGGAAGGTGGCTCATCAAGGATGATCAGCCTTAATGGTTCTAACTGGATCATATGGAAGGCTAAGATGGAGGACTTGCTTTATTACAAGGACATATATTCTCCAATTTTAGGCATATCAACAAAATCCAAGGATATGTCTAATGATGATTGGAAGAAGTTAGACCGAAAGGTGGTTGGGTTTATTAGACAATAGTTGGATGATTCTGTGTTCCACCATGTGTCTACGGAGACCTCAACTGCTAGCCTATGGCTGAAATTGGAAGGGTTATATGAGAGGAAGACAACCGGTAATAAAATCTTCTTGATAAGATGACTTGTGAATCTCAAGTTCAAAGATGGTGGTTCTGTGGCCAAGCACTTGAATGAGGTCAATAATATAGTGAACCAGCTCTCCGCTATGAAGATGGTCCTGGATGATGAATTGTAGGCTTTATTATTTCTTAGGTCATTGATTGACAATTGAGAGACATTTATGGTGTCTCTAAGTAGCTCCGCGCTAGACAGCAAGGTATCCATGGAATAGGTAACCAGCTGTCTCTTTAATGAGGAGACAAGGAGGAAGTCTCAGGGGTCTACTCAGTAAGAGGCCCTTGTGACACAGGAACGGGGGAGAGGAAAAAACAGGAAGGGCGGGAAGGCCCGAGATAAATCAAGATGCAAGTCAAGTACCAAAAAGGATGTTAAATGCTAGAATTATGGCAAGAAGGGTCACTATAAGCATGAATGTTGTAAGAATAAGAATGACAAGAAAGGAAAAGGAAAGGAAAAGGAAGATAAATCAGATTCCATTGCTATCGCTTCAGATGATGATGTTGTAGTTATTCTTTTAGTAGATCACGATGTATGTCTCACAGCTACGAGTCAGGACACCAACTAGGTGATAGCTCGGGAGCTTCCTTTCATGCGATTCCACGTAGGGACTTCTTCACAAGCTATAAGTCAGGTGACTATGGGACCGTGAAGATGGAAAATTCTAGCGTATCAAAGATCGTAGGGGTCGGTAATATTTGTGTGAAGACCGATGTGGGTTGCACATTGGTTCTCAGGGATGTGAGGCATATTCCAGACCTTCACCTCAACTTGATGTTGATGGGAAGGTTAGATGATGATGACTATGAAAGCCAATTTGCTGGTGGGTTGAACGCAGCGAAAGATTCAACTATTGACATATGACACAGGCGTCTAAGCCACATGAGTGAAAAAGGGCTTCAGCTACTATCGAGGAAGTGGCTCCTTCCAAATATGACAGATACACCTCTCAAAACTTGTCTTGATTGTTTATCAGGGAAACAATATAGAGTTTCATTTATTAAATCTACTTCTCATGTTAATAATGTGCATGCATTAGATTTAGTTTATTCTGATGTTTGTGGTCCTACGAGGATAAAAAACATTGGGTGGGGCATTGTATTTTGTCACTTTTATAGATGCTACATCTAGGAAGGTTTGGGTTTATGCTTTGAAATCCAAGGACGAGGTCTTTGGTGTGTTTAAATTGTTTCATGCTATAGTCGAGAGAGAGACAGGTAGATCATTGAAGTGCATCTACACTGATAGTGGTAGTGAATACATCAGTGACTTTCATAAGTATCGCAAGTCCCTGGGTATATGGCATGAACAGACGGTTGTCAAGACCCCCATCATTGGTAAGAGAATCACACCATTGTTAAGAGAATCACACCATTGCCATGAATCACACCATTGTTAAGAGAATCATATGCATGTTATCCCATGCGAAGTTTTCCAAGATGTTCCGTAGAGAAACAATGCACATGGTGGTGTATTTGATAAACAGGTCTCCATTAACCCCTTTAAATGGAGAAGTACCTGAGAAGGTGTGGACTGGACAGAATCCATCGTATAGTCATCTTAGGGTGTTTGGATTTAAGGCATTCGTTGACGTACCAAAGGATGAGAGGTCCAAGCTCGATATGAAGATCAAGCAGTGTGTTCTTAGTGTATGGTGATGAAAAGTTCAGTTACAAATTTTGGAATCCGACCGAGAAGAAAATTGTTAGGAGCAGAGATGTGATTTTCTTTGAAGATCAGTATATAAAAGACTTTTGTAAGCCAAAGAAGAACCGACCTAGTTCAAGTGAGGTAGAGGATATGGATTTAATTATTCCTCCCGTTATACCTGATAACAGGGGATTAAAGTAAGGTGTATAGGATGAGAGAATTCCTACAGAAGATGGATCGGGGGTGCAACCCCTACTTGATCCACCTATTGAGCCACAGGTGAGGAGGTCATCTAGGAAAAGACAGCCGTTCAAGAGATACTTGCTGCATGAGTACATTAGGCTGACTGATGGGGGAGAGCCAGAAGACTATTTTGAGGCCCTAGCCGACGAGCATAAGGGGGAGTGGTTGAAAGCTATGCAAGAGGAGATGAAATCCTTTTATAAGAATCACACCTATGATATGGTGAAATTGCCTAAGGGCAAGAAAGCTTTGAGTAACAAGTGGGTGTTTAAAAAGAAGGTTGAGCAAAAGAATTCACAGATGAGGTTCAAGGCAAGACTTGTGGTGAAAGGGTTTCGTCAGAGGAAACGCATAGACTTCGAGGAGATATCTCACCAATGGTGAATATGACATCCATACGAGTGTTGCTTGGGTTGGCGACTAGCATGGATCTGGAGCTAGAGTAGTTAGATGTTAAAACTGTATTTCTGCATGGTGACTTGGAAGAAGAGATCTACATGCACCAATAAAAAAGGTTTCGAAGTCAAGGACAAAGAGTATATGGTGTATAGGCTAAGTAAAGCTTATATGGGCTGAAACAAGCTCCACGACAATGGTACAAGAAGTTTAATTCATTTATGTTAAAGCATGAGTATGACAGAACAGAGTCAGACCACTGTGTGTTCACGTGCAAGTTCTCAGATGGTGATTTCTTAGTTCTGCTGTTATATATTGATGACATGCTCATCATAAGTAAAGAAATTAAGAAGATCGATAGGCTGAAACAAGAGTTGGACAAGTTTTTTGTGATGAAAGACTTGGGCCCGGTTAAATAGATCCTAGGAATGGAGATAACCTGTGACAGAAGTATTAGGAAGCTTTGGCTGTCACAAGAGTGGTATATTGAGAAAGTTTAAGAGCGGTTCAATATGAATGCAGCGAAGCCGGTCAGTACTCCACTGGATGGTCACTTCAGATTGAGCGACATGTAGTATCTCAAGATGAAAGTAGAGGTGGAAGAGATGTAGAAGATACTCTACATGTTAGTAATAGAAAGTTTGATGTATACTATGGTGTGTATACACCCAGACATAGCATATGCGGTTGGTGTTATCAGCCGGTATCTTGCTAATCCTGATAAAAAGCATTGGACAATAGTGAAATGGATATTGTGGTATTTAAGAGGCTCATCTAGGTTGAGCCTAGGCTATGGCGACGGAAAACCTATGTTTGAGGGCTACACAAATACAAATATAGTAGGTGACATAGACTCCATGGAGTCTACATCAGGGTTCATGTTCACTTTTGCAGGGGGAGTGATTTCTTGGCAGAGCAAGTTACGGAAGGTCGTAGCATTGTCGACGACAGAGGCCAAGTACATTATAGTCACAGAGATATGTAAAGAGATACTTTAGATGAAGATGTTCCTACAGGAACTTGGCCTGAAGAAAAAGCAGCCTGTAGTCTATTACAATAGTCAAAGTATTATACACTTGAGCAAGAATCCAAGTCAGAACTCTAAGTTGAAGCACATAGAGATTCATTATCACTGGATAAGGGATACTTTAGAACAGAAGGGGTTATAACTTGAGAAGGTCCACACAGATGATAATGGATTTGACATGATGACCAAGGCTTTGTTCAAGGATAAGTTTGAGGTTTGTAGAAACCAAGTTGGCTTGAAGAAAGTGAATTCCTCTTGTGTTAAAAAGGGAGAGATTTAATGGGGATTTTCTCCTCATTGTTAGATTCGCTGAAATCAAACCAATTTCGATATCATCGATAATTATTGGATTTTTCATTGCTGGTCGCTGGATAGTTTTTTTCTTGTTTCGATATCATCGAAGGACTTTAGATGATATCAAAGGTTGTCATCGAGAGATCTTCGATGACATTGATAATTGTCAAAAATTTTCACCGCTGGTCGCTGGACAGTTTTAGTCCTATTTTGATATAATCGAAGGACCTTAGATGATATCCAAGGTTATCATCAAGTGACCCTCGATATCATCGAAGAGTTACGAAGATGTGATTGCAAAAATGCAGATTCTACGAAAATTATTTTCTATTTTGATTTTACCTCTTTCTATTCTTATATAAATGGGGGTATGCGGGATTAGGGGGTATTTCAGGGTATTCTAAGGTTTTCTAAAGGTTTTTTAGGAGGACTTAGTGCTATTAAAGGTGAGAGAGAGAAAGAGAGAGAGAGAGGAAGCTTGTGGAAGGGAGATTCTGCTCGTAGAGGTGATCTACTTCGTAGTCCACGTCTCAGTGCTTTTACATCCTCGTGATCAGTGAGATCTCTCCATTTTTCTCTATTCTCTTATTGTTTATCTGCTCCTACGCGAGTGAAGAAGTTTTGATCCAAGCGGTGTGTGCTTGTGATCAATTGTAATGTTCTATTTTACAATGGATTGTTGATTTGGACGAGGTCCTGTGGTTTTTACCTCTTTAAGGGTTTTTCACGTAAAATTCCCTGGTGTCATGTGGTTTATGCTTTAATTTATTTCATTGCTTTATTATCCCATAGTTCTAGTTTGTTTTGGGAGGCTAGATCCTAAGGTTTTGTGCAACGCCCCCAACATCTAGATCCATTGTGAGGATTCTGATAGAATCTGCAGTTTTCAAAACCTAAAATACTAGTGTCATCACATGTATGCCCATCACCATGACCCTCACTTGGTATAATCAATTTAATTGTTGATCTGAAAAATTAGACTACATTTAACATCCTAAAAAGGACGTTGTGAACCCTTGTCCTTTTTTAAATCTTAAATATAACGGGTCCATGACCCATCTAGATTATTTAATTTGTGAGACCCGCAGATCTCTTGCAAAGCATTGGAAACCAAGTAAATAACCCAAAAAATAATGCATTTTTCACTAATTTTCATGGCCATGAGCAACATTGATTGTGGAGAGCCTCTCAGTGCAAACCTATAGCCAAAATCTTAACACGTCTAACCATTAACTCAAAACATTAATTTTTATAATGGGGGTTTAAAAAGCTATCAATTTTCTTTGTAAGAGAAAAAAATAGCATGTTAACATACTATTTAGACTAAAAAGATGGTTTTTTTTTTCTAAAAAAAAATTTAATTTAATTTTACATACAACCCTCCCATTTTTCTATATAAGAAAAAACACCTCAAATTTTCTTAGTTGTAAATAACGCTTGCCATTTTTGTTCGTGATGCAAAAATTCTCAAATCAGTGCTGTTGTTAGATGGTAGTTTAACCAATCCTATTTAAGATGCCAAATTACATATTTTCTCCCCTAAATTGAAAAAGTCAATTACCTTAATAAGGTGTGCGTGTGTGTGTGTGTGTGTGTGTGTGTGTGTGTATTCAAAAATATAGGCTGATTGTATTGATTTGAAGAAGAAGCCCCATGTTGTACAAATGAGAATTCGAGAGGGCCAATGGACAAAAGGGGTTAGCCCCCCTATCATGTACCAAAAGGAAAAAAAATAAGAACAAAGCTAGGCATTTCGAATATTGCCCATAGCCACCTTGTCGAGGAAGATTTGGCCTTTAGTGGATGCAGGAAGGGCTCCAACATTGTTGAAAAAGGAATTGAGCTGGTTCAAACTGGCCAATCTTGCCAGCCCATCCGCCACCACGTTAGCCTCCCTCGGGCCTAGGGAGATCGTCACATCCATATTTCTTCTCAAGTCTTCAATCCTCCTTTTTCCAATACCACATGGTCCAAGGGTTCGACGAAAGACTAGACAGGGCAGACACGATCGAGCTGGAATCGCTGGCCACCTCCAGTTTAGAAAAACCCCGCCGAACTGCCAGAGAAATGCCACCAACACAGCCCTCATTTTAGCCTCGAAATTGGAGCCTATGCCATACCTAATAATGAACCCGAATAGGAATTTTTCCTGGTGGTCTTTGCCCACACCTCCTCCACCCGATTGGTCCAGGTTACCCCTCACTGAACCATCAACATCCACCTTGATCCATCCTAATTTAGGCCTCTTCCATTTCACTGCCTCAAAATTAGGTTGCGTGAGAGGCGGAGAGGTGATGCCAAGCATGTTGAACATGATTTGAATGGGAAGCTTGAAGGATTTGGGCCTATGAAGAGGGTTTCCCACTAGATTGATCCAATAACACACCTTCGCTATAACTTCAGAAGCCCTCATGTCCTACTCATCGAATCTAGCTCTGTTTCTAGCCAACTAGAGCTCCCAGAGGATGAAAACTAGAATTAAACCTTTCAGCAGCAAAATAGATTTAGAGGAGGTGGTGGTTGCCCATCACTGGATGGCTTTGACTGAAGCTGGGAGCCTAGGAGAGTGGCGAGTACTAAAAATGGACCCAAAATGGTCCCACACCTGAGATGTCGTGTCGCTGAGGGAAAATAAATGATCAATGGACTCTGTGTCTGGGGCTATGGGAACAGGGTAGTAGTGACATCTGGAACATAAATGAACCCCCTTTATTTGGATGTAGCTGTCCATCGGGATTGCCTGATTCAGAATCTTTCAGGTGAGTAGGGACATTTTAGGAGTAAGTTTCGGATGTTAAACCCAATTAGCCTAGTGTTTCATATCAGACCTCGGTTTGATGGATTGTCAGGCCTGGCCTACCATGAATTTACCGCCGTTTGATCCTTGCCAGATACGTTTGTTTGCATTAGAGGATGTGTAGACACCTTCAGCAATAATGTGGTTTATGATGTGCTTCAATAGGAAAGTCACCACCTCTGATGAAGATTTCCAGCCCCTTGGGCCAATAATGCCCCTCACTTTTAGGTTCAGCAAGGCTACAAAAGGAGGCATTGTCCAGAGATCATGCAATTGGCCGAGGCTCGACCCGTCGTTGTCCCAAAAATTAAGATTAGCCTGCCCCATGATCCAGCAAGAGAGGTCTTCCAATTTCGGAATGACTTTACACATCCGTTTCCAGAGAGGGGAGGCCGAGGTATAATGGCTCTGACCATCCTCTGATAGGAGATCAGCAACATATTTTACCTTCACAAAAGAGCTCAAGCAGTTCTTCAAATCCATGCCACTGACTGCATAGGAGAATTTCATTTTGAAGTCATCCATTACTGATTTTAGGCTCCTCAGGTCCAGAATGCCTTCAGCTTTTGGAAGAGTCATATTTTTCCAAGACGCCCAATGAAGCTTCTTCTTGTTCCCTTCCCCCAGAAAAAATCTAAAAAAGAACCTTAAAGGCTATTGAGCACACTCGCCGGGTGTGAAGGTTAATATACATGACATCATAAAATGCACAAGTTAAGGATATGGTCAAAACTTAAATTAACCCATCTATATTGTTGTCCAACAATTGGGCATGGATCAAATGAACATGCGAACAACATATAGGATTTTATGTAGAAGATCTCAAGTGGGGCCCACTACCTGAACATCCATATCCCAGGCACAAATGCTATGTAGGCTTCATGTGGAATCTAATAAATCACCAAAATATCATGTACCACATTTACAAAGCCCTTGTAGGAAAGCAAATCATGGCACAAAGCGACAAGAAAATCCACTTTAATAGAAAATTACAAGAGATTAGTAGCAACTTACATGCAAAAACCTTGGTTCTCCAGACGAATCCCTTTAAAACCCTAGCCTCTCTTTGGAATAAGCCTTAAATCACTTAAGATTACTTAATCATACCCTAAACTCGCATTATATATATATATATAATGTTACACTTGGAATAGGAAATAAATTGCGCAATTACTCAGAACCACGTGTGTCATTTGATCTAAGCTTCTATTAATCAAGATTAATTGAGCAACCCTCGATCGATCGAGATATCATGTTTGATCAACTGAACATGCTTAAAAGTGTCTAGAGAGGTAACTTGATTTTTCTGAATTATCTTGATCAATCAATCCTCCAAGTTTGATTGATTAAAGGTGGTAACAAATGTCTAGAGACCAATTTGTTTAATTCGAGGTTCTCTTAATTAATTAAGCAAACTATTCGATTGATCAAAACAACTTATTTTTGCCCAAATTCAAGAAATTCAATCAATAATCTCCATCATAGTGTTAACATGATCCATTTCTAATCGTCTCCATCATAGTGTTAACATCGTCATCAGTTCTCGTGCAAAATCTGTCTTCATTAATTTATCCTTCTATAAAACCCAAAGAAGTTGAATAAGACCTGAAACTTCTCTACCAGAACCACCTTCGTAAATATATCCATCAGATTCACGCTCATGTGGATCTTCTCAAGAGTAACACTACTTTCCTCAAGCACCTATCAGATAAAATGATTATGAAAATTGA
The DNA here is from genome assembly GCA_037074715.1 of Magnolia kwangsiensis. Taxonomy (NCBI): domain Eukaryota; kingdom Viridiplantae; phylum Streptophyta; class Magnoliopsida; order Magnoliales; family Magnoliaceae; genus Magnolia; species Magnolia kwangsiensis. The sequence continues at coordinate 70,696,448 of CM073587.1, forward strand.
CATGTTTAGGACAAGATGGTATACCGATTTCTTTACTAAATTGATTGCATTTTTGCTGTCATAATTGATTGGTACGACCTCATTTATAATTCCTCTAAAACAAACACCTTCTTTTAATTCCACCATCACTACCATATACTAAACTTCGTTTGTGGAAAGAGCAACCACAGATTGAAGCTTCGACGTTTAACTGATCACTCCACTCATTAATACAAACGAGTAACCAAAAGTTGACATTTTATTATTCATATTTTTTGCATAATTAGAATCCACATAACTTACTAATTTCTCTTCAGATTTTTTAATTGTCAAAACATAGTCCACTGTACCTAGTATGTAATGAAGTAGCCATTTCATTGCCTTCTAATGTTGCTTGCTAAGGTTTGACATGTATGTTCTCACAACACTACATATGAAATATTTAGTTTTGTAGAGATTGTCATACATTAAACTGACAACTATGGTCGAGTAAGGCATACGAGACGTAAACTAATTTTCTTTATTTGTAGTAGGAAATTTCTTTAACGAAAGCTAAAAGTGAGCAACATGGGGTGTGTTAACTAGTTTAGCCTCGTCCATTTCAAACATGTCTAATACTTTCTTAAGTTATTCTTCTTAAGACAACCGTAACATGCTTCTCTTTCTATATCTATGTATATTAATGTCGAGAATCCTCTTTACAGCCCTTAAATTTTTCATCTTGAATATCGTTAATAACTGAGCCTTCAATATATTGATCTCAGACATGCTATAATTGGCGATATGTATGTCATCAGTGTACAATACCATGACAATGAGTTCTCCATCACTCAGTGTCTTAAATTAAATACAATTATCATATTCACTTCTGGTAAACCACTAACTCACCATGAAAGAATAAAATCTCATACACCATTACCTAGGTGACTATTTTCGGCCATACAATGACCTCCTTAGCTTGCAAACATTACTCTTTGACCCACGCGTCTTAAACCCTTCTGTTTACTTCATGTAAATACACATTTCCAATTCCCCATGTAGGAAAAAAGTCTTCAGATCCATTTGTTACAGTTTCAGATTGTATTTAGGAATTGGTGCCAACACAAATCTGATAAATACATGCGTGATGTTCACAACCCCAAGTGTAGGGTCACGATGTAGTAGTAACTTGGTGAGACCAAGTTCGAATCCACAAGGACTAAACTTGTACGTATTCTGAAAATAATTAGAACTAAAACTAGAAGAAGATTGATTTTTTAAAAAATATTTGCTTAAAGACTAAGAAAACATCGATTAGTTTACCTAATCCCACCCCCAACCTAAAATTTGCATTGTCCTCAATGTAAAAGAGATAAGCATGAAATGCACATGAGACAACAAAAAGAAAGGAGAAGTGATGGATCGGTAATACCTGGAGAAGGAGAATTGAAGATTTTTCAAAGTTCTCAATATGTAGATGGGTTAGCATGAAGATTAAACTTATTAAAAAATAAACTAACATAATCCTAAATTCTATGAAAGCAATGAACCTAACTACACCTCCATCAGACTAGGAGGTCAATCCTGATACAAAGGGTCAATCAGAGGTATGGACGTGTCCTTTGAATTAAACTTCTCAATAAATGGCTTTAGACAATAACTATTCACTTTGAAAATATTTTCATTTATCAGATTCTTTATCTTGACGACCCCATGAGGATAAACGTTCGTAAAAGTGAAAGGGCTAGTACAACAAGATTGTAGCTTACCCAAAAAAAGATGTAATCGAGAATTATACAGAAGGACTTTTTGATCGGGTGGGAATGATTTCTAAAGGATGTTCCTATCATGGAACACCTTCATCCTATCCTTGTAAATTCTTGAGTTCTCGTAAGCGTCATTTTAGATTTTCTCAAGTTCATTCAATTGAAGTTTGCACAGTGAACCAACGTTGTCTAAGTTAAAGTTCAGATTTTTAATAACCTAGTAGGCTCTATACTCTGGCTCCACAGGCAAGTGGTAAGCTTTCCCATAGATGAGTCTAAAGGGAGACATCCAATTGGATCTTAAAAGTTGTACGGTAAGCTCATAAGGAATCAATTAAGCGAATTGACCAAATCTTATAGTCAGAGTTAACCATTTTTTTCAGAATTTATTTAATTTTCCTGTTAGACATCTCGGCTTGCCCACTTGTCTGTGGGTGATATGGAGTGCTCACTTTATAAGAGATGCTATTTTTCTTCATTAAATTCTCAAATGGCCTATTACAGAAGTGTAAAGCTCCATCATTAATGATGGCCTGAGGTGTCTCGAACCGGAAAAGTATATTTTCTTTTAAGAATTTAATAACTGTTCGATGATCATTGTTCCAGCATGGGATTGTTTTGACCCACTAGTGACATAGTTACTGCTATTAAAATATAAATATTCCTAAAGGATTGGGGGAATGGTCCCAAGAAATTAATGCTCCAGCAATCAAATGCTTCAATGATAAGAATGAGGTTTAGAGGCATCATATTTTGACGTGACAATCCTCCTAATTTCTGATAATGCTCATAAGCTTTGTAAAAATCATGAGTATCTCTGAATATTTTGGGTCAGTAAAAGCCGTATTGCAGAATTTTAGCCGTAGCCTTTTTAGCAGAAAAGTGACCACTATAGGCCTAAGAGTGACAAAAGGAGATAACACTTTGATGTTCATTATTTGGCACACATCTTCTTAGAGTTTAGTCTGGATAATATTTAAACAAATAAGGATCATCCCAGAAAAACTTACGTATCTCGACGAAGAATTTTTTCTTATCTTGTGCAGTCCAATATGTTAGCATGAAACCTGTGATAAGATAATTTGCAATATTAACAAACTAAGGTAATTGGGAGAGTTTAAATAATTGTTCGTCAGAGAACATGTCGTTTATTGGTGTCGACTCAAAGGAATCAGGAAGATCAAGTCGAGAGAGATGGTCAACCACTACGTTCTCTACTCCTTTTGTCTCGTATTTCTATATCGAACTCTTGGACTAGAAGGATCAATCTTATCATGTAAGGCTTTACATCATTATTAGAAAGAAGGTACTTCAACGCCACATGATCAGTGTAAATGATGATCTTGGATCCGATCAATTAAGACCTAATTTTTCCAAAGTAAATACTATGGGTAAGAGCTCATTCTACATAGTAGAGTAGTTGACTTAGGCAGAGTTTAGAGTTCTACTCGAATAGTGAATCATATAGATCTTCGTTTCTTTACTCTAGCCTAAACCGCCCCAATAGCATAGTCAGACGCATCACATATAATCTCAAAAAGTATGATCCAGTCAGGTAGTTACATGATAGGAGCAGTAGTCAACATGCCCTTCAGCTTAGAAAAAGCTCTCTTACATTCTTCTCTCCACTCGAGTGGTGTATCCTTTTGAAGTAGATTGCATGAAGGATGAAAGAGATAACTAAAGTACTTTATGGATCGTTTATAAAAATCTGGCGTGTCATAAAAAGGATCGCACGTCATGTAAGCTCTTGGGTGGAGGTAAGTTAGATAAAAGATCAATTTTTTCCTTGTCTACCTCAATTTTCTTGGATAAAATTATGTGTCTAAGTACTATTCCCTTGGGAACCATGAAATGACATTTCTTCCAATTCAGAACCAAATTCTTTTCCTCACATTACTTCAGCACAATTTTAAGTTTTTACAAATACTCGTTGAAGGATGAACCAAAGACAGAGAAGTCGTCCGTGAAGACCTCTAAATATTGACCCACTATGTTAGAAAATATACTTAACATGTATTGCTGAAAAGTGGCGAGGGCATTTTAAGTCTGAATGACATCCTTCGGTAAGCAAAGGTGTCAAAGGTACATGTGATTGTTGTCTTTTCTTGATCTTCAAGGGCTATGTATATCTGAATGTAGCCCAAATAGTGGTCAAGGGAGCAATAATATTAAAAATGACCAGCTAGCCTTTCCAAAATTTAATCAATGAAGGAAAATGGTCCTTCCTTGTGACGGTATTCAACTTTCTATAATCAATGCACATTCTTCAACCACTAGTAACTCTAGTTGGCATGAGTTCATTGTCAGAATTCACTACGATGGTGATTCTGAACTTCTTAGGAACCACCTGAGTTGGACTTACCCATTAACTATCGGATATAGGCTATATGATACCCACACTTAATAACTTAAGTACCTCAACCTTAACTAATTCCTTCATGTTTAGATTTAATCGACATTGTGGTTGTCGGGAGATTTTCGCATTATCCTTAAGATGAATGCTGTGAGTATAAATCAAAGGGTCAATTCCCTTGAGGTCCGTAATCGACCATCAAAGGGCTCCTTTATGCTTAATGGGAGTGAAGATAAGTACACTCTCCTGTTCTTTCTCAATGTGAGAAGAAATCACCACCGGGTATGTCTCATCTTGGCCTAGGTAAACATATTTTAGATTAGCAGACAAAGGTTTTAGGTCAAGCTTTGGTGCTTTGAGGCTAGACAGTAGAGGCATTACATTGGTTTGGGATAATTTCTCAAATTGTGGCTTCCACTGATTAACTTCAAGTACCGGCATAACATCAAGAAGGGCATCCATTTTCCTAATTCTGTCATCATGTAAATTAGGGGAATGGGCCAAGCATGTCTCTAGAGGGTCAGAGTATAGAGTCAAAAGTGTTCAATGTTCCATGAAAGAATCTATCAAGTTAATGTCATGGATATCATCAACATACTCTAACTATTTGCTCATGTTGAAAAACATATCGAGCTCAATGTCATATTTTTAAAAGATAAATTTATAATTCCATTCCTATAATTAATGATTGCATTTGATGTAGCAAGGAATGGACAACCAAGAATGATGAAAATTTGAGTACTCATATCTATGATGGGTTGAGTATGATAACAAAGTATACTGGATAGTAAAATTTATCAACTTGGACCAACAGATCATCAATCATCTATCTCGGTACATAAACTAAGCGATTGACATGTTGTAATGTGGTTCGGGTGGGTTTTAATTCACGTAGACCCAATTGTTCGTAAATTGAGTAAGGGATTAGATTTACACTCACCCCCAAGTTAAGAAGTGCATGCTCTATCTGGTGATTCCCAGTTATATAGGTGATAGTTAGGCTACTAGGATTTTTATATTTTTGTGGCACATCTTGCTTGAGGATGACACTCACCTTTTCTGTTAGAAAAATTTTCCTTTGAATGTTTTGTCATCTTTTGGTAGTGTATAGATCTTTCAGAAATTTAGCATATGAAGGGATTTGTTTAACGGCATCGATCAAAGGAATGTTAACCTTCACTTGTTTTAACACTTATAAAATATAATGTGAGTTAGCTAGAGGTTTTGATGCAATTAACCATTGATGGAATGACATAATTGACTTACTTTGAGGTTCCGGTTCAACCCATGTGGAGCAATGATAGGTCTATCATTCTCAATTTCTTTTAGGTCCTTAGGCTTTTCAGCTCTCACTGGAATAGTTTTGTTAATAATTTTCTCACTCCTAAGAGTGGTGATAGACTTAGCCCTCTCCATCTGATTTGAAGAGCTTGGGTCACTTATTTCATAGTGTGGTTTTGAGTTAGGGAGAGGCTGAGCTGGAAGGATCCTTTTCTCCCTAATTGAATTTTTTATCTCAAGTCCTTGTATGGCCTTTGTAAGGTCTTGAAAGGCTTATAGCATACCTTGATTAAAAAGCTCTTAAATTAAATATGTTTTATGACCAAATCCTCTTGAGGTTTCCTTTGATTCAAAAAAAGGTTAAGGATCCCTTGAGGAGTAACAGTTTATCCATTCCTCAAATTGAAATTTGGATGGTTCTTCTAACTTGAGTTATATGTATTTGAGGTGGGTCCACTGAAAGGTCTTTAGTAGTTGTTCATGGCATTTGATTACTCATTTAATATCTCTTGAAAAGCAGCAATTGTTGGATAATTTTCAGTTGTATGTATGTTACAAGGACAAATACTACAAACAACTTCCACGGCCTTTTCAGGTTTTTCCTTTTTAAGTTCCATGACCTCGATTTTTCTTGTGAGTTTGGCTATTTTCCCATTTACATCATCTTTCTCTTTTAAGACATAAATTCCTCCCATTTTCTTTAATTGACTAGGCTTAGAAGTGAAAGTTCTTGAGGAGGTATCCCATGATTGCGCGTTTTCAGCGAGTTTATCAAAATAATCTCATGCATAATTGGTTTCCTTGCTCATGAATTCCCCATTACACATCATCTCCACAAATTGACATATGGATGAGGTCGATCTCTCATACAAAAAGCTTATTATCATCCATGTTTTGTAGCCATGTTGTGGACATGAATTTATGAGATCCTTAAATCAGTCCTAACATTAGAAGAATGTCTCATCTTCTTTTTGTGCAAAATTCATGATTATTTTCCTTAAGGTATTTTTTTTGTGATATGGAAAGAACTTTTAAGGAACTCCCTTATCATCTCAACCCATGTTCCAATGAACCATGGTCTTAAGGAATGTAACCACGACTTAGTCTTTTCTTTCAAATAAAAAGAAAATAATTTCATTCTTACTGTGTCCTCCGACACGTTTGGGAAGTGTAGTTTTCTCATCAAATTCTTTCATATGTAAGAATGAACTTTCTGATTCTAGTCCATGAAACTTTGGAAGGAGCTGAATCACCCTCGGTTTAACATCCATAGTTCCTGCATTCAATGAAAATATCTTACAGGAAGGTGTACTCACCCCTGTCGGTTGTAAATGATTTCGTATAATACGAGGCGGTAGTGCATTCTGCACCTCGTTTTCATCTTGAACTTCCTCAACTGGAGGTTGAGGTTGATTTGCAGCCATCACTTCTATTAACTCAGAGGGTCTCAAGTGATGTCTAATACTATGATGGAGAGGCAACCCTTCGACTAATCCTCCTTCACTTAAAAGACGTAGAGTGTTATCGCGGACCCACTTGGGCATGAAATACTTTACATCATTCAATCAAATAAACAAAACTAAACCTAAGAAAAAGAAAACTAAATAATGCAAATAAGAAATCTAGAAAAGATAAGAGAGAATTGGAGAGAAGTTACCCGATTGGGGTTACTATGTTAAGATCCTATAATACAGAAAACAACGTTAGTCTCTAAAAACAATTTCAGAAAAAATCCTAACATAAAAGTATAACAAAAAATTGAACCATAATCTTAACTTAATTCTAATACCAATTAATTTCAGAAAAATGTAGTCATAGTCCTCAGTAATGGCGCTAAAAACTTGTTCATAACCCCTAGTGTAGGGTTGTGATGTAGTAATAACTCGGTGAGACTGAGGTCGAATCTATAGGGACTAAACTTGTACGTATTTTAAAAATAATTAGAACTAGAACTAGAAGAAGATTTAAATTTGAATTCTTGAATAATTGAGAGTAATGGTGAATAATGTTAATTAAAACTTATGAATTTAAAGGTGGGAACTAGGGTGCCAAGGATCCATTTGTACCTATCAAGATGTTACCTTACATGATTCAATGAACACAATTAGAATTGGAGTCGTATCTTATTCAATTAGAAGATAAAACAATTTAAATCAAATATGAACTTTTCATTGACCTAATTCTCAATGGATGATAATTGTGATGATTGAAAGGGATTCCATTATCCTATCATGCCTAGGAGATGATGGTGAACAATAAGATTTACTAATCTCATAACCTTAAAATAGAAAAAGAAGATATCCAAAGCTATTACAAAATCTATTGTAATTTGAGTCACAATAAATCATAAAAAATTAAAAATATTCTTTTAATATCAAACTAGAATTCAATGAAGTTCAACATAGATAAGAATCAAAATAAGATAAACATCTCAACATGCTATAAGCTCTACCTCTTAACCTTAGCTAAGAGGTTTATTTAACCATAGACATGATTAAACCAAAACCTCTTAAATAAAACATGAAAATAAATTAAGGAATAGGAAGAAAAACTCTTGAGAGGCTTCTCCACCCTTTCGCTCCACTCCTTAAACCCTAGAAGATAGTTTGGAACGTCCTATGGACTCCTATTTATAGTTGTTAAATAATATCTTTCGCACCACCTTGGAATTTTGGCAAACCGACCTTGAAACCGCCTTAAATTTATGCAGTTGCATTATGCTTTGGTCAAACCAAAGTCGAGTTTGAATCATGATAAGATTTTTTTTCACCAGTTATGCGATTTTGGTCACATCGAGTTTAGGTTCGATCGGAACGAATTAATCCTCAGTCGAGCCGAATTAATTTCAAAATCCATTGTTCTTTGCTGGAACTTTTATGCACATTCGGTCGCACTGAATCCTTCCTTCATTTGGAGCAACTTGGGTTTGGTTGGACTAAATTAGCTCTGAATTTCATCGTTGGTTGCTGGACTATTTTGTACGATTTCAGTCGGACCAAAGTTAGCTTCGGTCGATCTGAACTTGTTTATTTTCTGTTGTAGATTTTAAAATCTTTTAAATCCTTTCTTCATCCTTTGTACTTCATTTCTTTAGATCTTTACCATGTGAATTCTTCATTCTTGCTCTCCTAAAATTCATCCTTTTCCTTGGTGATTCTTGAGCATCAAATCCCTGCTTTTAACATTCTTTTCAATCTAAGCACTCAGATTCACCTTACAACACAAACATGTATAAAATATACCCATTAAGCATTATCATGTTAATAAAACCAAGATATAAACAGGGAAAAATATGTAATATTAAACACTTATTACTTAACCATAGGTGTGAAAATGTCATTGAAGTCGATACCATCCTTATCCGTGTAACCCTTCACTACTAGTTTGGCCTTGTGTTTATCTTGTTTCTTTCGATAGATTTACTTACATCTGATAGCTTTATGCCCAATGAAAAGTTCCACCAACTCTCATGTTTTATTCTTGTATAAAGAATTCATCTCACACTATATTGTCATTATCTACTTCTCAATATCTGTGTCTTTTAATGCTTCCTAGAAGGTAGATGGATCTCCCTCATCCGTAAAGAGAGTTGATGTAATATTTGAGTCATCTCTATATCTCACCGATAATCTACGATCTCTCGGTAGATTTCTCCTTATAAGTAGTTGCTCCACTTACTCCTTTACCTCTTTTTGCAGCTCGACATCTACCTGTGTCTTTCCTTTTTATATTTCAACATCAATTACCAATGATTTTTCTATTTCCTTGTGTTCATCCTTATGAAACATTGAATTCTCATCAAACCTGACATCATGGCTCATTGTGATTTTTCATGTGACTTGATTCTATATAATGTATCTCTTCACATTATCATGATAGCCAATAAAGGTATACTTCTTCGCCATTTGGTCTAACTTATCTCTCTCAACTGATGGTGCATTAGAGTAAACATCATATCCAAATACTCATAGCCCTGAGTATTTTATATCATGACAACTCTATGTTTCTTCAGGAATTTTATAATTTGTGACAATGGACGGGGACTAATTCACTAGATAACAAGCCGCATTGATGGTCTTAGCCTATAGTTCCTTGCCCGATACAACATTACTTAACATACTTTGGGCTCTCTCCATGAGAATTTGGTTCATATGTTCCACCACACTATTTTGCCTTCATACATTCCTTACTGTATTGTGCCTTATGGTCCATTCATATTTACAAAATAGATTAAATTCCCTAGAAGTGAATTCTCAACTATTGTCTGTCTTGAAAAAAAGAAGGTGACTTTTATCTTGTTGGCTTCATTCTCTACTATTGAGGGTCAAATATTGTATATTGAACCCCATTTATTACTTGGTCTTATGCACATGATAATGCTTAATAATTTATTTTAATCATGTTTGTGTTGCAGGGCAAATTCAAGAGCTTAGATTCTAAAGGATGCTAAAAGCATGGATTTAACACTAAAAAATCATCAAAGCCAGTGGACGGATTGACCATTGAGAATTTAAGGCCACTTGTTCATGGATATGGCAAAATTTTAGACTCAACTCCGTAAAATTAGGAGGAGAAATGGATGAGTGGTGTAGATTTTCCAAGAAAATAGTCAAAGTGGGCCTCACTTGCGAGCGCATGTGCACATTACTCGTGCACTAGTGACACACCGAACCAGTAAAGTTGGTCAACATGCGCTGACCTGACTCCTACTCGAATTCAAAATCCCGCTTACGTAACGGACGAACAGAGGACTTGCGGTCCTTATTAGTGGGCCACCATCATCATTCAAGTCGATGATCGAAATCGTTCATTGCATCCAGGAGGTCAAACCAACCATACCCTGATCTGCTGCTCAATTTCCTCAAACAATGCATGTACATGGAGATTCAAACGCAAGATGGGTGGTAGTAAGAAAAATCCTGTGGGCCAATTGAATCTGAATTACACCACGTCATCTCTGACTGAAATTTCACCACGAATCCAATGGACATACCAGATTTCGCTATCGGCACTGATCATGGGCCCACCAATCATCACCGCGCAAGAAACAGGTGCAAGGCCTACGTCTAAGAAAACCAGACGATCTGACATGATAGGCGATTAAAATAGGGACCAAGCTAATTATCCGGATAGTCCAAAATCCAGAGATGAGGATTTTGAACCTTCTCACACAGACAGATTTGAAAATCTAGACGATCCTTCATCCCAGATTCATATCAAACGTAATTGTCTATGCATTTTCGCTGCACAGAAATAGTGGTAAGCAAATCAGTTTTGCGTAAGGTTTTACGCACCGCCTTGTTGCCTAATGTCAGTTCTCTAACTCCAACCTATAAAATAGACCTAACCGACTGCAGAAAAGGAGAACGTGAGCAGGGAAGCAAAGGAGGAAGCAAGGAGTAAGGAAAAGAGCGTGGATCGGCCGACACAAAGAGTTTTTCTTCACTCTATTTACTTGTTTAATTATGTTTTTAAGAGATTAGTTTAATCATGTTTATGATTGGCTAAACCTCTTAGCTAGGACTAAGAGGTGAAGCTTGTAGTGTGATGGGTTATTTTCGATTACTTTGATTCATGTTGGTTGAAATCTCTTTGATCTTAGTTTGATTATAAGAAATACTTTTAGTTTATTTAATGATTTTTTGTGACTTAAATTACAATCAATTTTCGATAGCTTTGAGTATGTTCTTTTTATTGGGATTTGTGAAATTAGGAAATCCTGTTGTTCGCCATCATCTCCTAAGCATGGTTGGATGATAGAATCCTCCCTAATTTTCACAATTCTCTCAAATTGGTTTTGGATTAGTAATTTCTGTTGTTTGCCTTGTCTCATGGGCATAGCTTTGTGATGGAATCAATGTTAGTTTTAATACCTTTCATCCATTAAGAACTAGATCAAAGGAAGTTTACATTTGGTTTTTAATGAGATATCTTCCAATTGGATAAGATGAGACTCTGGTTCCAGTTGCGTCATTGAATTAAACATAGATCTCCGTGAACTCTACAAGTGGATCCTTAGAAACCCTAGTTTCCCACCTTTGAATTAATTAGTTTTAATTAGTTTAATTACAATTAATTTCTCAATTATTCTAAATTTAGATTTTTATAATTTTCTAGTTCTTCTTCTATTTGCTTTCAGAATACTCACGAGATTAGTCTCTGTGGATTAGACCTCAGTCTCACCGAGATTATTACTACATCGTGACCCTACACTTGGGGTTGTGAATAAGTTTTTAGCATTGTTTTCGTGGATTAACGATTGCATTTTTCTAAGATTAACTAGTTTTAGAATTAATTTAAGATTAGGGTTTTTCTACTTTCCATTTTTAGATTATGATTTTTTCTAAATTATTTTAAAAATTAACTTAGTTTCTTATTTCTAGGTTTAGAAACTTTCCTTTTCTACATTTAGAAACTAACTCATCTTTAAAAAAAAATAAATTATTTCTTAGAAACTTTCTAATTTTAGAATTTCTATTTTAGAAACTGACCTGTTTTGTTTTGTTTTGCAGGATCTGAATTTAGGAACTTCTAATTTGGTAACTTCTTTCTAATTCCTTCTCTCTTTCTATCTCTAGATTTCTATTTTCTTTCTCTTTTTTAGGTTTAAGTTAGAATATGAATTTGTGGGCTAAGAGTCTTTCATGCCTAAGTGGGTCCGTGATAACACTCGACGTCTTTTGAGTGAATGAGGATTGGTTAAGGGGTTATCTATCAATCGAAGGATTATACACCACTCAAGATTCTTAGAGTTAATTGAAGTGATGGCTGTAAATCAACAACTTTAACCTAGGGCTGAGGAAGTCTAAGATGAGAATGAGGTGCATCAAGCACCCTCGCCTCATACTTTATGAGATTATTTACAATTGGCGGGGGTGAGTACACCCTCATGCATAATTTTTCTAGAAAATACAGAACATACAGATATGAAGCCAGGGGTAATCCAACTCCTTCCAAAATTTCATGGGCTTGAATTTGAAAATCCGTATCTACACCTGAAGAGTTTGACGAAATTATAGCCACTTTATACTTTCCAAACATGTCTGACGACACGGTCAGGTTAAAACTCTTTCCTTTTTCTTTGAAAGAGAATGCTAAGACATGATTGCATTCACTACGTCCTCAATCTATTGGTAGATGGAATGACATGACAAGGGAATTTATAAAGAATTTTTTCCCATACCATAAGACAAACACCCTTAGAAAGTCGATCATGAACTTTGCTCAAAAGGAAGATGAAATATTTTTCCAATGTTTGGAGCAGTTCAAGGATCTTGTCAGTTCATGCCCAAACACAGTTTCGAAACGTGACGCATTACGAACTTTTTCTATGATGGACTGACATCTCCCATGCGCCAATTAGTCAAGACAATGTGTAATGGGGAATTTATGAATAAAAGTGCCGATTATGTGTTGGACTACTTTGATAAGCTTGTTGAAAACACACAATCATGGGACACCTCCCCAAAATCAAGCACCATGTCTAGGCCGACTCAATTTAAAGAGGGGTGGAATGTATCTCCGGAAAGAAGACGATGATATCAATACTAAAGTGACTAATCTCACTAGAAAACTTAAGGCCATGGAATTAAAGAAGAATAAGGTTAAGGAAACTGTTTGCGGTATTTGTGCTTGTAATGTTCACACAACTGAAAATTTTTCAACGATACCTACCTTTCAAGAGGTGTTGAATGAGCAATCTAACGTCGTGAACAATTACCAAAGACCTTTCAATGGACCTACCTCCAATACATACAATCCTAGTTGCAGAAATCATCCAAACTTCAACTAGAGGAATGAACAAACTGCTACCCCTCAAGGTTTCTTAAATAAAATTCCAAATCAAGAGAAACCTCAAGAGGATTCGGTCCTAAAACATCTTTAAAAGAAAGAGCTTTTTAATCCTACAAGTCTTTTAAGACCTTACAAAAGCTATACAAGGGCTTGACACAAGGAATATAATTGGGAATAAGGGGAGCCTTCAAACTCAACCTCTTCCCAATCCAAAACCACAATATGAAGTTAGTGACCCGAGCTCTTCAAACCAAATGGAGCAAGCTAAATCTATCACCACTATTAGGAGTGGGAAGACCATTGACAAAATCATTCTGCTTAGGGCTGAAAAGCCTAAAGAACCGGAAGAAGACAACAATGATAGACATAGCATTTCTCCACAAGAATTAGAACCAGAACTTCAAGGCAAGTCGGTTGCCCCACTGTCCCAACAGTTAGTTGCACCGAAACCTCTCTCTAACTCTCAGGACATTCTAGAGGTGTTGAAACAAGTGAAGGTCAATATTCCTCTACTAGATACGATTAAACAAATACATTCATATGTCAAATTTTTGAAAGACTTGTGTACGACCAAAAGACTACAAAATATTCAAAAGAAAATCTTCTTAACTGAAAAAGTGAGTGTCATCCTAAAGCAACATGTGCCATAAAAATTCAAAGATCCTGGTATCCCAACCATACCATGTGTAATTGAGAACTACCAAATTAAGCACGAACTTCTTGACTTAGGAGCAAGCGTAAATCTGATTTCCTACTTGGTCTAGAAACAGTTAGGTTTAGGTGAATTGAAACTCACCCTAACCACATTACGACTTGCTAATCGCTCAGTTCATGTACCAAGAGGGATAATTGAGGATGTGTTGGTCCAGGTTGACAGATTCTACTATCTTATAGATTTTATGGTCCTGGATACGGAACCCATCAGTAACATGAGTACTCAAATTCCCATCATTCTTGGTCGCCCATTCCTTGCCCCTTCAAACAAAATCATTAATTGTAGGAATGCAGTCATGAGTATGTCTTTCGAGAATATGACATTAGAGTTGAATATCTTTTTCAACATAGAAAAATGATTCGAGGATGATGACGACTTTCATGACATTAACATGACTAAATCTTTCGTGGAAGATAGAACATTTCTGACCTTATCCTTTAACCCTCTAAAGATATGCCTGGCCCACTCCCATGATTTTGATAATGATATGATTAGGGAGATGGGTTGTAATGTCTCAGTTTTCAGAATCTGAGTACACAACTCATATCCTAAAAACCCAGGAGTTAACTAAATAATAATGATAATTAATGAAAATCAAAGTGCAAGTAGTGAAAAACAGTCATAGTATAGATATGATCTAAATGGGAAACAATATCCTCGCCCACTCAGTTGGAGCTAAATATAAAATCCTCAAATGTAATAATTCTAAACAAACTATCATAAATGAAATCTACTGGTTGAGGCCATAATATGCAGCTGCCTCCTAGTATGGTTCCTCATCGTAAGGCTCCTCCTCGATTACAGCCGCTTCCGGATCTACCATGAGTTCATTAGCCCTTGTATCCTTTGTATAGTTGAACATTAATGAATGAGTGGCTAGCTCACTATGATCTCCTCTCAAGATTACACACCACCGCCCTAGACAAGAAATAACATAAAACATCCAAGCAACCTAAAACATAGTAAATGCAATCTTATTATATGCATGGATGCGTGAATGCAATCATCGCCCCGGGGATGCTCATTCATGCGGACATTGGGCTTGTTACCCATTCAATCATTGACTTGGAAAAGCTCATCCAATTAGACAAATTATGTACATCACGTAGGATAGCGATAGACAATGGTTTGTGTCATGTATGTATGATTAGCCAAGCCATTATTAGTCCAGTTAAAATCAACCCATTTAAATAAGCTCAAGGTCACTACGAGGGCTTGTTACTAGCATAGAGCAACAGCTTGGGCATATGTCTCATACCACCATCCCCGGTTCATGAGACTACCACCTTAGGGTGTGTATAGAGCCCATCAACATGTGGCCAATCAATTCTCCATATAAGGGAACTACCACCGTATGCTGACTAGGGATGAAGTATCGAAAATATTAAATGCAACAACTAAAATGAGACGATATGTATGGTTTAATATGAGTAAACAACAATGAGGTTAAAGATTGCATGGTTCATTCCATAGTTAAGTAAGTGGAATCACTCCATAAATGGTAAGCCCCATAAATCAATTGCCACTAATTATAGCCTTCATGTTAAGGGTCTATTTTCATCACCATCTTTTCTGTTACACCCTAAGCTTAGACTCTTTTTAAATAGGAGTTCCCATAGAGAGATTTTAATAAGATGTGACTTATAATTAATACAAACATGTGAGGAGGGAATATGAAGATGTAAGCATGATTCGATACTTAAAGAAAAACTTACATATGTATACAATTCAGGAGTCAGGTGTCCGTAGCTTATTAGTTCTAACATATAATTATAGTAAACTGATCATGAGTCTAAGACATGCTTTTAGATAGAACTAATAATGAATTCTAATAACATGCGATAGTGTAAACAACTCAAATAGTCCTATGACATATGATGAATTAAATTAAGAGTTTGATCACTTCTAAAATATATATAATAGTTAATCATTAGGTAACGCAAAAAGGTCATGTATTCAAACAACAAGTTGAATGATCATCCACTCTCAGGATATCATTTGTAACTGTTATAAAAAGACCATCCCTAATCTAGTTTAGAAATAGAAAGCTTAAGGAGAAGAAAATCATCACTAGAGAGGTCGCAGTACGGCCCTTGATCTGATTTTCACGCGTAGATAGTGAGCCCAAGTTACGCAAGTAGTTTCCAACATGACCAGTTTGCATTAGACAAGAGTCCCTATGGTTAGGATATTTGGGCCTATTTTTAAAGTGACTGGGCCCATCAGGTTTCTGTCTTATATATGGCCCAGGTCGAGCTTGGTGTTTGCTTCAAGCAAAGGGCCCAATTGGGCCTAGGTTATGTTACATGAATGAGCCCAGGAAACTGTGTGGGATAATATTCATTTATGCCCACTAGTTGTTACATGTCAAACTTTATGAAGATAGTGTCTCACCTTTGACTATGGTGAGGCCCACTGCAATGCGGCCCATTGTATGGTGCAGCTCACTTGAATGTAGGGCATGGTCAACTATAATATGCAATGCGGTCCAGTTATATGAGGCCCACCTACGATGAGCAGGGCATGAACTGGTTGATGGTCCAACCCACCTAGTTTCCATCAAATGGCTAGGCCCAGGTCAAGATTACGAACCAATGAAATCCTGCCTTCAGCCTCCTTTACTGGATTGATCCCAACCCAGCAAGTACACCAGTTTCGACCCATAACCCAGGTCCTACATGGTTCAACCTCGGCCTTAATTACGACCCAAATAACTGAAGGTGATTAGATGGCCTTTAGGGCATGACCCACATTTAAGTCACCTAGCCTAACCAGAGATGTTGTAGCCCACTGAGTTTGAAACTCATGTAAGGCCCACTAAGATTTTTTTGCACAGTGGGGCCCATTTCGGGCTTAATTCTAGCACGACCTCGAACCTGGCTTTAGCTTGGACCCAGACCCTCCAAAGGGCTACCTCTATTTGGATTCCTAGTCTATACAATGGCCCATTTCCAGCCATATGTATGACCTATGATTAACTTAACTGATCAGCCATTGCTTGGACCGTTGAGGCCTGGTCTTTGGGCCTACCCTCACAACTAGAAAAGTTGAGTTTCATCCTGGTTTATACTGTCATGACAAGGGCTGGGACTAGCCTTGATTAGCTCTAAATGTGATTTCAATTGCTAGGTGTTGTTGGAAGGAGAAACGAGCTAAGGTAGCTGTCCATCTACCTTGGTTTCAGCCCATCGCAGACCTTGGTTAAGAGCCTGATTTCTGCTAAAGCCTTGGCCCAGAAATTAACTATTATTTGGCCTGATCTTGGCCCTAAATGGGTCCATAACTGGGTCTACTTTTAGCCCCAAACACCTCCTCTATTTATCCTAGATTCAGCCCAAAGCACTACCATTGATTGGCTTAGTTTCGGCTTGATTCCCTAGCCCGTTAGAGCTCGGCACAGCTTGGTTTCATGGCCTATGAGGAAGTTTTTTTCAGCCCACCACCAAGCTCAACTAAGGATCTACTTTCAGGCCATTCCAGGGCCCATGCAAGGGTCTAATACCATCTCCATTTATGGCCTATTAGAGACCGTTCCACCACTCAAAAAATAATCATATTTTTGGCCCAACCACAGCCATTATTTGGCATAGTTTCGGTCCAACACTGGTCTTACTGACTGGCCTAGTTTCAGCCCAAAGCACAAGCATGATTTGACATGGCTTTGGTCCAAGACACCAACACTAGTTGGCCTAGATTCGGCCCTACTTATACTAGAAGCAACTCCAACAACAATGTGTTGTTGGTGATAAGGAAACGAGGGAGGTTTTGGGTTATCTAGTCTGCTTTATTACCAATGAGTTGACTTGACGTAGTAGTAGCTACGATAATGAAAACCTGCAAGGTGCACTTCAGGTTAATGCAACATTTACAAAGGAGGCACTGATCAAATTAGATTAGGGACCCATACTTGACGGGTTCTGGATTTTTAGTTCGCAACCTGACTCTTGACCGAGTCTAGTAGATGGGTCGAGTCAAGCTGACTCGCTCACTCAGTATCTCCCTCCCTCTCTCTCTCTCTCTCCCTTTTCTCTCTCTCTCTCTCTCTCTCTCTCTCTCTCTCTCTCTCTCTCTCTCTCTCTCTCTCTCCTTTCCCCTTTCACTCTTATCGGCATGGATCCCAAGGCTACAGAGCCCTTTTTATAACAGTGGGAGAGAAGGTCCCAATGGTTGGAAAATGATCTCCCTCTCGATGGTTCTGATTGAAAAATGGCTATGCATAAGCCTAATCCAATCCTAGGGATATATTGCTGACGCCCTGGCCCACCAAAATAGTAACTGTTCTGATCTACTGGGGCGCATCTCGTGATCTTGTTTGGATGGGCTATCGGGGAAAATGATCAGCCCTCTAATGGTATATCTCTTTACCATATATTTCAACATGATTTGGTCCATTTAAGCAGACTAGATTGAAACTATAACCAGCGTGGGGTCCACTTTTTTGGGCCCCAACGTCAATTTCAAATCATCTCATGAGAATCTCCATTTCTCGCTATTTTCTCGTGAGATGATATGTTTTTCATCTCCTTCTCATCTCATCCTAAACGATCAGCTGGGATAGCTCCACGTGGCCCCAAGAATGGCTAGAAATGTGCCAGCACTTTCTTCCTAAAGAGGAAATTCACTTTTTACTTTTCTTTGGCCAGGCCTTGCTCAGCCATTTCTGGAAAAGAGATAGCGTGGCTCTCCCTGGGCGATGGATGGCTGAGATGGCACGATTAGGCCAATTTTGGGCCACCCATGTAGTTCCCAAAGAGTCCCATCTCATGAATATTTGCCATGTGCAAGCCCATGGACGGTTCAACCCGAAATTCCTCATCCTTTTGTTTGGGCTTAAAAGCCTCTACCGTTATGATGAGGCGGGCCCTATGAACATAATGGATGGTTTGGATCATCCAGATAGTGGCCATGGTGGGCCATTATGGAGGTTAAAGGTCAACAGTTTGAATTTCCAAACAGGTGGGAGAAATCCATTTTCTCCTTTTAATTTTGGCTCGGCCAAAGGCTGTTTGGTCAAGTCCACCATTCCAGTGTACATCGTGCATAAATGCGCGGGGTGTACATGCACTCCATGTGAGCTACACCACGGCATTTATGACAAATCCAACCATCCATTTATCTTAAAATCCCTATGTAGGGGTCTCGGCCCAGTTTGGGGTGGGGCTAAGGCCCAAGTGGGCCATATCACGCTTTTCAAGTTACTTTACGACCAATACCGTTAATCCAATGGATGGACTGACTTGGTGCTTGATTTCAACTGCCAAATGCAGGTTTGGGACATATTAGTTGCTTGGTTTGTTATCCACTAGCCCCTAAAGGTCGATTATTAGGGTGTTGCTTCGTTTCTTTACTATTAATTAACTCAAGGATTATTTTAATTCATGGTGATTAATCACAGTTACCTTCTTACTAATCATGAGGTACAATCAGTTCCCAGGCCTCTGATGGATGGCTTCAAGGTTGACTAGAAGTCTCATCCTGTGCATGTTAAGTTCAGGTTTTCTAGTTAATCGATCTTGGTTTTCATAGATGTAGTTTTAAGGGGTAACACCCGTGTACCAGAGGTATGGGATGTTACGTGGGTGTCATGCTCGATACTATGCTGACACTTGAACTTAACCGGTCTAGGCCACAATTTGAAGAGTTACCCCAAACTAATGAAGTGCTTCTATCGTTTAATCTCAAGGCACCGAGGACCTAAAACCTTTGTCCTCTGATTTGAAATATGTTTATTTAAGTCAAGCTGAGACATACCCAGTGGTGATTGCATCCCACCTTGAGAAAGAATGTAACACCCCAGATTTTTTTCAACCTGGAGTTAGGCGTCCTTAGGCAATGGGTCAACTATAAAACTCTCAAAGCTCAATCCCAAGGTCAAAGAAATCACTTTTCAACCCATTTCCTTCAAACTCTCACCTTTCACCACCTCATTCTTCAAACTTCTTCAAGTACTTTCATATTAGACACGAATCTTCAAGTTTAAATAGTGAAGAACTATACTTAAACTAAAACTCACTGTCAACGGTCGCCGAGATTGAGTCCGTGCACACTCCTGATCACACTTAATGACCCCAAATCACTTCTAGACCGTCAATCGAAGGGTTTAGGCCATGTTTCATTCCATTCCAAACTAGAAATGAATGTCCTTAGGTGGTAGGTCAACCCCAACATCTTACACTCAATCTCAAAGCCTAAAACCTCTTTTTATCCAATTCCTTCGAAATCTCACCCTCCGCCACTTTATTCTTCATTTGTTTTCTAAAAACATTCATAATACACACCAATCCTCGAGTATTAATGATGAAAAACAATACCAAAGCTAAAACTTATCGTGAATAGTAAATAAATGGATAAAATGGGTCCTGACCCTTAACCTTTTGGAATCTAACAAAATAAATAGGTTAGTCAAATAGATTAGTGTCTCCTACCCCAAAATCTTATGATATACGTTGCATAAAATCATTCTAATTTGTAAATTGGCCCCAAAACACCTCAAATAGAGTCGGGGACCAAACGATCAAGTTCCGGGAGGATCCAGGGTGGGACCTATACTTTTTGGGGCCTAGGGGACAGGAGAACCTCTCCCAAATGGCAAGGGATCGCCATTTTGACCAATGGTCAGTGAGGCCTCGCCATACAGTAGGGCCCCATTCGGGCGGGCCTTCGGGCCGATGGTGTTTGGGGGCTAGGGAAACCCCCTAGTACATGGACTGTCCGTTTAAATAGCCCCAATCTACTACTTCCTTCACAAACCACCCCTCCAAGCCTTCCTTTTCTTGAAAAATCTCTCAAATCTCTTCAAAAGTCCCTCTCCAAACTCTTCCTTTTTCTGTTTCCAAGCACCCTCACTCCACCCTTCAAATCTCATCTCAAACAGAAATCATTAGGGGCTACTTCCTTTAGAAATTAGATGAAATTAACTAGCACTAAACTGGATGACCTGTGAAATTGTCACCAATGACTTTAAATACGATTTGCTAGAGCCAAAATGTGTAAAATAGTTGATGCTACAATACCCTAAAACTTAGGATCAAACTCTAAACCCGGTCGCTCACGGGAGCATTTGGAAACTTTGTATCGGACCTGGACCGCACATCGGAAGTCCGATTATCCTGAACTTAGACAATCCTGATCGCCTAGTTAGACTTGACAATCACCCCAAAAATTAAGTCCAGATGATGTCCCATGACGATTTTCTTGAGTCCAGAGTGAAGAGTGTGAGAAATATTAAAAATTAAATAAAATTTATGAAATCTGGCACGCGTCACTTGCGCGACATTTTCTAAGCGTTCTGACCGTTAGAATTCGACCAAATTTCACCCTCGGATCAGGACAATTGGCCCTTACATGTCACAGCACTTGTGGCTCTGATCGAGTACCGGTGACCGTTGAATTAAAACTCGTCCGCCACGTGCGATCTGGGAACTCTATCGAACTGAAAACTCAATGTGATCAGGATCCAACATCCATGAGCTTAAGTCCGACCGCATTCAGTCAGGGGACCTCCAGAAATGTCCTTTTGGATTTGGAAAAGACCCGATTTAGCTGTAACCCAAGTATACTTTGGTCCTAAGTCTATATAGGTGAGTTTTTAGCCTATATAAGGAGCTTAAACCCTTAGCCTTCTAACCCATACGAATTTCTCAAATCCTAGAGAGTGAAAGAGAGAAAAGAGAGAGAAAGTGGAGGAGAAGTTAGTGGTTCTTCCTGGGATTCTTCCCAATCTCTCTACGTGCCTCATCCACCCTTCTGTATCGTTATTCCGGCGATTTCAGTTTCATTCTAGGTAAGAAAACTCTAACCCTAACCTGTTTTAAGGCTCCTATGGATACAAGTAACTATGTAGCTGACTCACCTTGTGTTGTAGGTTTTCAATCAGTCGTTGACGACGACGTAGAGTTCCTATTCGATTCATTACGCTCCTACGGCATAAGGTACGGATTTTAGATGCTTAAATTACCTGTTTTCAAAGCTTTCAATGTCGTTTAGTAGTAGATTGCTGATAAGGATGTTGTTTGACATGTAGAACATGCTGTCCATTTTTCAATTCGAATACATATGAAGAATATGAGATTTAGGGTATTTTGGGTATTTGTAGGAAATACGGTATACGTACGTATTTTTTCGGTATGATTGCCATGGGTATTTATCGTGTACCTATACTAGTTATACGTGTATGATCTGTTTGGCGAAGAGATTCGCCCTAATGCACATATTGGTCGACATATGCTATGTAGACTAATGTGTGTAGACTAAGTGTTTGTTGAAATGCCTAAATCAATATGATTTATACCTGCCATATGTTTTGAATGTAAGAATATGATTGTTATGTATTAGACAACTCCTTGATATAAGGATCTGTCATATTATATGTTGGAATCAACATACGTCAAGAACGTTGGAGTTGAGTAGTCTAAGTGTTTGTATAAATGTATGTATTAGTAAGTATTGAGTAAATGGTATTGTAGATTAGCGTTGAGACTGGATTCTCAACTACTTTGATGATGCACATGATTTCCTCCATGCTTGTTGTATTTAAATTGATTACCTTGGGCGTGAAATACTCATGTATGGTTAACTGCTTATGATGTACGTTATAACATGCTGATAACATGCTAGAATTACTTGTATTTCAATTCTATCTCTCTCATATGATTACTGATTCACATTACATGTGCTTGGGGCTATACTCTAGTCCAGGCAGTCGGTAACAGCTTAGAATTCGTGGTTAGATTCTATTCACCACGAAGGATGTGTACGACGAACTTGAGTCATACTAGAGTCGTCGACAGTGGTTAGGCCAAACGAAGTGCTTGTGCACTTCATGTCGGTCGATTCAACGTGCGCTCGTGCTAGTCGGACTCATCAAGTAACTCGACTGACCATTGTATGTTCACCTTGTATTCGTCATAACTGCTTGAACCTAGGGTACTAAACTTACCATTGAAAAGCCCCTCTAACCTTGGTACCTCGATCCCCTAAGACTCATGAGCCGGGCATGGTGGTATGGGACACCGTGGTCGAGCTGTCGGCCTACGCTGGGGCCACAAACCTCCCCGTAGTGACCAGTGAGCACCCTACTCTGAGCAGATTATGGTGGTATGGGACACTATATTCTTATTGTTGGCCTACATTGATAAGGTGATGGGGGAGTGGAGCAACGAGTGCGAGTAATAGCCCTGACAGCCCTTTGTAGTGACCTTAAGTTTATCCTGACACCACATGGGGGCGAAGAGTCCTAATGTAGTCTTAAGGATATAAACTAGGCCTGTATTGATAAGGTGACGGGGGAGCGGTATAACGAGTGCATGCAATAGCCCTGACAGCCCTTGCAGCGACCTAGAACCGTATTTCGTATGAGATATGCTAGGACTGACGACCCTAGAATGGATCATTGTTTGGGTATTGATATAAGGGAGGTACCCTAGTTTTCCAATCTTGCTATATGAAAAGGACTAATAACAACTCGGTAATCATATTCATATCGCACTGCATGTGCCTGGAAGATGTGGAGCACTGAGGAAAGAAAGCATGTCGCGGACGTAAGATGGTGTCGCATGAGGGAGTATGTCAGTGAGGGTATCCATCATGTCATTTCATTCTTGCAATAATCACAGTGTTTAGGAACGTTTGATTGCTTGCTTTACCATTATCGCGTGATTGATTTGATAACATGTTAACTTTTATTCTATGATTCCACTGAGTTAGCTACTCACTCCCACGTTACGGGATGATGTTGTGCACACCAACCAGTCCCTATTTTAGTTTCAGGTGATGGCGCTGCTTGTGAAGCGTAGCCGGACTTGTTTGATGATGAGGAGGATTTCTCCTATATGCTGGTTCTGATCGATAGGTTTATAGGGTTACTGATTAGATGTCAATACACTTGGCGATTTGCCTTTTATTTACACACTCATGTATATTCTTTTCTTTCTATTTTGGAGTATACATGTAATTAGTTAACCTGGTAACATGTTCACACTCTGGAGACTTACAATCATTTATATATTTTATATATTTATCACAATCTTCTGCTTGCTAATTTAACTATATCTGGAGTATGATATGTTATTTTGGCTTAGTCCCAATCTTGTTTAATGACATTCTACAGACAACATGCATTCATCATTATCTATATTGCATAAGTGACGTTTTGGAACTCGGGAGTGGAGTTTATGCTCGACCCCCAATTTTCAGGATGTTACAAAGAATAAGAGAGTATGTTCATATCTACTCTCATTGAGCATAAGGGAGCCCTTGAATAGGCGATTACGGACCTCAAGGGAATTGTCCCTTCGGTTTGTACTCATCGCATTTATCTTAAGGATAATGCGAAGACCTCTTGACAACCACAACGTAGATTAAATCCAAACATGAAGGAAGTAGTTAAGGCTAAGGTTTTTAAGCTATTAGATGTGGGTATCATCTACCTTATATCCGATAGCCAATGGGTGAGTCCAACTTAGGTTATTCCTAAGAAGTCTGGAATCACCATCATAGCTAATGCCAACAATGAACTCGTGCCAACAAGAGTTACTACTGGTTGGAGAATGTGCATTAACTATAGGAAGTTGAATATCATCACAAGGAAGGACCACTTCCCTTTACTTTTCATTAATCAAATCTTGGAAAGGCTAGTTGGTCACTCATACTATTATTTTCTTAACAGGTATTCGGGTTACAACCAAATAGAGATGGCTCCTGAAGATCAGGAAAAGACCACATTCACATGGCCTTTTGGCACCTTTGCTTACCGAAGGGTGCCATTCAGACTATGTAATGCCCCCGCCACATTTTAGCGATGCATTGTTAAAAGTTGAATATTATATATTAGACCCCAGTTACTTCCATAAATTACAAACATGATACCGTGTAATGGCCTATTTTAACCTTGTTTGTACTGCAGGGTGAATTTAGGAGCCTGGACTAAAAAGGGGTATTAAAAGCATGGATTTAATATTCTAAAATCTTCAAGGCAAGGAATGGACCCCAGGAGACCAAGATCGAGAAATTTACATGCCAGAGATCTGAGGAAATTAAGCCGTTCATGTTAAAGAGGCTTGAAAAGTATCCTGAATGCAAGATCATAGGGTTCCCACCATCCGTTCAGCTTGAGACTTCTTATATGGCTTGAGGACCCTAAATTAATCATGCATGTCAAAACTCAGCCTACAGATCCCTGTGGCAGTGGCCCAATGGACATATCAGCCCATAAACCATCAATCTGGGGCCCACTTGATCTCTGGACATGCTTCAATTTTGGTCTCAACCCTTTGAGCGAGATGGGAAGGCAAATGGACAATGTAGATTTATCAAAAATATTATTGTAGGACCCACATGAGTGTTGCAAGTGGACTGCAGCAAGTGCACTCGCAGTGCACTAAACCCATAGCAAGTAGTCAAACATCATTGACCGCACCAAGCTTGACTTTCCTAAACAGAGACAGAGACTCTCTATTCTCTCTTGTGCACAGCCATCCGCTGAGACGTTGCTGGCCCACTTTCATCATTCGGACCGCTGATCTAAGCCATCCAATGTGCTCAAGAGGAGAAAATGACCAAAACCTCATACTTCTTACAAGAACAAGAGTGTAAAGACTGGATCTTTCGCCACATGTTGATCAACGCGGTGGCCCACCAAGAGCTCAAATCCTCTTCAAATTTGGAATGATATCCTAAATCAGCCTCACAGAGCCATTGGACGACTCTGATGAGATGGAAAGTCACTGTAAGTAGGCTCCATGGACACCACTGACTCCGATAGCCATTTAGCGATCGGACACTGCCCGACTTTTGTGGCCATTGTATGATCTTGGCGGTGATTGGTTGAAAGTTCTGCACCATCCAAATTGTTGAGAGGGAAATTTAGACCCTTCCCACATTAACAGAATGCCCGGACATGATTGCAGGTTGGTCCAAATCTCATCTAAACACAAACCAGTCTCGCGATTTTGCTATGAAAGAAGACGCTGCTGTGTGTTAGAATTTATGGATTCTCTCAACGTAAGTAAGATCAGTTCCTTACAACCAACCTCTCCACCATCTTCTCTGCTTATAAAAGAAAGAGAAGATAGAGAGCAATCCATCCAATCCTTGGATCCTATTTTGGACCATCTGCACAAGAGAGAGAAATAGAGATATAGTTAGAGTTTATTTTCCTTTACTATTTTTTTAATGCTTTTGTTTAAGAGAATTACCCTTATCATGTCAAGTTAAACCTCTTAGCTAGGGCTAAGAGGTGAAGCTTGTAGTGTGATGAGTGATTTCTACAGCCTGGATTCATGTTTATGAACTGATGTTGATCCTAGTTTGATTATAAGGAATGTCTTTAGTTTTTAATGGTTTGTTGTGGCTTAAATTACAATAGATCTGCAATGGCTTTGAGCATTTTATTTCCCATATGTTGATTATGAAGTTAGGAAGTCCATTTGTTCACCATCGCCCCTTGGACATGGTTGGATGATGGAATCCTTCCTAACATTCATACATATTTCAGATTGGTTGTGGATTAGTTTAATTCGGTTGTTTACTTTGTCTCATGGGCATGGTTTTATGATAAAATCCATTCTAATTTACCTCCTTATTATCTCTTGAAAACTAGATCAAAAGAAGTTCAGATTTGATTTTCATGGTTATATCTTCCAACTGAATGAAGATGGGACTCGAAGTCCAGTTGAGTCTATCAATCAAGCATAGATTTCCCTGATCTCTACAATTAGATCCTTGGCACCCTAGTTTCCTACCTCTGATTTCTACAAGTTTTAGATTAATATTTCATCATTATTCCCTCACATTTAGTCAGTTTAGATTTCATTTTATTCTAGTTCTAGTTCTGGTTATTTTTAGATTACGTACAAGTTTCAGTCCCGTTGGATTCGACCTCGATCTTACCATGTTTATTACTATATCACAACCATATACTTGGGGTGTGAACATGCATGATGAGTATTTTTTTTGACATGTTGGGATAATATCTAGAGGTCTTCATGGATGATTTCTCGGTCTTTGGTCCATCCTTCAGGAATTGTTTGGAAAATCTTAAATGTGTACTGAAGAGATGTGAAGAAAAGAATTTGGTACTCAATTGGAAGAAGTGTCATTTCATGGTTCGTAAGGGAATTGTCTTCGGACATATCATCTCGTTCAAGGGAATTGAGGTAGATAAGGCTAAAATTGATCTTATCTCTAACCTACCACCACCTAAGAACATTCAAGACGTGTGATCCTTCTTAAGACATGCCGGCTTTTATAGGAGATTCATAAGGGACTTTAGTAATCTCTCTCATCCTTTGTGTAATCTACTTCAAAAGGATGCACCATACGAGTGGACCAAGTAATCTCAGGAAGCTTTCATTAAGCTTAAGGACATGTTAACCACTGCACCTATCATGCAGTCACCCGATTGGAGCCTTTCTTTTGAACTTATGTGCAACGTGCTTGACTATGCTCTTGGGGCAATTTTAAGCCAGAGAAAAGAAAAGAAGCCCTACATTATTCATTATGCAAGTAGAAATCTAAATCCTGCCTACGTGAACTACTCAACTACGAAAAAGGAACTCTTAGCTGTAGTGTTCGTTTTGGACAATTTTAGGTCCTATTTAATCGGATCCAAGATCGTCATATATACAGATCATGCGACGCTCAAGTATCTTCTTTCTAAGAATAATGTTAAGCCCTGCCTAATTAGATGGATCCTCCTACTTCAAGAATTTGATTTGGAAATAAAAGATAAAAATAGAGTAGAGAACATAGTGGATGACCATCTTTCTCACCTTGATCTCTCTGATTCCCTTGAGATGACACATATAAATGACATGTTCCCTGACGAAAAATTGTTCAAAGTCTTCCATTCACCCTGGTTTACTGATATTGCTAATTATATTGCCACAAGTTTCATGTTGACACATTGGCTGTGCAAGATAATAAAAAATTCTTTACCGAGGTTCATAAGTTTTTCTAGGATGATCCATATTTGTTTAAATATTGTCCAAACCAAATCTTAAAGAGATGTGTACCAGATAATGAACATCAAAGTGTCATCTCCATATGTCAGTCTTATGCCCATGGTGGTCACTTTTCTACTAAAAAGACCATGACAAAAATTCTGTGGTGTAGCTTTTACTAGCCCACTATGTTCAGGGACACTCGTGAGTTTTACAAAGCTTATGAGTATTGTCAGAAATTGGGAGCATTGTCCCGTCGAAATATGATACCTCCTAACCCCATTCTGATCATTGAAGCATTTGATTGTTGGGGCATAGGATTCATGGGACCATTCCCCCAATCCTTTGAAAATCTATATATTTTGATTGCTATAGACGATGTCATTAAAATGGTCAAAGTGATTTCATGCCGGAATAATGACCATCAAATGGTCATTAAATTCTTAAAAAAGAATATCCTTTCCTGGTTTGGAATGTCTCAAGCCATCATTAGTGACGAGGGCTCACACTTTTGTAATAGGCCATTTGTGAATTTAATAAAGAAATATGACATCTTTCGTAAAATGAGCACTCCATACCACCCACAAACAAGTGGGCAAGCTAAGATTTTTAATAGAAAAATTAAACACATCTTGAAAAATACGATTAACCCTAACTGTAAGGATTGGTCGATCTAATTGACCGTCAATCTAATTGACCGATGCCATATGGGCTTATCGTACTGCATTTAAAACCCCTATTGGAATGTCTCCTTTTAGACTTATTTATGGGAAAGCTTCCCACTTGCCTGTGGAGTTGGAACATAGAACCTATTAGGCAATAAAAAATCTGAACTTCAATTTGGATAATGCTGGCTCGTTAAGTACTTTCAATTGAATGAACTTGAAGAAATCTGGAACGATGCATATGAGAACTCGAGAATTTATAAGGATAGGATGAAGGCATTTTATGACTAGAACATTCTTCAAAAATCATTCACACCAGGTCAGAAGGTCCTCTTGTATAAATTTCGGTTACATCTCTTTCCAAGTAAACTCTGATCTCACTAGATTGGCCCTTTCACTATTATCATTGTTTATCCTCATGGGGCAGTCGAGATTTGAAATCCAACCAATGGCAATGAATTCAAAGTGAATGGACATTGATTAAAGCCATTTGTTGAGCAATTTGATTCAGAGGACATGTCCATACGTTTGACTGATCCTGTTTATTAAGATTAATCTCCTAGTCTGATAAAGGTATAGTTAGTTTTTTTTTTTTTTTTTTCATTCTAGGATAGTCAGCTTTATGTTGTTTAGGATAACTTGCTTTTTGTTTGTTTTAGGATAGTTTTCTTTTTATTGGTTTAACTCTTATGCTAACCCACCTTCACGATGAGATCCTTTGAAAAAAGCTTCTAAATTCCTTCATCTCATCAGGTACTATCTTTCCGTCACTTCTTCTTTCACTCTTACATTATCTCTTTTGCAAATCTTGCATATTTTATTTAAATTGAAGACAATGTAGATTTTAGGCTGGGGATGGGAGATTAAGTTACCTAATAAGTATTTTCTCAGTTTTGAGCAAAATTTACAAAATTTTTAAAAATTTCAATGCTCATCTGTTTTGAAAGTGATAAGTTGTGTATTTATGATTGTTTTGAGTATGAAAAAAAGATAGAAATCAAGTTTTGAATTGTTGGAGTTGGAGCAACTAAGCAATTTATCACTTATGGTCCTTACATTCACTTTGTTAAGAGGATGTTCGAATATTATTTTTGTTCTCTGTGATTAGTATTCGATTTTCTAATTGTTTATATGGTGATCATTAAAAGATATTGAGAACCGAGTCTGGAGAATTTATCCACCTTAAAAGAAGAAAAGAACCAGTTAAAAAATAGGAGATCGACAAAAAGGTCATAAAGAATGAAGAATGACAACATCTTTGAGGAGAATGAAAAATCTCTTTGAAAAGAATGCAATGTCTATAAAAAAGAAAAAGAAAAAAAGAAGAAGAAGAATAGAATGAAAAGACTAAATGAATATAAATGACCGTTGATATAAAATAAAAAACTGAAAAAAAGAAGGAAAATGGGATAAGTTCAAATCAGTACTTGAGTTCTCAACCAATCTTGAAGTGATGAGCATGGTTCACTGAGCATGTTGAAAAACTTGATATGCGAACAATGCTCTGACCTAATGGATAAAGGATTTATTTGATTAGTTGCTTGTGTGGTTTAGCTCCAAGTTTTCAAAATCTCACTTTCCCTTCCCGAGTCTAGTCAAGCATAGTTAATACATGAAAGACTGTTTTCTGAAAAAGGTTGAACATTATGCATTAAACTTATTTTTCACATACTATGCTTGAGACTAGCAAAATGCTGGTTGGGGATTGTGTTGAGGGTGAAATATTGCATATTGGACCTCATTTATTACTTGGTCTTGTGCATATGACAATTCTTAATGTTCTATTTTAACCATGTTTGTGTTACAGGGAGATTCAAGAGCTTGGATTGCAAAGGATGTTAAAAGCATGAATTTAATTTAAAAAAATTATTAAAGCCAGTGGACAGATCGACCATTGAGATTTTAGGGCCACCTGATCTCTGGATACACCTAAATTTTAGACTCAACTCCTTAAAATTAGGTGGAGAAATGGATGAGTGGTGTAGATTTTCCAAGAAAACAGCAAAAGTGGGCCCCACTTGTCGGTGCATGTGCACATTACATGTGCACTAGTGACACACCGAACTAACGGAGTTGGTCAGCGTGCGCTGACCCGACTCCTACTCGAATTCAAAATCCCGCCTGCATAATAGATGAACAGAGGACTTGCAGTCCTTCTCAGTGGGCCACCATCATCATCCAAGTCAATGATTGAAACCGTTCATTGCATCCAGGAGGTCAAACCGATCGAACCCTGATCTGCTGCTCGATTTCGTTAAACATTAAATGTACATGGAGATTGAAACGCAAGATGGATGGCAGCAAGAAAAATCCCATGGGCTACACCGATTCTGAGTTTTACGATGTCATATCCGCCCAAAATTTCACCACAAATCCAATGGATGGAATGGATTTCATTACCGGCATTGATCATGGGCCCACCAATCATCACAACACAAGAAATGTGCACAGGGCCTGCATTCAAGAAAACTGGATGATCAGGCATGCTAGGCGATCAAAACAAGGACCAAGCTGATGATCCGGACTGTCCAAAATCCAGAGATGAGGACTTCGAAACTTGTCACGCAGGTAGATTTGAAAATCTGGATGATCCTACGTCCTGAATTCAAATCAAACGCAACTGTCTATACATTTTTTCCGCTCAAAAATAGGGGTACACAAGTCATTTTTGCGTAAGGTTTTATGCAACACGTTGTTGCCTAATGTCGGTTCTCTGACTCCAGCCTATAAAACAGGCCGACCGACCGCAGAAAAGGAGAATGTGAGTAGGGGAGCAAAGGAGGAAGTAGGGAGTAAGGAAAAGAGCGTGGATCAGCCAACACAAAGAGTTTTTCTTCCCTTTCTTTACTTGTTTGAATATGTTTTTAAGAGATTTTAGTTTAATCATGTTTATGATTGGCTAAACCTCTTAGTTAGGGCTAAGCAGTGAAGCTTGTAGTATGATGGGTTGTTTTCGATTGCTTTGATTCATGTTGGTTGAACTCTCTTTGATCTTAGTTTAATTATAAGAAATACTTTCAGTTTATATTTTGATTTATTGTGACTTAAATTACAATGAATTTTTGATAGCTTTGAGTATGTTCTTTTTATTGGGATTTGTGAAATCAGGAAATTCTATTATTCGCCATCGTCTCTTGGGCATGATTGGATGATAGAATCCTCCATAATTTTCACAATTCTCTCATATTGGTTGTGGATTTGTAAATTCTATTATTTACCTTATCTCATGGGCATGGTTTTATGATGGAATCAATTCTAGTTCTAATACCTTTCATCCATTGAGAACTAGATCAAAGGAAGTTCAGATTTGATTTTTAATGAGATATCTTCCAATTGGATAAGATGGGACTCTGATTCCAGTTATGTCATTAATCAAGCATAAATCTCCCTGATCTATACAAGTGGATCCTTGGAAGCCCTAGTTTCCCTCCTTTGAATTCATTAGTTTTAATTACTTTAATTGTAATTATTTTCTCAATTATTCTAGATCTAGATTTTCATATTTTTCCAGTTCTTCTTCTAGTTACTTTCAAAATACTCACGAGATTAGTCCTTGTGGATTCGACCTTGGTCTCACTAAGATTATTACTACATCATGACCCTACAATTGGGGTTGTGAACATGATGTAGAGAGGGTCGCGGACAATTTCATGGCCAAGATGGATCAGAAAAGGCACGGTCGACAACATAAGTGATCCAGACCGTTGGACCTTAGATTGGGCGTATCTTGCAATCTGGAATGAGTTATCTGACGTAAAATATATGAATTTGGGGTAGAACGAGCTACTTTAGCCAAAGAACCCCACTACACTGGGTTGTGCAGCCTGAATTTATGAGACTCCCTGATCGACGGTCGTTTTCCCGTTTTAATTTCATTTTTACTATAAATAGTAAGTTTTAGTTTGCTTATAGCTCTTCATCCGTTGGGCTTTAGGAGTTGTGTCCAACATGAAAAGTGCTTAGGATAATTAGGAGAATGGTTTGGTGAAGCAAAATAGGACACTTACTATTTTTGGCCGAAAACCTTGCTCACTAGTAGACAGACCATCTATAAATAGTAAGTTCACTATTTATAGTAAGTCGCAGATTCTAGGAGTTTTAGTTGTAGTTTAAGTCTGATTTCTTTCCTGTTGCTTGGTTCCCTTATTTAAAGGGGTGTAAACTTATTTTTATTCATTCATCAATTAATTTTGAATTTATTAGAATTTATTTCTATTTTCCTACTTTCTTTCCTCGTGGATTCGAGAAGTCTCTGTGAGGAGTCCAGAGAAGCTCTGTGGATTCGGAGTAGTTATCCTTGAGGAAGACGGTGATCGACCTCATCACGTTCATCCCTGCGTCAGAACATCAACCTCCACTTTACTTCATGAAGATATTACACCTTGTTACATCTATTTCACCTAGGTATCAATCACATGCCTACGAAAATTCTTAATAATGTCTGTTTGTATTTTTTTCTATTCGGTTCTCTCTATACTTACTATTCATTTTGTATATTTGGTTATGTTTGTTATGTTCATCTTCCTTTACATGAACGTAATAAACTTTTGCTAAAATTTATTCATTGCATGTTTTTTGGAATCAGAAAGACTTAAAAGGGCTACCGTTGCTATGATTCTATTGCTCATCGTGTTCGTGTATCCAAGAATGTTTTCCTAAAAAATATCCCATTTCATACTCCCATCTCATCCAATTCGACTACTTCTTTTAATGATTTTAGGGGATTAACATAGTTTCCTGATATCCCACCTATTGTAAGTTTATTTCCTTCTCATTTGCAGATCTATCAATGAGAAGAGATAGAAGTGCTCCCTCCTCCATCACCTCTTGCTATTCAACCTGTGGCAGATCCATTTATTCGAGAGGTTGGTCGATCTAGTCGTCTATCTCACCCTCCTGATAGATTCATTTGTTTCAGATAGATTCATTTGTTATATGTTTTCTACTTTTGAGTATGTTCATATATTCTATTCTTAGGCTTCTGCACACTAGTGTTAAGAGGGATGCCATAACAATAGAGTTATAGACTCTTGTAGATAATCATACGTGTAATTTTATTTTTCGACCCCTTAGTCAGCAATTGATTAGAAGTAGATGGATATACTAGATCAAACCCAAATCAGATGGATTCCTTGATTGGTACAAGGCTCGTCTTGTTGCTCAAGGATATAAATAAGAATATGGTATTGACTATGAATAGACATTTGCTCAATTTGTAAAAATGAAAGCTTATTTGAACACTTCTTACTGTTGCTGCTACCTGTGATTAGCCTGTTTGTCAGATAGATGCCAAAATTGCATTTCTTCATAAGGACTTACAAGATATCATATACATAACCCAACCTCCCAGTTCTACAGGTCCAAAATTTTGGTTTGTAAGCTTCAGAAAACATTACATGGGCAAAAGCAAGATCCTTGTGCTTGGTTTTAGTGTTTGTATGAGGATGTGATTATGATTAGGTTTTAATAAAGCAACCATGATCCCTCACTCTTTACATGGTCCACCTATTGGGATATTGTTATTCTATTTATTTATGTTGATGATTTACTTCTCACTGCCAGCGATAAAGGTGGAATAATAAAACTTTAGAATTTTCTTCAGTCATCCTTTCACATGAAAAGATTTGGACAATGCAACATACTTTTAGGTTTGGAGCTATCTTCCTTGGTAAGGTGGGCCTAGGGAACGTCTGCAAGGGGTGATGGTAGTTTGGAAGTTCGTCTGTTCTTTTGTACTGTGTTAGTTATATGATAGGTGGCCATAAACTTTATTTTTGCAGTTAGGTGCCTCTCAAATGTAAGCAGGGGTTGTCTTAGTATTTTTTAATGGAGTTATACTCGTTAGCCAATGTAAATATACATAGGATCTCCTCATTTTTGTCAATTTATCTAATTAATGAATTGTCAAGACACCAAGGGAGTTGAATGTTCAATATGGTAAATAAGATGGTGATTTATTGGATATTGCATTTATTTTTCATTCTATAGAGATATTGCATTTATTTTTCATTATATAGAGATATTCTTTTTCACATATAAAATGTACACCTTTATAAATGCCCGATTGTGGCTTGAGTAATGCATAAAATATCACAAGCGAATTCTTCATATTACGTGTTTTCACTTAGCCAAGTTCCACTTTTAAGCTAAGGGATTCCTATGTCGCTATCCATTGGGCTACTTTACCTAGTGAGTTCTCAAACACTACGCCAAAATGCCCAATTTGTGACGAATTTCTGCGACGGACTTGGTCCGTCGCCAAAATCTCTTGGTTTAACAACGGATTTAATCCGTCGCTAACGGAAAAGGTCCGTCGCTAAGCTCTTCTAGCTCGATTATCTGTAGGCCGAACGTCGGGGAATTTAGCGACGGACCAAAATCTGTCGCTAAAATCTGATTTACGACGGATTTTTGTCCGTCGTACCTAGGCGACGGAGCGACGAAAAAAAAACAGCTGCAAATTCCCGCTCAAAATACCATTTGGCGGGCAGTTGATTTGGCGACGGATTATGTCCGTCGTAAAAGGACTTTCGTGAGCATAAATTTTTTATTCATTTTTTTAAGAATATGGTGGAAAATTAAGTTTTTTTCTTGTCTAATAATTGTTTTTTAATAGAATTTCAGTGGTTTAATTGTACATATTTGTATCTGAGATTATTTTTTAACAATTGATTGATGCAAAAAGAAAATTTATTTTATTTTTATATTAAATGAGTGGAATTTTTATTTTTATTTTTATTTTTATTTTTTAATTTAAAACTAATATTTAAATGATTTGTAATATCACATGAAAAAGAATATTGAGAAGTTTAAACATTTTAACAATGTTTGAGAAAAAAATTAGATTTTGAAAAAATAAAAATCTATTTTGTGGGAACAAGAAAGAATATTTAATAAAGTTGATAAATTTGAAAAAAAAAAAGAAAGAAAAAAAACATTTGATTTTGAGAAAAAAAATATCCTGAAAAAGAAAATTAAAAATATTTTAAAAAATGTGAAAATTTTCAATGTTGAAAAATGAAAATATTTTAAAAAAGAAAATGAGAGTTTGAAATTTGAAAAAAAAAAAAAAACCTATGAAGTTCAATAAAAATTGACAAGTTCAAATAAAATGCTTTAAAAAAAAAATGGAGAAGTGAAAAAGAATTGAAAATTTTTAAAATAAAACAATATTAAAAAATTTATACTTTATCAAAAAACCAACATTTTGAAACGAAAAATAAATAAATTGATAAATTTTGTGATTTTGAAAAATAATTGACAATGTTTAAAATTCAAAATTAAAAGAAAATGTTATTTATAAAAATAGTAAAATTTTGAAAAAATATATATAATTTTTTTAAAAAATGAAAAGTTGAAAACAACATGACGCTTTTGAAGTAAAAAAATCGACATTTTGGAATTTTTGGGGAAAAAAATTAAAAATTGTGAAAATTTAAGATATTTTGAAAATAAAAATTCAAAATTTGTATTTTAATTTATTTTTTAAAATATTTTATAATAAAAATGATATTTTGTTAAAAGTTTTCAAAGAAAAATTAAGAGTAAAAAAATATACATTTTGAAAAAAAAATGTAATTTTTAAATGGAAATTGATATTTATTTATGAAAAAAAATATTTTTTAATAAATTATTAGGCACATCCACTAATTGAACATTTAACCATTTTTGGACAATCGAAGTAGTCCAGATTGAAGAGTAAATAACTTCATATGTTTAAATCAAATTTCACACAAATTGTTGATCAACCTTATATTCCCAATACCTTTCTCACATGTAGCTAGCCTGATTGGGGCGAGTAACTAGTCAAATTGAGGGTATTGATCAATAAAATACAGTGAATGGACTTTACATATAAAATGGGCTAAATATTATTGTCAAAATTGTGATCAACTTATTGACCTCGCGAGAACCTATGAATTGGTGTTATTAAGTTTTGTGGACCCCATCATTATGTGTGTCGAACATCAACACCATGCATTTAACATGTCTCCTTTAGGTTATTAGATATCTCAAAAATCATCCGTAAACGAAACTCAGGTGGACCATACCATCGAAAACCATGTCAAGACAACATAAAAATATAAAAGCACTTGGTGGGGCCCACATGAGTTTTGGATGCGGCTAAAACTTGATCTGACCCCTCATCCAAGTGGGACATGCATAATGAGTGGGTTGGATATGTGAATCACATTAAGGCAAGCTCATTATATGATTATGAATGTTTTAAGGAAACTCTACATTTAGCTGAGTTAGTCATTACCTTTACCAAAGTAAATTTTGTGGGGTCCATCGTTATTTATTTATTTTATCCATTCCGTTTATCCACGTTAACAGATAATTTGAGATCTAAAGAAAAAAAGGAAGCGTATCCAAAGCTCAAGTAGACCACACCATAGGAAATAGTGTACTTGAACCTCTACCATTGAAAAAATCTTGGGGGCCATAGAAGTTTTGGATCAAGATGATGTTTGTGTTTTCTCTTCATTCATGTATATTTGATATCATGAATAGGTTGGATGGCCCATAAATGTTACTATGGGCCCAAGGAAGGTATCAATGGTGGAAATCATTATTCCACATTGTTTCGTGTGGCATGGTCCACTTGAGTTTTGGATTTACTGAAAATTTTGGATCAACGCATACCGTTCATCCATTTTTCGAGATCATTTCAGAGAATTATTTCAAAAATGAATCATTTCCAAAGATTAAATGAACCGCACCACAAATACTAGCATGAGTGATAATTTTCACTGTTAAAAATTTCGTAGGGCCCACCATAAGGTATATTTTCTATCCAATCTGTTCATAAGGTCACAAAGACCTGGATGAAGAGGAAAAACAAATTTCATATTGATCCAAAACTTCTGTGACCCCCAAAAGGGTTTCAATGGTAGACGTTCAATCCCCTATATCCTTTTGATCGTGTGGTCCAGTTGATAGTTAGATCTGTCTTATTTTTTGTCTCAAGCCTTATGACGAACTTGCCATGTGGATGGATAGTTTGGATATAACACATATCTTATGATATGACCCACAAAACTTGATCACGTCACCTAGCCCCCTCTCTCTAGGGTGCGGATTAGGTTGAGTAGGAAGACTCGCCACTGAAGTCATGTCATCAACTTCTGTCGGCCCCACCATGATGTATGTTTTGTATCTACACCTTCCATTCATTTTGAGAGATCATATTAGGGTATAAGCCAAAGAATGAGTCAGATCCAAAGCTCGAGTGCACCCCACCACAGTAAACAGTAGGGAGAGAGTGTCGCCCACCATTAAAAAGTTCTAAGGGCCACGAAAAGTTTTTGATGAAGCTAATATTTGTGTTTTCCATTCTTTCATGTCTTCTTTAACACATGAACAAGTTGGATCTCAAATAAACATTATGGTGGACCTTCGGAAGGTTTAAACGGTGGGCGTCACTCTCTCCATTATTTTCTGTGGTGGGGTCCACTCTAGCCTTGGATCTGACTCATTCTTTATATCATACCCTAAAATGACTTCTCAAAATGTATGGATGGTGTGGATACAAAACATACATCATAGTGGGGCCCACCTAACTTGGTGACGTCACTTCAGCGAGCCTACTCAACCCGTCAGTCGCTAATCCACGTCCCCCTCTCAAAGAGTTGAGGACTGGTTTGGGCGCCGGCCCTAACCAAACCCTGTTTCAGCCTCTCTCCCTCCCTCTTGATCTCTCTCTCGATCTCGATCAGTCTCCCACTCTCTCTCCCTCTTCCTCTCCAACTTGGAGCTCGACGAAGAGAGCCTCAACGAGCACAACTAGGTAATTCGTGGTCTACGTCTTCCAGGGTTTTTTTTTCCACCTGTTTCTCTCTTGGAAAAACCCTCTGCAGTGAAAATGGTGAAAGGGCACAAGGGTTTTTTTCCACTTGTTTCTCTCTTGCGGCATGAGGATGTCATACATCTATAAGGCCAAGGTCAAGAAGGATGAAAACCCTCTCAATGCTCTCGATCCCTCTGCCCATCTGTCTCCCACTCCCTCACTGTCGATCGCCCGATCTCTCTCTCTCTCTCTCACTCTCTCTATTCCCCTCTCTTCCTCTCCCTTTCCCTCCCTTTACCAGAAACAGTGATCCATTGATCTGATCGAGCTTCTGACAATCGGATTTCACAGGTGTCGATCGGCTGGAGTTCGGATCTGGTCCGTACGCTTAGGGATTGCATTCAGTCCATCCATAAGGTTTGAATCCACATTTCCCTAATTTTTCTTACTCAGTTTCTGTTTTCCCCCAAATTTCTGTAGATTTTGGCCAATGAAATCTCTAGTACTGTTTTGATTTGTAATGGCCTCATTCACTGAACCATTGACCAAACCTGTCACATCTGAAAGCCTTCTTTGTGTTGTAAAGTGTACCTGGAACATGACATCTGTTATATAATGGCTGTAGTGTGCATTACCATATGCAAATATTGATTTTCTTTTGGTTTTGGAAAAATCTATGGTTTACTGCCCAATTTGCAGTTCGATTCACTTTGACATCAACTGTGATTTAAAATCTGATTGAGTTTTTCTGAGCATTTCAATGTATTTATTTACCTAATGCCTCTTTTGCAGCCAAGAAAAGAAGAAGAGAAAAAGCAGTAGTGTGCATTACAATATGTCAAGATGCTGGCTCCATCTTCAGTGGAAACTGAATCAGGTATCCATGTGCCTAGGCCCCTCAGTTTTTGGAGAAAATAGGACAATCTTGAGCTTTATTTTTATTTTTTGAAAAGCATGATGTTGGGATTTATCTGTTTCTTCTCAGCAGTAGCAATTTATTGTGTCAGAGAAACATCTCTACCAATATAGATTTAAGAGGCTGACTTGTCATCAACCATGAAATCTTGAATATTGTTATTTGTGATTTGGCTCTGGAAATTAGGTTGTTTGGATGCCTGAGCAAATTGAATTTCAGACATTCAGTAAAAAAAAAAAAATTTGTTTCCTACCGTTGACAACGGAGTAGTGCACGTACAAAGTGAAAGTAACAGAATTGCAATTTGGAGCTCAAGCTAAAGTGAGGAGGACATTTTATACAAATGTTCCTGATGAATGCATGCAAGATGTTGAAGATCTGGTTGTCCCAAGGACTTATCCTCTTCTTGTTGTCCTCTTCTTATTGTCTTTTCAAATTTTGATGTTTGGAAAAAAATAAGGGCAATTTAAATAGCAAGAGAGCAATCAGATGTGTTTTTTGGCAATGTAGGAATTTTTCTATGGAAATAGGAAATATGTGCAGTTACTCTGTGTTTTGTAGCGATCAGTTTCAATTGAGGCATGCATTAACTCAATATAAACTGATTAAATAGGTGTAGTTTTTGGTTCACGGTGCATCTAAAATGCGACCTTACAGTTTGGACTATTTGATTGGCTGCCTGCTTTGATTGCTTACCTTTGGTCTTGAGGGCCATATCAGCTAATTGGTGGGCAGCACAAGTGTCATTGTGCTATAATGGTTGGTGAATAGAGGATTCTATGATGTACCTGTTTGGATTAATTGTTGGTTGCAGGTCTGCATGTGTAGAGTAATTGGATACTGTGATGTGATGGGTGTAGATTGGAAGAGTTGTGTAGTCTGTTTGGATGACTTGTATTCTGTGTTGGGATGGTTCCAGAATGGATGAAGAGTGCTTATTTGGAGGAATTGTTGGTTGCAGGTCTATAAGTTTGGAGGGGAATTCTTGCATTGGATGAAGAGTGTTGTATATGTTTTCAGGTCTGTATTGTTGGCTGCCTTGGCTGGTCATCTTTGGGCTTGATACAAATGTAAGATGCATTGACATGATCCGGCATACAATTCTATTTTTTTCTTTAAAATTCACATTGTATTGTCCTTTTTTTTTCTTTTTTCTTTCTTTCTTTTTGTGCAGCAAGTGAAGAGCAGAGCTGCAACTAGTCATGCATGTAATGGACCTGCTGACGGTCAGAAAAATGAACCTTCTTGTTTCCTTGTACTTTCTATCATGTTTGGTTCTATAAAATGATCTCTTCTGGAATAAAATTGTTCCTTCATGACTTACTAAAAATATATATTTTCAGGCATCTGCAAAAAAAGCTAAAGATTTCTTGCCCTTCTTGCAACGGAGTAGAAGGCTACCCGCTGTTGTGGATTACGTCCTTAGTGGTCATCGGTTTAAATTGCTGATCCCCAAGGAAACTTGCAGCATTGCATTCTGCTTCTCTGGTGTTAGATGCCCCGACTGCGATTAGCCTTTCTCAGATGAAGCAATTGCCTTAATGAGAAGAAAGATCTTGCAGAGGGATGTAGAGGTACCATGTTCTACCTCGGTGTTTTCCATTTTACTTCATGTTCAGTGCTGTTAAATTTCTGTAATTTTGTGCAGATTGAAGTCAAAACAGTTGATAGAACTGGAACCTTCTTGGGTTCTTTATGGGAATCAAAGACCAACATGGCTGTGGTTCTTCTAGAGGCTGGGCTGTCAAGGCTTCAAACTGCTTTTGGTGCTGACAGGATTCCTGATGCTCACCTACTGGCAAAGGCTGAGCAGTCTGCAAAAAACCAAAGATTGAAGGTTAGTGCTTAAGGTGCTTTGTGATTTAGAAAGTTGATGCCGAGCTTGCTCACTTTGTGTCTGCTGACACATTTATTGGAGATTTGGGAAAATCATGTTGAAGGACAGGAAGCTACTAATGGGTCATCAGTGGCTGAGACTAAACAGAAGGAAGTTCTTAAGGTGCTGTGTGATTTTTTCTTGAGTGATGCCTTGTTTTATTTCTCTAAGTGGATAATTGACTTGCTTTCCTGATCTTTACTTTCAGGTGGTGGTTACTGAGGTACTGGGCGGTGGCAAGTTCTATTTTTAAACAGTTAGAGATCAGAAAGTGGCTGCTATTCAGCAGCAACTAGCTTCATTGACCCTCCAAGATCCTCCTGTCACTGGTGCTTTTAATCCTAAGAAGGGGGATATTGTCCTTGCTCAGTTCAGTGCAGATAATTCTTGGAACAGGGCCATGGTGAGACTCTCATTAACTACAAAAAGTGGCTCCTTTTATGTTCTGGAAAAGTTGGTGGCATTCACTAGTTGTATGTTCTGGAAAATCCCAAGCACATTGAGTTCTAGGTACATATTCCGATTGAACTTTCTATCACATCCATTCCATTAGGGGTTGTTTGGATTGGTGGAAATAAATAACTGAGAAAATGAAATCAATTTCCTCAGATGTGATGGTTTCCCTTATTTGTGAAAGACGAGGATTGAGGAGATTGATTTCCTTTTCCTTTCTAAAACCCAACAATCGGCCAAAGGATGGATTGTGATGTTGATGTATCGTTTATAGTTTCAATAGTTTCAGTTTTTTTTTTTAAAAAAAAAAAAAATTAAAAAAATATTTGATGGCATTTTCATAAATTTCATAGCATTCCTCTGTCGTAGATCTTGTGCTAAATGCATGAATTGATTATCTTTAAAAAAATTTTAAAAATACATGATATCATTCTTGGTGAAGTTGTTGGTGCCCGTTTGATTTCCCATGTTGGAAGTCTTATGAATCTAGGTAAGTGCCCTGCTTCTACACTTCAGATCCTTGGTGCCGAAAAAGCACTTTTCAGGTGCATGCTTCAGCATCTACTTATGCCTTATCATTCATCATCATCATTGTTGTTGTCATTCTCGTCGTTGTTGTTTTTCATGGTAGATCCTTCTGTCAAACCATCTAGGTGAGGATGATAGCCAAATGCATAACCTTTAGTTTAAGCACACCAGCAATATGACAATCTAATACAAAAACATTGGCAATATCATAGCACTATTGTTTCACATTTTCAGGCAAGAAATCTTCGCAGAGTCGTCACTACGACGTCTTGGGGAAAAATGAAGAAAAATCAGGCTCGTGTATGGAATTTTCCTTTTTCCATCTAATGTCCCCATGGGGCTCGTTATGTTCTATTTCTGGTTTGAATAATTTTAGTCATTTCTTTCAGTTAGTGCTCATTGTCAAATGAATGGTTCAAGTTAAAATGGTAAAGGTCTAAATTCTATGATTGAAGTTTATTTGATTGGTGTTAATGCAATCTCTATTCAAAATGGAGTCAACAATTATAAGGTCTAAATTTTTGCACATGTACACCACTTGAGCGGTGGACGAGCTCTTCCCCTTCCCATTAGTACTCTACATATTTTTACATTGAATTGATTTTTTAAAATGTCGATATTAAGCTAATCTTGTGATTGCATAGTCCAGGCGGCATGTACATCTGGTGAACTAACCACATAATTTAGTTTTTTGCATTATGTTGTTTGGATGACTATTTCATCTGTTAGCCCATATCAAGTTTAACACCTTAGATAACACCCCTTTCCTTGGTTATTTGTTTGCAGCGAGCATGTGTTCGGAAACTTTCAGGCAAAGCAAAGCTTGAAGATAGCAAAGCAACAAAACAAATTGTTGCACTTTTGAGTGCTCCCTTGGAGAAATACAATGATATTGTGACTGCACTGAAACTTTCTAACTATCCACGTGTCATGGATCACCTTAATAACGGAACAAATACAGTCATGGCAGTAGCAATCATTCAAAGCATCATGAAAAACACCACTTGTATGTCAACTGCTGATAAGGTATGCTTTTTGTCTGTTGTTTCTACTGCCCCTACAAACTGTTCCTGGTCAAACATGGTGCAATCACTGTTGTTTCGGGTTGAGGCACTATTTGAATTAATAAAGGGACTTATAAAGGACATGGACGGGACACCTTCTGATGAGGTACAATTATGAAATGTTACCGTGTATGTTTTTGTTGTTGTTTGATATATATATATATATATATATATATATATATATATATATATATATATATATATATATATATATATATATATATATATATATATATATATATATATATATATTTGCTTGTAATGCTTGGCATACGTCTCCTTTTGTTGTGCTTTATCATTGCATCGTTTGTTACTCACATAATAATATGTTGGAATATGTTTGTTGTCCATTTCTCATCTTCCACTAGCTTGATGAGGAGGATTTCAAGGAGGAGCAAAATTTTGTTGCTCGTCTGATTCATATGTTGTTTAATGAGGACCTTGAAGAGATGATGAATGTAACTGATGCTTTGAAGTTTTCTCTCTTTTCTTTTCCATTTTTCTTTTGTTTCTTTTCTTTTTTTTATTGTTTCTGCTTGCGTGCGTTGTCATGTATTTTTGTATGGCTTTTGACATCTGTACTTACAGAATGTTCGAATGCACTCTCTGAATTGGCATATTTAAATGGAAGAGTTGATTTGTGGCTCATGTGAAAGTGCTATAGATTTTCTCCACACTAGTTTGATGTATTTTTGCTTCTTTTTTTTTTTTGTCAAATTTTTCATCATAATTTTATTATGTATGGATATTTCAGATTATTTGTATTGTGAGGAGGCATATTCTTCAAGGAGGCCCAACACGTCTTCCTTTCACTGTTCTTCCCCTAATATTTTCAGCTCTTAAGTTTTGTATTGTCCCTTTTCAGTTTATTAGGTGAAATTACATGCATTTTATTGATGACAAACAGCTTTGAAGGTGGATAAATTTATGCAAAAAATTGTGCAAAAATGCAGTTTATCATCACATCATCATCATCATCTAAGCCTTATCCCAATGACTATCAATACATTTATCAATTTCTTTATTCCTTGGTTAAGCATCAACTATTAGATTTGATTCTCATAATTTTTGTATGAGATTCTAAATGGAGCAAAGTGGAAAGGGAAAGCTGGCCCCCTTCTCATGCACA
The DNA here is from genome assembly GCA_037074715.1 of Magnolia kwangsiensis. NCBI lineage: Eukaryota > Viridiplantae > Streptophyta > Magnoliopsida > Magnoliales > Magnoliaceae > Magnolia > Magnolia kwangsiensis. The sequence goes on from CM073587.1 coordinate 70,740,679, forward strand.
AGAGGATTTCCAGTTCAAAAGAAACAGTTTGTCATGTGTAAGAGTAAGTTTTAATAGGAAGCAGATCCCCTTCCTGTTATAGTGAACTTGGAAATACTCACGCACCAACTTGTGGTGAACACCAAACACACCAAACATCTTGGTTGTCCTCTCAAATGGATATTGTAGTTATAGTGAGACTTAAAGACTTTGTCACGAGTATCTTCCCATATTCTCTTCTAGCCCACTTTGTGATCGGTGGTCTATTGCATGAAGTAGAGATAAACTGTTCATAAATTCCCATGGTGCAGTGTAGTGCTTGACCATGTTGGCTTGTGATTCATGTTGGCAATCATGTATGGGGAAACTCGGTCAATACTGGGTTGGACTTTGTTGGCATGTGACTGGTATCCTGTGCAATCACTGGTTCCAAGAGCCTGGGTAAAAGGGGAAGGTTGATGTCTGGTGGGCATCTGATTGTAGAGCTTTTTGCCACCTTTGCCATGGTCCCAAACAGTCAACATGCATGTGGGACCAGCCTGAATTATGGGCCAGGGCATCTATACATATAGGGTTCATCCAATGCATGGATTGTGCTGATTTTTTCATAAGGTGCTCCTCATGGTAGGCCCACCTTTTGGACAAGTTCGATGTTGCATGCACAACAGGTTAGAAGTTGTCCACTAGCTGGACAATAACCTACGGTCCAACTTAGCTGAACTTGATGCATTATCCTTGCTTGTAAAAGAGTTCAAATTGTTGGGAAATAGGAATTTCTCAGTTACTACACTTTCATTTGGTCATGTCATTAGACACTAGTGCATTAAATGCAGACTGCATTGCATTATTGTGTATTGATTTCAACATCTAAAGATCTTTTCAAACTGTACTGTGCTCTCTTAGTGAATGCTATGAAGTTAAGAAATGCTCTTACCTGAACCTCTAATGGGTAGGATGAATTCTAATATTTTATTTTGTTAATTGGTATCAGTTGATTAAATTATTCACTTTCCATGGATTTGAGCCGACTATTTGAAATATATGAAGGGTTGACTAAACTAGTCTTTTCTCGGATTGAATCTGGTTGTTTGTAATATATATATAGGAAGGGCTCAAAAGAAGGTTGAATAAGAGCAGATACTAAGTAGCCAATACAAGGCAAGGCATAGCCAACAGTTTTTCGGGTAATTTCTTTTGTATGCTTTCTAGTTTAGGAGGGGGAATTGTTTAGTTAGGAGTGTTAAAGGGAATTTTGTTGGAGTGGGCCACTTGGGTCATTTCCTCTTTTATTGAATTGAGTTGCTACCAATTTTGTGAATAGGATTCTTATCAAACAATAGTGTGAATTATTTTTTGAATGACTATCAGGTGCAAGATTAAAAAAATAATTATAATCATTATCGATTTTTACTTTTATTTATAGAATTTTAGCGACGGACCAAATCTGTTGCTAATTTCTTTACCATTGAAAATCAACGACGGAATGAGGTCCGTCGCTTACTCATATTAGCGACGGACCTTATCCGTCACTAATGTTTTAAGTGACGAATATTTTTGAATATTACCGATGGATTTTTTATTTTTTACGATGGATTTTATCCGTCGCTATAATGAGATGGACTTTATCCGTCGCAGATTAAACGACGGATAAAATCCGTCGTAAAACCAAAAATGACCCACTAAATAGCGACGGACCAAGCGACGGACGAAGTCCGTCGTTTATTTAGTTTTACAATGGATTTGGTCCGTCGCAAAACAACGATTTGGGGGTAGTGAAAAATTAATTGTATAGAAACATCTAAATGGAATCTCATGAGTCATGTTTTCAACATTATTTAGAATACCTTATTAATGGCTCATTCGCCATTTTTACTTTAATCTAATAAGAGCTTTTCAAATAAAAGTTATTATATAATAATCTTTTAAAAATAATAATAATAAAATTCTACCTCTTATTTTAAATGAGCTTGTTTAGGAAAATTTCATTTTAAAAACTAATAAAAGCTTTTATTTAAAATAAGCACGTATTAGGTTTTTTTTTTTTTTTTTTTTTTTTTTTTTTTTTTTGACTCGGATGATGCCATTTTAAAATATTACAACTCGATTATAAGAGCAATCATTAGTTTGGTGGATCTCATCATAGATTGATTGAGGCCCAAAGGACAAAAGAATGAATGGTTGTAATTTCCATGCTTTAAGACATTTGGGTTATCTATTATATTAGACATTGGACGTGGATTATCCATCATATGGAGCCCACCTCTGATGTGGATCATCCATCATGCAAGTCATACCTTCAATGTGGGTCATCCATGCAAGGCCCGTCTTAGCTAAATGTATTAGGGGTTGACCTTTGGTGTGGATTATCCATTATGTGATGCCCATAATAACGTAGCTAATCCATCATGTGGGGCCAACATTAATACTACTTGTCCTTTATATGAGCCCACAATGTTCACTACATCTCAAGTGGAATCCACATTTGATGTGTACATTGTGTGTGCCCCACCTTTAAAATCCCCAAAGCCAACCCTAAGCCCGCCGAGTTAACAGCCCAGATTAGCTTAACAAAATCGGATTGCAAACTAAGTTACTTAAGTATGCTTTTATAGTAGTGAATAAACTATGTCGGGCCCACCGTGAATATATGTGGTTTATCCACGTGGTCCATACGATTTTGCAGATTACTTAAGGGGATGAGACGAAAATTGAAGCATATATAAATCTCAAGTGGACCGTACATAAACAGTCAGAATAATGATTTTCACCATCAAAATTGAAATAGTGGTGAAGACCACTTTAGTTGAAGTAGGAATATGCCAATATGTCCTTGAGGGGGGTGAATAGGACTTTTTAAAGTTTTTATAGTTTACTTAAAAATCCTATTACATTAATCCTTATCAATATGCATTTATCAAGATTACTCAAAAATAACTCTACTGGCTTCCAAGCCTGGTAGAGGATCGAATCACAAACTATTCAAGAAATAATAATATGTAACTTAGTTTATGATGGATATGACTATGTATGTGTGAGGTGTGATCTCAGATATATAGATATGAAAGTATTGAAGTAAATCACACACACAAGAATAACAACTGCAAACACAATCATTTTTATAGTGGTTTGACTACTTGTCTACTCCACTTTCGATAACCGCACTCAACCCTTGAGTGTACCAGATTTCACTAAGGAGGTTTCATAGCGGTTCACCTCAAACCTAAGGTTTTAAATCAGGGTCACCTTCAACCTTTACAACCTACACTAAGGCTGAGTGTTTATGCTTTCACGAGCAAGGTTCAACACATCGTACTCACTTTTAGGCACACTGGCTAAGGATCTTCCATAAGACCCTGCAAAGGTTTTACGTGGTTTACCCTAAACCCGAGGTTTCATAGCGGTTCACCTCAAACCGAAGGTTTTGACTGATTCACCTTTAACCAGATGTTTATGCTCTTCATAGAGCAAGGGTTCACACAATGCACCCACCACATACACTCTCGCCGGAGGCCTCCTTGAGGACTTACAAGGGTGAGAAACACCTTAGATCTAATCCTATAAAGGAATGATCAAAGGGTCCTCTGGACTCTAGATACTTGCAGATAAATGGATGAGTCTCATTCAGCATATTGACGAAGATCTCCTCCTTGTTGATGAAGAATCTTCTGCTCCCTTGATCCACAACACAAATGATGTACCACTATATGGCGACGGGTTGGGTCAAGGTTATGATGAAATCCTACTCTCAAAATGTTTTCCTATTAGAAAGATAGAGTGATTCTAATCATCTATGCATTCAAAGCATCCCAGCTTAATGATTCGCCATTAAGGTAGTAGCTGGAGGATCCTTGAATGCGAAAGTTCATTCCCCAATTCACTCTATTGAATATCAATGATGAGGGTGGATTGGAGGATGAACTCCCTTGAGAGAACGGGCTTTGGGTAAATGATTTAAGGTTAAACACTCAAAAGCACTCTCTTCTTTCTCTACCAGTAACTAAAGACAAGCTCCCTTTATATAGGCAAAAGGTTCCAACAGATATAAAACGGTTATATTTATGATAGAGTTCGATATCATCGAGTGTATACTCTCGATTGTATCGATGGTCAGCTCGATGACACAAACTCAATGTCATACGCTATTGAAAACCTTTTTCCAGCTGGTCGAGGGAATCTAGACTCGTGTCGATGCTATCAGATTTCGAACTCTGATATTATCGATACAAGGATTGAGTCCTCAACATTTGAAAAAGAGAGAGACTTGCTTGAAATTTTTTAGGTCATCAGATATGATTAGGGGATACTCGATATCATTGGAATTTAAATACCGATGATATCAAAGGTCGTGTCCATGCATAGATAAATCCAAGGATTTTATCGGTGAGCTTACTGGACAGTTTATGTCCATTCTCGATGCAATCGATCTGGCCTCGATACCATCAATATTTAAATATCGATTCTATCAAGTGACCCCCGATCAGAATTGAAAACCACCTAAAAACTGTTGTTGGGCAACTTCACGTCCATGACTGATATCATCGAGAGCCTGCCAATATGATCGAGATTTGAACCCCGACGGTATCGAGGATGGCTTCGATATATTGAAGCATATTTAATTTTCTTAAGTAAAAATAGGGGTACCAGATCTGCCTGTCGATATTATCGAGTCACCTTCGATTAACTCGAGATTCAATTATCGATGATATCGATAAGTAGATCGATACATTGATTATTCCGTCCAGATATGTATGTGGTTGTTGGACACATTATGTCCTCATTCGATTTTATTGATTGAGCTTTCGAGGACATCGACAACGCAGGCTAATCATATCAACACGAGTTATGATAAGATCGATAAAGCAAGAAAACTTAGAGATTTTCTGATTTTTAAAATAGTTTTCTTACTCAAAAACCCTATAATGTCTAACTTATTTTAAGGGTTTTATTCATCTGGTATTTTGGGACATGGGATGTGAGGTTTAGATTTACCTATGGCGAGCTTCCACACATTCGGTTGAGGCAGACGCTTGAATTGATCTTCCTATGAGGCTCTACAGTCCGACTAACTCAACACATGCTAATTGACAAACCAGGGCACTTGCAAGGGCACTTTCAATCTCCCCATTTGTCAATTACGTGACAAAATACCCAAAACACCCTAGGACAGTATCTAGACAGACATATCCTAAATTGTGTGTACATGCATTTTACACAATTTTACAAATTTTAGTGAACCATGTACACAACCCAATATTTTCTCCCCCAACTGTAAAACTCCCCCTTTCTTGATGCAGTTACTCCCCCTAACACCTGCAACACCATTCAAGAAGATATATAATATTCCGTTTGGGGTGTTTGAACTATTCTCCCCCTTTTTTTCAGTCATCGACAAAGATATAACAGTTGATATTAACTGAAGTTTAAAGACATGTGGGAGAACCATCAGATATAGATGTAGAAGGTTTAGATCAGTTTAAAGCATACATCATTGGTAGACAGTATAGATGCATATTAAAGCAAAGCAGATAGGATAATTAATAAAATCACATGCATTTTATAGGAGAGTAGATATCAAAAACTTAGATACACCAGGGGATCATAACACAATTATGGCAGAAAAAATAACCATTATATTTAGCCACCTTCAAATATTCAAAACACACACTGCCACAGACAGCAATAGATTAACAAATATCCCAAAAAAATATACTGCCCAAGGTCGGCAGTTGTTTAACATTCATCCCAACAAAACCATCAGGAGATTGAGTCGTCTTTTCTCAAAGTGTTTTTATACAAAAAAAAAAAAAAAAAACTTTAGAAATGCATCATACCTATGCATGAGCGAAGAGCATCCAAAAAGATATTAATACCTTCAACATTTCAGTGAGAGTCTATGGTAGTGATGCATTGGATATTCTTTAGACAATTAACAACTGCTACAGTGCTAATAGGACATTCAGAATTTACTGTGTATCATTTTGTAGAGTTGTCAGCATGGTTTTGATCTTCAGAAGATGGACTTCACACTTATTCAGCTGTTTCATCATGTGAGATTGTCTATCAAGAAGATCTTGTATAACACTTTGATTGATGACAGCCTGAATGTTTTCACAAGAGACGGGGCTGTGTACAGAATATTCTTTGTCTGAGCTTGAATTTGATGTTATCTTGATTAAACCAAATACGCAGGTGTGGAAGATCGTTGGTAGGAGGCAGCCTAAAGTATTGTAATAACTTGATCACAAGGCATGGGAATGAAATTATAGTGATGGATTCATCTGAAGATACCCGAATCAGTTGTTATAAAATAAGAGTGGGGACACAGACATGGATACTAAGATGGACATCATACAAGACATTTAGCATGTAAGGAGAAAGTATGTTGTTAGAGACTTCACAGGGATAGACATTTGTGCTAAAAATGTTGTGAAGAATTTTGTATGCAGGACTGAGATATATAACATGAAGTGTATTTTTTACATTTATTGGTATAGTAGCACCATCACACAGCGCCCGAGTAACTTCACCCCATACACCAAGACCATTTAAATTTTGATTTGATACAGGTAACTTTTGACCTCTACCCCAATCAGTTTGCTTATCAGTCTAGGAGTGATGCATTCGGTTCGATTTGTGATAGCGACTGAGATGATTAGTGGAGTGTTTTCAATATGGTAGATGAAACTTAAGAACTGATGTACCAAATTATGCTGAAATCCTCCTCTAAGATTCATGATATTCCCCCAACCGATCAGTTCTAAGAGATTGATGATCCCAAACAATGTAATGCTCTTCCTCTGAATTGATCGTTCTGCCACAAGATTCAGGTTGTAAAGTGGAGATGAACCAGATGCTTCATTCTTTCCTTTCTTATTCTTCCTTGAAGGTTGTTGTTGTGGAAGAACTAGATTTTTAGACATGTTTGCTTGAGAGAGAAATTGTTCTGAGAGGTGTAATCTCATTTCAAGGTCAGCCAACGAGTCTCTTTTTCCATTCTTCCGTCTTTAATTTTCCAATAACCATCGATATCATTGAACATAGTGTCGATCACATCGGGGTACATTATTGAGATTTTCAATGAAGATCGGAAAGAAGTGTAACGCCCTGACTTTTCATGACCTGAGTATATGACCTGTGTCCTAAAAACCTGAATGTTAACCTTAAAGGATGGTCAGATATAATATTTTCCTTTTATCAGAGTAAGCAGATGAGCGTAGAGTGGACAAATCAGCATAAAGGAAAATTTCAATTACATTTAAAGTATATAAGAGAGTGCCCATAATGACTTATACAAACCAATGTCTCCATTCTTAAGAATATAAAATGAAATAACATTACATGTGAAATAAAGTAAATTTGTAACAATCTTGAGTTGTGAAATCCTGTAGCAGCCCTTAGTAAATATAATCATGCACATTTGTCAACCATAGTCTGCTCCTCACCAATATGAATGTGAACATCATCAGGGCCACCTGTGCTAACTGTACACTTATATATTTGATGAATGAGTGGCCAACTCAGTGTTAACTCTCCTCAAGATTACACATCGCCACATTAGTTAAGAAATAGTATAAAACATCCAGACAACCAAAACAGAGTAAATGTAGTCTTATTAGATGTATGGATGCGTGAATGCAAGGTAAAACAACCAGATGAACATAAGGGTTATCGCCCATGCAATCATCGCCCAGGATAAAATATCTAGACGGTCTATGCCTCGGGTAAAACATCCAGACAAGCAAATACGTATGATAACAATGGATGGTGGTTTGTGCCCCAGATAAAACATCCAGTTAGGGGAATCTGTATGTCACGTACAACAATATCATCGACCCGGGTAAAACATCCAGACAGTCTGTGTCTCGGGTAAAACATCCAGACAGGCGAATCTATATGTTACGTATGACAGCAATCGATGCTAGTCTGTACTATGTATGCATGATTAGCCAACCCATTATTACTCCAATTGCAACCAGCCAATTTAAATAAGCTCACGGTCACTATGGGGAGCACATGGCCTAGCGTAAGCCGACAGCTCGGGCATAGTATCCCATGACCATCATCCCCGGCCCATGAGACTACCACCTTAAGATGTTTAATGGAAACTCATCGATCGAGTTACATCCTAAGTATGGGTGTACATTTATAGGTGGGGGTTTCCACTATTGTACTAGTTTAAATTCTATAAGCAATCCACAAATAGTCCACAGGCATGAAATAAATATGCAGGATAAAGATTAAGCATGTAATATAGCAATTCAATTCCAACAGTTAACATATGTGATTATAGAGTGGAGATATCAATTATAAATTTAAATAAAAACTATAACTTAAGCTAATGAGAAGATGGAAAGCTCAAGGGAAAGAATCATCACCTTATGTTTTGAATCGCCTATGTCATCACTAGGTGGTACGTGCGCCCACTACCAAAAAAAGGACAAAGGCTACGGAAAAAATCTGTAGCCATAGACCTATAGCTACGGTTTTAGTCTGTAGCTAGTCCGTGGCACGACCGTAATCGTAGGTGCCGTAACAATAGGTCTGGAACCTATAGCTACGGATTTAGTCCATAGCTATAGGTTACAATAGCTACGGATATAATCTGTAGTAATTATATCTGTAGCGATAAGCATAAACGGCTACAGATATTATTTGTAGCTAAAAATCTGTAGCAATATGCCAAATTTAATAATGGCTACAACTATCAGATTATCGGCTACGGTCAATATCCGTAGCTATTTTGTACATTAAAAAGTAAAGGCTATGGATTTTATCTGTATCCATAAACCTATAGCTGTGGTCAATATCTGTGCTATAATCATTCATTCATTCAATTACCACCTGCATAATCATTCATTCATTTAATTATCACCCGCATAATCATTCATTCATTCAATCAATAATAATTATAATTATAATAATGCTGAAAATACAAATCTTGGTGAGTCTGTGTGCACACGCATATGGCCAGGTGCATCCTTCATCCACCATAGATAGAAAATGAATGCGAGTATCAGTAGTCCACCTGCACATCCGACAACTATACCAATAACTTCTCCTGTGCATCTTCTGTAGTTATTCGAGGGCGAACAACCACTAGAGGACTACAACATAAAAATAAAGAATCAGTCAATTGAAGAATGATGAAAACTAAATGCATGGAAAATATAGAAATAAGGTTGTAATTCCAACAAAAGATGTGCCTTTTGTTTCGTGCCAGCACTTTCAACAACATAACAACTAACTCAACTGAATTTTTTTCTTGGTTTAGAGAAAAATGGGACTATCCCCTCTTTATTCCAACAAAGTGCAGATTCCTTAGGGTTGCTAATCTACATTGTTTTGCATGCTATTTAGGAAAATGTGACATGTAAAAGAATTTTATTGTTCGAATTGCAGTCATGGCTATGTGGCCTCTGTATTGTTGACTGATTAAAATGTCACTCCAATTTTTGTTACTTTTCATGTTTCTCAGAGTGCACAGGAGTTGTCCTATATAGGTGCAAACTGTTAAAACCATGCATTAGGTGTGACTTCATTCTACCTAGTACTACTTTGAATAACTTTTATAGGGATTGGCTCATATAAGTTATTAGAACAAGTGTGTACTGCCTAAAGTATTTCTAGGTCTATCATGGTAACCAGATGGACACAACATTCGAGTATAAGAAAATGAGATTTTTGTGAGCCAAAGTTCATGGGTGAATATGGTTATATGTTTATGTTACAGGTAATATGTTTAGGTTGAGGTTTAGGGATACAGGTTCAGGTTCGGGTTTAGGTTATAGGTTTTGGTTTAGGTTATAGCTTATATGTTTAGGTTAAGGTTTAGGTTTAGGTTATGGGTTTTGGGATTTAAGAATAGGTTTAGATTATAAGTCCAGGTTTAGGTTGGGTTTTAGGTTTTGGGATTTGAGAATAGGTTTAGGTTATAGGTTTAGGTTATGGTTTAGGTTATAGGTTTTGGGATTTGAGAATAGATTTAAGTTATAAGTTTAGGTAATAGGTTTAGGTTAAGGTTTAGGTTAAGGTTTTAGGTTTTGGGATTTGAGAATAGGTTTAGGTTATAGGTTTTGGGATTTGAGAATAGGTTTAGGTTTAGGTTTAGGTTTAGGTTATAGGTTCAGGTTAAGGTTTAGGTTTAGGTTATAGGTCATAGGTTTAGGTTTAAGTTAAGGTTTAGGTTTAGGTTTAGGTTTTAGGTTTAGGTAAAGGCTTAGGTTATATGTTTAGGTTAAGGTCTAGGGATTCGGGTTTGGGTTTAGGCTTGGGTTCGGGTTTAGGTTATAGGTTTTGGTTTAGGTTATAGGTTATAGGTTATAGGTTTAGGTTTAGGTTATGGGTTTTGAGATTTGAGAATAGGTTTAGGTTGGGTTATAGGTTAAGGTTTAGGTTTAGGTTATAGGTTTTGGGATTTGAGAATAGGTTTAGGTTATAAGTTTAGGGTTTAGGTTTAGGTTATAAGTTTAGGTTATAGGTTTTGGGATTTGAGAATAGGTTTATGTTATAAGTTTAGGTTATAGGTTTAGGTTAAGGTTTAGGTTAAGGTTAAGGTTATAGGGTTTAGGTTAGGGTTTAGGTTATAGGTTATAGGTTTAGGTTTTAGGTTTAGGTATAGGTTGAGGTTATATGTTATAGGTTATATGTTTAGGTTAAGGCTTAGGGATTCGGGTTCGGGTTCGAGTTTGGGTTCAGGTTTAGGTTATAGGTTTTAGTTTAGGTTATAGGTTATAAGTTTAGGTTAAGGTTTAGGTTTAAGTTATAGGTTTTAGGATTTGAGAATAGGTTTAGGTTATAAGTATAGGTTTAGGTTGGGTTATAGGTTAAGTTTTAGGTTTATGTTATAGGTTTTGGGATTTGAGAATAGGTTTTGGTTATAAGTATAGGTTTAGGTTGGGTTATAGGTTAAGATTTAAGTTTAGGTTATAGGTTTTGGGATTTGAGAATAGGTTTAGGTTATAAGTATAGGTTTAGGTTGGGTTATAGGTTAAGGTTATAGGTTTTGAGATTTGAGAATATGTTTAGGTTATAAGTTTAGGGTTTAGGTTTAGGTTATAGGTTTAGGTTAAGGTTTAGGTTATAGGTTTTGGGATTTGATAATAGGTTTAGGTTTAAGTTTAGGTTAAGGTTATAAGTTATAGGTTTAGGTTTAAGTTATAGGTTTAGGTTTTAGGTTTAGGTATAGGCTTAGGTTATAGGTTATAGGTTATATGTTTAGGTTAAGGTTTAGGGATTCAGGTTTGGGTTCAGGTTTGGGTTCGGGTTTAGGTTATAGGTTTTGGTTTAGGTTATAGGTTATAGGTTTAGGTTAAGGTTTAAGTTTAGGTTATGGGTTTTGGGATTTGAGAATAGGTTTAGGTTATAAGTATAGGTTTAGGTTGGGTTATAGGTTAAGGTCTAATTTTAGGTTATAGGTTTTGGGATTTGAGAATAGGTTTAGGTTACAAGTATAGGTTTAGGTTGGATTATGGGTTAAGGTTTAGGTTTAGGTTATAGGTTTTGGTATTTAAGAATAAGTTTAGGTTATAAGTTTAGGGTTTAGGTTTAGGTTATAGGTTTTGGGATTTGAGAATAGGTTTAGGTTTAGGTTAAGGTTAAGGTTAAGGTTAAAGGGTTTAGGTTAAGGTGTAGGTTATAGGTTATAGGTTTAGGTTTAAGTTATAGGTTTCTGTTTAGGTTTAGGTTTAGGTATAGGCTTAGGTTATAGGTTATAGATTATATGTTTAGGTTAAGGTTTAGAGATTCGGGTTCAAGTTCGGGTTTAGGTTATAGGTTTTGGTTTAGGTTATAGTTTTAGGTTAAGGTTTAGGTTTAGGTTATGGGTTTTGGGATTTAAGAATAGGTTTAGGTTATAAGTATAAGTTTAGGTTGGGTTATAGGTTAAGGTTTAGGTTATAGGTTTATGTTTAGGTTAACGTCTAGGTTTAAGTTATAGGTATAGGTTTTGGAATTTGAGAATAAGTTAAGGTTAAGGTTATAAGTATAGGTTATAGGTTAAGGTTTAAGTTTAGGAAATCGGGTTCGGATTCTGAATTGGGTTTAGGTTTAGGATTAGGTTTTAGGTTATAGGTTATTGGTTTAAGTTTGTGTTATAGGCTAAGGTTTAGGTTAGGTTTTAGGTCATAGGTTAAGGTTTAGGATATAGGTTAAGGTTTGGATTATAGGTTATAGGTTATAAGTATAGGTTTAGGTTTAGGTTAAGGTCCAGGTATAGGTTATAGGGTTTGGGTTCGGGATCGGGTTTAGGTTTGGGTTTAAGTTTTAGGTTATAGGTTATAGGTTACGGTTTAGGTTAAGTTTTAGGTTATAGGTTAAGGTTTAGGTTTTAGGTTAAGGTTTGGGTTATAGGTTATAGGTTATAAGTATAGGTTTAGGTAAAGGTTAAGGTTTAGGTATAGGTTATAGGGTTTGAGTTCGGGATCAGGTTTAGGTTATAGGTTATAGGTTTAGGTTTGGGTTATAGGTTAAGGTTTAGATTAGGTTTTAGGTTAAGGTTTAGATTAGGTTTTAGGTTGAGGTTATAAGTATAGGTTTATGTTTAGGTTATAGGTTATGGTTTAGGTTATAGTTTAGGTTAAGGTTATAAGTATATGTAATAGGTTTAGGTTTAGGTTTATGTTTAGGTTAAGGTTTAAGTTATAGGTTTTGGTTTAGGGTTAGGTTTAGGTTATAGCTTTAGGGAATTGTAAATAGGTTTAAGTTATAGGTTTATGGTGTGGTTTAGGTTAAGGGTGTGATACCTGTAAATACAGATATAAACATGGCCTATCTAAATGGCTAGGGCCCTCCAATGCTATTCATAAAAAATGGATAGCTTCATTATGGTTATAGCAGCGGTTTTCACCTTTTAGGGACCCCCGTTCATCTGGATAGCTCCGAGCACATCCTGGTCTGCTTCATTAATTTCGATCAAATGCATAAATACGACTTGTCCAAATGGCCAGGCCCCTCTAATGCTGTCCATAGGAAATGGACAGCTTCATGATAGTCATAACAGCGCTTCACACCTTCTAGGGACCCCCGCTCATCTGGATAACTCTGACACAAATCCGGGTCTTCTCCATTAATTTCGAGCAAATACATAAATACGACCTATCCAAATGGTCAGGCCCCTCTAATGATGTCCATAGGAAATGGACAGCTTCATCATCGTCATAATAGCGATTCCCACCTTCCAGGGACCCCTGCTCATCCGGATAGCTCCGACGCACATCCGGGTCTGCTCCGTTAATTTTAAGCAAATCATAAATATGGCCTATCCAAATGGTCAAGCCCCTCCAATGTTGTCCATAAGAAATGGACAGCTTTATCATGGTCATAACAGCTGTTCCTACCTTCCACGGACCCCTGCTCATCCGGATAGCTCCGACGCACATCCGGGTCTGCTCCATTAATTTTGAGCAAATACATGATCACGGCTTGTCCAAATGGCTAGCAACCAGAAGAATTTCATTAATGAGATGATCTTATAAAAAACATTGAACAAGAAAAAAAAACAACACAAAAAGTCAATTGGGGTAAGCACCTTGGGAACATCAGTTCTGTTTTTCGATAACTTTTGGGAATGGATGTTCCATCAAGCAAAAGAACTTGTGTAATAAAGTGATTATATTATAGAAATTATAATAATGATGTCTCTCATATACCAACAACCAATTTCACCAAGACATTAATGATATAGTTCTAGAAAAAGGCACTAAGTTACCTGAAAAATGTTGAGAAAAAGAGATGAGCCCTTGAGATGAGATTAAGCAAGATCTCATTGTTGAATTAGCTCTTTTATTTCTTTCTACATCTGCACAACAAAAGGTCAAGTCATCTATGTTTTTAGATACAAAAATCTTATTTGAGGCATGCATTTGTAAAACTAAAGATTTTACATATATTCCAACCATTCACATTCAAAAGAAATGAAAAAAAAAATTGCTAATTTTATGAAGTGACACATTTCATTACAGAGATTATCTGAAAATAAACAATTATAAATAAATAGAACATGAGATGTGATTATCTGATCTAAGGCATGCATGTGTAGATCTAATGATTCTATATGTACTCTAACTATCCACACTCAAAAGAAAAGAAAAGAAAAGAAAAATCTTCTTCTTTTTTTTTTTTTTGCTGAATTTTATGAACTAACACCATTCATTTGAAAAATTAGTTGAAAATAAAATATAAAAACAATAGAAAATGAGATGCAAAAATCTGATCTAAGATATGCATTTGTACATTTAATGATTCTACATGTATTCCAACCATCCACACTCAAAAGAAGAAAAAAAAAAACTAATTTTGCTGAATTTTATGAATTGACACCATTCATTCCAAAAATTACTTGAAAATAGAAAGTTAACAAAAAATGAAAATGAGATGTAAAAAATTGAACTAAGGCATTCATGTGTAGATTTAAAGATTCTACATGTATTTCAACTATCCACGCTCAAAAGAAAATAGAAGAAAAAGATGACACTATTCATTACAGCTGACACTATCCATGTATTTTGTGAATTTTAGTCCATGTAAGATGAACAAACATCCCTTGTAATACGATGAGCCAAAAGAGCTCAAAACTACTCTACACATGATAGGAAAAGTGATAACAGGCGGGAAAAAGTTTCAGACCTTGAAGAAGACTCCTTAGCTGACTCTTCGATCACCTACGATGACTCAAACAAAGGTGTAGAGCTCTTATCAGTATTTGGGCCATTTGTGAAGATTGCATTAAGCCCAAAACTAGCATTAAAGCTTCCAAAACTCAATCTACTTCTCTCAGCTTCAGGGACATGAAGATGGTTTGGAATGATGATGTGTTTGTCTGAGAAATGAAAATCCTCTAGCTTCTTTTCTAGCTTCACTGTTACCTCTTGAGTCTGCAGCACTAGACGCAGATAGTGACTGAGAATTGACTTCTTAGTAGCCTTGATGCATAAATCAATCAAGCAAAACTCAATGACCCAAACTTGAATCAGCCATATTTTCAAAGCACAATTTGACATGCCTGTGCAACAAATGTTTATAAAAAGATCAACCATTGAAACCTTAGAAATGAGTTGTATATTCACATTTTGAACTTTATCATGGCACATACAATATATATATATATATATATATAAACCAAAAAAAAATAAACGGATAGAAATTATAAACAGATTTGATACCTGAAAGTTGCAAAATGCAAATATAGTCTATTAGTTCTAATTCCAAAGCTTATCTGCAAGTTGCATGCAAGTGATAATGGAGAGATCTATGAGCCTAGATGCAATATCCTGATACCTGCAGCCATCAATGGCAATTGTACACACATTAGTACAAGATTTAGTGACTAAAATCATCCACTTAAAGAGTCATCATCCAAGATCATATCCAAGGCATAATCATAATAGGGAACATGTCCTTGCAGTCCACATAAATTGAAGTCGTCTTGTATATAATCCTCATCAACTTCACAAAGGTGCTCATTTCCTCTCAAGCCATAAAACCAAGAGATCCATGATGAATCATCTCCCTCAGAACAACTAAGTTTTGTCTCTTCGCTGCCTGTCTCTAAGAGGTCTTTAAAATAAAAATAACCCAATTCAAAAATTAGGATTCAGAGAAATAAAATAATGCAAAGATATACTCCAGATGAGAAAAGATATACCAGAACAAGTTGTTAGGAGAAAAGGCCTTTTATTTGAGAGAAGCAAATGCATTGCCATGAATTTGAGACCATCCAAGTGCTAAAGCAGGCTTCAACAGTAACCAAGTGTTTCAAATAAATGCAATTTCTTCATATTAAGATGGGGAACAAGTTGTGACTAGAGAATTGTGGGAGAAGAATAGCTCCCTCAAAAGCCACGACCCCGCATTACAGGTGAATCTGTTTTTAGGAAATATATTGCATGCAAAAGAGATTGACCTTATCATATTTCATAATCTATCATCCAAAAAACAAAAAGCATGTCATTCTAATTCAAAAATAGAAATTTCATCCTATCTACATGTCATGTTCATTGTCAAGATATATATATTCATCTGTTATGTTGTAGCTCACCCTATAGTTGTAAAAAAATCATCTGCCATTTTTTCCTACTTCATAATTTCACAATTCCTACAAACTTTGGGCTTCAAAATGGTTATTTACTACTAGTTTCTACATCCACTCCTACACCCACTTCCTATTATTTTTAACAGCAAAGGTTCAGCTTGAGTGATTAAGATATCCATCAGTTATATGTATTCAAAAGGAACTATCCACATTCATAGAAAAAGGCTACAGATTGGTGGCTAGGATCTCTCAATCTTAGGAGATTTTTTTTTTAGTTTGGTGCATCCATGGTGCACCATCCACAGTGCAACGGACCGATGATCTGGATCAGTGAACCATGGCCCCACTTATACAAACCGAAAACCTAATTACACTACATTAACTTTGGGTTGGGGATCAAATATTTCCTCAACATTATATCAGCTATTTTGGACTGCTTAGGTTCAGCTGTGTATTAGACCCAACTCCCTAAATCCCTAAATCCCCAAATCGTTTCAATCAGTATTGAGATTGAGAGAGATTGAGAGAGAGAGGAACACCTCACTGCATATTCAAGTTTGTGGTTTTTCTTTTGACCTCAATCCCATGCAGACGGATCGGTTGACGTTGT
Organism: Magnolia kwangsiensis; assembly: GCA_037074715.1. Lineage (NCBI taxonomy): Eukaryota > Viridiplantae > Streptophyta > Magnoliopsida > Magnoliales > Magnoliaceae > Magnolia > Magnolia kwangsiensis. Next base: position 70,757,295 of record CM073587.1, read on the forward strand.
ATCTCCACCTTCTCCTTCTTCTCCCGCTTGCAATGAAAGGGGGTACTGAAAACCCTAGAGAGAGACGGAGAGGTTAGGAAACATAAAGGGAAATGGGGCTGAGATAGAGCGTGAGGGAGCACGAGAGATCGATAGAGGGGCTGAGTGCGAGAGAGAGAGAGAGAGAGAGAGAGAGAGAGAGAGAGGCATTTGCTTTTGTGAAATTGGGTACACAGACGAAATTGTAGGGGTGATTTATTTTAGGACTTGTACGGCCCACCATTGTGTATTTAATTATCCACTTCGTTCATTCATTTTAACAGCTCATTTTTAGGGTTTATCCAAAAAATGAGTCACATCTAAGATTTAGGTGGACCACACCACATATTAGCAATGTAAATTTATTTTTCATTCTTTCTCATGGTGTGGTCCACTTAGACTTTTGATCTTTTTAATTATTGGGCTCATGCATTGAAATAATATTTCAAAATTGATGGACCGATTAGATAAAATAAATATTACAATGGGCCCCATGGAGCCCCTTAAGCATCGTCAAGTCTCTAATAAGGTCCTATTGGGAGCTATGTTTTAGCTACAGATTAAGTACGTTTTAGCTACGGATTAAAGCCGTAGCTATAAACCTATATAGTCCGTAGCCTTTGCTCATTTTTTTGGCAGTGGCCCTTGGGGTCGAATCCTACCACAATTCATAAAGCTCATTCAATTAGATCCAAGTTGTACTCACTACCTAGGGTTTAAGATCATAACCAAGGGATTGGATTATTTATCTTAAGGTTTTAATGTAGAGTTTAGGATTTCTATCCTAGGGTTTAGCCCTAAGCTAAGATTCTTAGATTTAAATTGTTGTTTGCACTACGCCAAATTGGGCAAATTGCGACGTATTTTTGCGACAGACAGTCCGTCGCTAAAATTTCTTGGTTTAACGACAGATTTAATCCGTCGCTAATGGAGAAAGTCCGTCGCTAATCCCGGGATTCTCGAAAACCTGTAGCCGGAAGTCGCTGAATTTAGCGACGGACCAAAATTCGTCGCTAACATCTGATTTACGACGGATTTTGGTCCTTCGTTAATAGGCGACGGATTAAATCCGTCGCAAAATTTCATTCTGTCCCACCCATATTTTGCCGCCCAAAACACTGCCGCACTTGTTAGATGCTTTTGCGACGGATCATGGTCCGTCGTAAAAGAAAGTTTGCGACGGATCATGTCCGTCGTAAAAGTCCTTTTGCCCTCCCAATAATTTTTCCCCTTTTTTCAAGAAAATGGTGGAAATTTTAAGTTTTTTTTTTTGTCTAATAGCAGTTTTTTAATAGAATTTCGGTGGTTTAATTGTAAATATTTATATCTAAGATTATTTTTTTTAACAATTGATTGAATGCAAAAAGAAATTTCATTATTTTTTAATATTAAATGAGTGGAATTTTTGTTTTTATTTTAAATTTAAAATTAATATTTGAATGATTTGTTATATCACATGAAAAAGAATATTGAGAAGTTAAAAAAATTTAACAATTTTTGAGAAAAAAATTAGATTTTGAAAAAATAAAAATTGTAATTTAATAAAAATCTATTTTGTAGGAACCAAAAAGAATTTTGAATAAAGTTGATAAATGTGAAAAAAAAGCATTTGGTTTTGAGAAAAAAATAATATCCTCAAAAAAAAAAATTAAAAATATTTTTTAAAATGTGAAAATTTTCACAATGTTGAAAAATGAAAATATTTTAAAAAAGAAAATGAGAGGTTGAAATTTGAAAAATAAAATAAAATTTCATATTTTAAAAAATGTGAAATTTTATTTTATTTTCACTCAAAATAAAATTTGAGTGAAAAATAAAATAAAATGATATTAAAAAAATCGATACTTTATCAAAAAACAAACATTTTGAAACGAAAAATATATAAGTTGAATAATTTTGTGATCTTGAGATATAATTGAAAATGTTGAAAATTCAAAATTAAAAGAAAAAGTTTTTAAAAAATCACTAAGATTTTGAAAAATTATATATATTTTTTTAAAAATTGAAAAGTTGAAAACAACACGATGCTTTTGAAGAAAAAAAAATCGGCATTTTGGAACTTTTGGGGAAAACAACAAGCGTGAAAATTTTAGATATTTTAAAAATAAAAATTTAAAATTTGTATTTTAATTTATTTTTTGAAATATTTTATAATAAAAATGATATTTTTTTAAAAGTTTTTAAAGAAAAATTAAGAGTAAAAAATATACATTTTTTAAAAAATGTTATTTTTAAATGGAAATTGAAATTTATTTGTGAAAAAAAATTAATAAATTATTAGGCACATCCACTAATTGAACATTTAATCGTTTTTAGACAATTGAATTAGTCCAGATTGAAAAGTAAATAACTTCATATGTTTAAATCAAATTTCACTCAAATTGTTGATCAATCTTGTATGCCCAATATCATTCTCATATGTAGCTAGCTTGATTGGGGTGAGTAACTAGTTAAATTGTGGGTATTGATCAATAAAATAGAGTGAATGGGCTAGACATATAAAATGGGCTAAATATTGTTGTCAAAATTGTGACCTAACTTATTGACCTTGCGAAAACCTAAGAATTAATGTTAATAAGTTTTGTGGGCCCCATCATGATGTATGTCGAACATCAACACCATGCATTTAATGTGTCGATCCCCTTTAGGTTATGAGATATCTCAAAAATCATCCGTAAATGAAACTCAGGTGGGCCATACCATCTAAAACCATGTCAAGACATTTTTAAAAATATAAAAGCATGTGGTGGGGTCCACATGAGTTTTGGATGCGGTTAAAACTTAGTCTAAGCCCTCATCCAAGTGGGACACACATAATGAGTTGGTTGGATATGTGAATCACATTAAGGCAAGCCAAATACATGATTATGAAAATTTTAAGGAAACCCCTCTACATTTAGGCGAGTTAGTCATTACCCTTACCAAAGTAAACTTTGTGGGGTCCACCATTATTTATTTATTTTATCCATTTCGTTTATCCACGTTAATAGATAATTTGAGGTCTAAAGAACAAAAAGTAAGCATATCCAAAGCTTAAGCGGACCACACCACAGGAAATAGTGTGATTGAACCTCTACTATTGAAAATTTCTTGGAGGCCATAAAAGTTTTGGATCAAGCTGATGTGTTTTCTCTTCATTTATATATATTTGATATTATGAATAGGTTGGACGGCAAATAAATGTTACTGTAGACCCAAGGAAGGTATCAATGGTGGAAATCATTATTCCACATTGTTTCGTGTGGCATGGTCCACTTGAGTTTTGGATTTATCGAAAATTTGGGATCAACCCACACCGTTCATCCATTTTTCGAGATCATTTCAGAGAATTATTCAAAAAATGAATCATATTCAAAGATTAAATGGACTGCACCACAAACAACATGGATGGGAACGGATTGGCTACTCCCCTGCCACCGGCTTGTTGGCTAGTATTCGGTGCTATGTGGGCCCCACCATGATGTATGTATTTCATCCATTATGTTCATCCATTTTTACCAATCATTTTAGGGCTTGATTAAAAAAATGATAGGGATATAAACTTAAGGTGATCACATCATAGGAAAACAATTTGATTGGATATCCACCATTAAAATCCTTTTCTACGGGTGGGCCCCACTATGATGTACGTGTTTCATCTATCCCATTCATCCATTTTTTCAAATTATTTTACATTTTTATACGAAAAATTAACGGGACATAAATCTCAGGTGTACCACACCACATAAAAACAACAGTGATTGGATATCCGCCATTAAAATCTATCTTAATTAAGGCCCACTGTACTGTTTATTTGACATCCAATCTATTGATTAGGTCATGCATGACTAGATGAAGGGAAAAACTAAAGATCATCTTGATCCAAAACTTTTATGGCCCCCAAAAGGTTTTTTATGGTCCACACTCATTCAACACTGTTTCCTGTAATGTGGTCCATTTGAGACTGGGATATACCTCATTTTTGGTCTTATACCATAAAATTTTCTAGAAAAATAGATGGACGGCGTGGATGAAACACGTACGTCATGTTGGGGCCTGCAGAGCACCGACCACTAGCCATTAGTTGGTCGCCACTTTTTAACGGGACACGGATTTCCTGTTAAAGCCCTTGGCATCCTGCGCAGGGATGTTGGGTGGGGCCCAACACCATGTGTTCGGAAAATCTACTCCATTAATCAATTTTTAGAGATCATTTTAGGACAAGAGACCAAAAATGAGTTGGATCCAAAAATCAAGTGGGTCACACGAGAGGAAACAGTGTGGAAACAAAAACCTACAGTTGAAACCTTTTGGACTCCACCTTGATGTTTATATGCCATCCAAGCAGTTTATAAGGTCATTAACACCAGGAATAAGTGAAAATACAAAAGGAAAAAGAAAAAGAAAAGAAAGAAAGCCTAAAACAAATATTTTTGTGGGCATAAGAATGTTTCAACGGTTCTCACTAAATCCCCACTGTTTCATCTCGTGTGGCCCACTTGAGTTTTGGATACACTTCATTTTTGGCATCTTTCTCTAAAATGATCTATATAAATGGATGAACGAAGTAGATTTCCCACAAACATGGTGGTGGGCCCCACCCAGCATCCATGCGCACTGACGTGAAAAGGCTTTTGCATGAAGTCCACGTCCACGTTCCAGACGGATTGGCTACTTCGCCTAAGACGCTGGTGGTCGGTGGTTTGTGGGCCCCATCATGATGTATGTGCTTCATCCATTCCATTCATCCATTTTTAAAGATCATTTTAGTGCTTGAAATAAAAAATGATAGGGATATAAATCTTAGTTAGGCCACACCACGGGACAAAAATAATGAATGGATATTCACAATTAAGATTCTCCCAAGGCCCACTGTACTGTTTATTTGACATTCAATCTATTGATTTGGTCATAAAGACCCATATGAAGGGAAAAAATAAATATCAGCTTGATCTAAAACTTTTATGGCCCCTAAAACGTTTTTAATGGTCAAATGTTTTCAACACTATTTCCTATAATGTGGTCGACTTGAGATTGAGATATACTTCATTTTAAAAACCATATCATAAAATTATATATAAAAATATATGGACGGATTGGATGAAACATATCCATCATGGTGAGGCTCATAGAGCCCTCCCCTTTCCAAAGATTTTCTGTAAAAAAAAATGAGTTTTGTACAGAATGTAAAATAGTGGTGACTTGTTAATGAAAATAGTGGCAATGATATAAAGTTATCCAGACCATTGAAATAATCCGTCTAGTTGTATTTATTTAATGTTTATAATTTTATTATATAATACGATCTTAACCATCCAGAAAATGGTCCTTCTTGCATGTACAATTGTTAACAGAGTATTTGTTATAAACAGTGGTAAACACACTGTTTCGTATTTCAAAATTTTATAAAATTTAGAAAAGGATTCTCAAAACCACCAGCGCCTTCTCTGTTATCCGATTCTTTCATTCCTTCCAGCCGCTTGGCTTCTTCTTCCATCGAGTGGCGCTTGGAGATGGCCATTGCACTAACCCCACCAACAGGATCCACCTATCATAACTATTGGTGCTTCTACATTTACTACTGAAAAAGACACATCTACCTTCCAAAAGGTATGTACACTCCTGATCCTTTTATCTGTGGGGACCACTTCTTTTTCTTGGTTGGGATCTTTCGATTGGTGTGTTTTTTCAGTTTGTGGTACATTGTAGAGGGGATTGTTGTTTTGATGGTGGGGATTAGTTTTCCTATTTCTGAATGTGTGTGGCTGATGGGGCTGTGATGGTCCACTGGTGAGCGGGTACCTCTATCTGAACCGTCCAAATCTCGATTCAGAGTGGACGATCATAAATACACGATTATAAATATTTTCATCTATAAAGCTATATTAACTGTTCGGTTTGTGGCCAAAATATTATGACGGTTCACGTTGATACTAAAAATGAGATCCATTGTAGAAGAGGGTAACCACAAAATCAGATCGATTGCCATCCTTACTTCTGATCCATCTAGATTGGCATGTTGTACTTGAATTTGGACTGTTGGGTATTTTTTCATTCTATCCACTCGTTGTCCATGAATATTCTGAGTAGTTGCAGTGGCTTATGGCTTTGTCAGTTGTGATCCATGGATTCAGATTGGGTGGTGAAGCTTGCATCACCCACCTCGGTGCTCACCCAACTCGGTGGGATGCAGTTAGTAGGCTGTATGCAGTGTTAGCAATGGGACCCACAGCCGAGTACCCTCAGACTGATTTATTATTGTTGTAGAGCAGGTCACGGATACTTTCTTGGCAAAGATGGACTAGAGAAGGCCTGATTGGAGATGGAAATGACTAAGACCATCGTAACCTTACAACAAAGGTATCTCACAAATTGGAATGGGTTTTTCAACCTATCATATATAACTTAAGGGTATGAGAAGCTACTTGAGCCAACTAGCCAACTAACACTACCATGCCAGATTGCCCATGCCGGATTTGTAAGATTCCATTAGATTGACCGTTAAAAGTCCATTTTATTTTTATTTTTACTATAAATAATAAATTTTAATTTAATTATAACTTTTGATATTTTGAGTTGCAGGAGACCTGCCCAACATGACAAGGGCTTAGAAAGATTAGGAGAATAACATCGGCTAAATTGAGTACTTCCTATTTTGGGCGGAAAACCATGGAATCTAATAAGAATGGTGACTACTTATAAATAATAAGTTTACTATTTATAGTAAGTCATATTTTTAGGGTGTTTGAGTTGGAGTTTTAGTCTAAAATTTTGTCCTATGTATAAGTTCACTATTTAAATGATAGTAATTTTTTTAAAAATCATTAATTAATTTATTTCAAATTTATTGAAAATTATTTCTATTTTTATCCAAATTACTATTAAAAAACTTCATTGGGCCACTATAATAGTTATTAGCCATCCAACTGGTTGATAAGGTCATATATACCTAAATGTAGAGAACATAAACATCAACTTGATCTAAAACTTGTGGCCTCAAAAGGTTTTTAATGATGGCCCTTTAATCCATACTATGGTTCACTTTAATATTTGAATATACTTTATTTTTCGACCATACTGAGCTGGAAAAACTGATGGAATACCTTTACATACACGTAAAGATGATCTAAAGCATCACATTTTCTTATCAACACTTTAACATGACTGAGAAAGCCGCTTATGAGATGGCAAACATCATAGGAATTATGTGTATTTATACCAGTTACCATTCCATGATAGGTCTAGTAAGAAGAATGATCCCAGTCATACGTCGCCATGGCATGAGTGATGTACGGATGTCAATATCATTTTCCATTTCACTGGCTCTACGAATTGGGCGATCCTCCACCGTTTGGATGAAATATCTCTAAACCAGCCAATATGGTTAATCTATGTGCCACGTGTACGTAAAAATGAATGAAAAAAATCTAATCGTAATACACAAGATTTAGATACATGGTAGTTGGGCACATATTTTCATAGCAGATACGCATCTCATAATCCTGAGAATAGAAGATAATTCAAAACCGTTGGTATGTGGAGTACGACTTTAGACGAAACATAGTCTAAAAATGGCAAAGAATAGAAGATCCCATAGGCTAATATGAGGATCATTTTTGGTATCAACGTGAATCGTTGTAATATTTCGGCCACAAACGATCATAAATACAGGATCAGTTGCGGTTGAATGGGTGATTAAGATGAAAAGCAGTTAATCGTCTGGATTTGACAAACATATCTTTGTTAATCAGATGTTAAGGTTTTTTTTTTCTAATGTGGTTGTAAAAAATCATTCATCAATATCCATATTCGATGGAGAAAACTACCCAAATTGGATGTTTAGGATCTCACACCCAGATTTTTTGAGGTGTGTTCTATCTTTGGAGAGCAAAATCATAAACTCCACTTTTTAGTCTCAAGGCTTTGGGATAGAACGCATACCTTCAGGCAAGAATAATGCAAGTCTTGTGTGGGGAGTTCTATTAATACTCTGGTAGAGTGTGATGGTTCACACGTCAGATCAAACATTCCCAAGTGGAACCCACTGTTGACTGGGCATGACCCCCAAATTAGATTGACCCAGTAATCCTGACCTCTAATTAGTGGAGATCGGAGAATTAGGTGAATTTAGGAAAAAAAAATTTCTAGGATCGCGGTTCTCTAACAATCTTAGTGAAGGTACTTCTAAGATTGACGCCTTAGCTCGGAGGGAATTATTTGTTTATCCCTCCTTTGTTCTAAACAGGGGTGAAAGTGAGCCCAGTTGGCACGCTCAGCTGGATTTGGTTTGATGGTGAAATTCCAAGGGCTGAACTTGGGCATGAGTTTTGTGGCCAGAGAACTAAGTCGAAGGGACCATCATCTTAATGTGCATAAAGGCTTGACATGATAGCCTGTTCTGGCCCGACTCATTTAATGCCATTCGAAGGCATACTCAACTAATGGGCCAGATCAGGATTACTTGTTGGGCTTAACGTGGACCAGAATGTCTTGCCCACGTGCTAGGCTGGGACCGACGTTGGCCCGACTCATTTATTTTCTTTTATAGGGTTTAGAAATCATATCATGACCTTATAATGGTTGAATGTAAACAATGTGTACTGTTGATTTTAAATCTAATGCAATCATTTCTCGGGTAGAGAGATTTCATGGTATGTTTCGTCTTTCAGTTTGTACATGAAGTGAACCAAGTTCCTGTTCATAACTCAGATTGGTTGAATATTTCTAACCTGATTGGGACACTTGTTTGTCAAGTAAGACCATTAGACATATTTCAGTTTTGATTGCCCAATCAAGTTTGTTTTGAATCTTATTTTGGGTTTTGGATTTTGTTGGTTTTTGTTAGATTGATTAGGATTTTCAAATTTTGGTCATGTCTACTTTCATGTATGGGACTAAATAGATTACACCCATCTGTTAGAAAAGAATATCCCCATCACCATGCTTAATAAAAAGAAAGGAGGATAAACCTGTTACACTTGTATTGAGCATTTTCTTTTTGTTACTACTGGTGAAAGGAGGATTCAATGTTATTTGATGTCATGCTCTAAGTTTTGTTTATCTATTTATGTATGGAGAACAGGTGGTGCTGGCATCTGGTGAGACTGGTTGCAGGAAAACAACTCAGGTTACCAGTTCTTTTACTTTGATAAATGAGTTGTATTTTGAATCATGTTCATTTAGATTACAAATTTTGATGTGATTGTATATAAATTAAGACAATCAGTTACCCATTTAAGGGTTTTTATGTGGCCAGGCATAGATACAGTGTGCTCCTTGGTGCATAAAAATTCTTAAATTGTCCCTGTTTGGACAGCTCAAGACTGGATAGAATGTGATGCTTTCATTTTAGTAATTCAAATGCACTTAAATTTAAAAATGAAAGCGTTACAATCTATTAGGCCTTGGATGGGCGACTGATTTAGTTAGTTAGACATACTCATTCGTAATCTAACTTAAACACATCATGTACACGTTACCAGAGATGGCTTCCAAGACACCATGCGAGAACTGGATGAGGGCAGGAAGGTTAACTATTGAATACATGGAAGGTGTTGCAATGTTTCTAAAGTACGTGAAACAAAATTCAATGGGGAAGACTGGCACAGCTATCCTTGTGTCAAGTGTTGTAATATACGTGGGAAGATGACTTTAGAAACTATTTCTGAACACTTGGTTCTTAATGGCATAGATCAAACGTACACGACGTGGTTTCTCCATGGGGAACAATGCCTTGAAATAGGTGCGAATACATCTGTCGATAATCGTAATGAAGATGTGTTGCCCAGAATGGTCGATTTGGTGAATGATGCTTTCAGTCGTTTTCAACCCATTGAGTTAGATGCATGTATGGATGAGGTTAACAATGAAGATATTGAACCTCATGATGACTTAGGCGATGAGGCTCGGTATAGGAAGTTAATGGAGGATGAAAAACAACCCCTATATTCATCGTGTAAACCGGAGCATACAAAGTTGTCTGTGACAGTGGAGTTGTTGAGTATGAAGGCTAGGTTTTGTTGGTCAGACAATAGCTTTACAGAGTTGTTAAACTTGCTCAAGAAAATTTTGCCCAACGAGAACTCTTTGCCAGATTGTACTTATAATGCAAAGAGGCTGATCAGTTCATTGGGTATGAACTATGAGACAATACTTGCATGCCCTAACGATTATATTTTGTACTGGAAGGACAATGTTGATAAGCAGTGTTGTCTAAAATGTGGAGTAAGTAGATGGAAATTTAATAGTGTTGTAAGGTCAACCGCCCCACGTGTACCTCGAAAGGTGCTAAGGTACTTCCCATTAATGTCGAGGTTAAAAAGACTCTACACTATACCAGAGATTGCAGAGAATATGATATGGCATTCAAAGTCAGGTCAAGATGATATTTGCATGCGTCATCCAGTGGATTCGTCTGTGGAAGATTGTTGATGAAAAGTATGTTGATTTTGCTGTGGAGCCACATAACATTCGTTTGGGACTTGTAACGGATGGATTCAATCCTTTTGGGAATATGAGCAATTCATATAGTTGCTGGCCTGTTATGATTGTTACGCATAATCTTCCACCTCATTTATGCATGCAGAAGGAGTTTACCATATTAACACTTTTGATCCCTGAGAAAAAAGGTCCAGGACATGACATTGATGTTTACTTGCAACCGTTGATTGCAGAGTTGCTTGAATTGTGGAAAGGATCTGTGACATATGACTCACACAGTAAGAAAATGTTCATAATGAGAGCAATTTTACTATGGGCAATACACGATTTTCCATCATATGGACATCTTTCTAGGACAGGAGGAAAGTACGCATGCCCTATTTGTAGTGAGGAGACGGAATCAGTTTGGCTTGAACATGGAAAGAAGTTTGCATATATGGGACATAAAAGATTCCTGCCATCAGGTCATGACTTTAGGACTGACAGAACCAGATTCAATGGGAAAGAGGAAAAAAGGAAGGCTCCGAAGCGTATGAAAGATTCAGATGTACTACGTAAAATGAATAATATTGAAACTATTTTTGGAAAGCAAGTGGGAAAGACTAAGAAAAAGTCTAACAATAACCCAAACAACATTACTGCCTGGACGAAGAGATCAATCCTTTTTCACTTGCCATGCTGGGAGCATTTGCCCATTCGTCACAATATGGATGTGATGCATGTTGAGAAAAATGTCACCGAGAACCTCATTGCAACAATCATGGATACAAAAGATAAGACTAAGGATTGTTTACAGGCCCATCAGGATCTTCAGGTTATGAAGTTAAGAAAGTCTATGTGGCCTGAAGAAAGAAATGGCAGGTTATTCTTACCCAAAGCTCCTTTCACATTGTCCACATATGAAAGAAACATGTTTTGTCTGACACTGAGTAATTTGAAAATTCCAAGAGGATATTGTGCAAACTGGACACATCGTATTAATTTAGAAGATTGTTAGCTAAAGGCCCTCAAGTAACATGATTATCACATTATGATGCATCAATTGCTACCAGTTTTGTTGATGCACTCGTTTTTGGGAAAGAAGAAGACATTGCGCACCGCCATTTGTGAAATGTCAAGATTCTTCAACGTCATATGTTCGAAAGTTATTAATCGTGAAGAGCTTCAAAATATAAAAAATAAAATAGTGAAAACATTATGTGTATTTGAAAAATATTTTTCCCCATCTTTTTTGGTTCCCATGACATGCTTAGTGGTGCATTTAGCAGAGGAAACACAACTTTGTGGACCTGTCGGATATCGGTGGATGTATCCTTTTGAGAGGTAACATTAATTATCAGAATTTATCAACTTTCTTTTTCCTTATTATTATTATTATTATTATTATTATTATTATTATTATTATTTATGTCTAATTTTAATGTGTATAGGATGATGCGAACATACAAAATGTATGTGACGAATCAAACTTATCCAGAGGGTTGTATTGCTGAACGCTCCATACTGGAAGAGTCTATGATGTACTGCATAGAATACATGCCTGATAAGATGTTAGGAAGCCATAAGAGAGTGAAAAAGATATTCTATAATGAGGGTGATGATAATGCCGATAATTTTCAAATCGATAAAAAAGGAAAAAGTTATCTTCTTACTAATGTGTAATATCAACAAGCACATAGATGGGTATTACAACATCATGCTGAAAATGCTCAATGGCTGGGGTATTTTGACAAAAGTCTATGTTTCTATCCTTAATGTTTTTAAATTGTACCATGCAAAGTAAAAATTTAATTTATATGTTATATTGTATGTGAATTGTAGGAAGTACAATGAATATATTCATGGGCAAACACGTAAGGGACAAAACAGGAGGGGCAATCCGTCGGTGCAAAAAGAAGTAGACTACAATGCTTGGTTAAGGGAACAATTAGAGAATGAAGAAATGTCACAATTTAAGAGAATTGGTACTGGTCCTAGCTATGATGCCACATCATACACTACATACTCAGTAAATGGATATATTTTTTGCACATCAGACTTTGAAAAAAACTCGACAATACAAAATAGTGGGGTCTCTATGAAAGCCTTAACTATGTTCAGGGAGAGTGCTAGGGATAAGAACTTGGCAGAACAGGAAGTCACCTACTATGGTATCATTAGAAAAATTCTTGAATTAAACTACTTCACCTTCATGATAACATTGTTCTACTATGATTGGGTGCATATCGAAGATACTTCAAATGGATGTTATGTAGATCCTGAAACAAATTTGATATCTGTAAACCTAGGAAGGTTTAGAAGGAATATTAAGGAAGAGGATGAGCCATTTATCCATGCATCTCAGGCGGCTCAAGTCTTCTATTGCAAGGATCCAACAAGAAATGACTGGCATGTTGTCTTAGATGTTCCGAAGCGATTGACAAAAGATGCATATGCATTTGAGGATCTGCTAGTGTTTGAGGCCAGGTTGACTGGAAGTTCCTTGAGCCCTTCCTTAATAGATGATCCGTATGACCCAACTAATGAAGATATACAAGAAGGGTCATATGTAGAAATTGTTGAATGTAAACCACATATTCAGAAGCAGAAAAGAAACTGATTAAGTTTCATATCAGGTTAAAGTAAATTTAATTTCATTTACTATATTAGATTATTTTTCTTTTCATTTATCAAAAACATATGCATGTGTATAATGTCATCTCTTTATAATGTATAACAACATATTAAATGACTAATAATTTTTTATTTTTTATTTTTAGAAATTATGTCATATGTAGGGCTTTCTAGTTCTACCACAGCAAGCACCACAAGGATAAAAGTTTCAATCAGTCCACTTGGAGAGATTACTGGAGTTCATAAAAATCAATTCACCACATTTCTAGGAAATGTGGTCAGGACTCATTGTTCAATTGCATACAAAAACTGGCAGCTTGTGCCAGATACCATCAAGGATAATGTTTGGTCAACTTTTTTGGTAAGCATTTAAATGCATAAGTTTTACTTTCTAATGTTTATAATATAATTATTGTTGACTAATTGCCATGTGTAATGAAATATGTATGCCAAATATGATGTTGACAATAGTGACAACTGTAAAACTTTCATAATTAAGCGTGCTAATGATATGTGGAAGGATTGGAAGAACCAATTATGAGGAAATGTCCTGGATATATATGATAATGATGGAGACAGAAAGAAAAATTGCCCAAATGGTGTCAAGATAGAAGATTGGGTCAAATTCATTGATTACGAATCTACAGAAGAGGCGAAGTCTCGTCGTGAAAAGGGAAAGGAATCTAGAAGAGAGATGAAGTTACCTCAAACGACTGGTCGACAGGGCTTTTCTAGGACGACAGAATTGATTGTAAGTTTTTAACATAACTTTAATTTCTTTTAATCCAATTTAAGAATACAGAATAATTAACATGATTTCTCATTGTAAATTACAGCAACAAAAAAATCCAAATGCTCAAATCACGAGAACTGAATTATTTCTGGCAACTCATACTAGATCCGATGGGTCTCTCCCTTCACAGGAGCTGAGCATCACAATGGAAAAAATAAAAGAAATAGTTACTAATGACCCGACTTGTATGAATTATGATTTAAATCATGACCCGGTTGCACAGGTTTTTCATTCATTCTCTTCACTTTGACATACTTAGCTTTCTGAACATTTCTTGTTACTAATATACATGCATTACTAATAATGGCTGATTATCATTTAGGTTTATGGTCTTGATAAAAGAGGACGTGTGAGAGGGTTTGGTCATATTTCAAAAACTACCATTATTGCTTCAACCCCTTACATTAATGAAATTAGAGAAGGAAAGGGCGAAATTGCTGAGGTTAAAGCATCGATAATTATATTAAAAGAGCAATTGGAAAACAAGTTCAACGAGTGCAAGAACATGATATTGAACATTGGAGAACGTTTGGTTGAAGTTCAAAATCAAATAAATACTTTAGTTCAACCAATGCAATGCTCTCCTGACACTGCTAGTTCTCAGGTATTTTAACAATTAAAGAATGATGTATAGTTACTATTTTATCCATGAAAATAATAAAAATTTATTCTTGTAGGGGTTTTATCGATCTGGTGATACCTCAAGTCATTGTGATGAGTCAGCTCCACCTCCACCTCCACTTCAATGGGTGGAACAAATGTGTCATTTGATAGACATTTGTAGTCGAGTTGTTGCACGTGGGCGTATGATTAGAGATAATGCAGGCATCCCTCCAGATTGCCTCAAAGTTATATTAGATGTTGTTGAAGTTTCCAGTGCGAATGCGTTTGGTGACATTGAGAAGACGTTAGCCGATTGCGACGTGGGTGATGTTCTCGTTTGAACTAGAGTGCTGACAAAAACATACATATTAAAGGAGTTTACTTAAAACATTTCCTAAGTCAAGAACATCTTTTTGTAATTTGGTCAGGACATATGGATTGTGTTTGAGGTTATTTTGGATATTATTTGACTAAATCTTTATCTTGAATTATTTAGTAGTTTTTCTTGACTAATCTAGTACTTTGTTTCAGCTTTTCATCTTCTTATGTGTGACAGAAGGTACATATATTTCTATTATGATTTGTTTTGATTTTTTCTTTGCTTATGCGTAAAATGTTCTGATTTAAATATTAAGAACTACGTAGTGGCTTGATCCCAATCTTCCAACATTGGGTACGTAGGCAGCCATTCATACTAGACCATATCGGTGCAGCCACAAATTTTTTTATTTTTTTTCCCTTTCTCATAGTGTGGATGCATTTTCATCAGGACTACTTGGCAATAAGAGTGAGGTGGAGGTAAGTTCTTGAAACCTTTAATTAATCTTGAATCATTTATATCTTTATCGCTTCATTTATATGCTGTCGTCAGGGTCAACTGGTAACTCCTTAGAACCCGCTCTGCCATAAGACATTACAGTGCATGACGGTTCTTAGCAAGTTAAGTTACAAATTATTGTTAAGAGTTGGTTAGATATAATTTATTTTTTGTAAATGTTGTTAATAGTTGGATGGATGATGAATGTATTTGTGAATGTAAATGAAAACAAAAAACTTATGATATATATATGTGTGTGTGTGTATATATATATATATATATATATATATATATATATATATATATATATATATATATATGTTATCAGTGGAGGATGCCTTGTTTAGGGGGACATGAAATTTTGTAGCTTATAGTATGGTGCCCTAATATTGGTTGTATATTACTAGTATGTAGTAGATAATACTAGGATCAATAGTAAACAATTTTATTTTTTTTTGAGTGGAAGACCGAGTAAAAGAACTTGGAAGAGGCACTTTTTATGCCTTTCAGCTTCAAACTGGATACCTTTTGGATAAACCAAACATCCATTCACCACTAATTCCTCCAATACATGGTACAATGGGGGTGGGATAATGTCGGTTACTCTAAATTCCAATACATATACTAAGTGTATGTAATATATATATATATATATATATATATATATATATATATATATATATATATATATATATATATATATATATATTCATATTGCAATTTATATATGAAATAATTGTCATCATCGTCATCATCATGTAAGCCATATCCTAATTAATTAGGGTCGCCTATATGAATCCTATTCCACCATTCCACTCTATCAAGGGCCATACCTTCAATTAGACCATAGGTCATCGGGTCTTCTCCTATTCCATCTTCTCCTACACATGATAGAGATGACCTATTTTCTTTCCCTTTCCTGCACATCATGGAAATGGTACAAACATTATAAAGGAAAAGTGATTTAATATTAGAAACAGTGGTGATCCAAATATAAATTACACTACACCGAGTCATTTTATGTCATTGTGAGCAAGCATATCCTGACTTGCAGATGCTAAAACATCACATGGGTTGAATCCCAAGCTACCTAGAATGTTTGGGGAAAAGCAAATCCCTAACCTACAGCACAATTGGGTTTTTTTTTTTCAAATATAAAAAACTCAAATTCCTAACTAGTTAATCCCTAAATCTTGGGAGTCCTGACCAGCATCAGCCCATAACAGAGAGATAGCAGAAAAAAAGATCTAAACAGATTCCAAAATTAATAACAATAACAAAAAAGAAAGGAAGAATTGGAAAAAAAATACTAGTGACCTATTTACAATTTCTCCTTTTTTTATAGCCTCAAGAAAAATACATATTGGGATATGACCATAGATCTAAAACTCACTGACTCGACTCGAAACTCAGCTGAGTCAGCTAGACTCAGCGAGATTTACTTATTTTTAATATGATGACACACCTGCTTAGTCTATTACCTTTGTTTTAGAGTAGTAGCATCTACAGAGTTATATCCTCATGATGGATGTCTTGGATATTGCACTTGTCTATCTGTCACACTAGCATGTGTAGTTTGTGCATTAGCTGATAGAAGTATAAGGAAACATAGTGCGCATCAATCCAAGATAATGCAACATAAGCATTACCTGCATAATAACGACTCTTCAATTCCTCCATGCTTCGCTATAAAATGTAGATCGAACCATTCACGACCAAAAAACTATAAGATAGCTACAAGTTAAATAACTGATCTGTCTCTTCCTTTGTCCACATTTAAGTAGACAAGTATATATAGGAAAGTGAGATGTTCACTCTACAATCACGACAAAAAAAAAGGAAGACAATACTCATTGTCATCACTGATCTAGAATATTTCTTTGTTGGGCCCAACCATAGATGAACCAACTTTGAAGAATATCACTGATTGGATATTCTAATATGATCATGTGTCACACTGCGGAAAGCTAAACATCAAACAAAAAAAGAAAAAAAAGAAAAAAAAAAAAAACGACAGGGGAAAGCTACCCTAAAGAAAACAAAGCTTTAATAGTTTTATTAGTAATTGTGGTCTTTATTTTTCTCAAGTTTTTTTATAATCTTTTGTTGGCATTTATATATTATGAAGTTTGTACATATGTTAGCATATTGTTGCTGAATATGGCAATCCAGTGCATCTGGAAGATGAGTGTAAGACCTGTATCTTAGTCCGTACAATTTCATAGACTTTCGCAGTCTTACCGGTCGAATTCCGGCAACCTTCGACCCTTAACCGATATTAACGCGCGACCCTGATTCATTTGACGTCAATCTGTTTTGACTCGACCCGAGTTCTGTACCATAGCGACCACGCCGTCGCTGCGGTTCCAATGCCACGACTCGCGCGCCGAGGCGATACCCTGGTCGAGAGTTGTAGGCCGACGTTCGGTGCGAGGAAACGCCACGCATTGCGAAACTCAAGGGAATCTCTAGGATGTGTCACATCAATCCCATCAATCAATCAATCCATCAATCCATCACATGTCAAGTACATGTCAAGTACACATCACCTTTCACCCATTCCCAAGCAACCACAAAAGTCAAGCTTTTCTTACAAAGCCCATACCTCTCTTACACAAAAGGCCACAAAAGTCAAAAAGGTCTTACACACCCATCACCACCACATCCATCACTCCATCACCCATCACTCTCTCTCCCTTTACAACTCCTCTCTTTCTCATTTATAAAAAAATCCAAGCAACACCTCCATACGTATGAGCATTCTCCAAGTCTCTCCCTCTCTTCCAAAATCTCCAAGGCGGCCCACTCTCCTACCCCATCACCTCCCATCTCAACCATCCATTCCCCATCTCCTCCATTAAAATCCAAGCTAAGGTGCTAAGGAACCCCTGGGAGTAAAAAGATCGGACGGTGGGTGCATGTTCATAGTAGTTTTTCCTATTTTTGAGATGGGCCAAGTGAGACCAACCGATCAATGGTTTGGATCTCATTTGGGACCCTAAGATGTGGCCGATGGCCCACGAGGATCATCATGATCATTCCATGATGGGGCTATTCTCCATGGACCCCATCATGATGTTTATTTTCTTTTAAAAGGTCATCTAGACCATCCATATTGGTGGGGAAAGGATCCCCACCGTTGATCTTAAATTTTGGTGGTCCCATGTGTTAAAGGACCCATCCGATTGTATAATTTCTTCAAGGGAGGGCTCATAGTGGCGGATCCCTCCATCACAAGCATGTCCCACTCTCCATCTCTCTCCCTTTTTATTTTATTTTATTTTATTTTTATTTTTTTGAGATTGCAATAGGGTGTTGTGGCCTATTTGAATGGACCCCACCACGAGACCTTTATTTTATCCAAATCATCAATGTGGCCCACTTTATGTGTGAAGTATCCACACTATTTTTCATGTGGTGGCCCACCTAATCAGGCCCACCACAATTACTTGAAGAGGCCAACCGTTCAGCGTCTGGGATGCTGGACGTCCTTGTATAGAAAAAAAAAAAAAAAGAGGCTTTGAGGTGAGCCACTTGCATAGGCCCCACTTTAGGGTAAGCATTCAATCTAAGCTGTCCATCCTCTTACCCATCTCTTTTTAGGCGTTGAGCCAAGAGTTGGGGTTGATTGGAAGATCTGGTGGGCCATAACATCGAAGAATGCATCATTAGCATTCAAGGATCCTTTTCTTATTTTATTTCATTTTCTAATCATCAAAAAATTTAAAATTTAGACTCATTGGGACGGTCTCGAGCCACTGAAGATAATGGGCGGAGTGGATCTACTTGATACGGGCTCCAGACGGGAAAAACCCCAAAGAAATGGGTTTCTAAAATTTTTTTTTAAAATTGTAAAGAGGCAGAGCCTCTGTCTTGGCGTCAGCTGCAGCAGCGGCTGATGGCCATGCAGCGGGCGACCATGCATCCACCCACGGCTGCTGCCGTGGGCCCCACCATGGTGTTTATGATGATCCACACCGTTCATGAGGCGGGTCCCCTCCTCGGGTGGGCCCCCTCCAAGTTTCAACTCGATTCAATGCTCAGGTGGCCCACACCATAAGATACAGTGGGATTGAACCTCTTCCATTGGAACCATTTTTGGGTCCACTGGAGTTTCTGATCAATATGAAATTTTTTTTTCCTCTTCGTCCATGTCCCTGTGACCGTATGGACCAGTTGGATGGAAGACAAATATTATGGTGGGCCCCACATGGGACCCATAGTGATGTATTTTGTTTGCCTCCACCGTCCGCTGGACGGTGGAGCCCACCTAATGCATGTGGCTTCTTCACGCCACCCCCTGACCGCATGGCAAATAAACATTGCAGTGGCCCCCCCTGGCCCACACATTGGACAGATGGCAAATAAACATTGCAGTGGGCCTTTGCCATTTTGGACGGAAAACAAACATTTCAGTGGGCCCTTGCCATTTTTGATGGCAAACAAACATTTCAGTGGGCCCTTTGCCATTTTAGATAGAAAATAAACATTTCAGTGGAACCCACCATGATGCGTGTGCAACATCCAAACCGTCCACCCACTTGGAAGGATCATTTCATGGCATGAGTTTAAGAATGAGGCAGGTTTATGATCAAGTGGACCATTTGTGTTTGGGTGTGACCCGTTTGACATATAAGGCCTATGGGTCGATTTAGGCCCATTTGATTCATATAAGGTCCATGGGAGTAGGCCCATTTGATTTGTATAAGGCCTATGGGTTAGGCCCATTTGATTTGTATAAGGCCTACGGGTTTAGGCCCATTTGATGCAATCTAAGGCCCACGGGATATGACCCATTGCAATGCACATAAGGCCCATTGGTGTAGCCCATTTGATATATATGTAAGGCCCAATGGGATGAACCTAAGGTCCATTGCAATGTGTAATCCCAACACAGATTAAGTAGCGATGTTTAAGAAGATCGTGCCTTAGGAGCAATGTTGGTTTGACGTCCACATTGCGAGTGTAATGTTGGTTGGATGTCCACATTACAACTCTCCTTAGGGCCCATTGCTAGGCCTGTACTTATTGTGTATAGGCCGTCCAGGCCCATCTGCATTGTAAGGATAGTTCATCTCATTATAACATGTTTAGTATAGTTCCATGACTCATGATCATACGCATCATATGTATGCTTGATATGAGAATTGACTGATCATAGCATATGCCTTCGAGCAGGTTGTTTATGGGCTCCCGGTTAGGCGGTGTTACCCTACGTGGGCGCTCAATATGCACAGGGTTGTTGCATGACTGGATAGCGTGATTCATGCATTTCACATTTGTGTGACATGGTTATTGTACGCCCTAGCGACATCGGGGCTGTAGCCTCCACAGGCGCATCGTGGTTGGCAGGATTGGATACCGAAAATCTTATTCTACATGAGGTGCTATATATATCCCTGGGTGAAAGTCCCTAAACCCTTATGGTACCAAGAGGTTGCTCCAACGTCTAGACCGAGTGGGTAGATGAGCGTTAAGTGCCGATTACCAGACGGTTGCGCTCTCCACTGTGTCATGGTCTGTTGGAAGGGGGTGCGGCCTTACCCGCCCCAGAGTAGGGGAAAATACTAGTCTGAGTTTGACCAGCTCAAGGAATGGGTCCGCTATCGACGAGTCGTGCTCGATATTGGCAGACGGATAGTGAGGTCTCTTCCACTTAGCTTATTGCGCACGATGTGGTGGCGATCTGGTTTAGAGTGTACTAGACCCCGGTGATATCCCAGAGTTGAGCTGTATTGATATGTGGACTTGATGAGGATTGTATGCTTGACTTGCATCTTGCATCGCATAGCCTTGGTACGGCTTATAATATTTATGGATCCATCTGCATATTCCGCATTACTCTGATATTGCATGATCATATTACTACCTTACGCACACACTTTCACCACCTTCTAAGCTTTTTATAAGCTTATGCACGACCGTTGCGTGTAGGTGACGTTGGGGAGCAGCAGCGCTAAGGCAGGAGCGTGTTGCAGATCACTTTAGAGATTTTGATTTATCATCATTGTATTTCCCTTTATGCTCATTGTACTTGTAAAGTTTTTGATCATAGTGGAAATGTAATGGAATTCTTGGTTGTTGTTTGTGGGTTATGCCTTTGGTTATACTTATTATGAATCAAACTGACGTTGAAATCCTCCTCGTAGCATCCCAGGATCGGAACCTGGTGAATGGGAACTGGGAGCCGAGAATGGGATTTTACGAAGGCTGTCGACGCCGGATTCGGAAGACCGGAAATTTTGTGAGCCCGGTCTCCGAGTTTGGGGCGTGACAATGAGTAAATTTGTATCTGAAAATGCTCTCTTTTCCCACAAGGAGTTTCTAATCGACGGTTGTAACAGGCCTTATAAAGAAACATACCAGGGATATTATTCCAATCCTTAAATTTACTTAATTAAAAATTAGAGGTTTTGACGTACACCTGAGTATCCTTTCATCTGTCCTCATAAAAGAGCTTGCTTTTAAGCTCTTTTCAAAAACCCACCTACTTTTTCAAAAGATGGTCCTAAAGCTGTCTTATTTGACTTTAACTAAAGGATGGCTAATCAACTGGTCATTATCTCATAAAAAAATTACTTATCCCTATTTTAAAACAAACTCAACGATTATAACCTACAATATTTCATACTTACAATGAACTATGTTGTAGACTCCACAATCATGCTCGTCTCAAATCCGAAACATAGGTAAGTCCGACAATTGGAAAAGGTCCACCATTTTTTCCATCTCATTTTAAGCCATGGGCCCAAAATCAAGTAGTTCCAATGCACAATTAGGTCCCATCACAGGAAAAAGTAGGTTGGTAGTTTATTACCATTAAAAATATTAATGGTTCATTTTTTTTTAAAGCCATCCAAACTGTTGAAACGATTTTTCCAACTGTCCAAAAAGTTATTTCCAATGGGCTAAATGTAACCACTAAGGGCTCGTTTGGCCGGTCGGATTGGAAGGGATTGGATAGTAGTGGAAGGGATTGGAAGTTAAATCCTGGGAATGGCCGGGCTTGCCAAACAGAGTCGGTGATCTGAACCCAATCCCATGGATCTTCAGACAGTCCACTGACAACACCATCATTACCTTTAAATCCCGTCTAATCCACCCTAATCCGTTCAAATTTGCCTGGGACGTGTTTGGTTGGTGGGATTGGAAGGGATGGGAAGGTTTAATCCCCGGATTGGCCAGGCATGCCAAACAGACTGGATATAGCAATACAGGGATATAACAATCGCATGTATCTCAAGACAATCCACTGACAACACCATCATTACCTAGAAATCCATGCCATCCACCCTAATACCATTCAATCCCTCTAATCCACCCGGCCAAACAGGCCCTAAATTTTTATACCTGATCTAAAATTTCTTTAGCCCCATGACATATGTTCAATATATACCTTTATTTGTTATTCTGCCCACCTGAGCTTTGCGTCTAAATCATTTCTAAGGGAAATGGTGGGTGGCTCAAATTTCTTGCAAAGAACATGGTGGGACCCGTAATCACGACAAACATCTACCATCATGTAAACACCTTCATAACTAAGATATTGTGTTCTACATTATGCAATTCGAGTCTAATGAAATGTCACACCAAGGCGAGGCATCAGTGGTTATTATGATATGTTAAATCTTAGTGGGATATACTTTTGTGATGCTTATAGCAAATCCAAACCGTCCACCATTTCACCATCTTATTTTAGGGTGTAGGTCAAAAATCTAAGTAGATTTACACAAATGAGTCCCACAACAGAAAAAAGTGGTCACTAGCTTACCACCATTGAAACTATCAATGGTCAGTTTTTTATGCTTTTAGTCCATTCAAATTGTTAAAATGGCATTTCCAATTGTTCAGAAGGTCATTCACAATGGGTTGAATGTAACCACTTGATTTTTTTATCTATAATCTAAAATTTCTATAGACCCTGAAAATTTGCGCGTTCAATATGCACTTTTACATTCCGTGTGGCCCACTTGAGCTTTGTATTTAGATCATTTTTTAGTCCAAGCCGTAAAATCACATGAGGGAAATAGTGGACAGCTTGGATTTTTCTCCAACAAATTGTCGGGCTCCATGATCACCATGACCATCTCCCATTGAAATCAGATATGGGGTCAGATACGTGGCAAGACATCAGTTGTTATCAAATCTTGGTAGGACCCACTTCCTTTGTCCACATCTAAAGATCTTTTCAAATTGTATTGTGCTCTCCTAGTGAATGCTATATAGTTAAGAAATGCTCTTACCTTAACCTCTAATGGGTAGGATGAATTCTAATATTTTATTTTATTAATTGGTTTCAGTTGGTTAAACTATTCACTTTCCATGGATTTGAGCTGGTTATTTGAAATATATGAAAGGTTAACTAAACTAGTCTTTTCTTGGATTGAATTTGGTTGTTTGTAATATATGTAGGATGGGCTCAAAAGAAGGTTGAACAAGAGCAGATACAAAGTAGCCAATACAAGGCAATGCATAGCCAACAGTTGATGTTCCAGGTAATTTCTTCAGGTAATTTCTTTTGTATGGGTCCTAGCTTAGTAGGGGGAAGTGTTTTGTTAGGAGGATTGAAGTGAATTTTTGTTGCAGTGGGCCACTTAGGTCATTTCCTCTTTTATTGAATTGAGTTGTTACCAATTTTGTGAATAGGATCCTTATCAAACACTAGTGTGAAATATTTTTTGAAAGACTATCAGGTGCAAGATTAAAAAATTTTTTAATAATAATTTATCGATATATATAATTTTTTACAGATATTTTAGCGAGGGACCAAATTCGTCGCCACGCTCCGAACGACGGATTTGAAACCTAACAACGATGAAACCCAACAACGAATGAGGTTCGTCGTTTACTCATATTAGCGACGGACTTTATCCGTCGCTAATTTTTGACCATTGAAATTAACGACGGATTTGAGGTTGCTAATTTCTGACTGTTAAAATTAATGACGGATTCGAAGTCCGTCGCTTACTCAATTAGCGACGAACCTTAACCGTCACTAATGTTTTTAGTGACGACTAAATTTTTGAATGTTTCCGACAGATTTTGTATTTTTTACGACGGATTTTATCCGTCACTATAGTGCGACGGACCTTATCTGTCGCAGATCAGACGACGGATTTTATCCGTCGGAAAACAAAAATGACCTAGTAAACAACAACGGACCTAGCGACAGACAAAATCCGTCGTTGTTTTGGTTTTACGACGGATTTGGTCCGTCGTATATCTGCGATTTTGGCATAGTGTAGTGTAGGTTAATTTAATAATTAGAAAATAATTTTTAACTTTAATGTTACAATTGATATTGGCTCACATAGTAATGGTAATCATTATGATAATTACTATAATCTTTTATCAAGGACAATACTTAAGAGAACAAAACACTATTACTCGATAGTCACGACTTTGTTTACAATGGCTAGTTTTAGCGTAAATAACCTACAACGTCTATTCACATCTAATATTAGCAACCTCAATGATCAGAGAGGCAACGATTATTATCATATCAAAGGAGGCTATAAATGACTAATCATGTCGACATTTAAAATCATTATGATGCTAATAAGTGCTATGGTCCACTATTAATGATCGGTCCAATGATACCTCTACCTACGTGTACCACAACGCAATATAAAATCCTTAAATTTACAGGATCTCAGGAGCAACATCCAGTCTGTTCAAAAGGTTGGTCCTAGCATGTAAAACACATGATGCAACAATCAAGCTCATCTACACCTTGGCCACACCATTCAAAATAATGAACAACCGTCCATTTGATCAACATACATGTGGACGTTGGAAACCAGGTGGGCCACAAATGTACATCAGATCCACCCCATCCATGAGGTGGGTCCTTCAAACTGCTGGCATCAAGGGCAGTGGCTGTCCGTCTGAGAGGGCCCAAAACGTGTAGCCCTCCTGGTGTTGAGCGAGGCCCACCTGTGATTTTTAGGCCCAGGATGGTAGGGCGTGGCCCATTGTGATTTATATGGTAGGTGGTCCACCTGGTCTATAGGAGGGAGCCAGGTGCAGCACCTGGGCTGTTGCAGGATGCGGCCCACCTGCTGTCGCAGGGTGCGGCCTACTTGTAATTTGGTGTGGCCCAGTTGAAATTTAGTGAGGCCCATGGCTAGCGCAACATGCTTGGTTTGGAGGCCATTTTTGGCCTGATTTTAGTTCAAACGCAGCTCCTTTCCGGGCCATTTTTCGACCCATCTCAGTGTGTAACGGAGGCACATTGGCTGTCATTTCTTTCAGCCAAGAAGACAACCCAAAACGAGGTGTTTTCACTCAAATTTCTGGACTGATATCAGTCTGCTACCTGTGACTCGTTGCAACTCAAGTAAGGTTGTTTGTGAGCTGGTTCTGGACAAGGTTTCAGCCCCTTAGCTGGGGCCACACACGCACCATTGTTCGGCCCTAAGTAGGGCCTGATCTCATTCCACATTTAGCCCTCAAGAAGTGCTTGAACTCAAGTCACGTTCAGCTCCAAAACAGGGGCTGAACAAAGTCTGTGTTTAGCCTCAAAACAGTCGGGATTTTTGGAACCCAAATGCAGTGTGTAGTAGGTTCTATATCCATACAGAATGAAGGAGTTAATAGATAGGGAGAGAAGAAGAGAAAGGACCGAAGTTTTATGGGTTGATTACCCGACCGACCCGACGTCCACACACCCACTTTTCCTTCTTCTTTCACTCTTTTCTCTCTCTTTTCTTACTCAAGTGGTGTGGATGTGGGCTCACACTAACTTGGCTCGATCTGTTTTTCATGGACTGAGTTTGGGCAGTGTGCTACTAAGCTCACCAAAAATGCACCCTTCCCTCTATTTTCTCCCTCTGTTTATTCTCTCTTTTTCCTTTCTTTGGTGTGAGGGCTGAGAACCGAGGGGCCCTATTTATAGGTGTAGGGGAGGAGTCAGCAATGGCTGGGAGAGGGCCCACCTTATACAACGGTCGGGATTGATAAATGGTTGTGCATGGGGCCCATCCATGTTTGGGGATGGATTGCTAACACCTTGGCCAACCCGAAAGTACATTCCCAGGGTCCTGTGGGGCCCATCTCGCGATCAGGCTTTGATGGGTCAACAGGGAAGACGACTCGAGCATCGATGGCAGATCACTGCCCCACGTGTTTTGCCATGATCCGGTTCGTTTGAGCGGACCAGATGGGTTCCTATATAGTGTGGGGTCCACCCTTTGGGCCACAAATACAAGTCTTGGATCATCTCATGAGAAGATCTGATTCTCCCCCGATTTCTCATGAGATGAGATATCTTAGTCCCTCATCTCGTACTACCCACTGGGATGGGTTGAGATCGTGCCACGTGGCCCAAGGGGACGGTCACAATCATGCCAGCCTCCTATATCCAAAAATGAAAAATCCATTTTTCTTCCCTAAAGGCTTGCTTGGCCGTTTCTAGTCACGAGAAGACCTTTCTCAGCTGGGAAACAGGAAGACCTAAAACTTCTGGTCCATGGGGTGTTAACTTGCCCAACAAGTCACCTGATGGCCCATCTCGTTGAATCTCAGCCCTCATGAAAGAAATGGATGGTTGGGGCCGATCTTCGTTGTTTCAATGCATGAGTCAAGGGCCCTATACTCTTTTGTTCATTGGGCCACCACAAGCGAAATGGACGGTTTGGATCGTCCAGAAAGTGCTTGATGAGGCTCAACTTGGGGTTCCAATTTTAACAGATTCAAATATTTGAATGGCGGAGAGATCCCAGCCATTTTACAAATAGTTTCGATCACTGGCGTGTTGACTGTTTGGCCGCATCCAATGCATGTCGTGCGCACTACTTTTAAGGTGTACATGCACCAAATATGGAGTCTATCATGATGTTTCCGAAGGATCTACTCTGTCCAATTTTCTTTGGGTCCCCATATAGGGGCCCTGGCCTAGTTTGGGGCACATGTGAAGCACAGGTGGGCCCCACAACTTGATTCTGGTCTCGTTTATGGATTTCTCGCTAATTTGTTGGTTTGATCAGCCTAAAATTGAACTTTAACGGTTAAAACGGTACAAGGGACTTATTTAAGCTAAGACCCAATGGTCAGGTTATGGATATATGGCCTGTTCTGAGTTTATGACACTAAATATTATGTTATACTACATTTAATAATATTATTTACTGTTACAATTACTATTATTACCATTATTACCCATTATAAATTTTTTCAGTATATGTTATTTTTATGTATTACAAATTTTATAGTTTGTAATTTATACTAATGATGTTGTAAGTATATGCATATGATGTGGATTATAGTTACATATCCCTTTAACATGAAGCTTCAAATATTTCTAACATTTCATAGTATATATATTTAAGTTGTATTATGTTTTTGTATTTACATTAAATTAAATCATATGGTAACACTCAAGTATTGGAAAGTACGGGGTGTTACAAGAAGTCTAACCGTCTTGATGATTTAGCTTCTCGAGAGATCAACAATGGTATCGATTTTCGGTCGATGCAATCGAACCGATCTATCGATTTATCGATAGGTGTCTCAAAGGTGAATATTTTCAATTTTCAACATTTAGACACCCTTTCATGTATATTATTAGTATATCTACGTATCAACCATATACACAACAAAATTTTGTACAACAATGCATACATCAAAATTATAAACATTAAAATGTTCATATACAAAAGATTGAGGTGAAGAACCTCAGATATATCATTTAGAGCTTAGCAAAATTGCATCATTTTAGCAACTATCCAGATCTAGATGCACGATTTGGACATGTTTTTCTATATATGCTCAGTACTTCTAGGCATAGTCCGTTCTTTGTCCCTGATAATGTAGCAGTGGTTGTTTGTGCGATGACCTTTCATTATTGATTTTCCTGATTTGTTTAGGATTTCGCATTCTTAATTGTTGAATCTGACCACATGCTCACTATCACAGATTTGAGATATGATTAAGAGATTATGTACCAAACCTTTTATGTAGAAAGCATTCTCACTTTTAAGTAAATTAATCCCTTTTATGATTCCTTGTCCAATTACTTTAGTAGTGGTTCCATCTCCGTAGGTGATATCCCATTATAAAGATTTTTATAATTTGAAAGAAGGGACTTATCACCTGTGACGTGTCTTCAGCAACCACTATCTAGGTACCACTTAGTGTCATTGTTTGTTAAATGATTTGAATAAGCATCAAGATAATTTTTCTTTTCTTTAATTATCCACTTTGTGACAGGATTCTTTATAGTAGATTTTGTTTTCTTATTTGACTCAGCTATTTGATTAAGTTCTGTGTTCCTACTGTAGCTTATTTTGTTCTTCTTCTGATTCCTTTTCTGTTTCCTCATTATCGGATGGAAATGATTCAGTGGCTTGCTGTTCTTCCTTGCTTTCAGATTCCATGGGAATGATTGGAGTGGTGGAGACCATAAGAATTTTTAATGATTTCTGATCTCCATCACTCTCTGAGTCACTATTTTTTGAGTTTGACTCCTCTGTATTATCTCATGTAGTGACCATTATCTTACCTTTAGTTTTTCTGTTGGGGCAATCAGTAGATAGATCGATGTCCATACTTCTGATAGGCATAACATTGTGATTCTTTGGTCCTTTTGCCAAATTTACCTACAGAAGGTTTGTCATCCACCTTTCTTCCTTTAGTGGGATGACTGTGATTTTTCTAAAAGAATCTTCTGAATCTTTGTGCCAGCAAAGTCACTTCCTCATCTTCATCTTCTTTTTCACTTCCACTATCCTCATGTGTTATTTTCTTTGAAGTTTTTAAAACAGTTGTTTTGGATTTTTGAGTTTGTTTGAAGTGTAGTTCGAAAGTTTGTAAGGAACCCACTAGTTCTTCTACTTTCATCTCGTCTATGTTCCTACACTCCTCAATTGTTGTAACATTGGGATTAAATCATTCCGGTAGGGATCTTAGAATTTTTCTACAAATTTTCGGTACCAGAACTTTCTCTCCCAATCCACCCATGGAGTTACAAATGATATTTAATTTAGTGAAAAACTCCATAAATGTCTCATGCTCTTCCATTTTGAGACTTTCGAACTGTAAAGTCAAGAGTTGGAGTTTAGACCTCTTCACAGTGCTTGTGCCTTCATGGGTTGTTTCTAATAGATCACATGCTTCCTTGAATGTCCCACACGTACTTATTTGATTGAATATATCCTGAGACACGGCACAGTAGATGGCGTTTTTAGCTTTTGCTTAAGCAATCTGTTTTTCTTTGTTAAAGGTCGTCCACTTTTCTTTGAATTTGGGTTTTGTGATG
Source organism: Magnolia kwangsiensis (assembly GCA_037074715.1). Classification (NCBI taxonomy): domain Eukaryota; kingdom Viridiplantae; phylum Streptophyta; class Magnoliopsida; order Magnoliales; family Magnoliaceae; genus Magnolia; species Magnolia kwangsiensis. The sequence goes on from CM073587.1 coordinate 70,786,815, forward strand.
GTTATGTCACTCTCAAGTAAGATTTGTTCAGATGGTGACACATATCCATTTTCAACGATATCCCAGACTTCATGATCCAAAGATCTCAGAAAGTGGTGTATCCTAGCCTTCCAATATGCGTAATTTGAACCATCAAATACTGGAGGCCTAATGACTGATGAGCCCCCTCCTTTGGCCATATTCCAACTTCAGTCAACATCACTCTCTAGGTGGTGAAGCCCTTAAAGAGAGAGCCGGTCTGATACCAATTGAAATAGCGGTGAAGACCACTTTAGTTGAAGTAGGAATATGCTAATATGTCCTAAAGGGGGGTGAATAGGACTTTTTAAAGTTTTTACAGTTTACTTAAAAATCCTGTTACACTAATCCTTATCAGTATGTATTTATCAGGATTACTCAAAAATAACTCTACTGGCTTTCAAGCCTGGTAGAGGATCTAATCACAAACTATTCAAGAAATAATAATATGTAACTTAGTTTATGATGGATATGACTATGTATGTGTGTGATGTGTGATTTCAGATATATAGATATGAAAGTATTGAAGCAAATCACACAGACAAAGAAATAGAAATCGTAAACATAATCATTTTTATAGTAGTTCAACTACTTGTCTACTCTACTCTCGGTAACCGCACTCAACCCTTGAGTGTACCGGATTTCACTAAGGAGGTTTCATAGTGGTTCACCTCAAGCCTATGGTTTTAAATCAGGTTCACTACACTGAGGCTGACTATTTATGCTCTCACGAGTAATGGTCAACACATTGTACCCACTTTTAGGCACACTGGCCAAGGATCTTCCATAAGACCTTACAAAGGTTTTACGCGGTTTACCCCAAACCCGAGGTTTCACAATGGTTCACCTCAAACCAAAGGTTTTGACTGGTTTACCTTTAACCAGATGTTTATGCTCTTCATAGAGTAAGGGTCCACACAATTTCACCATGTATACTCTCGCCGGAGACCTCCTTGAGGACTTAAAAGGGTGAGAAACACCTTAGACCCAATCCTACAAAGGAATGATCAAAGGGTCCTCTGGACTATAGATACTTACAAATAAGTGGATGAGTCTCATTCAGCACGTTGACGAAGATCTTCTCTTTGTTGATGAAGAATCTTCTGCTCCCTTGATCCGCAACACAAATGATGTACCAATATATGGCGACGGGTTGGGTCAACGTTATGATGGAATCCTACTCTCAAAATTTTTTCCTATTAGGAGGATAACGATTTCAACCATCTATGCATTCAAGGCATCCCAGCTTAATAATTCGCCATTAAGGTAGTAGCTAGAGGATCCTTGAATGCGAAAGTTCATTCCCCAATCCACTCTATTGAATATCAATGATGAGGGTGGATTGGAGGATGAACTCCCTTGAGAGAAAGGGCTTTGGGTAAATGATTTAACGTTAAACACTCAAAAGTACTCTCTTTTTTCTCTACCAGTAACTAAAGACAAGCTCCCTTTATATAGGAAAAAGGTTCTAACGGATATAAAATGGTCATATTTATGACAGAGATCGATATCATCGAGCAAGTTCGATATCATCGAGCGTATACTCTCGATTGTATTGATGGTCTGCTCGATGACATAAACTTAATGTCATACGCTATTTAAAACCTTTTGCCAGCTGGTCGAGGAAATCGAGACTCGTGTTGATGCTATTAGATTTCAAACTCTGATATTATCGATACAATGATCGAGTCCTCGACATTTGAAAATGAGAGAGACTTGCTTATAAATTTTCAAGTCATCAGATATGATCGGGGGATACTCGATATCATCGAAATTTGAATACTGATGATATCAAAGGTCATGCCGATGCATCGATAAATTCAAGGATTTTATCAGTGAGCTTACTGGACAGTTTATGTCCTTTCTCGATGCAATCGATCTGGCCTCGATACCATCGATATTTGAATATCGATTCTCTTAAGTGACCCCTGATCAGAATTGAAAACCACCTGAAAAATGCTGCTGGACAACTTCACGCCTATGACCGATATCATCGAGAGCCTGCCGATATGATCGAGATTTGAACTCCGACGGTATTGAGGATGGCTTCAATATATCGAAGCATATATGATTTTCTTAAGTAAAAATAGGGGCGCTGGATATACTTGTCGATATTATCGAGTCACCTTCGATTGACTCGAGATTCAATTATCGATGATATCGATAAGTAGATCGATACATCGATAATTCCATCCAGATATGTATGTGGTTGCTGGACACATTATGTCCTCATTCGATTTTATCGATTGAGATTTCGAGGACATCGACAGTGTAAGTCGATCATATCAACACAAGTTGCGATAAGATCGATAAAGCAAGAAAACTTAGAGATTTTTTGATTTTTGAAAAAATTTTCTCACTAAAAAACCCTATAATGTCTAACTTGTTTTAAGGGTTTTATTCACCTAGTGTTTTGGGACATGGGATGTGAGGCTTAGATTTACCTATGGCAAGCTTCCACACATCCAGTTGAGGCAGACGCTTGAATTGATCTTCCTGTGAGGCTCTGCAGTTCGACTGACTCAACACACATGCTAATTGACAAACCAGGACACTTGCAAGGGTACTTTCAAAAACATTTTTAGGCCCCATAGTGATGTTTATTTGTCATCCAACCTATTCATAAGATGAAAAAAATATATGGATGAAGGGGAAACAAAAATATAAGCTTAATCCAAAACTTCAGTGGCCCTCAAGAATTTTTCAATGGTAGACGTTTAATTTAGATTGTTTCCCGTGGTATAGTCCATTTAGGATTTGAATATGCTTAATTTTTGGGCTAAATCCCTAAAATTATATGATAAAATGGATGGAGAGAGTGGATAAAATATATAAATCATGGTGGACCCCACAAAGTTTATGCATCATTACTCACTACGCAATCCGCTTCCCTAAGTTACTCGGCACGCAGTTCAATTCCCACATTGGCCTATTGGGGAGCGGATTAGGTTAGACTCTCTCTAGATGCACATAAGATAGTGTGGCCCTTACCATGGCCCTACTTGATGTATTCTTTTCTATATCCACGCTATACAATTTTTTTTTCTTCTTCAGATCATTTTAGGAAATCATCCTAAAAAATAAAGCAGATCCAATTATCAGGTGGACCATAATATAGGAAAAGGTGGTGATTGACCATTAATGGGATGTAAAAATTCTAGATCAAGCTTATATATGTTTTTTTTCCCCCTTCATCCATGATTATTATAAACTTTAAGGTGTTGTACGAAGTTTTTAATGTTAGGGCGTTCAATCACCGTTGTTTCCTATGATGTGCTCCACCTCATAATTGAATATGCTTCATTTTTGGCATAATGCCTTAAAATAATATTGAAAAATGGAAGGAAGGAGCGGATACATAATACATAGATCAAAGTGGGCCATGGTGAGGGTTGCATAGCCTTGAGTAAGCCGGGGTCTCACTGAATCCGTTCCCACTTTCAAACTAGGATTGTACTGGGTTGCCAACATCACACTTGGGTCCATATAGTGTGCTAGAGTAAATGCCCTTGCACCACAATTGATCATGTGGGGGAGGGATATTAATTAAAATAGCACTAAATTATGACATCATAAAGACGATGACCTCATTCTTTAGAGTTCTTATTTTAATTTTTTGGATATTATTTGTCTTTTTCAATACAAAATATACTCATTTGTAAGTTATCCTCTCATATGGCGGTTGCTTTTCGTAGAAGTTAAGAGGGTCTTTTGAGAAAAGGGTAACCTTGCTAAATCAACAATTGGCGCCACCCCTCTGCCCTCAACCGATCTAATTTGTTTATTTTCATTGGACAACTAGAAACATAAAATAGTGTTATTTAAAAAAAATTCTCTGGAGTTATTTGTCGCCCCTAATTGCATTAACGTTGGGCATTAACTGCGAACTATTTCCTTTGGTATGGTCTATTGATGATGAGTTTTGTCTTCAAACTTGGGCTAATGGCATATACTTAAATGTTTTTTCATGTAGACAGGTTAGATTTTCTTTAAAACAATCTAGTGTGCCCCACATAAGGTCTCATGCAAGTTTAAAAGGTGAGGCCATTTTTTTTTTCTTATTTTATAGAGGGGACCACACGAAGAGCCAATCCCTCTTTGATGGGTAGAAGTTGGGTAACGAATTGGCTACTCCCCTGCCATTAGCACTGTGGCCAATGGTTGGTGCTCTGTGGGCCCCACCATGATGTATGTGTTTCATCCATTTTCTCAAATCACTTTAGGGCTTAATACAAAAAATGAGAGGGATATAAATCTCAGGTGGACCACACCACTGGAAATCAATAGTGATTGGATATCCACCACTAAAATCCTCCTAAGGCCTACTGTATTGTTTATTTGACATTTAATTTGTTGATTATGTAATACAAGCCCATATGAAGGAAAAAAACAAAGATCAGTTTGATCCAAAACTTTTATGGCTCCAAAAGATTTTTAATGGTTGACCCTTATTCAACACTGTTCCTGTAATGTGGTCCAGTTGAGATTGGATATACCTTATTTTTAGTCTCATACCTTAAAATGATATGAAAAAATAAAAATAAAAAATAGATGCAAGGCATGGATGAAACACATACATCATGGTAGGGCCACCGTGCACCGACCATCAGCCATTGGCTGGTGGCAGAGCAGTGGCCAATCCGAGGTGAGATAAAACGCATATATCACGGACCTTTTAAGCGGAACACGGTACGGATGATCGGTGTCGAGCCTAAAATGCTCAAATGCTCTATTATAGTGTACCTATTACAATCAATCTAAACTGTTCATATGGTCCAACACACATTTCATTGAATAGTATGGAAACATCATGCCGATCTGACAAACGTACCATTTGATCGATGGATATTATCTGGGTGACCCTAACATCAGGTATCTCGGTATCTCTGAGGTGTTGGGACGTGGCACGTGATGTTGTTACAGCAGCAAATTTTAAGATTGATAGGTGAAGTATGTATGACATGTACTACACGTCATGCACACCATCTCATCTTTAGTAGTCAACAAAAAGTCAGCAGACCAACTGTCACGTAGTGGACCTCGGTGTGCCACACACGCAGTGACAGTTGGAAGGAGGACACCACCCTTGATTCATGATAGCCCCACCCAATAAATCATCTGAGCTAGATGTTTCATATCAGTAATATTAGATGGCTTGGGTCCTTGATCTTGCTCCGGTGGTGGACTCTTTTGGAGTTTCAACACCGGGTCAAGGGTTCGAGTACCCATAGGTGGTGAAATCCCACTATGGCGTGAGTGTGTGGTGTGTGCGCGTGTGTTTAAAAATAATAATAATAATAATAATAAAATAAATAAATAAATAAATGGCATGTATTACATGGTAACCGTCTACGTGAATCAAAGCTGGATGTTCCCTCTCAACTGTTCCTATTCGTGTGGCCCACGTAAGTAATGGATCGTACTGTGTTTTGGTGCTACGGCTAAGAAGGGAGAAGGTCGGTCGAAAGGGGAAAAAAAAAAAGAATAAGAATAAGCTAATCAATGGTCGATTGGTTCATTTCATCAGTGTGATTTTTGTATCGTGATCCATGAAATGTGTTTCCAACTTTATGGATGGTTCAGATCAATCAATTATACAGTCAAAGTAAACCGATGCAACTTGGAACACTATAACTTCGAGTGGGCTTAGAGCACTAGAACATTTATTAGACGGCTGAAATGAAAAATAGCCAACGGTTCTTGTTCATCAACAAGTGTTCGCAAATTGGTGGTTGAGATTATTCAGCCAATCTGATTTCAGGATGACAACTCATCTGCAGTGCGATCCACAATTTGAACAGTTTAATTTAATGTGTAACTTCTACAGCTTCTTAGGGCTCGTGTATCAACTATCACACACGGCCAGAGTATCAAATGACAGTCACCTTATAATATTATAAATATGTATATCGAGAGGTGAGTTGGGGTGTCTCCAAGTCTCCAACCAAAGAAGTCATGGTCCGCTCTTGTGTGATTGCAGCACTTCTCTATGCGTTGGATCTCGTACGTGTGCAGTTCTCCACGTGCGATGTAGTGAAGGGCTCAGTCTCTTGCCTGGACTGCACTCGCCAATACGGTCTCTCTGGTCTTCTCTTTTCTCCCTTAAAATTTTTTATTTTTTATATTTCTTATTTTTGCAATTTACACCCTTATGCAGTTAGCTCACTTAGCTGTTTGTATTTGAGGGAGAGTGTGTTCATGGCGTGGGAGCTTCTATCAGTGCATTTTAAAGAATTTAGGTGGTCCACGCCATAGAAATTAGTGTAAATTATGCCTTGCAACTCTAATTTTGTGTGCTATGGCCCACCCGAGTTTTGAAATAGTGTGAATTTTGGTGTATTCCTTCATCTCAATGAGGCGCATCAGATGAATGGGTAAGATTGCGTGTAAACACCACTGTGAGCCCCACACAACTCACAATGGGTGTCCATCCCAACTGTTCCATATGGTGTGGCCTACCTGAGTTTATGATCTGATGCTTGTTCAGTTTGGTGGTGAATATGAGGCGACGGACCTGATGGATGGGGTGGATCTCATAAAAGTTCCTCCCACGTGGTGCTCGAGTTACACAAGCTTGCTCCATTATGGAGATTTTTGACAAAATTTGTGTTTCTAAGCTTAAGAATTCGATTTCAGTGGAACTCTATTAATATGATTTGGCACGCTCCAATGGCTCAAAATTGGACCTAACATATCATAGTTGTAAAATTTGGTGACTTACCTCAAAACTCAGCCAAGTCAACTCAGTGAAACTTGCTGGCCAGCTTGACTTTGTAAATAGTCTGCCAGACTCATCGAGTTGGCTTGCTGACTTGGCTTAATCAAAGTCAATCATTTGTAATTGCTTTTCTTGATAAAAATAGTAAGAGTATAAAGAAGAGATTAATCATTAGCTGTTTATCAGACATTCAAGTGATTTTTTACCAACAATCTCTCTCTCTCTATATATATATATATATATAGATCTCTCTCGGAACCCTCACCTGCCCACCTGCTTACGTGAGCAACTGTGAGCACACGTCATGGCACCTGACCCAACTTTCATCCGATCCAAAACCCTGGTGAGCCACGGTAAAAGGAAATAGTTTCCTCATTTGATTTGCATTTCTCTTTGTCATGGCCCATTGGAATTTTAGACAAGGCTGGAAATTGGGTCCACAACGTTTCAAGGGTGCTGAACCACGTGGACAGTTCAGATACCCATGACACACGTATAAAGGTGCTCACCTAAGAAGATGCATAAACCCAGTGAAGTTCATGCGACGTCTTATCTTTTCATCAGACTAATGCGAAAATCAGCCTTATCCATTCATGAGGTAGGCCAAACTATAGAAAACAATGTCTAAGTCATTAATAAATAGAAAAATACAAGTGTGGTCCACTCAAGGAGTGGATATGGTTGATTTTCACTCTTGATCCTCGTGGTGGGCCAACTTCTTGGTCGCACACACCTAATAGGTTGGAAGTTATCTGCCGGGTGGACCATAACCTGTGGTGGGTCCCGTTGGATTTTCGGCGACTATGAGTCTCGGGGTGTTTGAACTATGCCCAAAATAGGAACATCCAAACAGGCCAAAATTGGAGTTGGCATGATTGTGAATGTACTTGGGCTGTGTCATGTCAGAGCCACCCTCAAAAACTGAATTAGAATGTCCAGATCCTTATCAATGGATCAAACTCATCCAATCGGCCCCACAGGTTGGTTCAACCTTAAAGATCATCCGATGCAAAAATGAGGACTAAGTAAATTAGGTGGGCCACGCAACAGGAAATAATGGATTGACTCAAATGAACATATCTGGACTACCTGATAAGTACATCACACTGAATTTTTTTTTGTGGGTCCCATGATCTTCATGGGGGCCAACATTTTTTGTGGCTCTGATAATCTGCCAGACATATTGGGCTGTATCAATGGATGGTTACTCTGTGGTCCATTAAGAGAGATCTGAATATGCCTTTGAAAGAAGGGCATGACTCAGACCCAAAATTTAAGCCCATTTATTAAACAGGCTGGGCTGGGTCTGTATCTAAGAACCCGGCAGCCGACTATCCTTGCCTTGACTGGCCCATTTGGGGTGTCAAAGACATTTCTTCATATATCATGCATAATGGGGCACACCTGATCATGAACAGCCCAGTTCTTGCACAAAGTTAGGTGGCCAGTTTTGAGCATGGACGGGCTTAATCATCACGGACTGGGCTTGGCCCTCTTTGTTTTAGCCCGTCACAGGCTTGTACTGGGCTCATGCATTGGGTTTATTTTGCTGGCTTTTCTTGGACAGATCTCGGCCTGGACTGTTGAGTGTTGACAGCCCTAACCTTAGCCAATTGTACTGGGGTTGCATACAGGTCGAGCCCATGAATATGCTGGGTGAGGCCCATGAAACTTCCAAATTTGCTAGGTCTAGCTCACTAGCCGTCCTATCCACCTCGTTTGGATGTAACCTCGCAAAAGGGAAGTGGATTGTGTCCTGTGCCTGCTTGGACGATAATCTGTCCAGACAGGGGCTGTCTTTATTGGTTTTACACACGCTGTCCATCCATTGTTTCAGATTTTGTGTGGCCACACCTATTTTTCCACCGTCCATGGATGGTAGGCCTTACTCTAACGTTCATTTAACATGGGACTTTTAATTATTCACATTTTGAAATTATCTCTAGATTTACCACCTCCAACTGTCTTTTAACGGTGTGGGATCAGGTGTCCACCAATATTCAGTGTTCTGCAGTGCATCGAATTTTTAATCACGACTTATTGATTTCCCGCCCATTTTTCAGGTATTAAATTGGCGGTAAAGTGTAACCAAGATCAACGGTTGGCATTTGCAATCACAGAAGAAAACGGCTTCTTCCAAGCCCAGCTTCCCTTAGTCTCATCTTCTCCTTCCTCTCAATCTCCCAAATGCTTGGCCATGATCCTTGGTGGGCCCCAACAGCTCTGCTCCTCCAAGAAAGCCCTGACCTCAAAGATAATCAAGGCCCATGATTCCAACTCCTACACCACCTCCACCCCTCTCACCTTCTCCACCACATGCCCTCTGAAAGATCCAAAGGCCAAACAAACCATCCAAGGTGCAAAGAAAGGTAGCCCAAAACCCACGTTCGAGTCATCGAAGATCTTCAATCTTCCTCCACCGCCGGAGTGGGGCATGGCACCCTCTAGCTACTATGTTCCTTTCTTTCCTATCATAGGGATCCCTTGAGTATCAATGGGATCAAGGGATCCTGCATCTAACAAGTATATTATGTTTATGTAGTTTGTGTAAGCTCTATAATCGCGTGATTTATCCTTCTATTATGTATCTAAGAAGCAAACAGTATTACGATAAGCTTCTCTTCATGTAGAGGCTATTGTATCACCGTGAGAGAATTAAAAGTTAGGTGTATTTGTTTTGCTAACGTGGTGATTTGCATTGTGTTTCAACTTTATTTCATAGTGTGAAAATCAGAATAGTTAACTCACTTTGCAGTGGGTGGGTGGGGAAGCGGGAGTGATCATTGTCTTCTTTTTTACAATGAGCCTTGAATTCATGATAAAAAAAAATCTTTTAAAAAGATAATAAACTTGATAATAATGAAAAAATAATTCTTTATAACGTACTTAATATGGTTACGGTTAGGTTGTACCTGAACCGAGTTAGCTTGGTTAGCTCACTCGACTCGAAAATGCTTTGATTTGGTTCGAAACTGAGTTTGGGCCGAGTCAAGCTGATTTTTTGAGCTCGAATAAAAAAAATTTCAAATTGAGTTTGAACTTGCCCGAGCTTGACTTGACTCGGATCAAACCCCGACTCAAATCGAACTCGGATCGAACCAGTTCAGTGACTTGGTTACTTTGATATTGATGTTGCTCACCAAGTGTTTAATGAAATGAGTCAATGAAGTGTCGACTATTGGTAGGGAAGGTATGTATATGAAACAAATACCACTTTTTCTTGATTTTGATGTTGCCTACTGGGTGTTTGATGAAATACCTATAAAACTGTTGTTACTATTTTACATACAGTGAGAATTTGAAAGTGCAGTTCATATGTTTGTGAAAATGTTGCACAGGCAAACTCAGCTCGAACTGGCCTGAGTTGCTAACTGAATTGAGCTTAGCTAGCAAGTCAGGATCAAGAACCGAGTTGAGTTCGAGCTGGGGTCAACTAGTGGCCAATCCGAGTTGAGCTGTGCTAAGCTCGACTTGGTTTGACTCCTGTGCACCTCTAGTTATAGTTGACCGGTGCTTTAATACATATTTGTACCCAGAAATTCCCTAGCAATATGGATTGATAAGGACTAAATGTTGTAGATCTTGATGACCAGATGAATGGATTTACCGATCTAAGAAATCTCCACTACGAGACACACCCGTGGACATTGGATTGTGAAATTCTATATCTTATTAATCTTGTAGATGATGAAGATGAGAAATGAAGAAGAGAGAATGAAAGAGAGACTTGCAAGAGAATATATGAGATGGACAATGGGTTCAAGAAATCCTAACATTCTCTCTTCCTTTTTATAATAATGATAGATGGTGTACAAACACATGCTTTAATGGATCTAATGGGTTTAACATGTGTTGGCCCTAATACAATAAATTACTTATTCAATCGCTTTGCCTAGCTTATTTAACTAAGTCATAACACTCTGAAAATTGGAAAAAAAAAAAAAAGAAGACAGATTTTGAGACGGTTCTGGACCGTCTTACTTGCTTTAAAGACGCTTTGGAGACGGCTATAAACCGTCTCTAAAATTTAAGATGACCCTTGACTGTCCTTAACATTGTCTTAAAAATTTGAACGTCCACAAATCATTTAAGACGGTCGTTAACCGTCTTATATGCGGTCATTGGCCGTCCGCATTAGAGACGGTCTTTGACCGTCTTATATGCCGTTATTTGAGACGGTCATTGGCCATCTGCATTAGAGATGGTCATTGGCCGTCATTTACTTGTAATCTGAGGCTGTCAAAGACCGTCTCTATTAGAGACAGTCTTTAGCTGTCTTATAGCGCTGCCAAAGACCGTCTCTATTAGAGATTGCAAAGACCATCCCTATTAGATACGGTACTAAACCGTCTCTATTAGAGACTGTCAAAGATCGTCTTTATTAGATACGATCTAAAACCGTCTTATAGCCCAGTCAAAGACTATTTTTATTAGAGACTGTCAACGACTGTCTCTATTAGAGATGGTCCTAAACCGTCTCTAATGCTCAAGTAAAAAATTAAGAAGCTCAAAAAAATTATAAATTTCAAAAAAAAAAATAGTTGAGAAGCTTAGAAAAATAATTAACAATGTTTAAGAAAAATTTAAATTTTGAAAAAAAAACTACAATTTTATAAAAATCTAGATTTTCAAAAAAAAATAATAATAAATTTTGAAAAAATGATATTTGATAAACATTGTTGATAATTTTGAAAAAAAAAATTCGATAAAAAAATGATATTTTAAAAAGAAATTTGAAAAAATTAAACCAAATTGTGAAAAAAAATGACAAATTGTAAAGAATATATATTTTTTAAAAAAGAAAACTAGATTTTGTATTTTGACAAGAAAAATTAAAAAGTTATATAACAAAAGTGAGATTTAAAAAATGATATTTTGAAAAAAAAAATTTAAAAAAATTAAATAAAATTGTGAAAAAATTGACAAATTGTAAAAAAATATATATTTTAAAAAAGAAAACGAGATTTTGTATTTTTACAAGAAAAATTAAAAAGTTTATAACAAAAGTGAGATTAAAAAAATGACATTTTGAAAAAGAAAACTTTAAAAATTAAACAAAATTGTGAAAAAATTGACAAATTGTAAAAAAATATATATTTTAAAAAAGAAAACTAAATTTTGTAAAAAAAAATGTTAAATTTATTTATAATAAAAATGATATTTAGTTAAAAGAGTTAAAAAAATATACATTTTGAAAAAAAAAATGTTAAATTTATTTGTGAAAAATAAAATTACTAAATTATTAGCCATATCCACTAATTGAACCTTTAATCATTTTTGGACAATCTAATCAGTTCAAATTGAAGAGTAAATAACTTCAGATGTTTAAATCAAATTTCACTAAAATTGTGGATCAATCTTGTATGCCCAATATCTTTCTCATATTTAGCCTGATTGAGACGAGTAACTAGTCAAATTGAGAGTATTGATTAGTAAAATAGAGTGAATGGACTAGACATGTAAAATTGGCCAAATATTCTGGTTAAAGTTGTGACCTAACTTACTGACCTCGTGAGAACCTAAGAATTGGTGTTAATAAGTTTTGTGAGCCCCATCATGATGTGTTTCGAACATCAACACCGTGGATTTGATGTGTCCCCTTTAAGTTATGAGATATCTCAAAAGTCATTAGTAAATGAAACTCAAGTGGTCCATACCATTTAAAACTATGTGAAGACATCCTAAAAAATATAAAAGCACTTGGTGGGGCCCACATGATTTTTGGATGTAGTTAAAACTTGGTCTGACCCCTCATCCAAGTGGGACACACATAATGAGTGGGTTGGATATGTAAATCACATTTAGGAAGGCCCAATATATGACTATGAATGTTTTAAGGAAACATTTCTCCCTACATTTAAGTGAGTTACTCGTTACCTTTACCAGAGTAAACTCTGTGGGGTTCACTGTTATTTATTTATTTTATCCACTCCATTCATCCATGTTAATAGATAATTTGAGGTCTAAAGAACAAAAAAGGAAGCATATCCAAAGCTCAAGTGGACCACACCACAGGAAATAGTGTGATTGAACCTCTACCATTTAAAATTTCTTGGAGGCCATAGAAGTTTTAGATCAAGCTGATATTTTTGTTTTCTATTCATTTATATATTTTTGATATTATGAACAACCTTTAACTGTTTTTGGACAATCTGATCAGTCCGGACATGAAGAGTAAATAACATCAGATGTCACTACCAAAAAACAGAGCAAAGCCGATGGCATTTCCAGCAGCTTTTAGTCATAGTCAAATGCCAAAAATTCGTTGATGAAGGTCACTTTTTAATGGTGGACGTCCAATCAATAGTGTTTTCTGATTGTGTGGTCCACCCAAGATTTATTTCAAGCTCATTTTTTGGGATCTTGCACAAAATGATGTCGTGAAATGTATGGACGGCGTGGATGAAACAAATCTATCATGGTGGGGCCCATGGAGTGATACTAGGTCCAAGGGTCAAGTTAACATTTTCAATAGAAGGTTTTCCATTGTGACTTTTGTATTTGATGTAAAATGGTAGTGACTCATCCATAACAATAGTGGCTAAGATATAGAGTTATCCGGACCATCCAAATAATCGGTCTATTTTTAAATAGTAAATATTTATACATTTTATTATGTAACACAATCTTAACCATCCAGAAAATGGTCCCATGCATGTACGACCATTAATAGAGTTTGTGTTGTAAATAATGTAAAACTCACAATATATGGATTTGAAAATATTATGTTATTTAAAAGAAGAAAATCCATCCAACGCCTGCTCCTCTTTTCCCTCTTTTCCTCTTTTCCCTCTTTCCTTCATCTTCCATCGAGAAATCCTCCCAGGGCCGTTTGAGTGTCATCTTCCATCAAGCATCATCTTCAAATAGGTGAGTTTTTCTTTCTCCACACCACTTTCTGTTATGTTTAGATCTCCACTTTCTGTTGAATTAATGCCTGTCCACCATTGAAACAATCGGGGCCTGTGGATGTCTCTTTCTGATGTCTTGTGGCTTTGGAAATGTGGTTTTTGATGGGTGATTGCTATCTACACATGAACATGCAGACGGTAGATGAGTGGTCCCCACCATTTAAGATAGACACGGCCCTACAAGGACGGACACCGTCCAGATAGGAGCTCTGTCGTCTATTGTGATTTCCATTATACAGTTTGAAATCTCGTTTCCGATCTCTCCAGTTTCATGTTTTACGATCGATGATCCTTTCAGTTATTTTTTTTCTTCCCGATTCGATATTGCTTGAGGAAACCGGTTTTGATAGCTGGAATCGAATTTATTCTCCTTCTTGGAGTTTTTTAAGGGATTTCAGGTGTTGATGCAAAATATCGACGTTGGATTTGGTGGTTTTTAACAGATTTTGAGTTTCTGTTTATGTAAATGGGTGGTTTGGGTGGATTTATTTCCAGATTTTCTATTATCTGGGTCTGATTGAATCAGAACCGTCCATCTATTTTTTCTTTAGATTTTTCAATTTTAGCTATTTCTCTGCCTTTTCTGTTAGATCTGAGATATTATCAGAATCATCTTCCTTCGGTGTCCTTTTTTGGATCTACTTTTGTTTGTTTTTGTTTTTTGTTTTAAATATTCTTCTTGATTTTTCATTTTTTATTTTTATTTTTGGGGTGTTTTTATTTTTAAAACTTGATATTGTAGATTGTTTCTTGTATATGTAGGTGTTGTTGAAGATGGAGATGATATAATTGGAATGTGAAATATCTTTGCATGAACTTCTCTTCATCTACTTGAATCGGTTGGTCGTGTATACCTGCATTCGTAGGTACATACTGTATGCTTGTTCATGCTAGAACATGGATATCCATGTTCTTGGTCATTGGGTGGCCTTGATAGTGGCAATGATGTAATTTCATTAAAATATTGTGTGCATATTGTTGAGCTGAATCTTGGATTTTGGTATTATGTCTGCCTAAATCACTTGATGGTGTGGGAGCTTTGTTAAGCCCACGCATGTGTAAGGCAGCCTGTTTATGCAACATGTTCCATTCTGGAACATGTATGCAAGATCTATGCAAATGTGTTTGATGGAATTCCAATGAGTAACAAGCATGTCACGCGTTTGATAAAATTCCTGAAACAAAAATGTGTATTTTTTAGTCCACCTGGTTCAAGCAGTCACAAGACCAGTCCTCTCGAGACTCTCACACAACATAGTTTTGTGATTTGTATCAAATTGGAGGTGATAGTCTGTAGGAATTTAGGTCCCTAATTCAAATTTTCTACAAAATCAATAGATGTACTGGCATGCATTCTTCAGTAGACATAATGCATGTATACCATTGTCAGTCTAGTTTATTGCTGCTGCATTAGTATTTGAATATATCTTTTGTTCTTTAAGGAAACTAATTTTCTAATTCATCCAATCACTTGTTGGGGTTTTGAGTCCAAACAGGTACGGGCCCAATCCAGTCTAGATATATTTTTGAGTTTTTATTCCAAAAAATTTAGAGCTTTGTAATGAATTGAAGATAGATTACTCTGGCTATTAATCAGATTTCACTTAGTAAGCACTAGTAATTGGAATGCACAACGCATGTTGGAGATAGCAATTAGGAACACTATCTCTAGACTCTCGAGTGAGATATGAGGGGGCCTCTCAACACTTGCTACAGTAGGGTCGCCATTCACAAGATCCAGACCATTTGTTATGTGATGTTCATGGCGAACATGCCCGAACCCAAAAAATAATTGTGGTCATCTCATCAGGTAGGAACATGCAAATACTAAGCATGGATGATTATAGGAAAATGACCAATCATCCTAATTCAATGCACTCACATGCCTATTTTATGAGCTGACGAGCTTGATTTTCAAGTGAGGGGCATGTTCACAGTGGGCACCACCTCATGATGTGTCCCAGATCTTGTGCCTATCTGCAATGTAGGTAAGTGTGCTTTGAAGAAGAAGAAGAGGAAGAATGCTTCAGAAGAGACATGGAGTAATATGGTAGGAACTACTTACCAATGCAACATAAATTGGTAAATGTATGAAAACACCTTTGCCACTATTAACTACAGTTTATTCAACTACAATATTCTAATTTTAGCTTGGTTTATATCAGGATATTAATTTCTAGGGGAACGTATATCCTACATATGCAGCTCTTCCTTAAGGTAGAGCAATGGTCGGATCGTTGTTAATGCATCAGTCAAAAGTTGGCTACCTATGCTAAGGATAAGCTTGGGAAAGGATGAAAGGAGAACACATGAATCTACACAGAATTGCAAGTACTAGATGCTCCATGGGACGATATCTTGGGGTTTTTCCTAGGCTTACTTAAGACACAGCATGGCTACAATTCTATATATGTAGTGGTAGGATTGGTTTCCCAAGATGGCTCACTTTATTACTTGCATAGACATCAGATGTGTTGTTGCATAGACATAATAACTAAAAGATGCAAAGGGAATATATTTGCCAATTTGTAAATTTTGTAGTCCGCTTTTGATTTCAATTTAGATGTGAAAAGCTCCAATTTTAACATTTTTGGTATTTCATACATTTGACTTGTTCAACTTTTACTCATACAAAATGCAAGTCAAGATTCAACCAAATGGTTACTGACATTGATCTCTCTTTTTGTAGAAGAGATGAAATGTTGTGGGATGATGTTCTCAGTCAACCTTCATTCTTGGGCGATCAATTGCATAACCTTCACATCTTACCACTGCCATTTTTGCATGATCTCATGTATTTAGAGGTCAAATATGAGATGATTTCAACAAGAACAATCCTCAATGACTCGAAGAAAGATTCTAATAGACCTTCAGTGAATGCTTCTACAAAATCAATTTGTAAGAAGTTTAGTATACTAGTAGAATGGGATTTTTTATTAAAATTTTAACCAACAGGAGAAAAAATGTCTCAAAGTATTTGGCTAATGGTAATTTATCATCCTTATGTTAAACACAGTGAATTTATCTGTGTTTTATTCTTTTTGATGCTATCGCTAAATTATGTTCTGTTTGACAAAATGTTGTAGCCGTTAGTTAGTTGATTCTCAGAATCATGGGATATGCGACTTTGCAAGTGCCTACTTACTTTATCAGTAAAAAATTTCTTCTTGTAAATTGGCAGGATGGGCCTCCACCATTTTCTTTGAAAGCAATCCTCAACAGCAAAATGATGATGATGGTTGAACTAACTGCCAATAGACAGTTCAAGGTTATTCCTTTCTCCCGGTCTCCTTGGACTATATACATGGTTTGTGGTATAAGCTTCTATCATGGGAGAATAGTTCTCAAAGGCCTGCAATGTGTAAAGGCTAGACAGTTATGTATGTGTTTATTTCTTCTTGTCATTTGGTCAGGTGTGCCTTGTCCTTCTTAACTGGCCAAATGATGTGTTTGGTAATGTTGTTTAAGTTAGCTCGTTGTTGTTGTTGATGATGATGATGATGATGATGATGATGCTACTTGTATTGTCGGGTTTAGGTCTCCCACAACCAAAACATATGGTATATCAAGAGAGAAGTAGCAACTACACCATTGTTTTAAATGAAACATACCATAATTTAATTAATTATCCTTTAATTAAACAAAAAAGAGGAACATTTCATATTTTATTTACTATTTTTTCTTTCATTTCTTCCTAGAGATACATATCGAGGATTGCAAATCAACCATTTAATTCAAGAGTGGTTGCAGCTGTTAATTTGACATATTTCATGCCTTCGTTCTGTTTCATGCTATCCTGTATACTTATAGTTTTCTTTTACTCCACAGACTTCTGCACATGTCTGTTTGATAACAGACTTTTACCTAGGTGGGGAGCTATTTGCTTTGCTTGACAACTATTCACTGAATTGCTGTGGGATGATGTTCTAGTCAACCTTCATTCTTGGGCGATCAATTGCATCACCTTCACATCTTACCACTACCATTTTTGCATGGTCTCATGTATTTAGAGGTCAAATATCAGATGATTTCAACAAGAACAATCCTCAATGACTCGAAGAAAGATTCTAATAGACCATCAGTGAATGCTTCTACAAAATCAATTTGTAAGAAGTTTAGTATACTAGTAGAATGGGATTTTTTATTAAAATTTTAACCAACAGGAGAAAAAATGTCTCAAAGTATTTGGCTAATGGTAATTTATCATCCTTATGTTAATCACAGTGAATTTATCTGTGTTTTATTCTTTTTGATGCTATCGCTAAATTAAGTTCTGTTTGACAAAATGTTGTAGCCGTTAGTTAGTTGATTCTCAGAACCATGGGATATGCGACTTTGCAAGTGCCTACTTACTTTATCAGTCAAAACTTTCTTCTTGTGAATTGGCAGGATGGGCCTCCACCATTTTCTTTGAAAGCATTCCTCAATAGCAAAATGATGATGATGGTTGAACTAACTGCCAATAGGCAGTTCCAGGTTATTCCTTTCTCCCGGTCTCCTTGGACTATATACATGGTTTGTGGTGTAAGCTTCTGTCATGGGAGTATAGTTCTCAAAGGCCTACAATGTGTAAAGGCTAGACAGCTATGTATGTGTTTATTTCTTCTTATCAATTGGTCAGGTGTGCCTTGTCCTTCTTAA
The DNA here is from genome assembly GCA_037074715.1 of Magnolia kwangsiensis. Classification (NCBI taxonomy): domain Eukaryota; kingdom Viridiplantae; phylum Streptophyta; class Magnoliopsida; order Magnoliales; family Magnoliaceae; genus Magnolia; species Magnolia kwangsiensis. Next base: position 70,805,103 of record CM073587.1, read on the forward strand.
TTGGCCAAATGATGTGTTTGGTAATGTTGTTTAAGTTAGCTCGTTGTTGTTGTTGTTGATGACGACGACGATGATGATGATGCTACTTGTATTGTCAAGTTTGGGTCTCCCACAACCAAAACATATGGTATATCAATAGAGAAGTAGCAACTACACCACTGTTTTAAATGAAACATACCATAATTTAATTAATTATCCTTTAATTAAACAAAAAAGAGGAACTTTTCATATTTTATTTACTATTTTTTCTTTCTTTTCTTCCTAGAGATACATATCGAGGATTGCAAATCAACCATTTAATTCAAGCGTGGTTGTAGTTGTTAATTTGACATATTTCATGCCTTCATTCTGTTTCATGCTATCCTGTATACTTATAGTTTTCTTTTACTACACAGACTTCTGCACATGTCTGTTTGATAACGGATTTTTGCCTAGGTGGGGAGCTATTTGCTTTGCTTGACAACTATTCACTGAATTGCTGTGGGATGATGTTCTCAGTCAACCTTCATTCTTGGGCGATCAATTGCATAACCTTCACATCTTACCACTACCATTTTTTGCATGGTCTCATGTATTTAGAGGTCAAATATGAGATGATTTCAACAAGAACAATCCTCAATGACTCGAAGAAAGATTCTAATAGACCTTCACTGAATGCTTCTACAAAAGAAATTTGTAAGAAGTTTTGTATACTTGTAGAATGGGATTTTTTATTAAAATTTTAACCAACAGGAGAAAAAATGTCTCAAAGTATTTGGCTAATGGTAAGTGATCATCCTTATGTTAATCACAGTGAATTTTTTGGTGTTTTATTCTTTTTGATGCTATCGTTAAATTAAGTTCTGTTTGACAAAATGTTGTAGCCGTTAGTTAGTTGATTCTCATAATCATGGGATATGCGACTTTGCAAGTGCCTACTTACTTTATCAGTCAAAACTTTCTTCTTGTGAATTGGCAGGATGGGCCTCCACCATTTTCTTTGAAAGCATTCCTCAACAACAAAATGATGATGATGGTTGAACTAACTGCCAATAGGCAGTTCAAGGTTATTCCTTTCTCCCGGTCTCCTTGGACTATATACATGGTTTGTGGTGTAAGCTTCTGTCATGGGAGAATATTTCTCAAAGGCCTGCAATGTGTAAAGGCTAGACAGCTATGTATGTGTTTATTTCTTCTTGTCATTTGGTCAGGTGTGCCTTGTCCTTCTTAACTGGCCAAATGATGTGTTTGGTAATGTTGTTTAAGTTAGCTCGTTGTTGTTGTTGATGATGACGATGATGATGATGATGATGATGATGCTACTTGTATTGTCGGGTTTAGGTCTCCCACAACCAAAACATATGGTTTATCAAGGGAGAAGTAGCAAGTACACCACTGTTTTAAATGAAACATACCATAATTTAATTAATTATCCTTTAATTAAACAAAAAAGAGAAACATTTCATATTTTATTTACTATTTTTTCTTTCTTTTCTTCCTAGAGATACATATCGAGGATTGCAAATCAACCATTTAATTTAAGAGTGGTTGTAGCTGTTAATTTGACATATTTCATGCCTTCATTCTGTTTCATGCTATCCTGTATACTTATAGGTTTCTTTTACTCCACAGACTTCTGCACACGTCTGTTTGATAACAGATTTTTGCCTAGGTGGGGAGCTATTTGCTTTGCTTGACAACTATTCACTGAATTGCTGTGGGATGATGTTCTCAGTCAACCTTCATTCTTGGGCGATCAATTGCATAACCTTCACATCTTACCACTACCATTTTTTGCATGGTCTCATGTATTTAGAGGTCAAATATGAGATAATTTCAACAAGAACAATCCTCAATGACTCGAATAAAGATTCTAATAGACCTTCACTGAATGCTTCTACAAAAGCAATTTGTAAGAAGTTTTGTATACTTGTAGAATGGGATTTTTTATTAAAATTTTAACCAACAGGAGAAAAAATGTCTTAAAGTATTTGGCTAATGGTAAGTGATCATCCTTATGTTAATCACAGTGAATTTATCAGTGTTTTATTCTTTTTGATGCTATCGTTAAATTAAGTTCTGTTTGACAAAATGTTGTAGCTGTTAGTTAGTTGATTCTCAGAATCATGGGATATGCGACTTTGCAAGTGCCTACTTACTTTATCAGTCAAAACTTTCTTCTTGTGAATTCGCAAGATGGGCCTCCACCATTTTCTTTGAAAGCATTCCTCAACAAAAAAATGATGATGATGGTTGAACTAACTGCCAATAGGCAGTTCAAGGTTATTCCTTTCTCCCGGTCTCCTTGGACTATATACATGGTTTGTGGTGTAAGCTTCTGTCATGGGAGAATAGTTCTCAAAGGCCTGCAATGTGTAAAGGCTAGACAGCTATGTGTGTGTTTATTTCTTCTTGTCATTTGGTCAGGTGTGCCTTGTCCTTCTTAACTGGCCAAATGATGTGTTTGGTAATGTTGTTTAAGTTAGCTCGTTGTTGTTGTTGATGATGACGACGATGATGATGATGATGCTACTTGTATTGTCGGGTTTAGGTCTCCCACAACCAAAACATATGGTATATCAAGAGAGAAGTAGCAACTACACCACTGTTTTAAATGAAACATACCATAATTTAATTAATTATCCTTTAATTAAACAAAAAAGAGGAACTTTTCATATTCTATTTACTATTTTTTCTTTCTTTTCTTCCTAGAGTTACATATCGAGGATTGCAAATCAACCATTTAATTCAAGTGTGGTTGTAGCTGTTAATTTGACATATTTCATGCCTTCATTCTGTTTCATGCAATCCTGTATACTTATAGTTTTCTTTTACTCAACAGACTTCTGCACATGTCTGTTTGATAACAGATTTTTGCCTAGGTGGGGAGCTATTTGCTTTGGTTGACAACTATTCACTGAATTGCTGTGGGATGATGTTCTAGTCAACCTTCATTCTTGGGCGATCAATTGCATAACCTTCACATCTTACCACTACCATTTTTGCATGGTCTCATGTATTTAGAGGTCAAATATGAGATGATTTCAACAAGAACAATGCTCAATGACTCGAAGAAAGATTCTAATAGACCTTCAGTGAATGCTTCTACAAAATCAATTTGTAAGAAGTTTAGTATACTAGTAGAATGGGATTTTTTATTAAAATTTTGACCAACAGGAGAAAAAATGTCCCAAAGTATTTGGCTAATGGTAAGTTATCATCCTTATGTTAATCACAGTGAATTTATCTGTGTTTTATTCTTATGGATGCTATCGCTAAATTAAGTTCTGTTTGACAAAATGTTGTAGCCGTTAGTTAGTTGATTCTCAGAATCATGGGATATGCGACTTTGCAAGTGCCTACTTACTTTATCAGTCAAAACTTTCTTCTTGTGAATTGGCAGGATGGGCCTCCACCATTTTCTTTGAAAGCATTCCTCAACAGCAAAATGATGATGATGGTTGAACTAACTTCCAATAGGCAGTTCCAGGTTATTCCTTTCTCCCGATCTCCTTGGACTATATACATGGTTTGTGGTGTAAGCTTCTGTCATGGGAGTATAGTTCTCAAAGGCCTACAATGTGTAAAGGCTAGACAGCTATGTATGTGTTTATTTCTTCTTATCATTTGGTCAGGTGTGCCTTGTCCATCTTAACTGGCCAAATGATGTGTTTGGTAATGTTGTTTAAGTTAGCTCGTTGTTGTTGTTGTTGATGACGATGATGATGATGATGATGATGCTACTTGTATTGTCAAGTTTGGGTCTCCCACAACCAAAACATATGGTATATCAAGAGAGAAGTAGCAACTACACCACTGTTTTAAATGAAACATACCATAATTTAATTAGTTATCCTTTAATTAAACAAAAAAGAGGAACTTTTCATATTTTATTTACTATTTTTTCTTTCTTTTCTTCCTCGAGATACATATCGAGGATTGCAAATCAACCATTTAACTCAAGCGTGGTTGTAGTTGTTAATTTGACATATTTCATGCCTTCATTCTGTTTCATGCTATCCTGTATACTTATAGTTTTCTTTTACTACACAGACTTCTGCACATGTCTGTTTGATAACGGATTTTTGCCTAGGTGGGGAGCTATTTGCTTTGCTTGACAACTATTCACTGAATTGCTGTGGGATGATGTTCTCAGCCAACCTTCATTCTTGGGAGATCAATTGCATAACGTTCACACCTTACCACTGCCATTTTTGCATGATCTCATGTATTTAGAGGTCAAATATGAGATGATTTCAACAAGAACAATCCTCAATGACTCGAAGAAAGATTCTAATAGACCTTCAGTGAATGCTTCTACAAAAGCAATTTGTAAGAAGTTTAGTATACTAGTAGAATGGAATTTTTTATTAAAATTTTAACCAACAGGAGAAAAAATGTCTCAAAGTATTTGGCTAATGGTAAGTGATCATCCTTATGTTAATCACAGTAAATTTATCTGTGTTTTATTCTTTTTGATGCTATCGCTAAATTAAGTTCTATTTGACAAAATGTTGTAGCCGTTAGTTAGTTGATTCTCAGAATCATGGGATATGCGACTTTGCAAGTGCCTACTTACTTTATCAGTCAAAACTTTCTTCTTGTGAATTGGCAGGATGGGCCTCCACCATTTTCTTTGAAAGCATTCCTCAACAGCAAAATGATGATGATGGTTGAACTAACTGCCCATAGGCAGTTCCAGGTTATTCCTTTCTCCCGGTCTCCTTGGACTATATACATGGTTTGTGGTGTAAGCTTCTGTCATGGGAGTATAGTTCTCAAAGGCCTACAATGTGTAAAGGCTAGACAGCTATGTATGTGTTTATTTCTTCTTATCATTTGGTCAGGTGTGCCTTGTCCTTCTTAACTGGCCAATTGATGTGTTTGGTAATGTTGTTTAAGTTAGCTCATTGTTGTTGTTGTTGATGACGAGGATGATGATGATGATGCTACTTGTATTGTCAAGTTTGGGTCTCCCACAACCAAAACATATGGTATATCAAGAGAGAAGTAGCATCTACACCACTGTTTTAAATGAAACATACCATAATTTAATTAATTATCCTTTAATTAAACAAAAAAGAGGAACTTTTCATATTTTATTTACTATTTTTTCTTTCTTTTCTTCCTAGAGATACATATCGAGGATTGCAAATCAACCATTTAACTCAAGCGTGGTTGTAGTTGTTAATTTGACATATTTCATGCCTTCATTCTGTTTCATGCTATCCTGTATACTTATAGTTTTCTTTTACTACACAGACTTCTGCACATGTCTGTTTGATAACGGATTTTTGCCTAGGTGGGGAGCTATTTGCTTTGCTTGACAACTATTCACTGAATTGCTGTGGGATGATGTTCTCAGCCAACCTTCATTCTTGGGAGATCAATTGCATAACGTTCACACCTTACCACTGCCATTTTTGCATGATCTCATGTATTTAGAGGTCAAATATGAGATGATTTCAACAAGAACAATCCTCAATGACTCGAAGAAAGATTCTAATAGACCTTCAGTGAATGGTTCTACAAAAGCAATTTGTAAGAAGTTTAGTATACTAGTAGAATGGAATTTTTTATTAAAATTTTAACCAACAGGAGAAAAAATGTCTCAAAGTATTTGGCTAATGGTAAGTGATCATCCTTATGTTAATCACAGTAAATTTATCTGTGTTTTATTCTTTTTGATGCTATCGCTAAATTAAGTTCTATTTGACAAAATGTTGTAGCCGTTAGTTAGTTAATTCTCAGAATCATGGGATATGCGACTTTGCAAGTGCCTACTTACTTTATCAGTCAAAACTTTCTTCTTGTGAATTGGAAGGATGGGCCTCCACCATTTTCTTTGAAAGCATTCCTCAACAGCAAAATGATGATGATGGTTGAACTAACTTCCAATAGGCAGTTCCAGGTTATTCCTTTCTCCCGGTCTCCTTGGACTATATACATGGTTTGTGGTGTAAGCTTCTGTCATGGGAGTATAGTTCTCAAAGGCCTACAATGTGTAAAGGCTAGACAGCTATGTATGTGTTTATTTCTTCTTATCATTTGGTCAGGTGTGCCTTGTCCTTCTTAACTTGCCAATTGATGTGTTTGGTAATGTTGTTCAAGTTAGCTCGTTGTTGTTGTTGTTGATGACGACGATGATGATGATGATGCTACTTGTATTGTCAAGTTTGGGTCTCCCACAACCAAAACATATGGTATATCAAGAGAGAAGTAGCAACTACACCACTGTTTTAAATGAAACATACCATAATTTAATTAATTATCCTTTAATTAAACAAAAAAGAGGAACTTTTCATATTTTATTTACTATTTTTTCTTTCTTTTCTTCCTAGAGATACATATCGAGGATTGCAAATCAACCATTTAACTCAAGCGTGGTTGTAGTTGTTAATTTGACATATTTCATGCCTTCATTCTGTTTCATGCTATCCTGTATACTTATAGTTTTCTTTTACTAAACAGACTTCTGCACATGTCTGTTTGATAACGGATTTTTGCCTAGGTGGGGAGCTATTTGCTTTGCTTGACAACTATTCACTGAATTGCTGTGGGATGATGTTCTCAGCCAACCTTCATTCTTGGGCGATCAATTGCATAACCTTCACATCTTACCACTGCCATTTTTGCATGATCTCATGTATTTCGAGGTCAAATATGAGATGATTTCAACAAGAACAATCCTCAATGACTCGAAGAAAGATTCTAATAGACCTTTAGTGAATGCTTCTACAAAAGCAATTTGTAAGAAGTTTAGTATACTAGTAGAATGGAATTTTTTATTAAAATTTTAACCAACAGGAGAAAAAATGTCTCAAAGTATTTGGCTAATGGTAAGTGATCATCCTTATGTTAATCACAGTAAATTTATCTGTGTTTTATTCTTTTTGATGCTATCGCTAAATTAAGTTCTATTTGACAAAATGTTGTAGCCGTTAGTTAGTTGATTCTCAGAATCATGGGATATGCGACTTTGCAAGTGCCTACTTACTTTATCAGTCAAAACTTTCTTCTTGTGAATTGGCAGGATGGGCCTCCACCATTTTCTTTGAAAGCATTCCTCAACAGCAAAATGATGATGATGGTTGAACTAACTGCCCATAGGCAGTTCCAGGTTATTCCTTTCTCCCGGTCTCCTTGGACTATATACATGGTTTGTGGTGTAAGCTTCTGTCATGGGAGTATAGTTCTCAAAGGCCTACAATGTGTAAAGGCTAGACAGCTATGTATGTGTTTATTTCTTCTTATCATTTGGTCAGGTGTGCCTTGTCCTTCTTAACTGGCCAATTGATGTGTTTGGTAATGTTGTTTAAGTTAGCTCATTGTTGTTGTTGTTGATGACGAGGATGATGATGATGATGCTACTTGTATTGTCAAGTTTGGGTCTCCCACAACCAAAACATATGGTATATCAAGAGAGAAGTAGCATCTACACCACTGTTTTAAATGAAACATACCATAATTTAATTAATTATCCTTTAATTAAACAAAAAAGAGGAACTTTTCATATTTTATTTACTATTTTTTCTTTCTTTTCTTCCTAGAGATACATATCGAGGATTGCAAATCAACCATTTAACTCAAGCGTGGTTGTAGTTGTTAATTTGACATATTTCATGCCTTCATTCTGTTTCATGCTATCCTGTATACTTATAGTTTTCTTTTACTACACAGACTTCTGCACATGTCTGTTTGATAACGGATTTTTGCCTAGGTGGGGAGCTATTTGCTTTGCTTGACAACTATTCACTGAATTGCTGTGGGATGATGTTCTCAGCCAACCTTCATTCTTGGGAGATCAATTGCATAACGTTCACACCTTACCACTGCCATTTTTGCATGATCTCATGTATTTAGAGGTCAAATATGAGATGATTTCAACAAGAACAATCCTCAATGACTCGAAGAAAGATTCTAATAGACCTTCAGTGAATGCTTCTACAAAAGCAATTTGTAAGAAGTTTAGTATACTAGTAGAATGGAATTTTTTATTAAAATTTTAACCAACAGGAGAAAAAATGTCTCAAAGTATTTGGCTAATGGTAAGTGATCATCCTTATGTTAATCACAGTAAATTTATCTGTGTTTTATTCTTTTTGATGCTATCGCTAAATTAAGTTCTATTTGACAAAATGTTGTAGCCGTTAGTTAGTTAATTCTCAGAATCATGGGATATGCGACTTTGCAAGTGCCTACTTACTTTATCAGTCAAAACTTTCTTCTTGTGAATTGGAAGGATGGGCCTCCACCATTTTCTTTGAAAGCATTCCTCAACAGCAAAATGATGATGATGGTTGAACTAACTTCCAATAGGCAGTTCCAGGTTATTCCTTTCTCCCGGTCTCCTTGGACTATATACATGGTTTGTGGTGTAAGCTTCTGTCATGGGAGTATAGTTCTCAAAGGCCTACAATGTGTAAAGGCTAGACAGCTATGTATGTGTTTATTTCTTCTTATCATTTGGTCAGGTGTGCCTTGTCCTTCTTAACTTGCCAATTGATGTGTTTGGTAATGTTGTTCAAGTTAGCTCGTTGTTGTTGTTGTTGATGACGACGATGATGATGATGATGCTACTTGTATTGTCAAGTTTGGGTCTCCCACAACCAAAACATATGGTATATCAAGAGAGAAGTAGCAACTACACCACTGTTTTAAATGAAACATACCATAATTTAATTAATTATCCTTTAATTAAACAAAAAAGAGGAACTTTTCATATTTTATTTACTATTTTTTCTTTCTTTTCTTCCTAGAGATACATATCGAGGATTGCAAATCAACCATTTAACTCAAGCGTGGTTGTAGTTGTTAATTTGACATATTTCATGCCTTCATTCTGTTTCATGCTATCCTGTATACTTATAGTTTTCTTTTACTAAACAGACTTCTGCACATGTCTGTTTGATAACGGATTTTTGCCTAGGTGGGGAGCTATTTGCTTTGCTTGACAACTATTCACTGAATTGCTGTGGGATGATGTTCTCAGCCAACCTTCATTCTTGGGCGATCAATTGCATAACCTTCACATCTTACCACTGCCATTTTTGCATGATCTCATGTATTTCGAGGTCAAATATGAGATGATTTCAACAAGAACAATCCTCAATGACTCGAAGAAAGATTCTAATAGACCTTCAGTGAATGGTTCTACAAAAGCAATTTGTAAGAAGTTTAGTATACTAGTAGAATGGAATTTTTTATTAAAATTTTAACCAACAGGAGAAAAAATGTCTCAAAGTATTTGGCTAATGGTAAGTGATCATCCTTATGTTAATCATAGTAAATTTATCTGTGTTTTATTCTTTTTGATGCTATCGCTAAATTAAGTTCTATTTGACAAAATGTTGTAGCCGTTAGTTAGTTGATTCTTAGAATCATGGGATATGCGACTTTGCAAGTGCCTACTTACTTTATCAGTCAAAACTTTCTTCTTGTGAATTGGCAGGATGGGCCTCCACCATTTTCTTTGAAAGCATTCCTCAACAGCAAAATGATGATGATGGTTGAACTAACTGCCCATAGGCAGTTCCAGGTTATTCCTTTCTCCCGGTCTCCTTGGACTATATACATGGTTTGTGGTGTAAGCTTCTGTCATGGGAGTATAGTTCTCAAAGGCCTACAATGTGTAAAGGCTAGACAGCTATGTATGTGTTTATTTCTTCTTATCATTTGGTCAGGTGTGCCTTGTCCTTCTTAACTAGCCAAATGATGTGTTTGGTAATGATGTTTAAGTTAGCTCGTTGTTGTTGTTGTTGATGATGATGATGATGATGATGATGCTACTTGTATTATCAAGTTTGGGTCTCCCACAACCAAAACATAAGGTATATCAAGAGAGAAGTAGCAACTACACCACTGTTTTAAATGAAACATACCATAATTTAATTAATTATCCTTTAATTAAACAAAAAAGAGGAACTTTTCATATTTTATTTACTATTTTTTCTTTCTTTTCTTCCTAGAGATACATATCGAGGATTGCAAATCAACCATTTAACTCAAGCGTGGTTGTAGTTGTTAATTTGACATATTTCATGCCTTCATTCTGTTTCATGCTATCCTATATACTTATAGTTTTCTTTTACTACACAGACTTCTGCACATGTCTGTTTGATAACGGATTTTTGCCTAGGTGGGGAGCTATTTGCTTTGCTTGACAACTATTCACTGAATTGCTGTGGGATGATGTTCTCAGTCAACCTTCATTCTTGGGCGATCAATTGCATAACCTTCACATCTTACCACTACCATTTTTTGCATGGTCTCATGTATTTAGAGGTCAAATATGAGATGATTTCAGCAAGAACAATCCTCAGTGACTCGAAGAAAGATTCTAATAGACCTTCACTGAATGCTTCTACAAAAGCAATTTGTAAGAAGTTTTGTATACTTGTAGAATGGGATTTTTTATTAAAATTTTAACAAACAGGAGAAAAAATGTCTCAAAGTATTTGGCTAATGGTAAGTGATCATCCTTATGTTAATCACAATGAATTTATCTGTGTTTTATTCTTTTTGATGCTATCGTTAAATTAAGTTCTGTTTGACAAAATGTTGTAGCCGTTAGTTAGTTAATTCTCAGAATCATGGGATATGCGACTTTGCAAGTGCCTACTTACTTTATCAGTCAAAACTTTCTTCTTGTGAATTGGCAGGATGGGCCTCCACCATTTTCTTTGAAAGCATTCCTCAACAACAAAATGATGATGATGGTTGAACTAACTGCCAATAGACAGTTCAAGGTTATTCCTTTCTCCCGGTCTCCTTGGACTATATACATGGTTTGTGGTGTAAGCTTCTGTCATGGGAGAATAGTTCTCAAAGGCCTGCAATGTGTAAAGACTAGACAGCTATGTATGTGTTTATTTCTTCTTGTCATTTGGTCAGGTGTGCCTTGTCCTTCTTATCTCGCCAAATGATGTGTTTGGTAATTTGTTTATGTTAGCTCGTTGTTGTTGTTGTTGATGACGATGATGATGATGATGATGCTACTTGTATTGTCGGGTTTGGGTCTCCCACAACCAAAACATGCGGTATATCAAGAGAGAAGTAGCAACTACACCACTGTTTTAAATGAAACATACCATAATTTAATTAACCATCCTTTAATTAAACAAAAAAGAGGAACTTTTCATATTTTATTTACTATTTTTTCTTTCTTTTCTTCCTAGAGATACGTATCGAGGATTGCAAATCAACCATTTAATTCAAGCGTGGTTGTAGTTGTTAATTTGACATATTTCATGCCTTCATTCTGTTTCATGCTATCCTGTATACTTATAGTTTTCTTTTATTACACAGACTTCTGTACATGTCTGTTTGATAACGGATTTTTGCCTAGGTGGGGAGCTATTTGCTTTGCTTGACAACTATTCACTGAATTGCTGTGGGATGATGTTCTCAGTCAACCTTCATTCTTGGGCGATCAATTGCATAACCTTCACATCTTACCATTACCATTTTTTGCATGGTCTCATGTATTTAGAGGTCAAATATGAGATGATTTCAACAAGAACAATCCTCAATGACTCGAAGAAAGATTCTAATAGACCTTCACTGAATGCTTCTACAAAAGCAATTTGTAAGAAGTTTTGTATACTTGTAGAATGGGATTTTTTATTAAAATTTTAACCAACAGGAGAAAAAATGTCTCAAAGTATTTGGCTAATGGTAAGTGATCATCCTTATGTTAATCACAGTGAATTTATCTGTGTTTTATTCTTTTTGATGCTATCGTTAAATTAAGTTCTGTTTGACAAAATGTTGTAGCCGTTAGTTAGTTGATTCTCAGAATCATGGGATATGCGACTTTGCAAGTGCCTACTTACTTTATCAGTCAAAACTTTCTTCTTGTGAATTGGCAGGATGGGCCTCCACCATTTTCTTTGAAAGTATTCCTCAACAACAAAATGATGATGATGGTTGAACTAACTGCCAATAGGCTGTTTAAGGTTATTCCTTTCTCCCGGTCTCCTTGGACTATATACATGGTTTGTGGTGTAAGCTTCTGTCATGGGAGAATAGTTCTCAAAGGCCTGCAATGTGTAAAGGCTAGACAGCTATGTATGTGTTTATTTCTTCTTGTCATTTGGTCAGGTGTGCCTTGTCCTTCTTATCTGGCCAAATGATGTGTTTGGTAATGTTGTTTATGTTAGCTCGTTGTTGTTGTTGTTGATGACGACGATGATGATGATGATGCTACTTGTATTGTCGGGTTTGGGTCTCCCACAACCAAAACATATGGTATATCAAGAGAGAAGTAGCAACTACACCACTCTTTTAAATGAATCATACCATAATTTAATTAATTATCCTTTAATTAAACAAAAAATAGGAACATGTCATATTTTATTTACTATTTTTTATTTCTTTTCTTCCTAGAGATGCATATCCAGGATTGCAAATCAACCATTTAATTCAAGCATGGTTGTAGTTGTTAATTTGAAATATTTCATGCCTTCATTTTGTTTCATGCTATCCTGTATACTTATAGTTTTCTTTTACTCCACAGACTTCTGCACATGTTTGTTTGATAACGGATTTTTGCCTAGGTGGGGAGCTATTTGCTTTGCTTGACAACTATTCACTGAATTGCTGTGGGATGATGTTCTCAGCCAACCTTCATTCTTAGGCGATCAATTGCATAACCTTCACATCTTACCACTGCCATTTTTGCATGATCTCATGTATTTAGAGGTCAAATATGAGATGATTTCAACAAGAACAATCCTCAATGACTCGAAGAAAGATTCTAATAGACCTTCAGTGAATGCTTCTACAAAAGTAATTTGTAAGAAGTTTAGTATACTAGTAGAATGGAATTTTTTATTAAAATTTTAACCAACAGGAGAAAAAATGTCTCAAAGTATTTGGCTAATGGTAAGTGATCATCCTTATGTTAATCACAGTGAATTTATCTGTGTTTTATTCTTTTTGATGTTATCGCTAAATTAAGTTCTATTTGACAAAATGTTGTAGCCGTTAGTTAGTTGATTCTCAGAATCATGGGATATGCGACTTTGCAAGTGCCTACTTACTTTTTCAGTCAAAACTTTCTTCTTGTGAATTGGCAGGATGGGCCTCCACCATTTTCTTTGAAAGCATTACTCAACTACAAAATGATGATGATGGTTGTGTAAGTGCTATGATTTCATATCCCTTTGGTTGTCAAATTTTGTGGTGTCAAAACATATATCTATGTCTTGTATATCTTGTGTTTAATGTTTGAGACTATTCATTGCTTCAAGACATCGCATTTCAAGACAAGATCTTAAATGAAGAAAGTTTCAAGTTATGGATGAAGAATTCAAGAATAGAAGTCTTCAAGTATGCATGTTCAAGATACAATCAAGTTCAAGTATAGAAGAAGACTTTGTCAAGTCAAGATCAAGCTCAAGAAGGCTTACAACAAGATTCATAAATTCTCAAGCTTCTCTTAAGGGTCATCTGAGTATACAGACTATCAATGTCCAACTCACTTTTAAGGTTTGTTTGACCTTAGATTGACTTTAGGATGGGCTTTACTGTAGGTCATCCTAGATACATAATTCATATATTTTAATATGCTTGTTTCGGACTGTTCTAAGACCAGTCCTAGGGACTTCAAGACTAGTCCTAGCTCTGCTACGACTAGTCTTGAGTTTTTTAGGACCAGTTATAGGTTGTTGAAAATTTTTGGATCTTTCTGGTTTTCCTACAACCAGTCTTGGACATCCTACAACCAGTCCTGTGAACTGTATGACTCGTCCTTCGACCAGTCTTAGGCCTATGACTCAAATTCTAGCAACTAAATTGGGGGTCCTACGACAAGTCGTAGGTGAGCCATGACCAGTCGTAGGTGGCCCACGACTGGTCGTAGTCTTCCTAAGACCAGTCGTGGAACAACAAATCTTTATCCCGCGAAAATCTTTGAAAATATTTGAAGTTACGACCAGTCCTAGGATCCTAAGACCAGTCGTAGATGGGATTTTTCAGGCTATAAATAGAGCACGAACTTTAGAGTTTTAGCAATTCAAATTCAATTCTATTCAAGCATTCTTTAGGCTATACTTTGAGATAAGTTTATGTTGTTTTAAGCTACTTTACGCTCATTTAATATTCCTTTTGCTAGCTTGTTTATTATTTGATTTTGATCTACATTTAAATCTTATTTGAAAAGGGAAAGTTCTGATATTCCTTCTTCTTAGATTCAAAATCAAATAGAATTAGCCCTTTTGATTTAAAATTAATTAGACTTAGAACCATTCTTAATGTGAGTATTGGACTTTGAACGTTGAATCGAACTTCTACTCCGATTGGTTCTACCTAGCTACTTCAAAAGGAGATTCAAGTATTTTACATCTGTGTAATTTACTTTCTTTGGTTTTGTTTGAGATTTGCCAGAAAAATCTCATTGTATTGGTTATCTAAGGAGAGCAAGAAAACTTAGATTATGTGGGTTTTTGGATTGTGTAAGCCCAAGATCAAAGACATAATTGTGAAGGTTTTAGGTGAACCTGTGAAACCTATTTTGATAGTGCATGCTAATATTCCCTGTGTGAGGATATTAGGAGTGGAGTAGCATTCTGTGTGGCTGTTGGAAAATAGTTGGTATACACACAGGCGAACCACTATATATCGTTGTGTTGTGAATGTGCTTATTCTTTCATTTCTTTATTCATTCAGTTTTGTGGTTTGTATTCGTGGATGAATGTTGTAATCTTTTTATTCCAAGCAAGTGTGGGGAATGTTGTAATAACTTAGGATTTATTTCTGCAAGTTATTTTGATTGCTTTACCTTTTCATTCCTCTTTGGTTTGTGGTACAAGGACGTTCTAGAAATAAGGTTGTCCTACCTTAAACCTTTGGTTTTTGGTGTAAGGTTGTCCTTAGAACTGATATAATATCATTCTCTTTATTTTAGGCTATTGAGAATAATTTTGATTCAGCATTGTGCTTTATTTCTTTTATTATTCCGTTGTTTTAGTTTTATTTGGCATTGCCCTATTCACCCCCCCCCCCCCTCTAGGGCATATAGCTAGGCCCCTTTCAAGTGGTATTAGAGCCTAATAGCTCGTGCTTATTGTTTATTTATTGGATTTATTTCTTGAGCTAACGATCTAAGCTATATTAAGATGTCAAATTTTGATAGCCTATCAGTCAGTAGGCCACCACCTTTTAATGGCACAAACTATGCCTATTGGAAAGTCAGGATGAGGATCTTCTTCAAATCCTTGGATGAAAGTGTGTGGCTGGCCATAGTGAATGATTGAAACCCTCCTATCACTGAAGTAACTAATGACGATGGTTCAAAATCAATGAAAGTAATGGCTTATTCTCTTTGGACCACACTTCAGAAAAGTGAGAGTAGTGCCGATGCAAAAGCACTTAATGCAATTACTTGTGCATTATCACCAGATGAATTCAAAAGAATCATCTCTTGTGAAAATGAAAAACAAGCATGAGATGTATTAGAAATGACACACGAGGGTACATCAATTGTCAAGAAATCTAAAGTCCAACTCCTCACAACTAAATTTGAAGGAATTCATATGGAGGAGAATGAGATGTTTATGGACTTCTACACTAGATTGAATGACATTGTGAACTCTATGTGGGGTCTTGGTGATATAATCCCAAAAATTAAAGTGTGCGCAAAGATACTACGCTCACTTTCTGAACGGTTCAATTCTAAAGTGACCGCGATTCAGGAACTTCGTGATACGGATACCATGAGGGTTGAGGAACTAGTTGGTTCACTTCAAACATACGAGTTGTCCTTTAAAGTTCCTAAAGGAAAATTAATTGCTCTCAAATCATCTAAAAATGTTTCACAAGAGAGTACTTCGGATTCAGAAAATTTCGAAGATGATATGGCACTTTTAGCAAAAAAGTTTTACAAAATTTTCAAAAGCAAGAAAAAAGTTAATTTTCAAAAGACAAATGATAAGAGACGATCTAAACCTAGAGCTCAAAAATCTTTGAAAGATAGTCAATGTTACAACTGTCAAGAGTACGGGCACTTAGCTAACAAATGTCCTAAAAATGACAAATCAAAAAAGAAAAGCATGATGGCTACTTGGGATGAATCGTCTGATTCTGAATCCTCTTATAAATCAAAAGATTCTAAAACCGAGTCGAGCGATGATGTTAAAGCCCTTATGACTCTAGCCAAGATCACTTTTTCAGATAATGATGATATATCTAGGGAAGAAAATCTGAATAGTGATTGCGATAATGAAGATGATCTTCAGGATGCTTATAATGCCCTTTATAAGGAGAGTTGTAAAATTGTCGTTAAGCTTAAATTAAAAAAAGAAAAATTTTCTAAGCTTAAGGAAGATTATGAGTCTCTCGTTTTAGAAAAGTCTCATATTTCTGATTCTTTTGAAAAGACCAAAGGTGATTTAGATTTCAAAACCTCCAAATTTGAAGATTTGAGATCCGAAAATGAGAAACTCAAAAAAGTGGTAGCTTCTCTTCTGAGTTTGAAAGACACATGGAGATATGCCTAAGATGATCCTAAATTGGAAAAATTATTGTCCGGATCATGAAAATGTGGCGATCGATCCGGTTTGGGCGATGATAAGTATACATCTCCTAAACAAAAGAACATTGCTCCTAAATTTTTAAAAGGAGAGTCTTCAATATCAAAAGAAAAGAATACTTATCAAGGTTTTTCCAAAGATTCAAGGATTTTTCAAAACCCTAAAGGTGGCCATGTCAACTTTAATTTTCAAAACCAAAATCCTTTAGCTAAGAAAATAATTGATCTACTCAAGGAGCTATTAAAGTCTAACTCTATAGGTCTCTCCTATAACAACAGACAGAAAAGGACCATCTATACTCCTAAACCCAAAACAGTTCTGAAATGGGTTCCTAAAGTTGCCTGCTTGGTTGTCCACACTGCTTTCAAAGCTACAAGTCATTCAAAGTGGTACCTAGATAGTGGTTGCTCTAGGCATATGACAGGTGACAAGGCTTTAGTCACCGATCTAAAAGATATGACTGACGGGTCAGTCACATTTGGTGATGGAAGCAATTGCAAGATCATTGGCCAAGGTATGGTTCAGCTTTATAACCTTCCTTTATTTAAAAATATTTTATATGTTGAGGGATTGAAACACAACCTTCTAAGCATTTCTCAGATATGCGATAACAACCATAGTGTAAATTTTTCTAATCAAGGTTGTGAGATATTTAATAAAAAGGGTTCTGTTATATTAACTGGTCGTAGAACTTCTTAAAACTGCTACATCGTTAGTGATGCAAGCTTATCTACTCAATCGTGTTACATGGTCCATACCGATGAGACTGAATTATGACATAAACGCCTTGGACATGTACACTATCGGAACTTATTTAGATTGAGAAAAAGAGAACTAATTAGAGGTCTACCTAAATTGTAAAGAGTAGACAAAATATGTGGTGAATGCCAGTTGGGCAAACAGACTAGGAGTTCTCACAAGAAAGTGAACTCCAATACTACATCTAGACCACTCGAGCTTCTCCACATGGATCTTATTGGACCAACCAGAACGGAGAGTCGAGGAGGCAAAAAATACATCTTAGTTATCGTAGATGACTATACCAGATTCACTTGGGTATCGTTCTTAAAAGACAAAACTGAAACCCTGAATGAAGTGAAAAAGGTCATTAAACGAATCCAAAATGAAAAAGGTTCTCGTGTTAGTAAGATCCGTGGTGATCATGGATCCGAATTCGAAAATAGTAGTTTTGAGAAATTCTATAGCGATCAGTGAATATCGCATGTATTCTCTGTACCCAAAACACCGCAACAAAATGGTATAGTTGAAAGGAAAAACAGAATGCTTCAGAATATGACTAATGTTATGTTGAATAGTATGAAGCTCTCTAGAAATATTTAGGCTGAAGCAGTTAATACCGCATGTTATATTATTAATCGGGTTTATACCAGTAAATCTGATAATAAGACTGCTTATGAATTATGGTTTGAAAAGAAACCTACTATCAAATACTTTCGGGTTTTTGGCAACAAGTGTTATATTTTACGTGATCGTGAAAATTTGGAAAAGTTTGATACGAAGAGTGATGAAGGTATTTTTCTTGGTTATTCTTTTAACAGTCGAGCTTATAGGGTTCTAAATAAGAGAACTGGTGTGATTCAAGAGTCCATCAATGTGGTCATTGATGATCATTTGAATACACTAGCTCCGAGTTCAGATGATGATGAAGCTCTTATTATCGACAAACAAAATACCTCATCAAATCAAAAAGAATCTGAACCAAGGACTGTCAAAGATCATCCAACCAATCAAATAATTGGAAACCCTCTCACTGGAGTTCATAATCGCAAATAACTTGAGAATATATGTAATTACGTTTGTTTTACATCCCAAATAGAACCGGTCAACGTGAAAGAAGCACTTTCTAACGAAAATTGGATAGTTGCTATGCAGGATGAACTTAATCAATTTGTTCGTAATGATGTCTGGTATCTTGTTCCTAGACCTAAAGATAAACACATTATTGGAACAAAATGGATCTTTAAATATAAGCCTGATGAGCTTGGAAATATAATACAAAACAAGGCTAAACTGGTGGTACAAGGGTACACTCAGATTGAAGGCATCGATTATGATGAAACCTTTACTCCAGTCGCTCGCCTTAAATCAATCAGACTTTTTATTTCCATTGCATGCTTTAGAAAATTTAAGATTTATCAGATGGATGTAAAGAATGCCTTCTTGAATGACGATTTACATGAAGAAGTGTATGTTGAACAATCTTCAGGGTTTGAAGACCCCAAGTTATCTGACCATGTATTTCGTCTCAAAAAGGCTCTCTATGGTCTAAAACAAGCACCCAGGGCATGGTATGAGAAATTGACTAAATTCTTACTTCGTCATAGCTTTCAAGTAGGAAGTGTCGATAAGACACTCTTTGTTAAGAAGCATAACAATGATATTTTGATGGTTCAAATTTATGTTGATGATATTATTTATGGATCAACTTGCTCTAACATGTCTATTGAGTTTGTAGAGTTAATGAAATCAAGGTTCGAAATGACCATGGTTGGCGAAATAAATTACTTCCTAGGGTTGCAAGTAAAACAACAACCTGACGGAATTTTCATTTTCCAAACCAAGTATGCTACGAACTTGGTTAAAAGGTTTGGATTTGAGAAAGGTAAGAACTTTGATACTCCTATGAGTACAACGTTAAAACTCTCAAAAGACTCTACATGTAAAGATATAGATCCTAAACTATATCGTAGTATGATTGGTAGTTTGTTATATCTAACTACAAGTAGACCTGATATCGCATTTAGTGTTGATATTTGTACGAGATATCAGTCTAATCCTAAGGAATCACATCTTACTGCTGTTAAACGGATTATTAGATATGTCGTAAGTACTGCGAATCTGGGTCTTTGGTATCTTTTTTATACTAGTGTTCAATTAATCGGATACTCAGATGCTGATTGGGCTGGTAATATCGATGATAGAAAATCAACCAGTGGTGGTTGTTTTTACATTGAAAATTACTTAGTTTCTTGGTTCATCAAGAAACAAAGCTCTATATCGCTCTCTACTACTGAGGCTGAGTATATTGCAGTAGGATATGCATGTACTCAACTAGTTTGGATGAAACGCATGCTAAGCGATTATGGAATTAATCAAGATTCAATGATCTTACATTGTGATAATTCCAGTGCTATAAATATTTCCAAAAATCTAATCCAACATTCACGTACTAAGCACATTGACATTAAGTATCATTACATTCTTGAGTTGGTTGAAGAAAAAGTTATTTTCTTAGAATATATACCAACCGAAACTCAACTTGCTGATATATTTACTAAACCACTTGAAAAAAGCAAGTTTAATAAATTAAAATTTGATCTTGGTATGTGTATTTTACATTGAATATTCTTGCTTACATGTATCATAGTGTACTATATTAAGTATTATTTGTGTTTAAATCTCAATTTTTTCATTAAAAATGTATTTTTTTGGTCGATACTCGACCGGTCGTATCTGTACATGACCAGTCGTCGTACGACCAGTCGTGAACCACACTCGACCGGTCGTGGAGCTTGTGAATATGATATATTTTGGAGAAATCTCCTTCTTCTTCATTTCCACTTCGACCTAGACGAGTCGTGGCTCGACCAGTCTTAGGATTTCTTATTTTTCTTAAAGGTGAATCCTATTTCATCATTTTTCTTGAAGATTCATGCTCTCTATGCTTTGATTTGATTATTGTGTAGCTAGATTTCATCTCTTATTGGGTTTTTTGTTCACTCCCCAAGTGCAGGGTTGTGATGTAGTAATAACTCGGTAAGACCGAGGTCGAATCCCAAGGGACTGAAACTTGTACATTTTCTAAAATTAACTGGAAATAGAACTAGAATGAGATGAAATCTGAATTGAATTATAAATTGAGGAATAATTGTAAACTATTAATCTAAAACTTATAGGAGAAATCAGAGGTAAGGAATCTAGGGATTCAGAGGATCCACTTGTAGAGATCAGGGAGAACTTATGCTTGCATCAAAAATTATGAAAATTATTGAACTGCCGTTGATCTAGTTTTCAAATAGATGAAAGGTGTATGAATTAGAATGGATTCCATCACCAAACCATACCCAAAGACTATGGCAAACAACAGAATTAAACTAATTACCACCCAATCACATGTATAAAAGTTAGGAAGGGTACCGACATCCAACCATGCCCAGGAGACTATGGTGAACAACGGGACGTCCTAACGTCATAAACATAAAAGGGATAAGAAAATATTCAAAGCATTGCAGACCCATTGTAATTTTAGTCACAACAGACCATTAAAGACCAAAAATATTTCCATTAAAATCAAACTAAAACCAACTTCAATTCAAAAATTAAAATTAAATTAAAAGCATATAATCTCTCATCTCACTACAAGCTTCACCTCCTAGCCCTAGCTAGGAGGATTTAGCCTGCCATGGATGGGCTCAATCCAAATAAATAAAGAGAAAAAGAAAAGGAAGAGAAAAGGGAAAGAAAAAAAACCAAGCTCCTCTCTCTCTCCTCTGCCCACGTTGAAACCCAAGCTTGAGCCCTCTGTTCTTCCTCCCCAGACCCTGAATAAATGCTCCCCACGTCCAAAAACCTCCTTTTATAGCTGCTGGAAGGCTGGAGTCAGTGACAGAGTTGTAGCAGGACACAGAGTGCAATTTTCGCAGCCAAGTTCGGTACCATGAAACACGCCACTTTCATCGCTCAAATTCTAAAGAAACACCGTCCCTTAGTACTTTCTTGGGTCCTCTACATGATAGACGGTTCAGATCTGCCATATGATCAAAGATGGTGGGCCAAAACTGTCCGGAAAAGTCAGTTTTCGCGGATGTGCGAAACCTTTCGCACCATTTCGCTGTTGTGGTCGGTGGGCCCCACAGAAGCATTTTCTGGAAAATTCACCCCATCCATTGGATTCAGAACGAAATTTCAGTCAAGAATGGGTAGTTTTGAACGTTCATTGACGTGTCCCAGAGAAGAAATAACTAAAAGATCAGATTTGAACGCTACCGGGCAGCCCTTTTGTGGCCTCTGTATCTCACACATGTGCATGCATGAGTGAAAAGCGACAACATGGTTTTGTAGTGCTCGCAGCTGTCTACACGGTGGACGGCTTGGATTGAGCTTATGGGGCACGTGTGTGGCCCACAGCTAATCGCAAAAATCAACGTCGGTCGGTTACGCGACCGTGAAAAACGGAAATTTCCGTTTTTTAAAAGATGATGCGGGTCAGCTCTTGCGCTGACCCATCGTTTGGTCCGGTGCACCTCGTATGCACGTACATATGTAATGTACACACCATGTATACAGGCCCCATTGCAATGTATTTTAGAAATCCAATTCGCCCATTCTGTTCCTCATATTGTTTTACCCGTTGAGAACAATTATCAAGCATATCCAGCTGGCGGGTGGGCCCAGAATCAATGGTTTATGGACTGATCTGTCAGTTGGGGCACTTCCCGAGATCTTCAATGGCTAAAATTTTATATGTATGGTTAATTTATGGTCCTCAGGCAACGTATGAAGTTTCGAGCCGAACGGATGGTGGGAACCTCGTGACCTTGCATTCTGGACGTCCTTCAGGCCACTTGAGCTTCAATTTCTAACTTTTCTCGGATTTCTGACCATATATATTTGTCAATCTTGGTCCCCTGGAGTGTGTCCCTTGCCTGTGGCGTCAACAGAGTGTTAAATTCATACTTTTAGCAACTTTTTGCAGTTCATGCTTTCAACTACACCCTGTATCACAAACACGGCAAAACGGGCCATTAAACGGCATTATGTAAGTAAATTCAGGTAATAAATGGGGTCTAATATGCAGTATTTGACCCTCAACACAACCCCCAACCAGCATTTTGCTAGTCCCGAGCAAAATATGCGAAAAATAAGTTGAGATTTATATGAAAATTTCTGTAAAGCCGAATGATTTTTGAGAAATAATCCAGTCATTAGAATTCTACGATTCATGAATATTGGGCATTATTTTCTCCTGAACTCAAGCGCACGGTAGACTTCATAATCAAGTGTAAAGTATCAATCCATCAATTAGAAAAAATTTAAACATTGAGATCCATGGACGTATAGTCTAATCTCGGCTTATCATCATTAAGAGATCCAATCGTCAATTTCATGAAATCATTGGTAACCGACAAGAAAATTCATGATAACTAAAACCTAATCCAAAACTTGCCTCATAGATTAGCCTATTAACTTTTGATTTTTCTATTCAAAGTAATGCCAAGGAAGGGGAATCAAATCCTCACCTATAGGGAGCAAACCTATGGTGAAGATCGTACACCTGACTCTTTTTAGATATCATTCATGGGGAATTAACTCCACACCTATAGGGAGCAAACCTATGGTGAAGATTAATTATCCAACCTTTCCAATTTTTATACCATGATGGCAAGATATTTCAGGCTGGTTCCTTTCGTGCTTAGTGATTACCAAATTAACCCTTCAATATTAGACTGAAGTCTTAATGTGCAAGCAAGACGTGTCCTGAAATCATGATTCAATCAATGTTTACAACTTCTAATCATGGATTAATAATTCACCTAACTATGAAATCTAACAGATACAGAATCCAATAGTCATAAATCCACCATTATGTACCTTGAAGATCTAAATTAGGGATATCTGTCAAAATCACTTCGAATTTGTAGAAATTTTTAGAAAATTTTTTTTTAAAAATTTTTTTACAATTTTTGCTCAAGACCAAGAAAATACTGATTAGGAAACCTAATCTCCCACCCCCAACCTAAAATCTACATTGTCCTCAATGTAAAAGATATGAGCATGCAATGCACATGGGACAACGAAAGTAAATGAGAAGTGATGGGAAGATAGTACCTGAATAACGAATCAAGAGAGTTTCCAATAGATCGAGGCATGGAAGCTTGTCAGCATGAGAGAGAAAGCAGAACAAAAATAACAAAAATAAAATCCTACCTATACCACTTTCGCAGGTGCTATCGATTGCATTTAGCGTATGCAACAAGCCTTTAAACCCCTACGTTACCCCTAGCGGACGAGTTGTAGTCTCGTGAGGGTTTGCAGTAATGTTACCCACAAACATTGAACTAACTAACCTATGAAAGCGACTATCCTAAACTTATGAAAGTGATAAACCTACCTATACCTCCATCAGACTAGGAGATCAGTCCTAGTAAACAGGAGCAATCAGAGGCATGGACATGTCCTCTGAATCAAATGTCTCAACAAATGGCTTTAATCGATGTCTATTAACTTTAAACTCCTTGCCATTGTCGGGATCTCCCCCATGAGGATAAGCAGTAACAATAATGTAATGGCCGGTCCAACGAGATCGAAGCTTACCCGGAAAGAGATGTAGTCGAGAGTCATATAAGAGGACTTTCTGACCTGGCGTGAATGATTTCTGTAGAATATGTTGATCATGAAACGCCTTCATCCTGTCCTTGTAAATTCTCGAGTTTTCGTACGCATCGTTTCGGATTTCTTCAAGTTCATTTAACTGAAGTTTGCGTACGAGCCAGCGTTGTCCAGATTGAAATTCAGATTTTTGATCGCCCAGTATGCTTTATGTTCCAATTCCACAGGCAAGTGACAGGCTTTCCCATAGACAAGTCTAAAGGGAGATGTTCCAATAGGAGTTTTGAAAGCAGTACGGTACGCCCATAAGGCATCGGTCAATCGGATTGACCAGTCCTTACGATCAGGGTTAACTGTTTTCTCTAGGATATGTTTGATCTCCCTATTAGAAATCTCAGCTTGTCCACTTGTTTGTGGATGGTATGGGGTGCTCACCTTATGAGAGATACCGTATTTCTTCATTAAGCTCTCAAATAGTCTATTGCAGAAGTGTGAGCCCCCGTCACTAATGATGGCTCGAGGTGTTCCGAACCGCGACAGGATATTTTCTTTCAAAAATTTAATGACCGTGCGATGGTCATTTTTGCGGCACGGAATTGCTTCGACCCATTTAGTGAC
Source organism: Magnolia kwangsiensis (assembly GCA_037074715.1). Taxonomy (NCBI): domain Eukaryota; kingdom Viridiplantae; phylum Streptophyta; class Magnoliopsida; order Magnoliales; family Magnoliaceae; genus Magnolia; species Magnolia kwangsiensis. The sequence goes on from CM073587.1 coordinate 70,829,582, forward strand.
ATAGTCTACGGCGAGCAAAATATACAGATTTCCAAATGATTGGGGGAATGGTCCCATGAAATCAATGCCCCAACAATCAAATGCTTCTATAATAAGGATGGGATTCAAAGGCATCATATTTCGACGGGACAATGCTCCCAATTTTTGACAACGCTCACAAGCTTTGCAAAACTCATGAGTGTCCCTGAACATAGTGGGCCAGTAAAAGCCACACTGTAGAATCTTGGCCGTGGTCTTTTTAGCAGAAAAGTGACCACCACAGGCCTGTGAGTGACAGAAGGAGATGACACTCTGATGCTCATCGTCTGGTACATATCTCCTTAAGATTTGGTCTGGGCAATATTTAAACAAATATGGATCGTCCCAGAAAAAGTTACGCACCTTGGTAAAGAATTTCTTCTTATCTTGTGACGTCCAGTGTGTCGGTATGGCACCTGTAGCAAGATAATTAGCAATATCAGCGAACCAAGGTGAATGGGAGACTCTAAACAGTTGTTCATCAGGGAACATGTCATTGATATGGGTCGCCTCAAGGGAATCAGAGGTATTAAGGCGAGAAAGATGATCGGCCACTACGTTCTCTACTCCCTTTTTATCTTTAATTTCCAAATCAAATTCTTGGAGTAGAAGGATCCATCGTATTAGGCGGGGCTTAGAATCATTCTTAGAAAGAAGATACTTAAGTGCCGCGTGATCTGTGTAGATAATGATCTTGGATCCGATCAGGTAGGACCTAAATTTGTCCAAAGCGAACACTACGGCTAAGAGTTCCTTTTCCGTAGTCGAGTAGTTCACTTGGGCAGGATTTAGAGTCCTACTTGCGTAGTGAATAACGTAAGGCCGCTTATCTTTTCTCTGGCCTAGAACCGCTCCAAGAGCATAATCAGAGGCGTCGTACATAAGTTCAAAAGGAAGACTCCAGTCGGGTGGCTGCATGATAGGTGCAGTGGTTAACATGCCCTTAAGCTTAGTGAAAGCTTCTTGGCACTGCTCAGTCCACTCGTATGGTATATCCTTTTGAAGAAGATTACATAAAGGACGAGAGAGGAGATTAAAGTCCTTTATGAATCGTCTGTAAAAGCCTGCGTGTCCTAAGAAGGATCGCACATCTCTGATGTTCTTGGGTGGAGGTAGGTTAGAGATAAGATCGATTTTTACCTTATCTACCTCGATTCCTTTGGACGAGATGATATGCCCAAGGACAATTCCCTTTTGAACCATAAAATGACACTTCTCCCAGTTAAGTACCAAATTCTTTTCTTCACATCTTTTCAGCACACATTTAAGACTTGCTAAGCATTCGCTAAAAGATGAACCAAAAACAGAGAAATTGTCCATGAAGACCTCTAGATATTTCCCCACCATATCAGAAAAGATACTCGTCATGCATCGCTGAAAGGTGGTAGGGGCATTACATAGCCCGAATGGCATCCTTCTGTAAGTAAAGGTGCCATAGGGACATGTAAATGTGGTCTTTTCCTGATCCTCAGGGGCGATTTCAATCTGATTATAACCTGAATACCCGTTAAGGAAACAATAATAGGAATGACCAGCTAGCTTTTCCAGGATTTGATCAATGAAGGGCAAAGGAAAGTGGTCTTTTCTTGTGACGGTATTCAGCTTTCTGTAGTCAATGCACATTCTCCAACCAGTAGTAACTCTGGTCGGCATGAGTTCATTATTGGCATTGGCTACGATGGTGATCCCGGACTTCTTAGGAACTACCTGAGTTGGACTCACCCATTGACTATTGGATATGGGGTAAATGATCCCCACTTCCAATAGTTTGAGAACCTCGGCCTTAACCACTTCCTTCATGTTTGGATTTAGTCTACGTTGTGATTGCCGAACAGCCTTTGCATTGTCCTCAAGATATATACGGTGAGTACAAATCGATGGGTTAATTCCCTTGAGGTCCGCTATCGTCCATCCAAGAGCTCCCTTATGCTCAATGAGAGTAGATATCAGCATACTCTCCTGTTCTTTCTCCAGGTGGGCAGAAATCACCACCGGATATGTCTCATCTTGACCTAAATAGACATATTTTAAATCAGAGGGCAAAGGTTTTAGGTCAAGCTTCGGTGGCTTGAGGTTAGACGGTAGAGGCACTACATAAGTTTGGGGCAATTCTTCAATGTGTGGCCTCCACCGGTTAACTTTAAGTACCGGTGCAGTATCAAGCATGGCACACGTCTCCCTAATTATATCATCATCAAGATCATGGGAGTGGGCCAGGCACGTCTCTAGAAGATCAGAGGATAAGGTGAGAGGCGTTTTATCTTCCACAAAAGAATCAATCATATTAACATCGTGGAAATCGTCATCATCCTCTGAGTTGCTGCCGTTATTAAAAAAGATATTCGATTCCAATGTCAAATTTCCAAAGGACATAGTCATGACACCATTCCTGCAATTGATAATTGCATTTGAAGTGGACAGGAATGGGCGACCAAAAATGACGGGAATCTGAGTGCTCGTGTCATTGATGGGTTCGGTGTCCAAGATGATAAAATCAATAGGGTAGTAGAATCTATCCACCTGGACCAACACATCCTCGATGATCCCTCTTGGTATACGAACAGAACGATCAGCAAGTTGTAGTGTGGTTCGAGTGGGTTTTAATTCACCCAAACCTAACTGTTGGTATACCGAATAGGGAATTAGATTGACGCTCGCTCCTAAGTTAAGAAGTGCGTGATCAATTCGATAGTTCCCGATTACACATGATATGGTTGGACAACCGGGATCTTTGAATTTTTACAGCACATCTTGTTTCAGGATGACACTCACTTTCTCAGTCAAGGAGATCTTCTTTTGAACATTTTTCTGTCGTTTGGTAGTGCATAAATCCTTTAGAAATTTAGCATATGAAGGAATCTGTTTTACAACGTCAAGCAGAGGAATGTTGACTTTCACTTGTTTCAACACCTCTAGGATATCCTGAGAGTTAGATAAACGTTTTGGTTCAACCAACCGTTGGGGAAACGGAACAACTGGCTTTTTTAGAGGTTCCGGTTCAAATTTTTGTGGGGCGCCACTAGATCCATCATTGTTGTCCTCTTCTGGTTCTTGAGGCTTTTCGGGCCTAACCAGAAGGGTTTTATCAATAACCTTTCCACTCCTAAGAGTAGTGATGGATTTAGCATGCCCCATTTGATTTGAAGAGCTGGGATCACTTGTCTCGTATTGCGGTTTCGGATTAGGGATTGGTTGTGCAGGGAGCATCCCTTTTTCCATAGTCGTCATACGTGAATCTATTTTTTGCATAAAATCTGAAATTCCTTGCATTGTCCGAGCCAGCTCTTGTATGGAAAATTGAACCGATTCTTCTTGAGGTTTTCCCTGATTTGGAGTTTGATTGAAGAAACCTTGAGGGGTAGCAGTTTGTCCGTTCCTCCAACTAAAATTCGGATGATTTTTCCAGCCAGGATTGTATGTATTAGAGGGTGGTCCATTGAAAGGTCTTTGATAGTTATTTATGGCATTAGATTGTTCATTCAATACATCTCGAAAGGCAGGTATTGAAGGACAATTTTCAGTAGTATGAATGTTGCAATCACAGATGCCGCAAACACTTTCATTAACCTTTTCCTTCCTTCCTTCTATGGCCTCAAATTTTCTGGTGATATTGGCCACCTTAGCGTTAAGATCATTATCCTCTTTCAGGAGATATATTCCTCCTTTTTCCCTTAAATGAGTCGGCTTAAACATAGTGTTCGTCCTTGGGTAATAGTCCCATGATTGTGTTTTTTCAGCGAGACTATCGAGGTAATCTCATACCTCGTCGACATTTTTATTAATAAAATCTCCATTACACATTGTCTCGACCATTTGGCGCATGGAAGATGTTAGCCCATCATAGAAAAAATTCGTAATGCGCCATATTTCAAAGCCATGTTGTGGGCATGCATTAACCAGATCCTTGAACCTTTCCCAACATTGGAAGAATGTTTCATCTTCCTTTTGGGCAAAGTTCATGATTGCTCTCCTAAGGGTAATTGTCTTATGATGTGGGAAAAATTTCTTTATAAATTTCCTCTGCATATCATTCCATGTGCCAATGGATCTAGGACGCAGTGAATGTAATCACGTCTTGGCTTTTTCTTTCAAGGAAAATGGAAAGAGTTTTAGCCTAATAGTATCCTCAGATACATTAGGAAAGTATAAGGTGCCTATGATTTCATCGAACTCTTTCAGATGCAAGTATGGTTCTTCAGACTCAAGCCCATGGAACTTAGGAAGGAGTTGGATAACCCCTGGCTTGATGTCCATATGTCCTGTATTCTCAGGAAAAATCATGCATGAGGGCGTACTCACCCCCGCCAGTTGTAAATAATCTCGTAAAGTACGAGGCGGGGGTGCCTGATGCACCTCATTCTCATCATGTACTTCCTCAACCCCTGGTTGGGGTAGTGCTTGAGGTTGATTTTTAGCCATAACGTCTTCTAACTCAGGAGAATTCAAGTGGTGTCTAGTCTTGCGATGGACAGTCAACCCCTCAACTAATCCTCCTTCAGTCACGAGACGTCGAGTGTTGTCGCGTGCCCAATGGGGCATAAAACACACTCAGCCCTCAAATTCTAACTTAAACCTAAAAAAAAAAAAAAAAAAAAAAAATCTAGGAAAAGAGAGGGTTGGAGAGAAGTTACCAAATCGGAGTTCCTAAAAAAAAAACCTGCAAAACAAACCAAAATAAGTTAGGTTCTAAGAGTAGAAAGTCCTAATTAAAAATAAACTAATTTCTAGGGAAAAGAAGAAATTCCAAAGAAAGAAGAATTAGAAAGAGCTTACTAAATTAGAAACTTCCTACAAAATAGAAAAATTGAGTTAGTTCTAAAAATTAGATAGAAGGAAGAATAGAAAGTTTCTAAAGTTAGGAAAAATTTCTAATAAGAAAAATAACTAAGCTTCTACCTAGAATTAAAAATTTCTAAAAAGAAAATCTAATCATAAAACTAATTAATTTCAGAAAAACACAGCCGACAGTCCCCGGCAACGGCGCCAAAAACTTGTTCACTCCCCAAGTGCAGGGTTGTGATGTAGTAATAACTCGGTAAGACCGAGGTCGAATCCCAAGGGACTGAAACTTGTACGTTTTCTAAAATTAACTGGAAATAGAACTAGAATGAGATGAAATCTGAATTGAATTATAAATTGAGGAATAATTGTAAACTATTAATCTAAAACTTATAGGAGAAATCAGAGGTAAGGAATCTAGGGATTCAGAGGATCCACTTGTAGAGATCAGGGAGAACTTATGCTTGCATCAAAAATTATGAAAATTACTGAACTGCCGTTGATCTAGTTTTCAAATAGATGAAAGGTGTATGAATTAGAATGGATTCCATCACCAAACCATGCCCAAAGACTATGGCAAACAATAGAATTAAACTAATTACCACCCAATCACATGTATGAAAGTTAGGAAGGGTACCGACATCCAACCATGCCCAGGAGACTATGGTGAACAACGGGACGTCCTAACGTCATAAACATAAAAGGGATAAGAAAATATTCAAAGCATTGTAGACCCATTGTAATTTCAGTCACAACAGACCATTAAAGACCAAAAATATTTCCATTAAAATCAAACTAAAACCAACTTCAATTCAAAAATTAAAATTAAATTAAAAGCATATAATCTCTCATCTCACTACAAGCTTCACCTCCTAGCCCTAGCTAGGAGGATTTAGCCTGCCATGGATGGGCTCAATCCAAATAAATAAAGAGAAAAAGAAAAGGAAGAGAAAAGGGAAAGAAAAAAAACCAAGCTCCTCTCTCTCCTCTGCCCACGTTGAAACCCAAGCTTGAGCCCTCTGTTCTTCCTCCCCAGACCCTGAATGAATGCTCCCCACGTCCAAAAACCTCCTTTTATAGCTGCTGGAAGGCTGGAGTCAGTGACAGAGTTGTAGCAGGACACGGAGTGCAATTTTCGCAGCCAAGTTCGGTACCATGAAACACGCCACTTTCATCGCTCAAATTCCAAAGAAACACCGTCCCTTAGTACTTTCTTGGGTCCTCTACATGATAGACGGTTCAGATCTGCTATATGATCAAAGATGGTGGGCCAAAACTGTCCGGAAAAGTCAGTTTTCACGGATGTGCGAAACCTTTCGCACCATTTCGCTGTTGTGGTCGGTGGGCCCCACAGAAGCATTTTCTGGAAAATCCACCCCGTCCATTGGATTCAGAACGAAATTTCAGTCAAGAATGGGTAGTTTTGAACGTTCATTGACGTGTCCCAGAGAAGAAATAACTAAAAGATCAGATTTGAACGCTACCGGGCAGCCCTTTTGTGACCTCTGTATCTCACACGTGTGCATGCATGGGTGAAAAGTGACAACATGGTTTTGTAGTGCTCGCAGCTGTCTACACGGTGGACGGCTTGGATTGAGCTTATGGGGCACGTGTGTGGCCCACAGCTAATCACAAAAATCAACGTCGGTCGGTTACGCGACCGTGAAAAATGGAAATTTCCATTTTTTAAAAGATGATGCGGGTCAGCTCTTGCACTGACCCATCGTTTGGTCCGGTGCACCTCGTATGCACGTACATATGTAATGTACACACCATGTATACGGGCCCCATTGCAATGTATTTTAGAAATCCAATTCGCCCATTTTGTTCCTCATATTGTTTTACCCGTTGAGAACAATTATCAAGCATATCCAGCTGGCGGGTGGGCCCAGAATCAACGGTTTATGGGCTGATCTGTCAGTTGGGGCACTTCCCGAGATCTTCAATGGCTAAAATTTTATATGTACGGTTAATTTATGGTCCTCAGGCGACGTATGAAGTTTCGAGCCGAACGGATGGTGGGAACCTCGTGATCTTGCATTCTGGACGTCCTTCAGGCCACTTGAGCTTCAATTTCTAACTTTTCTCGAATTTCTGACCATGTATATTTATTAATCTTGGTCCCCTGGAGTGTGTCCCTTGCCTGTGGCGTCAACAGAGTGTTAAATTCATACTTTTAGTAACTTTTTGCAGTTCATGCTTTCAACTACACCCTGTATCACAAACACGGCAAAACGGGCCATTAAACGGCATTATGTACGTAAATTCAGGTAATAAATGGGGTCTAATATGCAGTATTTGACCCTCAACATTTTTCAAGGGTTTCTTCTCAATTTGCTGATCTAGAGAAAACTCATCCTTTCTTTTGTGCATTTCTCTTGCTCTTTCTATATCTTTTTGAATATGGATGCTAGAGGGAAGAAAAAAATATCCCGTAGTCTATCCATATCTAGATCTACACCGATAACAAAACGGCACCTTCGGTCACCCGAAGATGATTCTCAAGATGTACGGGATTTGCGTGTCCGTAGTGTTATCGTTGAGCATACCGTTGATCTCAATCACATTGCTCCATATGGTATTGTCCCTCTCCTTGAATCTGTTGGCTGGGCTAACATTTTGCTTTGGAGTGGGCCTGTATACTAGTCACTTGCACATTCAATGGTTACATTTATCTCCGAATTCTCCCTTGACAACTTAACTTTTTCAATTGATACTAGAGAAGGGAAATTTGAAGTAGACCGTCATTTGAAATTAGGTATTATGGATATACCTGTTAATGATGAAGGTATACCGATTCATACTCTATGTGACAAACCATCTGAATCGGAAAAATACATGTTGACAAGAGATTTATGCAAAATTGTGTGCAATAGACACACAAAGGGAATGCGCTCCCTTCGAAGTATCTGTTACCTAGATACAGAGTATTACATCATTTTTTCATTTCAAATTTGTATCCTCGGTCCGGTAATAAAATCGAGTTGACTTCTTTCATGGTTCGTGTGTTGCATTTTATTGCTTCTAGTACCATGGTCTGCCTTCCTTCTTTGATATGTCATTTTATCATTCAGTTTCGTCTTCATCCGGGTCATAGTGATATTCCGTTTAGTTATCTTATGACTGTTTTAGCCACTCACATGCTTATTGATAAACCTGTTAATAAGGCACCAATTCATCATCTTATTTTCAACAATTCCAATCTTAATAAGATGAAGTTGGATTTGCTTCTTGGCCAAGTAAATGAAGGTGGTGATGGTGGTGAAGTTGGAAATGAAGGGGAAGCTGGCGATCTTCCTCAACAAGATGTTAATATGGATGATTTATTTGATGATATAGAAATTGATTCGCCAAATGATCCTAATTATGATCCATCTAGTCATGATGCACGCCTTCGTGCATTGGAGGAGAAGGTTGATAACATGAGTATAGCCCATGATATGCAGTTTAAATATATGCAAAAATATCTTCGTCGCATCAATAGAGGCTTACACCATATTGATCCGACTATCCCTGCTCCCTCTGGATCTGATTAGGCGAATTATCTTCTGGATAGTATAACATTATCTTTTATTTTGAATATTGTATTGTCTTTTGGATATTTTATTTTTGATATATATTCTGGATCTGATAATGGCTTGATGCTTCTGGTTTATATTTTGAAATATGATATGTTCTTTCATATTTCTTTCTTATTATCTGCTTACTATTACTCTCTATGTTGTTGTTATCTTTCCTATTGTGACTTTCCCTTGTCATTTTGTGACAAAAGGAGGAAGTAGTAAGGTAAAAGGGATTAGTATGGAAGGGGGAGTAATGTGTTTGGATTGATTGATTGAGAAGGATATATGGATTGAGAATATGGAGTCTTGATGTTTACATGTTGATTACTGTTTATATGAGTAGTACTCGTATTACTCAGGGGGAGTAGAGTAATTTGTGATTTTATGGCTCATGATTCCTTATTATCTTTTATGTTATGTGTTTTGTCACAAATTTGACAAATGGGGAGATTGTAAGTGCTATGATTTCATATCCATTTAGTTGTCAAATTTTGTGGTGCTAAAACCTATATCTATGTCTTGTATATCTTGTGTTTCATGTTTGAGACTATTCATTGCTTCAAGACATTGCATTTCAAGACAAGATCTTAAATGAAGAAAGTTTCAACTCATGGATGAAGAATTCAAGAATAGAAGTCTTCAAGTATGCATGTTCAAGATACAATCAAGTTCAAGTATAGTAGAAGACTTTGTCAATTCAAGATCAAGCTCAAGAAGGCCTACAACAAGATTCATAAATTCTCAAGCTTCTCTTAAGGGTCATCTGAGTATACAGACTATCAATGTCCATCTCACTTTTAAGGTTTGTTTGACCTTAGATTGACCTTAGGATGGGCTTTACTGTAGGTCATTCTGGATACATAATTCATATATTTTAATATGCTTATTTCGGGCTATTCTAAGACCAGTCCTAGGGACTTTAAGACCAATCCTACCTCTGCTATGACCAGTCTTGAGTTTTTCAGGACCAGTCCAAGGTTGTTGAAGATTTTTGGATCTTTCTGGTTGTCCTACAACTAGTCCTGGACATCCTACGACCAGTCCTGTGAGCTGTATGACTCGTCCTTCGACCAGTCTTAGGCCTATGACTCAAACTCCAGCAACTAAATTGGGGGTCCTATGACCGGTCATAGGTGGCCCAGACCGGTCGTAGACTTTATAAGACCAGTCGTGGAACAACAAATCCTTATCCTGTGAAAATCTTTGAAAATTTTTGAAGCTACGACCAGTCCTAGGATCCTAAGACCAGTCGTAGATGGGATTTTTCAGGCTATAAATAGAGCACGAACTTCAGAGTTTTAGCAATTCAAATTCAATTCTATTCAAGAATTCTTTAGGCTATACTCTGAGATAAGTTTGTGTTGTTTTTAAGCTACTTTGCGCTCATTTAATATTCCTTTTGCTAGCTTGTTTATTATTTGATTTTGATCTACATTCCAATCTTATTTGAAAAGGGAAAGTTCTGATATTCCTTCTTCTTAGATTCAAAATCAAATAGAACTAGCCCTTTTGATTTAAAATCAATTAAACTTAGAACCATTCTTAAAGTGAGTATTGGACTTTGAACGTTGAATCAAACTTCTACTCCGATTAGTTCAACCGGGCTACTTCAAAAGGAGATTCAGGTATTTTACATTTGTGTAATTTACTTTCTTTGGTTTTGTTTGAGATTTTCCAGAAAAATCTCATTGTATTGGTTATCTGAGGAGAGCCAGAAAACTCAGATTGTGTGGGTTTTTGGATTGTGTAAGCCCGAGATCAATGACACAATTGTGAAGGTTTTAGGTGAACCTGTGAAACCTATTTTGATAGTGCATGCTAATATCCCCCGTGTGAGGATATTAGGAGTGGAGTAGCATTCTGTGTGGCTGTTGGAAAACAATTGGTGTACACACAGGCGAACCACTATATATCGTTGTGTTGTGGATGTGCTTATTCTTTCATTTCTTTATTCATTCAGTTTTGTGGTTTGTATTCATGGATGAATGTTGTAATCTTTTTATTCCAAGCAAGTGTGGGGAATGTTGTGATAACTTAGGATTTATTTCTGCAAGTTATTTTGATTGCTTTACCTTTTCATTCCTCTTTGGTTTGTGATACAAGGACGTTCTAGAAATAAGGTTGTCCTACCTTAAACCTTTGGTTTTTGGTGTAAGGTTGTCCTTAGAACTGATATAGTATCATTCTCTTTATTTTAGGCTATTGAGATTAATTTCGATTCAGCATTGTGCTTTATTTCTTTTATTATTCGGCTATTTTAGTTTTATTTGGCATTGCCCTATTCACCCTCCCTCTAGGGCATATAGCTAGGCCCCTTTCAGGTTGAACTAACTGCCAATAGGTAGTTCCAGGTTATTCCATTCTCCTGGTCTCCTTGGACTATATACATGGTTTGTGGTGTAAGCTTCTGTCATGGGAGAATAGTTCTCAAAGGCCTGCAATGTGTAAAGGCTAGACAGCTATGTATGTGTTTGTTTCTTCTTGTCATTTGGTCAGGTGTGCCTTGTCCTTCTTAACTGGCCAAATGATGTGTTTAGTAATGTTTTTTGAGTTAGCTCGTTGTTGTTGTTGTTGATGACGATGATGATGATGATGATGCTACTTGTATTGTCAGGTTTGGGTCTCCCACAACCAAAACATATGGTATATCAAGAGAGAAGTAGCAACTACACCACTGTTTTAAATGAAACATACCTTAATTTAATTAATTATCCTTTACTTAAACAAAAAAGAGGAACATTTCATATTTTATTTACTATTTTTTCTTTCTTTTCTTCCTTGAGATACATATCGAGGATTGCAAATCAACCATTTAATTCAAGCGTGGTTGTAGTTGTTAATTTGACATATTTCCTGCCTTCATTCTGTTTCATGCTATCCTGTATACTTATAGTTTTCCTTTACTCCACAGACTTCTGCACATGTCTGTTTGATAACAGATTTTTTCCTAGGTGGGGAGCTATTTTCTTTGCTTGACAAGTAGCCTATGAAGATTTTTAAAGAGGAAGCTGCAGGGTATCTTCAATGAGTAATTCAATAATTCCCTCAATTTTGAGACTCCAACCAAGAATGGCTCTTCATGGTTGCCATGCCATTTTTATTTATTTATTTTTATTTTTTTCAGTTGATAATTAGATACTTCATGGTTGTTCTTGCATATCTTTTATAGCCATGGTCACAAAAATACTATGCTCTATGCAAAGTGGAATGAAAATGGTGACTATTCTCTGCAATGATAGTTGGGTGCAGGCTTTTCTTAGTTTTTTGGTCAGACATCTCCCAAGGGTTAACTCAGATCATGCCGCCTTGTTGCTCTCCTTCCCTAGTGCAGACCCCTCGGTTCCCAGACCGTTTCACTTCCAAAGAATGTGGTTGCTAGGTGACTTCTTTTCCAACATTGTGGCTGAGGCGTGGGGATCGGTCCTCTCTCCTTCGCCAATGGTCAACCTTTTGCTGAAATTAAAGAATGTTAAAATGCGGCTTAAAATTTGGAATAGGGATGTGTATGGTAATGTCTTTCAGAATGTTGCCAAAGTGGAATAAGAGCTCGCTCTTTTGGAAGCTTCTGCTCAAAGGGACGCTTCGGTTTCGGCTGCCGATATTGCAGGGGCTAAGCTCAAGTTATCCAATATGGAGCTAGCTGAAGAGATTTTTTGGAAGCAGAAATCAGGGGTTTTTTGGCTCAAGAAGGTGATAGGAACACTAAATTCTTTCATCTTTCAACGGCCGAGAAGAAGCGCAAAATGGGAATTTAGGAGATTCAGTCGGAGGATGGTAGTCGTATATATGACCAGCCCTCCATTCAGTGGGAGGCCATAAAATTTATGGAATCGTTGCTTGCCGTGGATGTGTCGTCCCCCTCTTCTCCCTCAATTATCGATTTTCTCTCCCACATCCCATCCCTGATCTTAGTGGAAGATAATGAGATGCTTCTTTGCAGTCCCTCCGTTGAGGAGGTCAGAGATGTAATGCTTAAGATGCCCAAGGATGGGGCTCCTAGCCCAGACGGACTGTCTGCGGCCTTTTATGCTGGGTGTTGGTACATCACTGGGGAGATGTTCATGCGGCTGCTATAGAGCTCTTTAGTAGGGATGCCCTGCTTAGGGCTTTCACTGCTACCCGGGTCTGTTTAGTTCCAAAAAAATCTGGGGCCAAATCCTTCTCTGACTACAGACCATCAGCTTATGTAACGTGGTTTATAAAATCTTTGTGAATATTTTAGCTGGAAGACTAGTGGTCCTCCTTCCTAATTTAATTTCCTTAGAGCAAGGGGCCTTTGTCAGAGGCCGCTTCATCACTGAAAACATTGCCCTCTGCCAAGAGGTGTTTCAGGATGTTGACAGAAGAGTTTGTGGGGGCAACCTTGTTGTCAAGCTTGACATGGAGAAAGTTTACGACCGGGTGGATTGGAATTTTTTGAAGTAGGTGCTCCTTAGATTCGGTTTTGCCTCAAATTGGGTCCAGCTTATTGAGGCCTGCTGGTGCAACAATTGGTTCTCGGTTCTAGTTAATGGGACCAGTTGCGGCTTCTTCAAATCTTCCCGTGGTCTTCGCCAAGGAGATCCCCTCTCCACCAGTTTGTTCATCATTTTAGCCAAAGTCCTCAGTAGGGGTCTCTCCTATCTCTCAGCCAGTGGTCTTTATACCCCGTTCAAAGTTAAAAGAGGTTGTAAGCAGATGACTCATCTGCTCTATGCAGATGATACGATTCTTTTTCTCAATGGGACCAAAAACTCACTTCTCCAGGTCAAGGCATTCTTCTCGTACTACTAGTCCATCTCTGGGCAAAAGATCAACCTTAGTAAGAGCGCCTTCTTCTGTTCGGCAAAGCTTGCCTCTTCCAGAATCAGAAACATCACTCAAATCCTTGGGATTGGGAGATCGTCTGGCAACCTCTCCTACCTAGGCATCCCGATGATTAATGGAAGGATTAGATGCAATGATTTCTCCCCTCTTGTTGACAAGCTGGCCGTGAGAATCGGTGGTTGGAAATCCCAAATACTTTCTTAAGAAGGTCGGCTAGCTTTGATTTCTTATATGCTAAGTGGGATCCCTATCAACACTCTCGCTGCCACGCCGGTCCCAAAAAAAGTCTTGAATGACATCAAGAGGATGTTCGCTAATTTCTTCTGGTGTTGTAAGGAGGGAAAACGAATGCTGCATTGGAAGAACTGGGCCTTTCTTGCTAGGCCGAAGTCAGAGGGTGGTCTTGGCATCAAAAGGCTGAAAGAGGTTATACACTGTCTCCATATGAAGCTGGCCTGGGGCATTAAAATCGATTGGCAAGGGAGCCTTTGGGGTTGTTTCATGCATTCAAAGTACTGGCAGGGTTCGCCGACAGCTTTCTCTCTTAGTAGGTCTGTGTAGGTCTCCCCCTTTTGGAAAGCTCTGATTCTTCTGTTCCCGATTTTAGATGATCATGCGCAGCTGCTTGTTGGCAGCGAAACTAGCAGCATGTGGCGCAACAACTAGTCTAGGTTAGGCCCATTGACGTCATCTCACTCGCATATTCCTACGTCGTCGGCTGACTGTGGTATTACTAGTTTTTTTTATCCTAATGGGCTGAAACAATTCATCCCAGTCCCTCTCCCTGACTGGCTCCGTGAGATTATTGCCCAAGGAAGATTCTGCACTTCTGACGGTGATGATAAGCTTGTTTGGTCTCCAGACCAGGCAAGGAAGTTTTCTGTCTCTTCCACTTGGAACGTCATCCGCGAGCGAGGAACAGTGCTCGCTTGGCCAAATTTTGTCTGGAACTTAGTGATTCCCCCCAAGATTTCTCTCCTTACATGGAAAATTCTATTCTGATCCCTCCCCATCGATGTCCTCATCCAGGAGAAGGGGGTTCAAATGGGCTCAAAATGTTCCTATTGTCTTGAAGAGCACACCTCTAGTCCTTGTGCGGAATCCCCTCTCCACCTCTTCTTGGAAGGTGTGCTGGCCTCTACCATTTGGCGCCAAGCTGTAAATACGTTCGGGTTGCAGATTTTCAATCAAGCCTCCATCCAGGATCACCTTCATTGGTGGTGGAATAGGCCCCTGCCTCGTTCCATCAACCGCAATTGTTTTCGGCTAGCCCCAGTTTTCATCTTGTGGGAAATTTGGAAAGCGAGAAATGAGGCAAGGTTTGACAATAAACGGACTTCGTCGGCTGCCCTGCTATCAAGGGTGAAATGGTGGCTTTCCACTCTCTTCCCGACCTTATCTTCAGCTAGGCCTTCTTCTTCTCAGCCCAGGGTTGCAGCCACCAAGCCTCCCAGTCCTCTCGGGAATGCTCATTTTGTTTGTGGTTAAATGGATGAGACCTTCAGAGGGTTTTCTTAAGTTAAATGTTGATGGATCAGCCTTGTCCAATCTCGATCTAGCAGGGGGTGGTGGTATTGTTCATGACCACCTCAATAATATGCTTCTCGCGTTCACTTTCGGATACGGCAACACCTCAAATAATTTAGCTAAAGTGAGAGCGGTCCATGATGGTATTCTGATTTGCTTGAACAGGGGCCTTAACAATATCATTGTTGAGTCAGACTCAGCCTGGGTAGTGCGGTTTCTCCAGCTGAACTACACTCCCTCCTGAAAGTGGGCATACTAGCTTTTCAGGACTTCCTCCCTCTTGTCCAGAGGTTCTTTTAGGCTAGCGCATGTTCTCTGGGAAGCTAATGGCCCCACTGACAGTTTGGCGAAGCTCGACAGTAAGACACAGACCAACAATGTCTTTTCTACCATTTCCTCATTGCCTTGTATCACGAGAGGACTTTCTCTTCTTAACAAGGCGTGCCTTGGATCCATCAGAGCCCAAGCTCCTAGGCCTCTTCGCTAGTTTCTCCTTCCCTTCAGGTTTCGGTCCCAGTGGGTGTTTTTTGGGTTTTGTCTTCTATTTTCTGGTTCGGCTGGGTATTTGGGCTTTGTTGTATAGCAAAAGATAGGCAGGGCAGATCCTTTTTCTCTGTTCCCCGCCCGAAGTTTCTAGGTTGTATTGGTGCCCCTTTCCAATTAATGAAATTTTAGTTTCCTTAATATATATATATATATATATATGGGCATCTGATTGGGATTTTCTTGGAGTGCGGATTTCCCTTGGCACATTTTTTTTCTTTTGTATTATTGATTTCTACCATTTTCTCTTTCTTCACCATTAGACATGGTAGCAACAAAGCCTAATGGAGAAGGAATCTTCAAACTTACTGTGGGAGAGATGTGCAACAAGTAATATATTTATTTTAATTAGAAATTTTGTTTCAATTTTGATTTATATGTGGATTACATTGGGTTTTTAGATTTTCATGAGAAAACTTAAATGTATTCTCAAATCCATAAACCTAAACCTACACCTAATCCTAATCTCAACTCCCTAACCTAAACCTAAACCTAAACTTGAAAACCTAAACCTAAACCCGATCCTAAACCCGAACCCGATTTCTTAAACCTAAACTTATAACCTTAACCTTAATCTAAACCTATTCTCAAGTCCCAAAACCTATAACCTAAACATGAACCTTAACATATAACCTAAACCTTAACCTATAACCTAAACTCAATTCCCTAAACCTTAACCTATAACCCACACTTATAACCTATATCCTTTAACCTAAACATAAAACCTAAACCTAAACCTATTCTTATAATTTAAACCTATACTTATAACCTAAACCTATTCTCAAATCCTAAAACCTATAACCTAAACCTAAACCTTAACCTAAACCTAAACCTATAACCTAAACCTAAAACTTAAACCTAAACCTACACTTATAACCTATAACCTAAACCTAAACCTTAATGTATTCTCAAATCCCTAAACCTAAACCTACACCTAATCCTAATCTCAACTCCCTAACCTAAGCCTAAACTTGAAAACCTAAACCTAAACCCGAACCCGATTTCCTAAACCTAAACTTATAACCTTAACCTAAACCTATTCTCAAATCCCAAAACCTATAACCTAAATCTAAACCTAAACCTAAACCTTAACCTATAACCTAAACCTTAACCTATAACCTTAACCTATGGCCTAAACTTATAACCTAAACTCAATTCCCTAAACCTTAACCTATAACCTAACCTAAACTTAAACCTATAACCTACACTTATAACCTAAACCTAAACCTAAACCTAAACCTAAACCTATAACCTAAACCTATAACCTATAACCTAAATCTAAAACCTAAATGTATTCTCAAATACTTAAACCTAAACCTACACCTAATCCTAATCTCAACTCTTTAACCTAAACCTAAACTTAAAAACCCAAACCTAAATCTGATCCTAATTTCCTAAACCTAAACCTTAACCTATTCTTAATTCCCAATTACAATCCCATGCTCAAGGTATTTTCTTCATGATAAATTACGACATATGCTGTCTTTGATAATTTTAGAAAATATCATGTGCTGCCTTTGAGATCTATAACATAACATAAAAATAAAAGGATTATTAGTCCTACTTGTTGTAACTTCAGCCACTGCTTCAAATGGAGGGACTGCACAAAGATTTGGTTTGGGAGATTACTGATGGTGAACTAGCAGCTGCAACAAATATGAGAGTTACAAAGGTGAAAAAAAAATATAAGGCAGTCGGTAAAATAAGATGCATGATTTTCTTTTTCAACTGTTAGTCATAGATTGACAGTACTTGTTTCAATTTTCTTGGATGGATGATGAATATATTTGGGAATGTAAATGAAAATAAAAAAACTTATAATATATATATATATATATATATATATATATATATATATATATATATATGTTATCAATGGAGGATACCTTGTTTAGGGGGACATGAAATTCTTGTAGCTTATGGTATGGTGCCCCAATATTGGTTGTATGCTACTAGTATGTAGTAGATAATACTAGGTTCAATATTAGATAATACTAGAAAATCTCTAAACCTAAACGTTCACCTAATCCTACTCTACTCCTTAACCAATACCTAAACTTGAAAACCCAAACCTAATTCCGTACACGAACCCAAACCCGATTTCCTAAACCCAAACCTTAACCTATTCTCAATTCCCTAAACTGTAACCTATAACTTAACCTAAACCTAAACCTATAACCTACACTTAATTATAACCTAAACCTAAACCTAAACCTATACTTATAACCTAAAATTAAATCCCTAAACCTTAACCTATAACCAAACCCAAACCTATACTTATAACCTAAAACTATTCTCAAATCCCAAAACCTAGAACCTATAACCTAAACTCAATTCCCTAAACCTCAACCTGTAACCTAACCTAAACCTAAACCTCTAACCTTAACCTAAACATAAAACCTAAATCTAAACCTATACTTATAACCTAAACTTATTATTATAACCTAAACCTATTCTCAAATCCCAAAACCTATAACCTAAAGCTAAACCAATAACCTAAACTTAAAACCTAATTAAACCTAAACCTACACTTATAACCTATAACCTAAACCTAAACCTAAAAGCCAAAACGTAAACTCGATCTCGAATCTGAACCCGATTTCCTAAACCTAAACCTTAACGTATTCTCAAATCCCTAAACCTAAACCTACACCTAATCCTAATCTCAACTCCCTAATCTAAACCTAAACCTAAACTTAAAAACCCAAACCTAAACCCGAACCCAAACCCAATCTCAATTTTCGAAACCTAAACTTATAACCTTAACCTAAACCTATTCTCAAATATCAAAACCTATAACCTAAACCTAAACCTAAACCTAAACCTAAACCTATAACCTAAACCTTAACCTATAACCTATAACCTATAACCTAAACTCAATTCCCTAAACCTTAACCTGTAACCTAACCTAAACTTAAACCTACACTTATAACCTAAACCTATTCTCAAATCCGAAAACCTATATAACTTAAACCTAAACCTTAACATAAACCTAAACCTATAACCTAAACCTAAACCTACACTTATAACGTATAACCTAATCCTAAACCTAAAACCCAAACGTAAACCCAATCTCGAACCCGAACCCGATTTCCTAAACCTAAACCTTAACGTATTCTCAAATCCCTAAACCTAAACCTACACCTAATCCTAATCTCAACTCCCTAACCTAAACCTTAACCTAAACTTGAAAACCCAAACCTAAACCCAAACCCGAACCCGATTTCTTTAACCTAAACTTTTAACCTTAACCTAAACCTATTCTCAAATCCCAAAACATATAACCTAAATCTAAACCTAAATCTTAACTTAAGCCTAAACCTTAACTTATAACCTAAACCTATAACCTACACTTATAACCTATAACCTAAACCCTAAACCTAAACCTAAAACCTAAATGTATTCTCAAATCCTTAAACCTAAACCTAAACCTATAACCTAAACCCTAAACCTAAACCTAAAACCTAAATGTATTCTCAAATCCATAAACCTAAACCTACACCTAATCTTAATCTCAACTCCTTAACCTAAATCTAAACTTGAAAACCCAAACCATAAACCCGATCCCGATTTCCTAAACCTAAACCTTAACCTATTCTCAATTCCCTAAAGCACCTATAACCTAAACCTAAACCTAAAACCTAAACCTAAACCTAACACCTAAATGTATTCTCAAATCCTTAAACCTAAACCTACACCTAATCCTAATCTTAACTCCTTAACCTAAACTTAAACTTGAAAACCCAAACCCGAACTTGAACCTGATTTCTTAAACGTAAACCTTAACCTATTCTCAATTTCCTAAACCGTAATCTATAACCTAACCTAACTTAAACCTAAACCTATAACCTACACTTATAACCTAAACCTAAACCTATAACCTAAACCTGTAAACTTAACCAAAACGTAAAAATTAAACCTAAACTTAAACCCGATCCTGAACCAGAATCTGAATCCCTAAACCCTTAGCTTAAACCTAAAACCCAAACGTAAACCCGATCTCGAACCCGAACCTGATTTCCTATACCTAAACCTTAACTTATTCTCAAATCCCTAAACTTAAACCTATACCTAATCCTAATTTCAACTCCCTAACCTAAACCTAAACCTAAACATGAAAACCCAAACCTAAACCCAATCCCAAACTCGAATCTGAATCCCTAAACCCTTAAGCTAAACCTAAAGCCCAAATGTAAACCCGATCTCGAACCCAAACTCAATTTCCTATACCTAAACCTTAACATATTCTCAAGTCCCTAAATTTAAACCTACACCTAATCCTAATCTCAACTCCCTAACCTAAACCTAAACTTAAACTTGAAAACCCAAACCTAAACCCGATCCCGATCCCGAACTCGAACCCGATTTCATAAACCTAAACTTATAACCTTAACTTAAACTTATTCTCAAATCCCAAAAGATATAACCTAAACCTAAACCTTAACCTATAACCTAACCTTAACCTATAACCTAAACTCAATTCCCTAAACCTTAACCTATAACCTAACCTAAACCTAAACCTATAACCTACACTTATAAACTAAACCTAAACCAATCACCTAAACCTATAACCTTAACCTAAACATAAAACCTAAACCTAAACCTATTCACAAATCCCAAAACCTATAACCTAAACCTAAAACCTAAACCTAAACTTATAACCTATAACCTAAACCTATAACCTAAACCTAAACTTAAACCTTAACCTAAACCTAAACCTAAAACCTAAACCTAAACCTAATAACCTATAACCTAAACCTATAACCTAAACCTAAACCTAAACCTAAAACCCAAACGTAAACCCAATCTCGAACCCGAACCTGATTTCCTAAACCTAAACCTTAACGTATTCTCAAATCCTTAAACCTAAACCTACACCTAATCCTAATCTCAACTCCCTAACCTAAACCTAAACCTAAACCTAAACTTGAAAACCCAAACCTAAACCAGAACCCGATTTCCTAAACCTAAACTTATAACCTTAACTTAAACTTATTCTCAAATCTCAAAACCTATAACCTAAACCTAAACCTAAACCTAAACCTATAACCTAAAACTCAATTCCCTAAACCTTAACCTATAACCTAACCTAAACCTAACTATAACCTAAAACCTAAACCTAAGACTTAAATGTATTCTCAAATCCTTAAACCTAAACCTACACCTAATCCTAATCTCAACTCCTTAACCTAAACCTAGACTTAAAAACCCAAACCTAAACCCGAATGAACTTTCTGCAATTCTTTATGATTATGAATTATGATTATTTTATTGGTTGAATATTTTTTTATTAGATGAAAGACAGAAAATTGTTGCTATTTTTTTTTCCTTTAATTTTTAATTCAACAAATTTTCTGATGGCTTTTAGGACATCCATATTTTCCTAAATATTCAAATCTGAGACAGTTCATAACCGTCCTTTTCAAGTTCATCGAGATGGCTTATAACAGTCCTTGAGAAGGATAGTCCAAAATAGTCCTTTTTACGGACGGTCGTGGACCGTCCTTTTAAGGTTAATCAAAGACTACTCATAACCGTCCTTTTTAAGGACAGTCGATGACCGTCCTTTATAAGGACGGTCCATGACCGTCGTTTTATGGTTCATCAGAGACTGCCTATAACAGCATTTTTTACGGACGGTCCGACCATCCTTCTTTATAGATGGTTTATGGCCGTTCTTTAAGTAATACGACGCCCCAAAACAGGAAGGCCCTTGCGATGGTCCAAGACCGTCCTTTGTGGTCTTTTAAGACGTTTTTCGTCCACCCTTTTTTCACTATTTTGGCATAGTGTAATACCTATTCAACTATTGTTTTCTCAACTTATAATAGAGGCTAACATAATTTGATATAAAATCATTAAGAAATACTTAACCACCCCTCAAACTCAATGTGCTTTAAAAAAGAAAAAACTTGAATTTGGATAGGCACATAAAACAATCCAAAGACATGAAATAAAAAAGATAACACAACTGTGAAGATGAGTAGCATGGGCTGTATGAGTGCCAAGCAAAGTAGGAAGAGAGTAGATGAGTAGTGGAGGCAACAAGTTGATGAATACCTTAGGCAAGCAAACAATACTTCTGTCATCTGAGCAAGGTAAGCCACTAAACCAACTAATCTAGCACAATTGAGATTGGACCAACTGTCCAATATAAAAATGAGTCTGAACCAACTACTTGGAGTACTTAATGAAGTTGGGACAACCATCCACTTCAAACACATGTCTGAATCAACTATAGTTACATTTTTACAAAATGAGAACCTAATATGAAGAAGTTTCGCCATCGAGAAGAAGCTCACCTGCATCACACATTAATGGGTTATAAATAAATGAGGCAATGAGATGGGACACAACAACAATGACCCAATCCATACTGTCCAACCACAAGCATAATGGCTCATAGGCTCACAGCGAACGAGCCTAAGGGCATGATCTAAGGAGGATCAAGTGCACAGAGATTGTATTCAGGGTAAAGCCAACCCCGCCTAGATTTGGAGATACTGGTTGGATAGGATTAAGAGGCTCGAGAGGAGGGGTTCCTTTTGTTTCTTTCCTATTCATAGAGAGGCGAATGGGTGGGCGAAACATGGCAGCAAGACGCAATCAAACTGTTTTTTTCGAAACATCTCCATCCTCCCTCGTCCCATGAAGGGCCAGATTCTTCTCAATAAAGTCAGTTTAGGCTCGATTAGGAAGATGCATTGAATTCCTCTGTGTAGAATATGATAGGCGGGCTCTCTCCATTTTTGTATCTGGTCTTGCTCGAAAGGCCGTTTTGTATCCTTTATTTGTGGAATGAATTCCTCATTTTGATTTAAAAAAAAGAAGGGCATAAAGATTCCCCAAACAATTGACACAATGTTCATCAACACTAAAATGAGAATGGGCTTGTATTAAGTAGTAAAATATTGGGCTGATCAGCAACCAGGCCAAGGACATCAAGCAAGCCTAAAATAATTTTAGATTTGGGCCCAAAATTGTAACTATTACACTTATAAAAAGTGGGCCCACAAACATAAACTAATATCTAAGAAATTGGAAGCAGGTCCCTCGTCGAAACAATTAGAAAATCAACATAGGCCCAATATTATATTCAAACTCTTGAAAGTCCAAACCAAACCCATTGGATTCTCAAGGACATTAAACGGTGGAGGAAGCTTTCAGTAATAGGTGTTTTCCTCCATGCGACTGTTCAGCTCCTCCATGCAACTGTTCGGTTCCAGATGCAAGATATATATATATATATATATATATATGGTTTTTGTTACAGTAGTAAATACCATGCCCCTATAGTGTAATTTAAAAGGGCATTTGTGTCTTTTTACCTTGATGGAAGATGTCTATATAAGGAGCTTTGATACCAGTTTGATGGCTTGTATTAGCCAGAACCTGGCTTTACAATGCCTTGGATTTGGACTCACTCGACACGTAAGAGATGAGAAGAGAAACTTTATTCACATCTCTTACGTGTCGAGTGAATCCAAATCTATGGCTTTGTAAAGCCAAGTTCTGGCTAATACAAGCCATCACAAACTAATAAATCACAACTGTAAGATTCTCACAACTTGAATCAATGGTGGTGCGATCAACTCATCAAGCAATCACTAGAAAATAAGCACCGTTGAAGATTCCCATTTAGACCCCAGACCACTGTAAATAGCAACAATCATTATGCGACTTCTTGATGATGATAAACCCCAGCATTGCTTTCTAAGAGATTGGTGATGTCCATATCATGATCTGTAGGCAACAACAACATATGATGGATGGTTCTAAAGATGATCCACAACATGTCACAACATTTTAACAACACTCCACATCCTTTAAAAAAAAAAGAGAGGTCTCTTAAACCAAGGTCACTAGGAGTAGATGTGGCAGATGGGCCTCACAATGTTAGATGGTGCACATGTAAGATAGGTAGAAAAGTAGAAGATTGATTGAGATGAACTAACAACGATGACCCATGAGATCAAGTGAACCTAGTACAATGTCACTAAAGAAGTGGACCTAGTACAAAGTCACTAAGCAGGTGGGCTCCACGACAACAAAAGTAATGTATAACGTAGATTAATAATTAACAAAGTAATAACTAGGTACTGGAGGATCGAGTCTCTTATATCTCAATGACCATTAATGAAACAAGATCCAAAGGGCTTTCAAAAGAACGATCTGCTAATAATAGTTAGCCTTATGTTACAACGACCCTATTATAATTTCAAAGATGGGACACAATCTGGTGGGGACATACATGTAGCACACCTTAAAAAAATTTCACACTTATGTAAGGACATGTGTACTTATCCTACTTGTCCTACCATACATCCTAGATTTCATACTTTTAAGAGAATGATACTTAGACTTGCATACATCTACACACTGAGACCTATGTGAACTTCGTAATAAACTTTGAGACCCAATATACCTTTGTATACTTGGGTTTTTTTTTTTTTTGGACCAACCCGATGGATGGATTTTTTTTATTTTGAAGAACTGAGATTCCATTGATATCAACATCCAAGATACAAAAAGGATCAGAAATTCAAGAGCACACAGGCAGACAAAAGGGTGCCTGGATCGCCTATCATGTGACTATTCAATGGAAGGAAAAAAAAAAAGGGAACGGATTATACATTCCTAAGCGCACCTATGCCCACCTTGTCAAGAAAACAAAGGCCCCTAATCTGCCTGGGGAGAGCGACCTTCGTGTTTGCCCAAAAGGTCTCCTGATTGGCCGCTCCAAAACGAGTGAGGCCATCTGCAGGCCCATTGATTTCACGGGGAATAAGCGAAATGAGAAAATTTCCTTTATTTTTAAGAATTTTGATTCTCGATATCCAGTAATCCCATTTCCAATGGAGATGGGACAGCCCCTTGAACGCTTCCACCACAAAAGAAGAGTCTGATTCAATAAGCACATCATGCAACCCCTACGCTATGCAAAACTGCATTGCATCGTGAAGGGCCAGGAGCTCCGCCCTGTTATTTGAGGCATGACTGTAGCCTAGGTAGAAAGCGAAAATAAGATCACCATCGGCATTTCTGCAAATGCCACCACCCCCAGACAAACTGGGGTTGCCAGAGGCAGCCCTGTCAATGTTATATTTTGCCTTGCCCATCGAAGGTCTGGACCATTTTATGAGTTGGCGGGAAGGAGACAGGAGAGAGTTGTGCTAGCACCCAAGATGGAGGGCGAGCAGGTACCAAGCCTGGGAGCAATATAAAAGCTTTCCAAGAAGTGATTTAACCTTTCCAATGACCCTACTGCTAGCAGGTCTTATCCCATCATACTTAATTGTGTTTCTCATAATCTAGATCTCCCACACGATGAGGCATGGAGTTATGCAGTGAAGAAGAGAGGATTCTCTACCTGGGCGATTGGGATTCCACCATCTAACAAAAGTACTAGCAATAGATGAGGTAGGGGTGGGCTGGATACCGCATATATTGCTAAATTCATTCCAAACTGTTGACACTAAAACTCCTCGATAGAAAAGGTGTTCCAACGTTTCAGCCTGTAGGGAGGAAATCTGCCCTCTGTCGCAGCAAAAACACCTAGAAGCAAGGGAAATCCCTCGAGACTGAATCCTGTCATCCATAGGGAAAGCCCGATGGAAGAGTCACCATATGAAGATGGTGTAACGCCCGTGAAAAATCTGTACTTGGGCTCGAGTACCAACTCGACCCGAAATCGCATAGAAATAATTTCCATGGAAATTAAGCGTAAGTTAGCTAGCGCAACGCTAGAGTAGCTGGGAAATAGTCCCTGATCACTTTAAATATGTTCTGCAAGACCCAAATCGAGTAGAACAAATAACTCTACAATACTCTATAACCTCGGATCAAACTCTAAGCGGGTTTATCCTCTGGACCACGTTGAACTTTTGTATTGGATTTAGACCGCGCGTCGAAGGTCCGATACCTCCTATCTTAGACCGTTAGAACCGCCCAGCTGGACTTGACAATCATCTCGAAAATCAAGTCAAACCGATAATCACAGACTATTTCGTTGAACCCGGACTGAAGCGACCGTGAATAGGGACGGATTTGGAATTTCAAATTCAAATTTGGCACACGACTTGACGCGTCAGTATTAAGCGTTCTGACCGTCAGAATTCATCCAGATTACACCCTCGGATCAGGAAAAATTTCTATTTATTATCATGAAACTTTCAGCCCTGATCTACATGCGGTGACCGCTGAACTGAAACTGGTCCGCCACGTGCGATCTGCGAACCCTGCCAGACTGAAAACTTAATACGAACTACATCTGGTACACATGAGCTTAAGTCCGATCGCAATCGATCAGGGGACCACCAGAAAGCAGTTTTTGGACCGAAACAGCCCCGAAATGGATAGGCACCAAGTAAACTTCATCCCGGAGCCTATTTCTGGCATTTTTAAGCTTATAAAAGGGGTTGAAACCCTCATTTCTCCCTCCCATCCGAAAATCCCAAACCCTAGAGAAAAGGAGAGAGAGTTTGAGAGAAAGTGAGGAAGGGAATTTTCCCGCTTCCGAGCCGCCGACTGCTAGTGCTTCAGCACTTCTTCCCAATCACCTGGCTGGTGATTTCTCCCCTTTTTCAGATATAAAATAACCCTAAAACTTGCTG
This sequence comes from Magnolia kwangsiensis, assembly GCA_037074715.1. Lineage (NCBI taxonomy): Eukaryota > Viridiplantae > Streptophyta > Magnoliopsida > Magnoliales > Magnoliaceae > Magnolia > Magnolia kwangsiensis. The sequence continues at coordinate 70,855,431 of CM073587.1, forward strand.
ATTTAGGGTTTACTTATATTCATAGCATGTTAGCTAACGTATTCCATAAATCAGGTTCTCCTATTGCCGTAGACGAAGCGTACACGCTCCGTTCAAAATCACGCTTCCGTAAGAGACTAGGTGAGGATTTTAGACGCTTTGATTGACGGTTTACAACACTTTCAATGTCGTTTAATAGTAGATTATCGACGGCATCGCCGTTTGACATGTACAACATGCTCTCCGTTTCCTGTTTCGTAAATTAACGAAGAATATGAGATTTAGGGCATTTTAGTCATTTGTAGGAAGTACGGTCTACATGCATATTTTGCTGACATGATTGACATGGTTTGTCGCCGCATTAGGGAGTTAGGAATGCTTGCATAATCAGTTTGGCGAAGAGATTCGCCTAGTTACGCACTTTGGGTCGACATACTATATGTAGACTTAAGTGTGTAGTGTATGTGTTTGTATAAATGCTTGTATTAGTATGTATAGAATTAAATGATGTTATGTAGTAGTTTGAGATCGATTTCTTGATTAATATGCTGACCTAAATGATTTCCTACATGTTGACCTTATGCATGATTGCATTACATGCATGGAATGTATGTGGTTGAAGATTTGCTTAAGTTGAATATTATAACATGTGTTAACATGCTCACATGATCATATTTCAATTCCAATACCTTTGCATATGTTGTTGATGTGATTCCATGGATGTGTGGGACTTGACTTAGTCCAGGCAGTCGGTAACCGAGCGAATTTGTGGCTGACTGGTCATAGCCACGAACGACGCGTCGATGAACGTGATTCGTGTTTAGAGTTGGCGGCAGTGGTTAGGCCACGCGAAGTGTTTTACGCACTTCATGTCGTTCGACTTGAGATGCGATCGCGCTAGTCGAGCCCGTCAAGTAACCCGACTGGCCGATGTATGTTCACCTTGTATGTGTCATAACTGCTTGAACCTAGGGTACTGAACTTACCACTAAAAACCCTGTTAACCGTGGTACCTTGATCCACGAAGACTCATGAGCCGGGCATGGTGGTATGGGACACCGTGGTCGAGCTGTCGGCCTACGCTGGGGCCACAAACCTCCCCGTAGTGACCAGTGAGCACCTAAACTCATGAGCAGATTATGGTGGTATGGGACACTATATTCTAGCTGTCGGCCTACACTGATCAGGCGACGAGCCCTTTGTAGTGACTGCGAGCGTATTCTGAGTCCACGGGAGGCGACGACCCTTCCGTTGCAGTAGAGTACGGTAGGCCTGTATTGATAAGGTGATGGGGGAGCGGTGCAACGAGTGCGAGCAACAGCCCTGACAGCCCTTGCAGTGACCTACGAAATATACATCGTATGAGATTACTAGGAGTGACGACCCTAGACAGGATCTGTGTTGGGATTGATACAAGGGAAGTACCTTAGTTTCCCAATCCTGCTGTTTGAATGGACTAATAACAACTTGGAAATTATATCACCATAGCATTGCATGTGCCTGGAAGATGTGGAACACTCTAGGGAGTGTGGCATGCCGCGGTTGTAAGATATTGCCGCATGAGGGTGATCGTTAGTGAGGGCATACATCACGTCATATCATTTTGCATTAACAACAGTATTAGGATTGTCTGATTTACTGCTTTACTATTATCGCGTGATTGAATTGTGAACATGCTAATCTTTGCTCTATGATTCCACTGAGTTGATCACTCATTCCCACGTTACGGGATGGTGTTTGCAACACCCACCAGACCCTGTTGTAGATGCAGGTGAGGCCGAGATCCAGGAGGTGGAGCCAGAGATCGACGATGGCCAGGATGAGTTCTCATATATGCAGTATCACGACGGCTTCCCGTAGGCGACCTGGATCGAGGGGACATCAGTGGGACTTTTCTTTTTTTGAACATTATTCTTTTGTTATGTATATGTATATGAGACTCAGAGATGTAGTCATACTTTGGAGACAGATGAGATTTACTTTATTTTTCCATACAGTGATATATATATTGATTAGTCTTCCGCTTGCTTTTATCACTGCATCTGAAGTATGAATTGCAGTTTTGGTATACTTTTACTCATGTGAATGCTTTAAATCAGACAACATTGAATCATAACCATTTTTGTTGCATAAGTGACGGTCTGGAACTCGGGAGTTGAGTTTATACACGACCCCCGATTTTCAGGGTGTTACAGATGGAGACTTTGTTGGGAATTTGACGATGCCAAATACGCTTAGCCCAGTCCATAACTTGCCCGGAAAATGCAAACCGCCCATCCTATTTTGATTGAGAAACAACCTAATCGATCAAGGGGCCAGATGCAGCGGTTAGGCTGATTCGAAGTACAGAACCCCTCCTGAATAATGTGCTCCTTTACCTCCGCTGGGAGCAGATTAGCTGCAGGAGACTAAGGGTTGAAGCCATTTGGGGAGAGCAGACCACTAACAGACATCTAGAGCAGAGAAGAGGCTGATCAATCAGGTCTGCTAACCGTCCCAGCCCTGTCCAGTTCCCACACCACACGTTAATGGAATCACAGCCAACTTTCCAAATGACGTGGCTGTCTAAAACAGGGGATAACGACATAATGTGTTTCCACATGGGGGAGATGATGGATAAGAGGGCACTTGAGTTCACACCCGCAAGGGGACCGTACCTTGAGACAGAAAACCCTACCCACAAGCTATTTTGTAAGCCCACTTTGGCAGACCAGGCCATCTTCAATCTAAGCGTAGCCATAACATCACTGAGTTTTCTAATTTCTGGGCCACCTTCATCTTCAATCTAAGAACAACCATAACATCACTGAGATTTTATCCTAGTTTATCCAGTGACATTTGCAGTTGCCATGATACTAGCCCCAAAGAAAATTGGAAAAAGATGATTCCATCCTACGAAGGATTTGGGACGGAATCAAAGCTACTGACATAGTATGAATCGGAATACCGCAAAGAACGTGATTGATAAGCATGCACTTGCCCACCTGAGAGCGAATCCATGCCTTCCATCCTTGAATTTTGCTTTCGATTTTCTCCAGCAGGGGGCGAAATAGGGAGACTCTGGCCTTGCCTTTGAATAAGGGAATCTTAAGGTATGTGAAGGACGAGGAGGAGCAAAGGGTACCCATACGCCGCTGAATATTTCTAACCCTGTTGACTGACATTGATGAGGCAACATGAGTACAACTTTTGTGGAAGTTGATGCGTTGTCCCGATGCCGCTTGGTAGGAAGAGAGGAAATCTTTCACTGCTTTGATTGTGGAACTACCTCCATTGAAGAAGAGTACAGTGTCATCGGCATATAAAATGTGTGTAATCTGTTTGCAGCCACATTTGAGTTTGAACGGGACACATTTCTGAGTGAGGAAGAGATTATCAAATCCTCTGTTGAGGACTTCAGCCGTAAGGATGAATAAGCTCGGGGACAATGGATCCCCTTGGTGAACGCCTCTAGACGATTTGAAGAAGCTGTAAGAAAAGCCATTAATAAGAATTGAGAACCAATTGTTGCTCAAACATTTTTCGACCATAAGTATCCAACTTTGTGAAAATCCAAATCGCTTGAGGACCTTAAGAAGGAAATTCCATTCTAGGTGGTCATATGCCTTTTTTATATCTAGCTTTAGAATTACATTCCCACCTCTGACTTTTCTTATAATCTCACAGATCATTTCCTGAGCCAACGCCACACTCTCTGCCATTGAATGCCCTCGAACAAAAGCTCCTTGCTCTTGGGAAACAATAAGAGGGAGGATGTATGCCAATCTGTTAGCAATTACTTTGGTGAAGATTTTGTAGACGCGGTTACATAGACTGATGAGGCAAAAGTCCGTAAAGGCTTAATTATCAAACAATTGTTGTGTTAGCTTCTTATCCGGGTAGATTTTAGAATCCAAAGCAAGGGCGTGAACTTAATGTCCAAGTGTAGCTACTGCCCCTCTCCTTCCTCTCCAGATTGTGAATCGGTTGATCATGTCTTCGCCATGGGAGGTTTAGCTAGCAGAGTGTGAGAACGCTTACGTACGAAATGTGGCATCCTCCTGCCCCTACTCCCCTCAGCTTCCCACCACGCATCTCAATGGTGGAGCGCATCCTAGGCCTCCTCGTACCTTCTTAAAGGCCTCATTCCCATCTTCATTTTCTGAAAATTATGGAAAGCCAGGAACTCCAACCCTTTTGACAATGGAGCACTCAAAACTTCAGAAATTATTCGAAGTATATTTTTTCTGGATTCACAACGCCAGCGCCATTTTACCTACCCCTAGAATCCTCTCCATATCAGTTTTTAATATGAGTAAAGCCTGGCGCATTCCAATCCCTCAGCCCATTTGTCCTAAGATCTCGATAGTGAAGTGGATCAGACCGCCAACGGGCTAGACAAAACTGAATGTGGACGGTTCATCCAGGGGGAACCTAGGGCTGTCAGGGGGTGGTGGCATAGGGAGAGATGACAAAGGTAACTTCCTTTTTGGCTTTTCACATGGCTACAACCTTGACACTAATACTAAGGCCAAGATCAAAGCCATCCTGGATGGGTTCACTCTCGTGTCCCAATTAGGCATCACTAAAATTCAGGTAGTAAGCGACTCGATTGTAGTAGTAAGTGCTCTATCCAATCCTGCAAATGCCTACTAGTCTATCTAGTACTGGAAGTCGAGAATCAACCTCCTCCCATAACCTAGAAGTTCGAGTTGCCCACATGTCAAGAGAGGCGAACTTGGTCAGTGACGATTTGGCCCGACTTGGAAGCGAGTCCCAAACTAATGCCACTTTCCACTCTTGGGATTCCTTTCATTCCCTCATTAGAGGGCTCCTATTCCTCAATAAAGTAGGCCTTGGTAACCTGCGGCTTGCATAGTTTAGCCCTAATACTTTTCCTTCTAGCTTCTTTCAGTCCTTATGATAAGGGAGCCCATTCCCTTTTTCATATTGGCTTGGCCTTCTCCTGATATATATAAAATTTCTTTATTAAAAAAAAAATCTTCTCATCACTACGGAAAGACATCCGACCATCCACTTCACTTTTGGATCACCTGATCATAGTAAACTAACTAAGAGATCATTCTATCCATTCATACACCCATCCTTGCATAACCCTAATATGTCCATCTTACCCGTTAACCAAGTATAAGCTAAACTTATCATCACTGCACTTAAGCGTACAAGTACGTACACATCTTTCTAGACATCTCGAGTTTATATATCATTTCATACTTGATCTATCATCAATCCAAACAAGTGGAATCACTCTTTAGAACTAATTAAGCTATCCAACTATTCAATTTTGACCTAAACCATCACATTATCATGGAATTGATAAAGATCACATTTAATCCATTTACATTTCATCATCCTTGTTTTTTTACTTTTTTTTTTTAATGTTTTTTTATTTTTTTTTATTTTTTTGCAACCAATAAATCATATACACATCCACAAAAAAAAGGATCCCAATGCTACACGGAGTTGCTTAAATATAATTTCCTTTCCTTTTTTTTTTTTTGAAGAAACTATATATATATATATTCCATCTTCAAGTGGGCAACATAAATGGGGAGCCGCACCTAAACTTTACAAATTCTGGATCCCCTGACAAAAAAAAAAAAAAAAAAAACACCAGGAGGAGCCTATCATAATGCCTAACTTATCAACAAGAAACAAACAAAAGAAAAACCTCATAGCAGGAGGGCCACCTCGAGCTGGAGATCTCCTTAACCAAGCCTAATCTCAGCTTGTCAAGAAAAAGCTGACCCTTGACCTCCCGAGAAAGGCTTGAGCTAGCGTTGAAAAGAATTGAGGATTGAGAGGAGTTGCCTAGCCTAGCCAAAGCATCCATAGGCCCATTCCCTTCCTTGAGGATATGTCGAAATTTAACTTGGCCCTTGGCCGTCAGGCCCTTAATCCTGCTACACAAATACTTCCATTTCCAACCAGGATTGGACTTCCTTGTGAACACGTTCACCACCAAGAGGGAGTCCAATTCTATGATAGTGTTAGCCAAGCCCCTTCTTAGACAATGAAACAACTTGTCATGAACCGCTTTGATTTCAGCCCTAATGTTCGACGACACCCCGTATCCTACAAAGAACTCAAAAATAAAATTCCCCTGCTCCCCTCAGCAAATTCCTCCTCCCCTCACATTTCATGGATTTCCCATAGAAGACCCATCTACATTTATCTTAACCCAGTTAGCAGGAGGCTTAAGCCACTTCACTACTTGGGCCCTTCTAGCTAGGAAGGCATGAGCTATGATCCCCAAATCAGCTAGGATACAATTGTTTGCCCACAGGTTAAACTGTGCAGGATTTTGGGACTTGATGATCACTTGCGCCCACCCGTTGACACACGAGATTTGCATCTGACATGAGGGATGCCTCCCCTCAAACTTTGTTTCATTCATGCCCTTTCAAATCTCCCATAGAATGATACAGGGGATCAGCTTATTCAGGACCCCACCCCAGCCCACCAAGAGCAAGCCCATTCCACCACTGTAGCATCCTATCTTCATTTGAACTAGCTGGATTCGCAACGCTGGGACCCAACCCGTTGCCCTGTTATAGTAGACGCACTGCGACGCTAAAGATATCCCTCTGGCCTGCAATACGCACTCTACCAGGATCTCACCTTTGATGTTTTTCCATGCCATGAGCGAGATCTTGGGAGGCAGTAGGGCGTGCCACACTTTCCTCGCCCAACCGACGCGGGTCTAGATATTCGGCTAGAGTCCTAGGCCGTTTTCACTGTGAACTCGCCATAAGGGGATAAGGGCCAGACCAACATTATTAGCTCGTCTGATGTGCTAAAGACTTTGTGAAAGACAAAGTTGATGGTCTCCTGAGAGAGGAAAGAGGGTACTACTGATGGCGGAAGGGGCCCGACTTGGCCCAGGAAGTCGCGGATCTCTAAGTCCCTCAGTGTCGCAAGAATAGAGGACACCACTCTGTTCTCCAAAGAGCCAAGGCCTAACCAGTTGGTTCTCCAAAGATTAAGATCACCCTTCCTGATCTGCCACAGTACCTTAGCTGCCATGAGCGAAAAAAGCTCACGGATTCTCTTCCACCTAGGGGAGGTTGCTGACGTCCCCTGCACAGGACCATCATCAGCCAAGTCCTGGTTGTATTTAGTTTCCATGAAAGTCCCCCAAAGGTTGTAAGTTCCCTAGTATTTGATAACCCATACCATTTTAAGATGCAGCACTTTCATCACCTCTGCCAAATTTTTGATACCTAAACCCCCTTCCAATTTGGGGGTTGTAATATCTAACCAACCTCTCCAGTGAAGCTTTTTCCTGCCTTCATTCCATCCCTAGAAGAAATCCATAAACCTTCTTTCCAAAGCCTTTAACACTACAGAAGGAACCAGGGTTGTTGCTAATGTGTGCACCGGTAAACTACTCAACACATTTTGTAAGAGTGTAGCCCTGCCCGCTTGTGAAAGGCATCTAGACTGCCACCCTCTGATCCTACTGTCCACCTTATCAATCAACTGTTGGAAATCTGCTATTTTCCTTCTCCCTACTGCAACCAAAACACCCAATTATAGCAAATTAGAAGAGGCATTCGACATCCCAAGAGCCCGCTGAATAGAGGAGGCCTTGGAGGTAGGGTGGCGGCCCGAATAGAGAAAATTTCTTTTAAGCAGATTAATTTTCTGGCCTAAAGCCCTTTGATAGGAATTAAGGAATTACATCACAACCCATATCGATTTTAGACCCCCATTATGGAATAAAATGGTATCATCAGCATACAAAAGATGGGAAACCTGGGGACATCCCCTACCTAGCTGAAAGGTGCTACAACTACTCCTATACGTTAGATTTGTGATTCCTTTGCTCAAAGCTTCTGCAGCCAAAATGAATAAACTAGGAGATAATGGATCTCCTTGCCTGAGACCCCTGGTAGACTTGAAGAAACCCACAGATTCTCCATTGATTAGCACCGAAAACCAACAGTTGGACCAGTAACGCTCCACTAGCTTCACCCACGGGCCCAAGAAGCCAAACCTCTCCAAAATTTTCTTTAGGAAGGCCTACTCGACTATATTATATGCCTTCTCCATGTCCATCTTAATCACTATATTCCCGCCATGCACTTTTTTGTTCAAGTCTCACAAAAGTTCCTGGGAGAGCACAATATTTTTTACCATTAATCTGCCTTAGACGAAAGCTCCTTACTCGAGAGAAATTAACTTTGGAAGCACCTTGCTCAACCTTGTAGAGATGATTTTAGCAAATATTTTATATACATTGTTGTAGAGACTAATAGGTCTGTAGTCTAAAAATTTCTTTAGCACAGTCCCTTTGGGAATAAGACATATTAGTGAAGCCGTGAAAACTCTTGTGAAAGAACCACCTTTGAAGATGGAAGAGGTTGCCTTCAGGAGGTTCAGCCCTATTATGTCCCAGTAACTAGTGAAAAAGGCTCCTGAAAAGCCATCGGGGCCTGGCGCACCATCCTTTGGGAGGGCCATGACTACTTGCTTAACTTCCAAAAGGGACAGGATTGCCATGAGATGGGAATCGTCCTCCACCATTACCTTATCTGAGCATATTACATTGTTAAACTCCAATTGTAATGGCTACTTCTACATATATGATCATCTAAAGTTTTCTATGGTGTGCATGATCCTACCCTACACTATTTATGAAAAACTAATTTATATACATTCATTCATAATGAAAATTTAACCAATGATTAATTGATCCAATTGAACTGTATATTATCAATCTTGATATCTAATTCTTAAAAGCAATTTTCCATAAGAATTTTCATCATATCCACTAGATGACTCGCTTGAAAATTCGACAATGACCACCATTAATTATGATCTATAGACGATTTCCAACGAATCTACCGGTTTACATCTCACCTCACATAAGGACCATTTAAACCTATTTTCAGAGTCTCTAGATCCTTCGAGAAGATTCTAATAGAATCTGTAGTTTCCAGAACCTAAAATACTCATGTTATCGCATGCATGCCCATCACTGTGCACCCTCATTTAGTATAACATATAAGATTTTATGTAGAAGATCTCAAGTGGGACCCACCAGCTGAACATCCAGATCCTAAGCATAAATGCTATGTGGGCTCCATGTTGAATCTATTAAATCACCTAAATATCATGTACAATGTTTTACAAAGCATTACTATCGTTTAAGGCATATTATCCACCTGAGGTGAGTATAATGGCGATTTACAATGCTATCAGCTCAAAATTAATGCCATTTAGACATCCTCACGTCATCCATTGTGGAATTTAATGACAAAGGTTTTATTTTTATTTTTTTGCCTAAATAGTAAAAAGGTCAAGTGTTATTTACAAATACAATGTATAGATGAAAGAGATGGGGGTATGCGCAAATAATTTTTTTTTTTAAAAAAATCCATCTATGATGGAGAAACCTTGTCATATTGGTTGGATGACATACACACTACACACACCAATTAATGAGTTAAATTATATATATATATATATATATATATATATATATATATATATATATATTGGAAAAATAATTTTATTACAAGCTATACGATAATATATGTAATCAGGTAGCCCTTATTGGGTGCTGTAGAAGCAAACCCCAAATTCGAATCACACAAACGAAAGATAAACGCAAAAAAGGACCACAAAGAACACATGAATTAACATAGAAAACCCGAATGTCTCCCTCGTAATTTTGAAATTATTAATGAATGGATCCTTTAAAAAAAAAAAAAAAAAAAAAAAAAAACCTTGTAGGAAAAAATCATGCCACAAAGCAACAAGCAAATTCACTATGAAAGAAAATTACAAGAGATTAGAAGTGACTTACATGCAAAAACCTTGTTCTCCGGATGAATCCCTTTAAAACCCTATCCTCCCTCTAAAACAAGCTTCCAATCACTTAAGATTGCTTAATCATACATAAACCTGCACTACTCCCATATATATAGTGTTACACTTGGAATAGGAAATAAATCATGCAATTACGCAGAACCGCATGTGTCATTGGTCTAAGCTTCAATCAATCGACATTAATTGAGTATCCCTCGATCGATTGGGCTTCCATGTTTGATCAGTCGAACATGCTCAAAAGTGTCCAAAGAGTTAACTTGATTATTTTTTTTTTTTTTTTTTGAATTATCTCGATCAATCAATCCTCTAAGTTAGATTGATTAAACATGTTCAAAATTGTCTAGAGACCAATTTGTTTAATACGAGGTTCTCTTGATTAATTTAGAAGACTTTCATCGATCAAAACAACCTGTTTCTGCCCAGATTGAAGAAATCCAGGGGTGGTTCAATTCTGTTTAAAGGTAGGCAAGTTTCAATTTCGGCTGTGATTTCTAAGGTCCGGAGGTGGTTCAAATTCATTAATGGCAGCAGCAATGTGGCTTCTTCCCCGGCATCGCCTCACCTGTCTATTTCTCCTGGATCAGCGGCTACGGATGCAAATTTTTTAGATCAGCCCTCAGTTATTTTTTGGTCCAAGCCAGCTTCCTCGTGGGCTAAGATCAATGTTGACGGGTCCTTATGGGAATCCGAGCCTCTTTGGAGGTGGGGGAGTTTGCAGCAATGAAAGAGGGGAGTTTCTCTTTGCCTTCACCTCTATTTATGGCAGTGGCACTAGCACAGAGGCGGAGCCTGAATAGTCAAGAGGAAGATGACCACACGAGCAGTGCGAGGAAGATTGACATCGTGGAAAGAGACCAGAATAGGCCAATCTGCGGCACCTCGCCCCTCGACTCTCCGTATCGAAGCAGATCTGAGGGTATGGGAGAAAACATTGCAGGACAGGGGATAACCTCTTTCCCAGAGATCTAGGGTTTACCTTGTTTGTGGGCAACATTCCCTTTGATTGCACAACGACCAATCTCCACGGCATATTTCAGCACTAGGGAAGAGTTTTAGATGTCTACATTCCAACCCTACTTGGACTCCAAAAACCCAGAGGTTATGGCTTTGTTCGATTCCACTACGAACAAGATGCCATGACAACGATGGAAGTTCTTCATGACAGGCAGATTGATGGCAGGGTCATCTCAGTAAGGTGGGAAAAGGCCAAAACATCCAAATCGCTCTCCCGACGCCCTGTTTCCCGGCAGAAGTTTCCCACGATAGCTGGCCCCCAAGTATCTTATGTGACAATCCTTAAGAAAGGTAACTCCTCACCTCCCAACAATTCCACCTGGGATGGAGAAGCTTTGACAATAGTTGATCCGGATGCAGTGGCAACGCGGCTCCGTGATTTACAGCTAGGTCTTGTTGAAACAACGACAGATCACAGCTAGGTCTTGTTGAAACAGCGGCAGATCTGCATACCTCCATCCTGATTCTCATAGAGATTTTCTGGACAACTTAGACCTTCATAGATAAATGGATCTTAGCTCAGTGGTCAAATGGTCTGCAGGATGGTAGATGAAGGCAGATGGATCTGACTGTATGGGATCCCTGCTCATGCTTGGATGGAATTGGTGATTTTATATCTTGTAAATTTCTTTGGAATAGTCACTCAAATTGATCTAATCAGTAGCTATGGTATCTTCCAGGTCTTTACTCATACTAAAATCAAGCTGTGCCCGGGATCAGATGTGCATAGAATCTTAAAGCTGCAGGTGCTGGACAGAGTATACCCAGTATATGTTGCTATAGAAGATAAGAACATAGGAGAAAACATACAGGCGTTGGCGCAAAACCAATGCAGGAGGGCACTAGGGAGTGGGTTGAAAGAAGATTTGACAATCATAAGGAAGGAGAAAACACCGCAGATAGGGAGGAACAAAAGAGAAATTTGGCCCTTAAAAATGGCATGGTTGATGTTTGCATAAATGCTGAGGAGAACCTCAATACGTCTCACCCGGCTGTTGTAAGCGCAGTAAAAGAGGATATTCAGCCAAGACCCCCCGATAAGGGCTCTGCTAATTCTCCTGATAAATGTTAAGATGTAAGAACAGAAAATGAAACGGGCTCTACACAATTACTGCAAAGCCCTTCTCCGCATTAGCTCAACCAGAATAAAGAAATCCATTATGGAGACAGTCACCTCTCCTTCTTCTCCAACCAAAACAGAAAAGTCCCCACAGAAAGAGTGCACTCTCCGATTACTTCAGATCAATAGGAACCAGTTATGGAAGGAAGATATTCCAGAAATCGCTGCGCAATATCAGTGAATAGCAGAGCAGACAACACTGCCCATGATGATCAATATTACTCTGGCTACAGGGAAAGTTTTAACCGAACCCAGACAGTGGGAAGAGCCTCCTTCTTCAAAACCAACAGGGACACCCACTAAAGATCTCCTTCCTACCCAACAGGAATTGTGTCAGCAGACCTCGTCTATCCTGAGACCATGACTGGAAGTGGACTTATCCCCGTTCTTTGTGTCCAGCTTCAACTCAACAACAGAACTTAATAAGTGTGATGAAGAGCTCACATACACACCCGATTGCCACAAGGTGCAGTAGATTGATAACACTAGTCCAGACCCCATAATGTTAGTTTGAGTGTACATTCAAGCCAGGAAGTCAGTGTTAGCAAAATGGACCAACAGTATCAATATGAGGTAAATGACAAGAACCTCGTAGCGAGACTCCACAGAAAGAAATCTGAGATTTAGAAACTTCGAAGACAAACCCTCGCATTCTATTAAAACCTGTTCTTATTGACCTCTTCTCTCCACTTGTCATGTTGTGTGTCATCTTCTTCACATTAATCAAAGATGACCACTCTCGGATGGGATCGTTTCCGCAGGCAGAGCAAATTGACCAGTCAAGATGGAAAGGATCTCCTCCGTGGAAGACCTAGAAGAAAGGTCTGCTACAAATCATTTTAGGGTTTCAGCCTTTTCATTGACAACTTGCCATTTGATTGTACCGAGTCTGACCTTCGTTAGATTTTTGGAAAGTATGGCTGAATACATGATATCTACCTTCCATGCCGGTCATTGTTCAACCACCTAAGGGGTTTCGCGTTCGTCCACTTCCTATTTGAACAGGATGCTAAAAATGTAAAGGATATCTTAGATGGTCGTCGGATTAATGGCAGACAGGTCACGGTGACCAAAACCCCATAGTGTAGAGTCTGACCCTACTGCTGCCCAGAGAGTTTCTCCCCCCTCTTCTGATTCAGCGACCTATGCCAATGAGGTAGCAGGAATGGCCCGGCGCCCCAATTGGAGGTTAGAACATGCAGACACTCACTTCTCTGTTGCGAATCCAGGAGCCATAGAGTAAAAGAGACAGGAACTCTAACTTGGCCTGGTAGCTAGCGCTAGTCCTCATTTATCTGTTCTTCACATGATGTAGACCATCAGGGAATCTGCTTTCGCTTCTTCAAGCATTGATGTGGTTTGCCTCTCTACTACGAAGATCCTCATCAAACTCAAATATCTAGATCTAAACTGGATCTTTTCATGGGGGAAGGCGATCTCCACAGAAAGATGGGGTTAAACTCCATAGCCCCTTGGTCTCTGGATGAGGAGGTGACTGATAGGGGAGATTGGATCAGACTGTTTGGTATCCCTTCCCACGGATGGTTCGAATTAACCGTGGTGGATCTTAGCAGTTTTTTTGGCAAGGTGTTAGAGATTGATTCCATTGCTCGTAGCGGCCTCTTCTAAGTTTTTGCCCGAATGAAAGTCCTCCTACACCCAGGGGTAGACACCCATTCTGTTCTGTTCCTGGAGGTGGATGGTTTCCACTACCTTGTACAAGTAGTGATTGAAGGACCACAAGATTCTGGAGTCGAGGAATAATGTGCAGAGGCCTCAACTCCTAAACCTCCGCGTACAACAAAGCAATGGGTGGTGGAAACTTTTGGTAGATGAGAAGCAGACAGGGAGGTGTCTCTCAAGGAGGGCAGGCCTGCAAGACGAGGACACTCCACGATCTGTAACCCAGCTGTTTGTAGGAATGCCCAAGTTGGGATTGTACACCAGGAAGCTGTTTGTAGAAATGCCCAAGGTGAGATTGACCACCAGGAAGCTGTTTGTAGAAATGCCCCAGTGGCACAAGAGGGCTTCCAACCTATCCTGCTCTTGGCTTATCACAATGACAGGCCATGTTCACCTCAGAAAATCAGGACCAGAGCAATCCAGGCCCTTACCCTTGACTCGAGAGCAATTGAATTTCAGCCAGTGGAGCCAGGTGTTGGGGATCTCCCACCTCACGATACAAGCAGAATCCTTGCACTGGCAGAGTAGCCCCAACACTCCATGGAACTCAGCGAGCGGTAGCTTCTGATCTGGCAGGAACGAAGTCGGATGCACATCATCCCCCCCCCCCCAAGTGAGTGCAATCCTCCAGTCCAAGCGAGGAACGCCCTCCCCTCGGAGGCAGATTAAGTAGTGCAACTTCTAATGGGGGCCTTTGAGGAGCATGTGGTCTCTCTTGCCCACAACCAACTTCAACAGAGGGAAGTACCAGTCCAGGTCTATGGGAGACAACCCCCTTTCTGAATTGGCAGAAACCATTCAGGAACCAGCATCACACTCTCCTCTTACCCCACAGAACTTAGAACCTCCTATGCAGTCCCTACCTAATCGCAGGGGTGAATTGGTGGTGGACCTTTCTCCATTCTTCTCGGATGAAGACATGGTGTCCTCTCCAACACCACAGAGGTGCTCAACTGACAGCCCGCAAGACAAGTCCGGCCAAAAAATCTCAACAGCAGTTGGGACAAGGTCAGGAAAATCTGAGCAGCCTAACGTCTCCTAGAAAGAGAGCTGCAGCCACTATCATCATTCCTCCGAGGAAAAAAGGAGCCCGAAAGAAGAGCAGAAATCCCCTAGCAGCAGTGTCCAGGGATGTTTGGCTCTCTCGCCTCAGACACGTTCAAGGCAGGTCCGTTGCTAATCAGGTCACCAATGACGGATAAAATCATGGTGTGGAATGCTCGTGGGGAGGGCAACAATCTCACTATCATAACTTTGAAGAGAATAATTAAGGAGCATGATCCGTGGATTGTCGCAATTTTGGAACCCATGATAAGGGAATCCAAGCGTGTGTCAGTGGGCCTTCGGATTGGTTTCCATTGCTCTTATTCCAATGAGGACTGTGGGGGTAAAATCTGGGTGTTTAGTAAGACACCAAACTCTGTTAATGTCATCTCCAAAACGTCCCAGCTGCTTTCCTTCTCTACTTTTGGCCACCATAGCAGAGTTCCTTTATAGATCTCGGTGGTTTATGCTAGCTGCATGAGAAGTCAGAGGAGAGCCCTGTGGGGGGACATGATTACTCTTGCCTCATCTGTGCAGGGGCCTTGGGCGATTTACGGTGATTTCAATGTGGTCAGCGAAGTAAATGACAGGAGTCGAGGAAATTTTGATACGTTCAGCTTAAGGGATTTTGTCGAAGCCATCAACTCGGCGGGCATTCATGATGCAGGAACAAGTTCACCTGGTCCAATAATCAGTCTGGAGCCGCCAGGGTGTGGGCCAGGCTGGATCGCGTGCAGATTAATTTTGCTTGGAGCAACTTTTTTTCATCCTTCCAGGTACACCATCTCCCTCGACATAACTCTGACCACGCGTCCCTAGTATTAGTGTTCCCCTCTCATATCTTTATAAGGCCGAAATAATTTTGAACTCTAAATATGTGGTTCCAGCATGAGGGTTTCCTGCCTGTGGTCAGATCGGCTTGGTCCTCCATAGCCAATCCTAACCCAATGCGCAACCTGTTGGCTAAAATGAAGGCAGTTAAGATGCAACTGAAGCTATGGAACAAAAATGACTTCGGCAACATATTCACGGCTATGAAACAGACGGCCTTGTCCCTGGAAAATCTTGAGGGCAATCTTCAATCTGGTGCAGTGGAATCCTCTGCCAGGGCTATTCAGTAGGAGGTTCTTGACGCCAGACTTCTCCTTAATCGCTTGGAACTCATGGAAGAAGCCTTTTGGAAGCAAAAGGCAATAAACTACTAGCTTGAAGTGGGAGACAAAAATACCGATTTTTCCCATGCATCGGCCACTGCCAGAACCAGAAAAGCAGCAATCTCGGCCATTCGCCTAGACTCGGGCCACATTGTTTCTACACAGGAGGAAATTAAAGTCACCGCGATCCGCCATTTCCATGCCCAGTTTTCGACAGGGGCAACTGTTCATGGGGAGGACCTGCTAGATACGATCCCTTCATTGATTGCTGCCGATGACAACGCGTCTCTGTTGAGCCCTTCTTCGCTCTCTGAAGTCCTCCAGGCTGTCCAATCAATTCCTACAAACAGCGTGGCAAGGCTGGATGGCTTCACGGGCTCCTTTTTTTGCAGTTTGTTGGGACATTGTAGGCTAGGATATTCATAAGGCAGCTCTAGCCTTCTTTCAGGGGGAACCCCAGCCTAGGGCCTTCACTCGGTCCCTCATTGCTCTTATCCCCAAAATAGAAGCACCCATAGCCTTCGCGAACTTCATGTCCATTAGTTTATGCAACGTCATCTATAAGTTTTTTGCCAAATTTGTGGCCACCCGATTGAGCAAGCTACTCCCTTCTTTGATTTCCCTGGAGCAAGGGGCTTTTATCCCAGGTAGGTCCATAGCTGAGAACATAGTGTTGTCACAAGAACTTCTCTACGATATCAGCCGTAGAGTGCGGGGTGACAATATTGTTGTGAAATTAGACATGGAGAAAGCTTATGATAGAGTGGAATGGCGGTTCCTCAAATAGGTCCTTCATCGTTTTGGTTTTTCTGCCCCTTGGATTACTATTGTGGAGTATTGTTGGAGCAATTGTTAGTTCTTGGTGCTTGTGAATGGGGAAATTGGTGGTTTCTTCAAGTCCACCCGTGGCCTCCGTCAAGGAGACCCACTCACGCCTTTCCTTTTAATCCTTGCCTCAGAGGTTCTTAGTTGCGGCTTTAAGAAGTTGGTGGATGGGGGATCTTGCCTTCCCTTCAGAGGACGTCGGGACAACACTATGTGTCCCACCTCCTCTTTGCAGATGATACTCTTCTGTTCTTGAATGGGGGCATCCGGTCCATTAGAGCAGCCAATCAGTTCCTTGATTGTTTCCAACTAGTCTTGGGTCAGAAGATTAATGTTCAGAAAAGCATATTTATTCACTCAAAAAATGTGGCACCTTCTAGATGTGCGAGCATTCGAAGGGAGTTAGGGATGATGAGAACGGTGGAAGGGTTCTCATATCTTGGGGTTCCAATATCTGTGGGTCGTCGAAAAAGGGACACTTTCCAACGCATTATTGACATCATAGTGAGTCGGATCAAGGGCTGGAAAGCGCGTTTTATCTCTATGACGGGTAGGGCCACCCTTATCAACAATGTGCTATCCAGCATCCCCATTCATACGATGGCTACCTTGCACATTCCAACGACTGTTCTTCAGAAGTTGGAAAGGCTTTTTGCTGATTTTTTCTTGGACTGGGCGGAAGAAGGAAGAAGCTGCATTGGCGCAATTGGTCTTAAATTTGCCTTCCCAAGCTAGAAGGTGGGCTGGGTATAAGACGCCTTAGAGACGTCATGACTGCTTTTCGTTTAAAAATGGCTTGGATTGTGTTGCACAAAGCCGACTAGAGGCTGTGGGGCCACTTTATGCAGGCGAGGTACATGCTTGACATTCAGAATGTGGGCTCTCTCACTCCGTCTACAGCTTCGTCTCCACTATGGAAGCGAATCAGATTGCTTCTCCCAAAGGTGGCTAATGCGACTCAGTGGCAAATAGGTAATGAGTCTTTGAATCTATGGTCCACGAACTGGCCGGGACTTGGACCCCTACAGGATAGAATCCCGTCGGGGGTGTCGTAGGTGCTATTACATCTGAAGGTATGCGACTTCTTGGGAGGCATGGGTCCGCTAGCCCCTTCATCAGTTTTGACGATTCTTTCCTAGCAGGATTTAAACTTGATTTTTCACAGTGGCTTCTGTCTCACGTTGGAGCAGGATATGCCTTTCTAGCCCCTCTCTAAAAATGGAGATTTCTCAGTATCCTCTGCTTGGGATATCACCCATATCCACAGACCTCGGACCACCTGGGCGGGAAGATTTGGAACATCAAAATTCCTCCAAAGATCTCCCTTCTTGTTTGGCGGACCATCAAAGAAGCGGTGTATGTGGACAAAGCCATCCAATCACGTGGGGTCCATTTAGCATCCAGGTGTAATTGTTGTTTGGAGGAGCCAAATGGCAAGCCCTCAGTCGAATCAGCTGCCCACATTTTCCTCTATAGTGCTAGAGCAGCTGCGGTGTGGCATCATTTTATGATAACCTTCGGGGTCAACCTGTCCAATGACAACACTGTGCAAGACCGTCTCACCCCTTAGTGGACTCCCCCTTCGGACCCTGCCTCTTTGGCCCCTTTTTGAGCTCTCATCTTGTCTTTCATTCTTTGGGAACTCTGGATAGTGCGGAAGTCCTCCAAGTTCAACAGCTCTAATCCCACTCTGGTTTCAATCATTTGGCGCATTGCGGGGTGGGTGAGCTAGATCGTAAAGAGGTGGAATTTCCAAGCTCGTGTTGGTGGGAGAAGCAGGGCATTTTCTATAATGCATATCTCCGTATTACTGAGATCCTTTAAGCACACCCAAGTGGTGTGTTAGTCGAAACCTCCCTTGGGTTGGTTTAAACTCAACGTGGACGGCTCGACGCGAGGTAACCCCGGCGTGGATGGTGGAAGAGGGGTGTGTAGAGGTGACAAAGGAGAGTTTCATTTCGCCTTTTCTGTTGGCTATGGCATTGCATCTAACACAGGGGCTGAGCTGAGGGCTGTTCATGATGGACTCAGCTTTTGCTTTTAGCACAGGATGAAAGAGATTATCGTGGAATTAGATTCTCTGCTGGTGGTAAGTTTTCTGACGTCTGTTTCCCAACTGGGATGGAGATGGAATTACTGGATTTTTAGAAGCCGTTCTCTCGTGAGGAGTGGGCAGGTCATCTTTTCTCATGTGTTTCGAGAAGAAAACAGGCCGGCTGATGGCATGGTGAAAGTAGGTAGCTCCTCCCAAGCCTTCAATCTGTTCTCTTCTCTATCGGACCTTCCACGGGGAGTTAGAGGTTTGATTTTTCTTGATCGAGTGGGGGTTGGGATGATTCAAAAACGTGGGTGTAGGTAACTCCTTTCTCTCAGGTTTCTCCTTTTGTACAGGGGAGTTTTTTCTCCCTGAGGGGTGGGCGCCAGTTGCGACTGGCTTTGTATATCTTCTTTACGATAGGTGCCCCTAGCCCTTATTTGGTAGGCTTGTGGGGTCACCCGAAGGTTCTGCCTCTATATTTCCTTCCTTTTGAATGAATAGCTGGTTCTTTTTTTAAAAAAATAAAATCGAAGACCCAGAATCCTTTACTCTAAAGGTGGCTGAGAATCCAAACTACGTCGACTTAAAAGAAGGGCTCTAAATTCAGGATATGTAACTGATGGATAAAACAATGGTATGGAATGTCTGTGGTATTAAAAATCGTCAATCTATTAGGACTTGTAAAAGATTAATCAGAGAACATAACCCATGGATAGTGGTAATCCTAAAACCGATGCTCAGGGATGAGAGACAGACGGGGGTCGGCCTTTCTCTGGGATACCACAACTCATGCTCAAATAGTGAGGCCGACAGTAAGATCTGGGTGTTCTTTAGCGACCAGATCGCCCTCTCAGTGGTGAAAGTTTCAAATCAGTCAATAACAGTATCGATCATAGCATAAGCAAACCAGCCGCTCTTTCACTTCACCTTTGTATATGTAAGCTGCAACAAAACTATTAGAAGGGATCTGTGGGAAGATTAGGCAACTATTTCCTACTCAATGCAGGGTCCATGGGCAGTTTGTGGATATTTTAATGTAGTCGTCAATACCTCCGAAAAGAGAAGTCGCAGAGATCTTGACAGAATTAGTGCTTCAGATTTTTTTTCAGCAATTAACACTGCTGGCCTGGTGGACGTTGGTTTCAAGGGAAGCCGTTTCACGTGGAGTAACAATCAGGTGGGTGCTAGCCGTGTTTGGGTTCGCTTAGATAGAGTTTTGATAAATGCAAGCTAACAGACACTCTTTTCCCTCTTTCAAGTCCCTCACCTACCGCGATTATCCTCTAATCATGCCCCTCTTCTCTTACAATGCCCGCAACAACTCTTTGTCGGCCCTAAGCCTTTCAAGTTCCAAAGGATGTGGATCCTTCATGATTCGTTTATGCCAACGATCAGTTCGTCATGGGCCCAAGTCGATTCTAACCACCCCATTTTTAATGTTTTTATAAAACTAAAAGCTGTGAAATAGACTTTAAAATCCTGGAATAAAGATTGTTTTGGAAACATCTTCACACAGGTCAAGAAAGAAAAGGAGACACTTGTGGCAGTGGAACTGGAATTGCAACATCCAGTCCCACATATTGCTGCTGAGGAGGCTGAGCTCCAGAATAGGCTTATCGAGGCATTCAAAAATCTGCGTCAGAAGGAGCTGTGTCAGGAAATTTTCTGGAAACAGAAATCCAGAATTTCTTGGCTGAGACAAGGTGACCGTAACACTAAATTTTTCCATGCGTCGGCAACTACGAAACACAGAAAATTGGTAATTCTTAACATAACGCTGGACTTGGATGAGTTTGGCAGATAAGGAGTAAATTAGAGATGTTGCAGTTCTCCATTTCTCACATCCCTTTTCCTCTGAGACGACTACCACCTTGTCAGACATTTTTGACGTCATCCCAACCCCCATCTCTCGGGAACAAAATGAAATGTTGCTGGCTTCGTTGACTTTGGTCGAGATTCAAATAGAAGTTTTGTTCATTCCTGCTGACAGGGCTCCGGGCCCGGATGGTTTCTCCGGTGTGTTCTTCAAGGCCTACTGGAATATTGTCGGTTAAGATTTACACAAGGTAGCTCTTTTCCTGTTCCAAGGTGAAAAACTCCTTAGAGCTGTCTCAGCATCCCTCATTTGTCTTATCCCGAAATCTTCTTCCTTGTCAAGATTCTTCAATTTCCATCAATAAGTCTTTACAACTACTTCTAGAAGATTTTAGCAAGTGTTATCATGAAGAGATTAAGCCGGTTGCTACCTTCAAGCATTTCTCTCAAACAGGGGGCCTTTATTCAAGGGCGTTTAATTTCTGAGACCGTTGCGTTGGCACAGGAACTTTTACGAGACCTAAACAAGAATGTCCATGGTGGTAACATCGTCTTTAAGCTGGATATGGAAAAAGCCTATGACAGGGTCGAGTGGGTGTTTCTCAAGCAAGTCCTTGTTCAATTTGGGTTCAGTCCCAAGTGGATTCAGATAGTGGAAAACTGCTGGGTCAATGTTTAGTTTTTAGTGCTTATCAATGGCAGACAGGCGGGTTTTTTTAAGTCCTCTAGAGGACTTCACCAAGGGGACCCTCTTTTGCCCAATCTTTTCATCATCACGGAGGAGGTACTAAGCAAGGGTCTTAAGAGGTTGGTGACGCAAGGACTTTTCCAGCCGTATAAGGTGGCTAGGGGCTATCAGCAAATATTGCACCTCTACGCTGATGACACTCTTTTATTTTTAATTGGTGGCTTGAACTCCATTAGGAAGATGAAAGATTTCTTTGACAATTATCAAGCGGTCTCGGGTCAAGCTATAAATCTTCGAAAGAGCTCTTTCTATGCCTCAACCAAGCTTCCCCTAGCCTGAGTGAGAGCCATAAAAAGCTCTCTAGGCATCTCCAAGTCCAGCTCCCATCTAGTGTACCTTGGTGTCCTGGTGGCGGATGACAAAATAAAACCCAGTTTGTTTTAGCTCCTCGCAGCCAAAATTGAAGGCCGTATTTACGGGTGGAAGGCGAGGTGTCTGTCCCAGGAAGGTTGTTTGGTTTTGATAAATCATGTTCTAAATAGCATCCTGATCCAAACGATAGCTGCTACCCACCTCCCAGCCCAAGTTCTGTTGTACTTGGAAAAGCGCTTTGTAGATTTCTTATGGGGATGGTCCGATGGTAAAAAGAAGCTTCATTGGAGAAACTGGAAAGCTGTATCCCACACTAAGCAAGAAGGTGACCTGGGTATCTAAAAGTTGTCAGAAACTATGAAAGCTTTTCGAATCAAAATGGCCTGGGCAATTTTTTATAACCGCAGTTCCAATCTCTGAGGAGCATTTATGGCATTCAAATATAAAGACGACTTGACAGATTTCCCCATGACGGAGAGCTATAGATCCTTATCGCCACTGTGGAAAAGAATTTGTCATGCGTTCCTGTTCTTAAAATTAGCAGTGCAATAGAACATTGGAACAGGCGAATGCAATCTCTGGAAGCTAAATTGGATGGGTCTGGGATCTCTCCAGGGACTGTCTTTGGCTCTCATCCTTGACTCTCTCCTTTCCCTTTAGGTCAATCAGTTCCTAGGTACAAATGGTCCCCTTCTACCATCTGTAGTGTTCAAAATTTTGCCCCAACACATCGTTGATCACATTTTCCAGAAAGGTTTTTGTCTAGTGAAGGGCCAGAGCTCTTGGTTTAGCCCTTCACGCTATCTAGGAATTTCTCAGTTGGTTCGGCATGGCTGGCTAGCAGAGTCTCATTTGATAAAAAAAAGACTGGGCTGATTGGGTGTGGCATGCCCGAATTCCTCCAAGAATTTTAGTCTTCCTTTTGGAGAGTCCTCAACAATGCCCTCCTGGTAGATGTAGCGGTTTAGATCCGAGGTATTAGTATAACTTCTAGATGCGAATGTTACCGGCGCAGCTCACCGGGGGGGATCGTCAATAGAGTCCATCCCCTATTTGTTCCTGAATAGCGATATGGCCACGCAGGCCTGACAACAGCTGGGCAAGAAATTTGAGATTGTCGTGTCCTGCCACCTTAGTTCCGGCTAGATTGCATCAATGGTGGAGCACCCTGTCTTCCAATAGATTCACCTCTTTAGTCGTAAACTGGCCCCATCTTTTCTCCTTTGGGAACTCTGGAAGGCTAGAAATTCAGCTAGATTTAAAGGGAAACCAACCTCCCTGACAGCGCTGGTGGGGCGTGTTCTCTGGTGGACGTCAATTTCTCAAACAAACTTGATCGGTTCTCAGAAGATTTAGAATCATGTTAGGGGCTTGCTGTAACACCCTGAAAATCGGGGGTCATGTATAAACTCAACTCCCGAATTCCAGACCGTTACTTATGCAACAAAAATGGTTATAATTCAATGTTGTCTGATTTAAAGCATTCACATGAGTAAAAGTATACCAAAACTGCAATTCATACTTCAGATCCAGTGATAAAAGCAAGCGGAAGACTAAACAATGTATATATCACTGTATGGAAAAACAAAGTAATCTCATCTGTCTCCAAAGTATGACTACATCTCTGAGTCTCATATACATATACATAACAAAAGAATAATGTTCAAAAAAAGAAAGTCCCACTGATGTCCCCTCGATCCAGGTCGCCTACGGGAAGCCGTCATGATACTGCACATACGAGAACTCATCCTGGTCCTCGTCAATCTCTGGCTCCACCTCCTGGATCTCGTCCTCACCTGCATCTACAACAGGGTCTGGTGGGTGTTGCAAACACCATCCCGTAACGTGGGAATGAGTGATCAACTCAGTGGAATCATAGAGCAAAGATTAGCATGTTCATAATTCAATCACGCGATAATAGTAAAGCAGTAAATCAGACAATCCTAATACTGTTATTAATGCAGGATGATATGACGTGATGTATGCCCTCACCGACGATCACCCTCATGCGGCAACATCTTACGACCGCGGCATGCCACACTCCCTAGAGTGCTCCACATCTTCCAGGCACATGCAATGCTATGGTGATATGATTTCCAAGTTGTTATTAGTCCATTCAAACAGCAGGATTGGGAAACTAAGGTACTTCCCTTGTATCAATCCCAACACAGATCCTGTCTAGGGTCGTCACTCCTAGTAATCTCATACGATGTATATTTCGTAGGTCACTGCAAGGGCTGCCAGGGCTGTTGTTCGCACTCGTTGCACCGCTCCCCCATCACCTTATCAATACAGGCCTACCGTACTCTACTGCAATGGAAGGGTCGCCGCCTCCCGTGGACTCAGAATACGCTCGCGGTCACTACAAAGGGCTCGTCGCCTGATCAGTGTAGGCCGACAGCTAGAATATAGTGTCCCATACCACCATAATCTGCTCACGAGTCAAGGTGCTCACTGGTCACTACGGGGAGGTTTGTGGCTCCAGCGTAGGCCGACAGCTCGACCACGGTGTCCCATACCACCATGCCCGGCTCATGAGTCTTCGTGGATCAAGGTACCACGGTTAATAGGGTTTACAATGGTAAGTTCAGTACCCTAGGTTCAAGCAGTTATGATACATACAAGGTGAACAAACATCGGCCAGTCGGGTTACTTGACGGGCTCGACTAGCGCGATCGCATCTCGAGTTGAACGACATGAAGTGCGTAAAATACTTCGCGTGGCCTAACCACTGCCGCCAACTCTCAACACGAATCACGTTCATCGACGCGTCGTTCGTGGCTATGACCAGTCAGCCACGAATTCGCTCGGTTACCGACTGCCTGGACTAAGTCAAGTCCCACACATCTATGGAATTACATTAACACTATATACAAAGGTATTGGAATTGAAATACAGCATGTGAGCATGTTAGCACATGTTATAACATTCAACTTAAGCAAATCTTCAAGGCATACTTTCTATGCATATTCAACTTAAGCAAATCTTCAAGGCATACTTTCTATGCATGTAGTGCAATCATGCATAAGGTAAGCATGTAGGAAATCATTTAGGTCAGCATTTTAATCATGAAATCAATCTCAAACTACTACATAACATCATTCAATACAATACATACTAGTACAAGCATTTATACAAACACATACACTACACACTTAAGTCCACATATAGTATGTCGACCCAAAGTGCGCAACTTGGCGAATCTCTTCGCCAAACTGATTATGCAATCATTCCTAACTCTCTAATGCGGCGACAAACCATGTCAATCACGTCAGCAAAATATGCATGTAGACCGTACTTCCTACAAATGACTAAAATGCCCTAAATCTCATATTCTTCGTTAATTTACGAAACAGGAAACGAAGAGCATGTTGTACATGTCAAACGGCGATGCCGTCGATATTCTACTATTAAACGACATTGAAAGCATTGTAAACCGTCAATCAAAGCGTCTAAAATCTTCACCTAGTCTCTTACGGTTGCGAGATTTTGAACGGAGCGTGTACGCTTCGTCTACGGCGGTAGGAAAGCCTGATTTATGGAATACGTTAGCTAACATGTTAAGCGTCTAAGCAAACCCTAAATCAGCAAGTTTTTGGGATTATTCTATACCTGAAAAATGGAGAAATCACCAGCCAGGTGATTGGAATGAAGTGTTGAAGCAGCAACTGTCAGGGGTCGGAAGCGGGAAAAATCTCCTCTTCCCTTTCTCTCAAACTCTCTCTCTTTTTCTCTAGGATTTGTGAATTTCGGATGGGAAAGAGAAATGAGGGTTTCAACCCCTTTTATAAGCTTGAAATTGCCGGAAATAGGCTCCGGGACGAAGTTTACTTGATGCCTATCCATTTCGGGGCTGTTTCGGTCCAAAAATGGCTTTCTGGTGGTCCCCTGGTCGATTGCGATCAGACTTAAGCTCATGTGTACCAGATGTACCTCGTATTAAGTTTTCAGTCTGGCAGGGTTCGCAGATCGCACGTGGCGGACCAGTTTCAGTTCAGCGGTCACCGCACATAGATCAGGGCTGGAAGTCTC
The DNA here is from genome assembly GCA_037074715.1 of Magnolia kwangsiensis. Taxonomy (NCBI): domain Eukaryota; kingdom Viridiplantae; phylum Streptophyta; class Magnoliopsida; order Magnoliales; family Magnoliaceae; genus Magnolia; species Magnolia kwangsiensis. The sequence continues at coordinate 70,881,032 of CM073587.1, forward strand.
ATGATAATAAATAGAAATTTTTCCTGATCCGAGGGTGTAATGTGGATGAATTCTGACGGTCAGAACGCTTAATACTGACGCGTCAAGTCGTGTGCCAGATTTGAATTTGAAATTTCAAATTCGTCCCTATTCGCGGTCGCTTCAGTCCGGGTTCAACGAAATAGTCTGTGATTATCGGTTTGACTTGATTTTCGAGATGATTGTCAAGTCCAGCTGGGCGGTTCTAACGGTCTAAGATAGGAGGTATCGGACCTTCGACGCGCGGTCTAAATCCAATACAAAAGTTCAACGTGGTCCAGAGGACAAACCCGCTTAGAGTTTGATCCGAGGTTATAGAGTATTGTAGAGTTGTCTGTTCTACTCGATTTGGGTCTTGCAGAACATATTTGAAGTGATCAGGGACTATTTTCCAGCTACTCTAGCGTTGCGCTAGCTAACTTACGCTTAATTTCCATGGAAAATATTTCTACGCGATTTCGGGTCAAATCGGTACTCGAACCCAAGTACGGATTTTTCACAGGCATTACAATCTACCCCCCTTAACAAATAATTTCGTCCTCGAAATTTGTACCTTTTCGTACTCCTCGAGAAGCTGTGGGTAGTTCTTTTTTATCTCGGCTTCTGTCTCCCAAGTAGCCTCCTCCTCAGTATGATGCGTCCATAGTACCTTCACAAGGGGAATTACCTTGCTACGCAGTACTTGCTCCTTCCTGTCTAAGATGCGTGTCGGTCGCAGGATATAAGTAACATCCTCTCCTAACTGCACCTGCTCCCATCTGATGATATGGGAAGGATCAGCAACGTACTTCTTCAGCATAGAAACATGAAATACGTTGTGGACGCTCGCGAGGGGCGTGGGTAAAGCCAATCGGTAAGCCACTGCTCCCACACGATCGAGGATCTGGAATGGACCAATGAATCGCGGTGCCAGCTTCCCCTTCTTCCCGAACCGAAGGACTCCCTTCATAGGGGAAACTCACAAAAATACGTGATCCCCGACTGTGAACTCTAGTGGCCGTCGTCTCGTATCGGCGTAGCTCTTCTGTCTGCTCTGCGCTGTAAGAAGCCGACGTCGAATAATATCGATCTTCTCTGATGTCGCCTGCACCAACTCTGGGCCGATCAAGCTACGCTCACCGACCTCTAACCAGCAATGCGGTGCGCGACAAGGTCGCCCATACAGCGCCTCATAAGGTGCCATGCCGATACTCGCCTGGAAGCTATTGTTGTACGCAAACTCCGCATATGCAAGACAGTCATCCCAACTGTCCTCGAAGTCCAATGCGCAAGCCCGCAACATGTCCTCCAGGATCTGGTTCACTCGCTCCGTCTGTCCGTCCGTCTGTGGGTGGAAGGCAGTACTGAACTTCAACTTCACACCCATAGCCTCCTGAATGCGAGTCCAGAAAATAGAAGTGAACCGCGTGTCTCTGTCCGACACGATCTCCAACGGAACTCCATGCAGACGCACGATCTCTCGGATATACAATCTAGCCAGCTCGTCTACAGAGTTCGTAACTCTGATCGGTAGGAAGTGCGCCGACTTCGTCAATCGGTCGACGATCACCCAAATAGAATCATGCCCCTTCCTCGTCTTCAGCAACCCAGAAATGAAGTCCATGGAAATGAAATCCCATTTCCACTCTGCAATCGGCATAGGCTGTAAAAGTCCAGGTGGTCGGCGACGCTCTGCCTTCACCTGCTGACAAGTGAGACAACGGGACACGAACTCAGCTATGTGGGTCTTCATACCTTCCCACTAATACGTCCTCTTCACGTCACGATACATCTTCGTACTGCCTGGATGCATCGCGAGTCTAGTAGAATGCGCAGCCTCGAGAATCTCTTGTCTCAAGTCAGGGACATCTGGGACGCATAGGCGGCCACGGTAACGTAAGCCCCCATCCATACCAACTCGCCAGTCGGCGTCAGCATCATCACTGGCCTGCTCTCGAAGCTCAGTAAGATGCGCGTCGTCCCTCTGCGCCTCGATGACTCGGTCATCGATCTGAGATCGCACCTGTACGTGTGCGATGAACTCAAATGGCTCCTCTACGGTGAGTTTCTGCTCAAAGTCTCGCAAAAACTCCACCATATCCCACTTGGCAACCATCAGCGGAGCCACAAACTCTATCGCCTTCTTGCGGCTCAACGCATCAGCCACAAGGTTCGCCTTCCCAGGATGGTAAGAGACTTCAAACTTGAAGTCCTTCAGCGTCTCCATCCATCGCCGCTGCCTCATATTCAAGTCTCGCTGCGTGAATATGTACTTGAGGCTCTTGTGGTCGCAAAAGAGCTCGAACTCCTCTCCGTAGAGGTAATGTCTCCAGAGTCTCAGTGCGAATATAACGGCTGCCAACTCTAGGTCGTGTGTAGGGTAATTCTCCTCGTGCTTCCTTAATTGTCTCAAGGCATACGAAATTACCCTGTCCCTCTGCATAAGGTCACAACCCAAACCAACGCTAGACGCGTCAGTGTATATAGTGTATCTAACCCCTTGCTCTGGCAATACTAGCACAGGGGCGGATGTAAGTCTGTCCTTCAGCTCCTGAAAAGCTGACTCCGCCTTATCATTCCAGGCGAACTTCACGTCATTCCGTGTCAACTGAGATAAGGGTCTCGCGATCTTCGAGAAGTCCTGAATGAAGTGGCGATAGTAACCAGCGAGACCCAAGAAACTCCTCACCTCTGTGACAGAACCAGGCTGCTCCCAGTCCTGCACCGCAGCTACCTTAGACAGGTCAACTGCCATGCCATCCTTGGACACCATGTGTCCCAGAAACTTCACCTCCTGCTTCCAGAAGTCGCACTTCTTATACTGTGCGAACAACTGATGTCGTCTGAGCGTATCAAGGACCAAACGCAAGTGCTCCTCATGCTCCTCTCGACTCCTAGAGTATACCAAAATGTCATCGATGAAGACAACGACGAATCGATAGAGGAAAGGCCGAAATACCCGGTTCATCAAATCCATGAACACGGCCGGTGCGTTCGTGAGACCGAACGACATCATGAGGAACTCGTAGTGGCCAAAACTGGTCCTGAATGCTGTCTTCTGCACGTCCTCATCCCTGACGCGCAGCTGATGATATCCTGACTGAAGATCAATCTTCGAGAAGTACTGCGCTCCTCTCAACTGATCAAACAAGTCATCGATCCTGGGCAAAGGGTACTTGTTCTTCACCGTGAGCTGGTTCAGCCTGCGATAATCAATACACAATCGCAGCGAACCATCCTTCTTCTTCACGAACAAGACCGGTGCTCCCCAAGGAGACACGCTAGGCCGTATAAAGCCAAGCTCTAGCAGACCATCAATCTGCGTCCTCAACTCCTCCATCTCACATGGTACCATGCGATACGTCGGCAGTGAGACGGGTGTAGAACCAGGAACCAGATAGATAGTGAAATCGATCTCACGTCGGGGCGGCAAACCAGGGATCTTCTTGAACAGATCCCCGAACTCAGAAACAACTGGCGTCTGCTCAAGTACCTGGGCACCAGCGTCGCGCAACAGAGTGGCGTAGCTAAGAATGGGGAAAGGAAGATTTACCCGCACTGAAAATGTGAAGGATGCGCCCTCAGGCTCGTACGCTGTGACTATACAAGTCTCGCAGTCAATCTCGGCTCTCGCTGCAGTCAACCAATCCATGCCAAGAATGACGTCGAGATAAACGAGCAAGGGATCGACGACCAGATCAAGAGTCATCGTCCTGCCTCCCAGATCAATCAAACAACCCTCACACATCTGGGTGACATCCGAATAATCTCCATGAGCTGCAAAGACTCGCACGCTATCCATAGTGATAGTCTGTAACCCAAGACGTCTGACTACGGCACGCGATATCAAAGAAATCGTGGAACCAGTGTCCACCATGACAAGAACGGGAGTACCTCCGATATGGGTCGTGACCTCGAAGGCTGAATGCTGGAAAGTCGGCGTCGCAGCTGCCTCAGCGGTCAATGCATGAACTCGAGCCTGCTGTGGCCGGTTCGGCCGCTGTGTCAAGGGCCGTGGAGGCTGTCGAATCTGCGATACCGTAGGTCTGAAAGAAGGATGCGCAGGAGCTGACCGTATAGGCGGTGCTGATATCGCCTGTGGACGTACACGATCAATCTTCTGCGGAGGCGAGAACCCACTGTCCCGCATCCTCGAAAAGCAGCTCTGCGCCAAGTGGCCCATCCTCCCACAGTATGTACATGTCAAATCAGGGCGCCGAAACGGTGGTACAGGCGCCGTAGTCCTAGTAGGAGGATCAATGCGAGGCCTCTTGTCCGCGAAGGGCCTGTCTGGCAAATCCGGTCGTGGCCTAGAAGCAGCCGGGCCTCGAGATCGCGCAAGTCGATCCACGTCCTGCTCTGCCCGCATGGACATGTGAACCAACTCCGCATAGGAGGGAAAACTAACACAACGCATCTTCGACCGAATATCCGGTCGCAAGCCCTCCAAAAAGCGCCGTATGCGCATCTGCTCATCAGCTAGGATCGTTGGGACGTACCTGCCCAACTCTGTGAACCGATGCTCATACTCGGTAACTGTCATCGCTGCCTGTCTGAGACGGAGAAACTCATTCTCCCTGTCGTGCCTGTAGGTCTGGGGATAATACTTCTCATGGAAGCGAAACTCAAATGCTGCCCACGTCCATACAAAATCCGCGGCAACAGTCCGCAATACGCTATCCCACCACATACTGGCCTCTCTCTCAAACAGGAAGGTAGCCAGCTCTACCTGCTCAGCCTCGGTGTAGTGCAACATCCGTAGAATCTTCGACACTCGGTTGAGCCAGTACTCAGCCTCCTCGGGTCTGTGAGAACCCGTGAAAGTAGGAGGCCGCAAGCGCTGAAATCGCTCCAAAAGGCCCCGTGTGTCGGCAGGATTCCCCGCAGGGAAAGCAGGCTGCGCAGGATGGGCCATGCCCTCATCCTGGGCGTAAGTATAGGCATCCTCAGCTGGATGCGCAGGTGGTGCAGGTGGAGTAGATGTAGTCGCACCCCCACCCTGGGCTAGTGTCCCCACTATCCCTTTCAAGTTGATTTTCACGGTATTATGACCCAATCTTCATCTTGACCATTGTCGACTCATCGATGGTGTGAATCGATACGGGAAATTCCGGCCCAAGTCTATAGGCAAACTCAAGCGCAATCTTACAAATAAGTCGGCCAAAGGGAAGCGATTCGGATGTTCTCCTCGACCTGGCTATGAGAACTATCTGCCGTAAGATGAAAGTGGCCATACATACGTTCTTTCCCTGGGCTACTAGAAATAAGAAATCGACCATAAGACGTGTACATTCAATGCGGTTCGTCGACCTGGGATAAACTTTGAACGTGCAGATATGGTGCAGCAGGCGCAAATCCTCAGACATATACGTCGCCTTGAGGCTATTATTAGGCTGTCATGGAACCAACTTACCGCACAGAAACCTGGTGCGGCGATCTCGTTCACGTCTAGTCTTCAAATTCTTCTCACTAGGATGCACATCACCTAGAGGCACGTTGAGAAGTCGCGCAATTAACCGAACGTCGATCGTAGCCATCCGATCTCTACCAAAAGGGATTTTAAACTGCAAAGGCTCCAAGGTAGGATTCTGGATGCTAGCATAGAAGGCACGAACAGTGCTCACATTAGCACGAGCGCGAGCTTCAAAGATCGGTCCCCAGTGCGCAGCTTCAATGCGTTCGAACAACAGATACTCGCCGAACAATCGCCCATCTACGTCCGCCTCAAATAACACTCTACGATCAGTGTATTCACCATGAGGCATCTCTGATAGAATGGTTCGTCCAAGGTGTGCATGGGGATCCAAATCCCACTTTGTACGGCACTCCAGGACTGCAGCTGGACCTGCGGCGGTGCTTGAACTTGCGGCACCACCCCGCGGTCTTCTCGATCGAGCAGGGCGGCTCGGCCCAGCCTCATCTGTCGTGGTTTTTCTCTTACCCATCAAAGATATGATGGATGAGAGTGACAGAAGGCCCAAAATGGCTTCCACGAAAGCCATGGAAAACGTCGAAAATGTGGAGAAATGGCTGCCCAATCTGAGAAAAGGAAATCTAGGCGTCGTAGAGGGTTGCTTCAAGCTTCCCAAGGCTGTACTTTCAGGGAAAAATACAAACAAAAAGATGGGATGGAGCACCTCACGATTTCAGCTATATTTGGAGGATTTTGGAGCTCCAAATGGTGAGATCTTCAAGGAAAGAGGCTGCCAACACCCAATAAGTGATGGGTGGTGGTCGGTTTTGGCCAAGGAAGGTTCTAGGAGTGGTTTGGGACGCCGGGGTTTGGAATGGGTTGCTGAAAATCGAAACTAGGGCTATGTAGAGGGCTGTTTGTGAAGGAGAGGTGAGATTTGGGGGTTTTCGTGAGGTGGGAGGTGTATAGGGATGATGTGTATCCCATTTAAGGGGGTGCGCCCGAAGGACGACTCAAATGGGCCCCGTCGGTCGGCGATGCATCGCCCGACCGGCGATGGCATCGCCGGCCAACTCCCACGTTGGCCGGTGGGACCCCATGGGTCTAGTCCCCCATGGTCCCAGGGTTCCAAAAAAATCACATCCCACCCCCTAGTTCATAGTAATTTGGTCTGTATAAGCCCAAACATGTGTTCGGAGCTTTCCGGGTCCATATCGCAATTCCGAATACCAAACCATATGATGCAGCATATGAATTTGGGGTAGAAGGAGCCAGTACACCTATCTAGCTCCTTAGTTGCTAAATAAAGTGAACTTATAATGGACTTATGGCCATTTATCATGAAATTTTACTATTCACTGTAAAATTTTGTGAAAGCACTAATTTGTGTTATTTTCACATTAGGTTTGATGCCTAATATGAAAAGGATAAGAAATAAATGAAGATTGGAGTGTTTAGAGGAGGAATTTTTGAAGATTTTTAGTGAAACGAGGTTTTTAAGCCCTGGCGATTAATTACAGGAGTCGTGGTCATCCCACGGCCCAAGGATTCACTTTTGCGGTTTAAAACCGCTCATAGGACGTCTCCACCCGACTTCCTACAGCTTAGAAGTGATTCGGGTCGCTTTACGCGACCCGAGATACGTTACAGATTCGATCTTGCGATCGATCCTAATAGACTTCGCCTATCGGCGAATCTGCGATCCTAAAAGTGTTTCTAGACCCTTCTCGCACCCACCTAAGTCAAAGGAAGCGACAGCGTACGTCGCAAGACCATAACCCAGGCCCAGTATACTCTCATTCATGCTCTGATACCAACTTGTAACACCCTGAAAATCGGGGGTCGTGTATAAACTCAACTCCCGAGTTCCAGACCGTTACTTATGCAACAAAAATGGTTATAATTCAATGTTGTCTAATTTAAAGCATTCACATGAGTAAAAGTATACTAAAACTGCAATTCATACTTCAGATCCAGTGATAAAAGCAAGCGGAAGACTAAATAATGTATATATCACTGTATGGAAAAACAAAGTAATCTCATCTGTCTCCAAAGTATGACTACATCTCTGAGTCTCATATACATATACATAACAAAAGAATAATGTTCAAAAAAAGAAAGTCCCACTGATGTCCCCTCGATCCAGGTCGCCTACGGAAAGCCGTCATGATACTGCACATACGAGAACTCATCCTGGTCCTCGTCAATCTCTGGCTCCACCTCCTGGATCTCGTCCTCACCTGTATCTACAACAGGGTCTGGTGGGTGTTGCAAACACCATCCCGTAACGTGGGAATGAGTGATCAACTCAGTGGAATCATAGAGCAAAGATTAGCATGTTCACAATTCAATCACGCGATAATAGTAAAGCAGTAAATCAGACAATCCTAATACTGTTATTAATGCAGGATGATATGACGTGATGTATGCCCTCACCGACGATCACCCTCATGCGGCAACATCTTACGACCGCGGCATGCCACACTCCCTAGAGTGCTCCACATCTTCCAGGCACATGCAATGCTATGGTGATATGATTTCCAAGTTGTTATTAGTCCATTCAAACAGCAGGATTGGGAAACTAAGGTACTTCCCTTGTATCAATCCCAACACAGATCCTGTCTAGGGTCGTCACTCCTAGTAATCTCATACGATGTATATTTCGTAGGTCACTGCAAGGGCTGCCAGGGCTGTTGTTCGCACTCGTTGCACCGCTCCCCCATCACCTTATCAATACAGGCCTACCGTACTCTACTGCAATGGAAGGGTCGCCGCCTCCCGTGGACTCAGAATACGCTCGCGGTCACTACAAAGGGCTCGTCGCCTGATCAGTGTAGGCCGACAGCTAGAATATAGTGTCCCATACCACCATAATCTGCTCACGAGTCAAGGTGCTCACTGGTCACTACGGGGAGGTTTGTGGCTCCAGCGTAGGCCGACAGCTCGACCACGGTGTCCCATACCACCATGCCCGGCTCATGAGTCTTCGTGGATCAAGGTACCACGGTTAATAGGGTTTACAATGGTAAGTTCAGTACCCTAGGTTCAAGCAGTTATGATACATACAAGGTGAACAAACATCGGCCAGTCGGGTTACTTGACAGGCTCGACTAGCGCGATCGCATCTCGAGTTGAACGACATGAAGTGCGTAAAATACTTCACGTGGCCTAACCACTGCCGCCAACTCTCAACACGAATCACGTTCATCGACGCGTCGTTCGTGGCTATGACCAGTCAGCCACGAATTCGCTCGGTTACCGACTGCCTGGACTAAGTCAAGTCCCACACATCTATGGAATTACATTAACACTATATACAAAGGTATTGGAATTGAAATACAGCATGTGAGCATGTTAGCACATGTTATAACATTCAACTTAAGCAAATCTTCAAGGCATACTTTCTATGCATATTCAACTTAAGCAAATCTTCAAGGCATACTTTCTATGCATGTAGTGCAATCATGCATAAGGTAAGCATGTAGGAAATCATTTAGGTCAGTATTTTAATCATGAAATCAATCTCAAACTACTACATAACATCATTCAATACAATACATACTAGTACAAGCATTTATACAAACACATACACTACACACTTAAGTCCACATATAGTATGTCGACCCAAAGTGCGCAACTTGGCGAATCTCTTCGCCAAACTGATTATGCAATCATTCCTAACTCTCTAATGCGGCGACAAACCATGTCAATCACGTCAGCAAAATATGCATGTAGACCGTACTTCCTACAAATGACTAAAATGCCCTAAATCTCATATTCTTCGTTAATTTACGAAACAGGAAACGAAGAGCATGTTGTACATGTCAAACGGCGATGCCGTCGATATTCTACTATTAAACGACATTGAAAGCATTGTAAACCGTCAATCAAAGCGTCTAAAATCTTCACCTAGTCTCTTACGGTTGCGAGATTTTGAACGGAGCGTGTACGCTTCGTCTACGGCGGTAGGAAAGCCTGATTTATGGAATACGTTAGCTAACATGTTAAGCGTCTAAGCAAACCCTAAATCAGCAAGTTTTTGGGATTATTCTATACCTGAAAAATGGAGAAATCACCAGCCAGGTGATTGGAATGAAGTGTTGAAGCAGCAACTGTCAGGGGTCGGAAGCGGGAAAAATCTCCTCTTCCCTTTCTCTCAAACTCTCTCTCTTTTTCTCTAGGATTTGTGAATTTCGGATGGGAAGGAGAAATGAGGGTTTCAACCCCTTTTATAAGCTTGAAATTGCCGGAAATAGGCTCCGGGACGAAGTTTACTTGATGCCTATCCATTTCGGAGCTGTTTCGGTCCAAAAATGGCTTTCTGGTGGTCCCCTGGTCGATTGCGATCAGACTTAAGCTCATGTGTACCAGATGTACCTCGTATTAAGTTTTCAGTCTGGCAGGGTTCGCAGATCGCACGTGGCGGACCAGTTTCAGTTCAGCGGTCACCGCACATAGATCAGGGCTGGAAGTCTCATGATAATAAATAGAAATTTTTCCTGATCCGAGGGTGTAATCTGGATGAATTCTGACGGTCAGAACGCTTAATACTGACGCGTCAAGTCGTGTGCCAGATTTGAATTTGAAATTCCAAATTCGTCCCTATTCGCGGTCGCTTCAGTCCGGGTTCAACGAAATAGTCTGTGATTATCGGTTTGACTTGATTTTCGAGATGATTGTCAAGTCCAGCTGGGCGGTTCTAACGGTCTAAGATAGGAGGTATCGGACCTTCGACGCGCGGTCTAAATCCAATACAAAAGTTCAACGTGGTCCAGAGGACAAACCCGCTTAGAGTTTGATCCGAGGTTATAGAGTATTGTAGAGTTGTCTGTTCTACTCGATTTGGGTCTTGCAGAACATATTTAAAGTGATCAGGGACTATTTCCCAGCTACTCTAGCGTTGCGCTAGCTAACTTACGCTTAATTTCCATGGAAAATATTTCTACGCGATTTCGGGTCAAATCGGTACTCGAACCCAAGTACGGATTTTTCACGGGCGTTACACTTGCTACAGAGTAGGGGGATGACTGCTAGAAGTGTGAGTCCTTCTCTTTCTAGGCCTTCCTCCTTTTATCCTGCTGAGGTGATCAAATAGATCAAACTGTGCTGGAGTTGGGTTAAATTAAATGTCAATGGCTCTTTTAAATTGAATCCGGGTGCTGCGGGGGGAGGGAAATATGTTGTGGTGACAAAGGCCACTTCCTGTTTGCCTTTTCCTCAGGCTATGGCGTTGCTTCAAACACATATGCAGAGCTTCGAGCTGTGTATGATGGCCTTCAAACCTATCTATCTAGGGGCTAAAAGCAGATCATAGTTGAATTTGACTTGCTTCAGATTGTAAATTTTCTGAACGGTCAAATCAAAGAGGGCTAGAAGTGGATTTACTGGTTAAGAAGGGTCTTCTCCTTGAGGAGAGGAGGCTAAGTAGAATTTTCCCACATCTATTGGGAAGGGAACGCTCCGACAGACGCATTGGCTCGCCTAGGCAGTGACTCTCAGTCCATTGTTTATTTCGACCGTCTAGCAAATCTCCCTGCTCGGTTCGGGGTATGGTTTTTCTGGATAAGACATGTTTAGGTGTGATTAGACAGAGTTAGTGAGCTCCTCGAACGTCTGTTGGATTTCTTCATCTTCGGCATTAGGTTTAGTTCATCTCTTTTCCCCATTGTATAGAGATATGATAGGTTTCCCCACGTCCTTTTTCTCTAGGGGTCTCCTGAATTTAGGGTCTTTGTAACTCTCCTTGGTTATCAATGATAATTACACGGTTTTGCTTTTAAAAAAATGAAGAAGCACAGGGGAAAAAATCTGAGCCATCCATGATGGGCTCTCCCTCTGCCAAAATAGGGGTATTCATAAGGTGGAGGTGGAATTAGACTCCCAGTTAGTGGTAGATATCTTGAATGGTAGATCCAAGCTAGGGTAGAAGTTGGAGTATTAGCTCAAGCGGATAAGTAATCTCAAGAGCCGTGGCCAAGTCAGGTTTGGGCATGTCTTCAGGGAGGCGAACTCACCGGCGGACGTACTGGCCTGACTTGGTAGTGATTCTCAAAACAGTTGTATTTTTACGTCACTATGTGACCACCCTCCCCTTGTGAAAGGGCTGATCTTTCTTGATAAAACTGAGCTCGAGGCTGTTGGAGGCAGGTTTTGACGCCTGTCATCCATTGTATTTATTTTCCTTCCTGTCGTTCTCACGATAGGTTTGCTTAGCCTTTTTTCTTAGGCATGCCTAAAATGTAAGTTGGTTCCCATATATGAATGAATTCAAGGCCCTGTGCCTTTCCTTTAAAAATTTTTAAAAAATAATAATCTCCACCATAACTTCATGTATCATGATCCATAGTCCAATTTTAATCATCTCCATCATAGTGTCAACATCGTCGTCGATTTTTGTGCACACTCCATCTTCATTTATCCTGCTGTAAATGCCAAAGAAGTTGAGTAAGACCTGAAACTTTTCTACCGAAACCACCTTCGTAAGCATATCTATCAAATTCATACTCGTGTAGATCTTCTAAAGAGTGACATTACCTTCCTCAAGAACCTATCAGATAAAATAATGACGAAAATCAATATGTTTAGTAAAAGAATGGTATTCCGATTTCTTTGCCAAATTAATTGCATTTTTGCTGTCATAATTGATTAGCATGGCCTCTTGTTGAAGCTTAAGCTCATTCATCATTCCTCTAAACCAAACGCTTTCTTTAAATACCTCCATCACTACCATGTACTCAGCTTAGGTTGTGGAAAGAGCAACCACAGACTAAAGCTTCAACATCTAATTGATTGCTCCACCTATTAATACAAATGAGTAACTAAAAGTTGACCTTATATTATTCATGTTTTCTGTGTAATTAGAATCCATATAGCCTACTGATTTCTCCTTAGATTTTTTAATTGTCAACACATAATCCACTATACCTCGCATGTAATGAAGTAGCCATTTCACCGTCTCCCAATGTTGCTTGCTAAGGTTTGACATGTATATGCTTACAACACCCACTACATATGAAATATTCAATTTTGTAGACACCATGTCATATATTAAACTTCCAATTGTGTTCGAGTAGGGCACATGAGACATAAACTGATTTTCTTCATCTGTAGTAGGAAATTTCTTTGAAGAAAGATAAAAGTGAGCAACATGGGTTGTGTTAACCAGTTTACCCTTGTCCATTTCAAACTTGTCTAATACTTTCTCAATGTATTCTTTTTAAGACAACCGTAGCTTGTTTCTCACCATATATCTATGTATATCAGTGTCGAGAATCCTCTTTGTAGCCCTCAGATCTTCATGTCGAATGTCGTTAACAACCGAGCCTTCAATATATTAATCTTAGACATGTTATAACTAATGAAAAATATGTTATCAACATACAATACCATGATAATGAATTCTCCATCATTTAGTGCCTTAAATTAAACACAATTATCATATTCACTTTTGATAAACTACTAACTCACCATGAAAGAATCAAATCTCTTATACCATTTTCTATGCAACTATTTTAGGCTGTACAACAACCTCCTTAACCTACAAACTTTATTCTTTAACCCATGTATCTCAAACCCTTTTGTTTACTTCATGTAAATCTACTTTTTCAATTCCCTATGAAGGAAAGAAGTCTTCAGATCTATTTGTTACAGTTTCATATTGTATTTAGAAATTGGTGCCAGCACAAATTTGATAAATTCCTGCTTGACCACAGGTGTAAAAATCTCACTGAAGTTGATACTCTCCTTATGCACGTAACCCTTCGTTACTAGTCCAGCCTTGTGTTTATCATGTTTCTTCCGATAGATTCACTTACATCTGATAGCTTTATGCTCAATGAGAAGCTCCATCAGCTTTTATGTTTCATTTTTGTACAAAGAATTCATCTCCTCCTGCATTGCCACTATCTTCTTCTCAATATCTGTGTCTTTTAATGCTTCTTAAAATGTAAATGGATCTCCCTCATCCGTAATGAGAGCAGATACAATATTCGAGTCATTCTATATCTCACCTATAATCTATTGGGGGCCTTGCACAAAAACTTAGGATCTAGCCCCCCGAAACAAACCAGAATTATGGATAATAAAGCAATGAAATAAATCAAAGCATAAATCACACACCACTCAAGAGATTTTTATGTGGAAAACCCTCAAAAGAGGTAAAAACCACGAGACCTCATCTAGATCAACAATCCATGATGAACAGATCAACAATCCATGATGAAGTAGAACGTTACAACTGTCTTCACTCACACAAGAGTGGATAAACAATGAGAGAATAAAAGAAAAACAGAGAGATCTTACCGATTACGAGCATGTAGAAGCGCCGAGATATAAATTGCACAACAGATAACCTCCACGAGCATTACCTCCCTTCTACAAGCTTCCTCTCTCTCTCTCTCTCTCTCTCTCTCTCTCACCTTTGATAGCCCTCTTGTGTTTTTCATGTCTTTAAAAAAAACCCTAGGAACCCCTATTTACAGTTTTAGGAAACTTCTTTCCACATCTCAGTTGCGAAATGATTCAAATTTCCACAATTCATAAAATCGCGGAACGAATCTGCATACCCACAATGGTCGAGAACCACCTTCGACTGGTCGAGCACCCCGAAGAAAAATAACCCAAAGTCACTCGACTTTGAGTTGAGTCAAGGCTCGACTCCACGACTGGTCGTGCACCAGCCCATGACCGGTCGAGCACAGGGAAAAAACCCCATCATAATCTATGATTTCTTGATAAATTTCTCCTTACAGGTGGTTGTTCCACCTACTCCTTTACCTCTTCCTACAGCTCGACATATTTTTTTTTGGATCAAGCCGGAATTTGTGTTTCCCTTTTTTTTCTTTTTTAAATTTTAAAACTGACATTTATATTTCACAAGGAGGCCAATTTACATTTCGGACTTCCCCAGGATAAAAAGGAACTTAAGGAACATCTATCATGAGAGTCTTAGGAAAGGGAGAAAAGATGTAACAAAAGAAAAACAACAAAAACTAGGAGCTAGCCAAAGCCTCCTCTGTTGTTCCCTAACTGACCCCAGCCCTACCATATCTAGAAAGAGCAACCCTCTGAGAAGCGAGGGGAGATCAGCGTACCTGGAATAGAAAAAAGGGGATAGGGAGTTACTTCCCACGTGCGCTAAAAAATCTATTGGACCATTGCCTTCCCTGAATATGTGTCGGAAATGGACTTGGCCGATCGTCCGGAGTCTATGAATCCTAGTGACCCAATACCTTCATTTATACTCGAGGATGCCGCTCCCGTTCATTACTTCCACAACTAGCTGAGAGTCTAATTCTACTATCACATTGGACAAACCCATCTTTAGGCAATGAAATAGCCCATCAAACACCGCCTGGAGCTCAGCATACAAGTTGGTGCCCTCTCCTTAGCCTTCATAAAAGACGAAGAGCAGTTCACCTTTATCATTTCCGCACATGCCTCCCCCTCCAACTTTCCTCGGGTTCCTTCTGGATGACCCATCCACATTAACCTTGACCCAACCAACAAATGGCTTAACCTATTTAACCACCACCAGAGAATATACGTTTCTGGGTTTATACGTGTAAGTGCTATGATTTCATATCCCTTTGGTTGTCAAATTTTGTGGTGCCAAAACCTATATCTATGTCTTGTATATCTTGTGTTTCATGTTTGAGACTATTCATTGCTTCAAGACATCGTATTTCAAGACAAGAACTTAAATGAAGAAAGTTTCCAAGTCATGGATGAAGAATTCAAGAATAGAAGTCTCCAAGTATGCATGTTCAAGATTCAAACAAGTACAAGTATAGCAGAAGACTTTGTCAACTCAAGAAAGGATCAAGTTCGAGAAGGCGTACAACAAGATTCATAAATTCTCAAGCTTCTCTTAAGGGTCATCTGAGTGTACAGACTATCAATGTCCATCTCACTTTTAAGGTTTGTTTGACCTTAGATTGACCTTAGGATGGGCTTTACTGTAGGTCATTCTGGATACATAATTTGTATATTTTAATATAGTTGTTCGAGCTGTTCTAAGACCAGTCCTAGGGACTTCAAGACCAGTCCTAGCTCTGCTATGACCAGTCTTAAGTTTTTCAGGACCAGTCATAGGTTGTTGAAGATTTTCAGATTTTTTTGGTTTTCCTACGACCAGTCCTATGAGCTGTATGACTTGTCCTTCGACCGGTCTTAGCCCTACGACTCAAACTCCAGCAACTAATCTGGGGGTCCTACGACCAGTCGTAGGTGACCCACGACCAGTCGTAGGTGGCCCACGACCGGTCGTAAGCTACCCAGGACCAGTCGTGGAACAGCTAATCCTTATTCCGTAGAAATCTTTAAAAATCTTTGAAGCTACAACCAGTCCTACGATCCTAAGACCAGTCATAGATGGGATTTTTCAGGCTATAAATAGAGCACGAACTTCAGAGTTTTTCAATTCAATTCAACTCAATTCAAGCAATCTTTAGGCTATACTCTGAGATAAGTTTGTGTTTATTTTTAAGCTACTTTGTGCTCATTTAATATTCCTTTTGCTATCTTGTTTATTATTTGATTTTGATCTACATTCCAATCTTATTTGAAAATGAGAATTTCTGATATTCCTTCTTCTTGGATTCAAAATCAAATAGAACTAGCCCTTTTGATTTAAAATCAATTAGATTTAGAACCATTCTTAAAGTGAGTATTGGACTTTGAACGTTGAATCGAACTGCTACTTCGATTGGTTCTACCAGGCTACTTCAAAAGGAGATTCAGGTATTTTACATTTGTGTAATTTACATTTTTTATTTTTGTTTAAGATTTGTCAGAAAAATCTCATTGTTTTGGTTATCTAAGGAGAGCTAGAAAACTCAGATTGTGTGGATTTTTGGATTATGTAAGCCCAAGATAAAAAGACACAATTGTGAAGGTTTTAGGTAAACCTGTGAAACCTATTTTGATAGTGCATGCTAATATCCCCTGTGTGAGGATATTAGGAGTGGAGTAGCATTCTGTGTGGCTGTTGGATAACAGTTGGGGTACACACAGGCGAACCACTATATATCATTGTGTTATGGATGTGATTTATTCTTTCATTCCTTTATTCATTCAGTTTTGTGGATTGTGTTTGTGGATGAATGTTGTAATCATTTTATTTTAAGTGTGGGAATGTTGTAATAACTTAGGATTTAGATTTGCAAGTTATTTTGGTTTCCTTACTTTTTATTTGTCGTTGGTTTGTGATATAAAAGACGTTCTAGAAATAAAGTTGTCCAACATTAAACCTTTGGTTTTTGGTGTAAGGTTATCCTTAGAACTGATATAGTATGTCATGTCCCAAACCCAGAAATTGGATTTATACGAATCCCGATCGCCGAATCCGGTGCCGACAGCCTCCGTAGTATCCCATTCTCGACTCTTAGCATTCATATGCCAGATTCCGATCCTGAAATTTTACAAGGAGGATTTTTTTTTTTAAATATACATTTAACTAGTAATAAGCATAACCACAAGATTACCCAATTCACAACAGCAACATCGTCATCACATATTCACTAATATAATCATTTGAATACAATACTGAAAGGGAAATACATAAATAGAAAATCAAGCTCCAGAAAACCACCGCACGCTCCAAGCTCAACACTGCTGCAGCTTAATATCACCTGCACGCATCTATCGTGCATAAGCTTATAGAAAGCTTAGAGGGTGGTGTAAGTGTGTGCACAAAGCAAGTGCCAAGTATTCAATATAATGTCATAGTCATACAATACCATAAAAAAAACACTGATAATTCATAATTCGTACATCATCAAAATAAATAGAAATACTGACAAGTCTATAAGTTAATAAATATCAGGATACGCAATATAGAACAGTTATGCAATAAAGAATCATAAAGAGCTAAATATCAGATGCCAAGGATGCAATGCAATACACAAATCCTGCTAAGTTTATTTAGGCCATATAAGAGTGGAAACATAGCAACTCAAAGTGTCATATGCATGCGGATGTAATGCAATATGCGATGCGAATGAAATGACCATGCTTGGAGTGTGAAGTCGGGATGATAACACGTAGTATCGCAGGCTACGGGGCCCACCACAAGGGACTTCTATCCAAACCAGTCCCATACCTAAATTTGGATAGTCAAACTCATCATGGTAAACTCCTGATCTCAGGTTAGTCGCGCGCCCAACCGAAATCCTTACCATAACGAAGGTACACAATAATTAGTTACGCACCACCAACGCGAGTGTATAGTGAATGAATGAATGAATGAGTATGCAACTCCTACTCAATAAGTCCACATATCAGTACGGTTCCTCTCTGAAAAATCACCGGGGTCTATTACACTCCAAACCAGATTGCCGCCCCATCGCGCACAACAAGGTGAGTGGAAGAGACCTCACTATCTGCCTGCCAACATCGGGCCCAGCTCGTCAATAGCGGACCCATTCCTCGAGCTGGTCAGACTTAGCCTAGCATTGCCCCCTCCTCTCGGGCAGGTAAGGCCGCACCCCCTTCCAACCGACCACGACACAGTGGAGAGTGCAGCCATCTGGTAATCGGCACTCGGCGCTCATCTACCCACTTCGTCTAGACATTGGAGCAACCTTTGGAACCAAAAGGGTTTAGAGACTTTCACCTAGGGATATCTATAGCACCCCATGTAAAACAGATTTTCGGTGTCCCATCTGGCCATCCACGACATGCCTGTGGAGGCTACGACCCTGATGTCGCTAGGGCATACAGTAATCACAGCACATAATGTAAGATGCATGAGTCATACAATCCAGTCATGCATCAATCCTGTGCAAACCGTGCGCTCATGTGAGACAATATTCGCCTATCAGGGAGTCTCATAACAACCAGCATTATGACATATGCAATGGTCAATCACATCTCATAACAAACATACAGATGATGCGTATGGGCATGTATCATGATGTTATGCGGTGATATACTCATAATCAGTATCAGCAATCAGCTTCGGCAATGTGGACATTTATCCAACATTGTCCCCAAGGGATGGCCCATATAGAGCCAAACATATAATGGGCCCACGACCCCATACAAAGGCCTAATATACAACATAATGAGCCTTACTCAAGGGCCACATATATACAACAGATGGGCCTTGCTCATGGCCTCAAATACATCGAACGGGCCATGCATTAAGGGCCTAATACAAATCACAATGGGCCTTACCCATAAGCCACAAATACATCACAATGGGTCTCATCATCTGGCCCTCAATATACATCACGTTGGGCCTTAGACACAGGCTGAATACACATCACGCCGGGCCTCAAATACAGGTCGCATGTGCATCACATTGGGCCCCAACAATAGAAATCGGTAATCGGTCATGACAAATCAGTATCGGTAATCGGTCATGACAAATCAGAATCGGTAATCGGCCTCGATCGATAATCGGTCAATTGGCCATGTCAATCGATAATCAGCCATGATCGGTAATCGGTCACGATCGGTAATGTGTCACGATCGATAATCGGTCACAATCGGTGATCGGTCACGATAATCTGCCTCGATCGGTAATCGGTCAATCGGCCACGATCGGTAATCAACCTCGATAATCGGCCTCGATCGATAATCGGTCAATCGGCCACGTCAATCGATAATCAGCCACGATCGGTAATCGGTCATGATAATCTGCCTCGATCGGTAATCGGTCAATCGGCCACGATCGGTAATCAACCTCAATAATCGGCCTCGATCGATAATCGGTCAATCGACCACGATCGGTAATCAACCTCGATAATCGGCCTCGATCGATAATCGGCCAATCGGCCACGTCAATCGATAATCAGCCATGATCGGTAATCGGTCACGATAATCTGCCTCGATCGGTAATCGGTCAATCGGTCACGATCGATAATCAACCTCGATAATCGGCCTCGATCGATAATCGGTCAATCGGTCACGATATGCGGAGTCGGCAATCGGCCACTTAATCGATAATCAGCCACGATCGATAATCGGTCTCAAGACGGGATTTATAGATGGATGGCCGATGATAGTCCAAGAAATACCAATGGGGCCTATTCATTTTTGTTAACCCACTAGAGAATGATGAGAATGGGCCTAACCAGGCTTAAGGAAAGGTCATAATGTGGACATCCAACCATCATTGTCCATCAATGTGGACATTTAACCAACATTACTGCCAAGGAGTAGCCCACATAGAACCAAACACATAGTGGGCCCCACGGCCTCGCACAAGGGCCTAATATACTTCAAATGGGCCACACCAATGGGCCGCATCACATAGACCTTAAGCACATCACAATAGCCTGACTTATGGTCCTCATATACACCATAGATGGGCCCTACACATGAGCCTCAAATACATAACATGTGGCTCTACATATGGGCCCATTAAGCATCAAATGGGCCATGCATTTGGGCTTGAATACATCAGGTGTGCTGCATCATATGGACTTAGAATACAACTCAATGAGTCATGCTAAAAAGGGCCATAAATACATAACAGGCGGCCCTGCACATGGGCCCAATATACGTAACAGGTGGGCTCTGCACATGGGCCTTAAATACAAGCAGATGGGCCCTATCATACGGGTCATGAATACATCACACTAGGGCTCGTATATGTGCCTCAAATGCATCTCATCGGGCTGATCGAATGGGCCGATCAAATGGGCCGAATCGATGGGCAGAGTCGATGGGCAGAATTGAATGGGTAGAGTCGATGGGCAGAATTGAACGGGCCGAATCGAATGGGCCGAGTCGATGGGCAGAATTGAATGGGCCGGATTAATTGGACCGATTAATGGGCCGAGTCAAATGGGCCGAATCGAATGGGCTGAGTCAAATGAAATGAGCCCATTTATAGCACAAATGGGCCTCATGTATGTTAAACAGGCCGCACCGATGGGCCTTTCACCTACACCATTCATCTATATACAATGGATTGTCTTAGAGTGCAGACAAATAATAATAATAAAATCATATTGAAGGTTATCTGGACCGCACTCTAAATGACAGTGGAAATAATGATTTTTCCCACCATTGAAATTTCCAAAGCCCACCATAACATTTATTTCCCATACAATCCAATCTGTCCATCGGGTCACACAGACCTGAATTAAGACAGAACATAAGTTCCAAATTGGTCCAGAACTACTATGACCCCAAGAAGAGTTTCAATGGTGGACATTCACTCAGCACTGTCTTCTACAGTGTGGTCCTCTAGACATCAAATCTATCTCATTTTGGTCTCAGGCTTTAAACTGAGCTTTCCCTTTAATGAACGGCGTGGATGCAGCACAAACATCAAGCATGGCCCACCGTCAAGCCATATGGACGGTGGGATGCAAAGTATACATAACGGTGGGGTCCCAGACCACCTAGCAGTAGGGCCCACAGAACTTGCTGATGTCAGATGGTAGTGGGTCCCACCATCAAAATAGATGAACGGTTTATGCATAGAACACAGCTGGGATTCACCCTTAGGATGGATGAACGGCTTGCATAAAACACATGCATCATGTGGGACCTACCACCTGCTGACGTAATGGATAGTGGGCCCCACCAGTTAAACAGGCTGACGCCAAGAGGTAGCACCCTGCTGCTGGCCATCCATACATGGACGGCCCAAATATAAAACAAAATGGATGGACGATGTGGGTAGGACTCATACACCACGGTGGTTCCACAGCCAGAACGGCTAGATGGTGTGGGTGCAACACGCACCATGGTGGGGCCATACATGGCACCGTCCAGATGAACGATGCAATTGAAGCACACACGCCTGGTGGGTCCCACCAAGTAAACAGATGGACAGTGTGGGTATGATCCTCACGCTAGGTGGGTCCCACCGTCCAATCATCTGGACAGTGCACGGACACCAGTCAAACCATATTCCAAAGCAGGTGGGTCCCCACGTGGGCCCACCACATTTGTGTATTAATATATATATTACATATAATACAAAAAATATATATTATATTATTATTATTATTATTATTTTAAAAGTAACTGAGACATCCAGCGTCCAGATGGACGACTGGATGAAATGCATAGGCTAGTGGCCCACCGTCCCAGCAGATCTGGACGGACGGCTGGGATGGAAGGTGGGTCCCACGTACATGGACCTTGTACATCAGAGGTGGGTCCACACGTGTGGACCCACAAGCTGCAGAGGAAGCTGATATTTATGCTTTATCCACGTCCAACAGCGACTGCTGCTGGACGGTTCGCGTACCACCCATGCAAACAGTGGGGTCCATATCAATGGATGGCGTGGATAAGGTCATGTGGGCCACAGCCATCACACACAAAAGAGAGGGAGAGAGAGATCGGTAAGAAGGGAAGGGACCCCGTTACTATGGGCCCTCCCTAAATGCAAAGCATACATCAAGAGGGGTTCCACTACATGTGGGACCTCAAATCACAAAATCAACAGTAAATCACCCACCTTTCGATCTTCTTGACCCAATGGAATCCCTAGCTCCTCGGCTTCAACTTTGACGGAGGATGATGACGTTTAAATGGTTAGGATGAAAGATGTGAGGGTAGGACGATGGGCCACACCAAGCTCTTCTCATGGAGAGCTTGGACGTTGGGTTCTCCTTTTGTTGTTTAGAAGAGAAAGAAGAAATAAGAGAGAGAGAGAGAAGATGGGATGGAGTGATGGATGGGAGAGAGAGAGAGAGAAGATGGGATGGAAATGTTGACTTTTGGGGTTGTTGTGTAAGAGAGGTATGGGTTGTGATGGGGTGAGTGATGTGTTGGGTGATGGGTTGATTGATGTGTTGTACTTGACATGTGAGGTGATTGATTGGATGAGATTGATTGATGTGACATTTTATAGAGATTCCATCGATACAAGCAACGCGCGGCATTTTCTACAAACTGAACGCGGGCCCACATTTCTTAGCCTGGGTACCGCCTCGGCGCGTGAGACGCGGCATCAGAACCACGGCGACGGTGCGGTCGTCAAGGTACAAGTCTCGAGTCGAGCCGATTCTAATATAAGGAACACGACTTAGGATCGCGCGCAAACGCCGATAATAAACCACGGGTCACCGAAATTTGACCAAGAGGACCGCGAAGGCAAACAGAACGGTACGGTTTAGGTTACGAGTCTTATATAGTATCATTCTCTTAATTCTAGGTTATTGAGATTACTTTTAATTCAGCATTGTGCTTTATTTCTTTTATTATTCTGCAGTTTTAAGTTTTATTTGGCATTGCCCTATTCACTCCCCCCCCCCCTCTAGGGCATATAGCTAGGCCCTTTCAAGTGGTATCAGAGCCTAATAGCTCGTGCTTATTATTTATTTATTATATTTATTTCCTGAGCTAACGATCTAAGCTATATTAAGATGTCAAATTTTGATAGCCTATCAGTCACTAGGCCACCACCCTTTAATGGCACAAACTATGCCTATTGGAAAGCCAGGATGAGGATCTTCCTCAAATTCTTAGATGAAAGTGTGTGGCTGGCCACAGTGAATGAATGGAACCCTCCTATCACTGAAGTAACTAATGACGATGGTTCAAAATTAATGAAAGTAACAGCTTATTCTCTTTAGATCACACTTCAGAAAAGTGAGAGTAGTGCCAATGCAAAAGCACTAAATGCAATTACTTGTGCATTATCACCAGAAGAATTCAAAAGAATCATCTCTTGTGAAAATGCAAAACAAGCATGAGATGTATTAGAAATGACACACGAGGGTACATCAATTGTCAAGAAATCTAAAGTCCAATTCCTCACAACTAAATTTTAAGAAATTCATATGGAGGAGAATGAGATGTTTATGGACTTCTACACTAGATTGAATGACATTGTGAACTATATGTGGGGTCTTGGTGATAGAATCCCAGAAAGTAAAGTGTGCGTAAAGATACTACGCTCACTTCCTGAATGGTTCAATTTTAAAGTGACCACGATTCAGGAACTTTGTGATACGGATACCATGAGGGTTGAGGAACTAGTTGGTTCACTTCAAACCTACGAGTTGTCCTTTAAAGCTCCTAAAGGAAAATCAATTGCTCTCAAATCATCTAAAAATGTTTCACAAGAGAGCACTTCGGATTTAGAAAATTCTAAAGATGATATGGCGCTTTTAGCAAAAAAGTTTTACAAAATTTTCAAAAGTAAAAAAAAAGTTAATTTTCAAAAGTCAAATGATAAGAGACGATCTAAACCTAGAACTCGAAAATATTTTAAAGATAGTCAATGTTACAACTGTCAGGAGTATGGGCACTTAGCTAATAAATGTCCTAAAAAGGACAAATAAAAAAGAAAAAGCATGATGGCTACTTGGGATGAATCGTCTGATTCTGAATCCTCTTATAAATTAGAAGATTTTGAAACCGAGTCGGGCGATGATGTTAAAGCCCTTATGACTCTAGCCAAGATCACCTTTTTAGATAATGATGATATATCTAGTGAAGAAAATCTGAATAGTGATTGTGATAATGAAGATAATCTTCAGGATGCTTATAATGCCCTTTATAAGGAGAGTTGTAAAATTTCTGTCAAGCTTAAATTCCAAAAAGAAAAATTTTCTAAGCTTAAGGAAGATTATGAGTCTCTCGTTTTAGAAAAGTCTCATATTTTTTATTCTTTTGAAAAGACCAAAAGTGATTTAGATTTCAAAACCTCTAAAATTGAAGATTTGAAATTCGATAATGAGAAACTCAAAAATGAGGTAGCTTCTCTTCTGAGTTTGAAAGACACATGAAGATATGCCCAAGGTGATCCTAAATTGGAAAAATTATTGTTCGGATCAAGAAAATGTGACGATCAATCCGGGTTGGGCTATGATAAGAATACATCTCCTAAACAAAAGAATATTGCTCCTAAATTTGTAAAAGGAGAGTCTTCAATCTCAAAAGAAAAGAATACTTATCAAGGTTTTTCCAAAAATTCAAGGACTCTTTAAAAACCTAAAGGTAGCCATGTCAACTTTGATTTTCAAAACCAAAATTCATTGGCTGAAAAAATAATTGATCTACTCAAGGAGCTATTAAAGTCTAACTCTATAGGTCTCTCCTATAACAACAGACAGAAAAAGACCATCTATACTCCTAAACCCAAAATAGTTCTGAAATGGGTTCCTAAAGTTGCCTGCTTGGTTGCCCATACTACTTTCAAAGCTACAAGCCATTCAAAGTGGTACCTAGATAGTGGTTGCTCTAGGCATATGATAGGCGATAAGGCTTTATTCACCGATCTAAAAGATATGACTGACAGGTCAGTCACATTTGGTGATGGAAGCAATTGCAAGATCATTGGCCAAGGTATGGTTCAGCTTTATAACCTTCCCTTATTTAAGAATGTTTTATATGTTGAGGGCTCGAAACACAACCTACTAAGCATTTCTCAGATATACGATAATAACCATAGTGTGAAGTTTTCTAATCAAGGTTGTGAGATACTTAATAAAAAGGGTTTTGTTATATTAACTGGTCGCAGAACTTCTGAAAACTACTACATCGTTAGTGATGCAAGCTCATCTACTTAATCATGTTACATGGTCCATACCGATGAGATTGAATTATGGCATAAACGCCCTGGACATGTACACTATCGAAACTTATTTTAGATTGAGCAAAGGAGAACTAATTAGAGGTCTACCCAAATTGCAAAGAGTAGACAAAATATGTGGTGAATGCCAGTTGGGCAAACAGACTAGGAGCTCTCACAAGAAAGTGAAATCTAACACCACATCTAGACCACTCGAGCTTCTCCACATGGATTTTATTGGACCAACCAGATCGGAGAGTCGAGGAGGCAAAAAATACATCTTGGTTATCGTAAATGACTATACCAGATTCACTTGGGTATCTTTCTTAAAAGACAAAACTGAAACCTTAGATGAAGTGAAAAAGGTCATTAAACGAATCCAAAATGAGAAAGGTTCTCATGTTAGTAAGATCCGTAGTGATCATGGATCCGAATTCAAAAATAATAGTTTTGAGAAATTCTGTAGTGATCAGGGAATATCGCATGAATTCTCTGTGCCCAAAACACCGCAACAAAATGGTATAGTTGAAAGAAAAAATAGAGTGCTTCATGATATGGCTAATGTTATGTTGAATAGCATGAAGCTCTCTAAAAATCTTTAGGCTGAAGCAGTTAATGCCGCATGTTATATTATTAATCGGGTTTATACCAGTAAATCTGATAATAAGACTACTTATGAATTATGGTTTGAAAGGAAACCTACTGTCAAATACTTACGGGTTTTTGGCAACAAGTGTTATATTTTATGTGATCGTGAAATTTTGAAAAAGTTTGATACGAAGAGTGATGAAGGTATTTTTCTTGGTTATTCTTTGAACAGTCGAGCTTATAGGGTTCTAAATAAGAGAACTGGTGTGATTCAAGAGTCCATCAATGTGGTCATTGATGATCATTTGAATACACCATCTCCGAGTTCAGATGATGATGAAGCTCTTATTATCGACAATCAAGATACCTCATCAAGTCAAAAAGAGTCTGAACCAAGGACTGCCAATGATAGCCAATCAAATTCTTGGAAACCCTCTCACTGGAGTTCATACTCGCAAATAACTTGAGAACATGTGTGATTATATTTGTTTTACATCCTAAATAGAACCAGTCAATGTGAAAGCACTTTCTAACGAAAATTGGATAATTACTATGTAAGATGAACTTAATCAATTTGTTCATAATGATGTCTGGTATCTTGTTCCTAGACCTAAAGATAAACACATTATTGGAACAAAATGGATCGTTAAAAATAAGTCTGATGAACTTGAAAATATAATACAAAACAAGGCTAGACTGGTTGTACAAGGGTACTCTCAGATTGAAGGCATCGATTACGATGAAACCTTTTCTCCAGTCGCTCGCCTTGAATCAATCAGACTTTTTATTTCCATCACATGCTTTAGAAAATTTAAGATTTATCAGATGGATGTAAAGAGTGCCTTCTTGAATGGCGATTTACACGAAGAGGTATATGTTGAACAACCTTCAGGGTTTGAAGACCCCAAGTTATCTGACCATGTATTTCGTCTCAAAAAAGCTCTCTATAGTCTAAAACAAGCACCCAGGGCATGGTATGAGAAATTGACTAAATTCTTACTTAGTCATAGATTTCAAGTAGGAAGTGTTGATAAGACACTCTTTATTAAGAAACATAACAATGATATTTTAATGATCAAATTTATGTTGATGATACTATTTATGGATCAACTTGCTCTAACATGTCTATTGAGTTTACAGAGTTAATGAAATCAAGGTTCGAAATGAGCAAGGTTGGAGAACTGAACTATTTCCTAGGGTTGCAAGTAAAGCAACAACCTGATGGAATTTTCATTTCCCAGACTAAATATGCTTCAAACTTGGTTAAAAGGTTTAAATTTGAGAATGATAAGAACTTTGATACTCCTATAAGTACAACGTTAAGACTCTCAAAAGACTCTACAGGTAAAGATATAGATCCTAAACTATATCGTAGTATGATTGGTAGTTTGTTATATCTAACTGCTAGTAGACCTGATATCGCGTTAAGTGTTGGTATTTGTGCAAGATATCAGTCTAATCCAAAGGAATCACATCTTACTGCTGTTAAACAGATTATTAGATATGTCACAAGTACTATAAATCTGGGTCTTTGGTATCCTTTTGATACTAGTGTTCAATTAGCTGGGTACTCAGATGCTGATTAGGCCGGTAATATCGATGATAGAAAATCAACCAGTGGTGGTTGTTTTTACATTGAAAATTGTTTAGTTTCTTGGTTCAGTAAGAATCAAAGCTCAATATCGCTCTCCACTGCTGAGGCTGAGTATATTGCAGCTGGATATGCATGTACTCAACTAGTTTGGATGAAACGCATCCTAAGCGATTATGGAATTAATCAAAATTTAATGATCTTACATTGTGATAATTCCAGTGCTATAAATATTTCCAAAAATCTAATCCAGCATTCACATACTAAGCACATTGACATTAGGTATCATTACATTTGTGAGTTGGTTGAAGAAAAAGTTATTTCCTTGGAATATATACCAATCGAAACTCAGCTTGCTGATATATTTACTAAACCGCTCGACAAAAGCAGGTTTATTAAATTGAAATTTGATCTTGGTATATGCATTTTACATTGAGTATTCTTGCTTGTATGTATCATAGTGTATTATATTTGGTATTATATGTGTTGAAATTTTAATTTTTTACATTAAAAATATATTTTTGGTCGATACTCGACCGGTCGTAGCGGTACACGACCAGTCGTGGTATGACCGGTCGTGCACCGCACTCGACCAGTCGTGGAGCTTGTGAACATGATATAAATTGGGAAAAATCTCTTTCTTCTTCATTTCCACTCCGACCTACGACGAGTCATGGCTCGACCAGTCATAGGATTTCTTATATTTCTTCACGGTTAGTCCTATTTCTTCATTTTTCTTGAATTTTGATGTTCTCTATACTTTGATTTGATCATTGTGTAGCTTGGTTTCATCTTTTTGTTGGGTTTTTCAAGGGTTTCTTCTCAAATTGCTGATCTAGAGAAAACTCATCCTTCTTTTTCTGCATTTCTCTTGCTCTTAGTATA
Organism: Magnolia kwangsiensis; assembly: GCA_037074715.1. Classification (NCBI taxonomy): domain Eukaryota; kingdom Viridiplantae; phylum Streptophyta; class Magnoliopsida; order Magnoliales; family Magnoliaceae; genus Magnolia; species Magnolia kwangsiensis. The sequence continues at coordinate 70,908,995 of CM073587.1, forward strand.
TCTTGTTGAAGATGAATGCTAGAGGGAAGAAGAAAATATCCCGTGGTCCATCCTCATCTAGATCTACACCTATAACAAAATGGCACCTTCGATCACCCGAAGATGATCCTCAAGATGTATGGGATTTGCGTGTCCGTAATGTTATCTTGAGCATACTGCTGATCTCAATCACTTTGCTTCATATGATATTGTCCCTCTCCTTAAATCTGTTGGCTAGGCTAACATTTTGCTTTGGAGTGGGCCTGCATACCAGTCTATTGCACAATCAATAGTTGCATGTATCTAAGAATTCTCCCTTAACAACTTAACTTTTTCAATTGATACTAGAGAAGGGAAATTTGAAGTAGACCGTTATTTGATATCGGGTATTATGGATATACCCATTAATGAAGGTATTCCGATTCATACTCTATACGTCAAACCATCTGAATCGAAAAAATGCATGTTAACAAGAGACTTATGCAAAATTGATGCGCAATGGACACACAAAGGGAATGCACTCCCTTCAAAGTATCTGTTACCTAGATAAAGAGTGTTACATCATTTTTTCATTTCAAATCTGTATCCTCGATTCGGTAATAAAACTGAGTTGACTTCTTTCATGGTTCATGTGTTGCATTCTATTGCTTCTGGTACTAAGGTCTGCCTTCCTTCATTGATTTGTCATTTTATCATACAGTTTCGTCTCCATCCGGGTCATAGTGATATTCCGTTTGATTATCTTATGACTGTGTTATCCACTCACATGCTTGTCGATACATCTATTAATAAGGCACCCATTCATCATCTTACTTTCAACAATTCCAATCTTAATAAGATGAAGTTGGATTTGCTTCCTAGTCAAGTTGATGAAGATGGTGTTGGTGGTGATGGTGATGAAGCTAGAAATGAAGGGGAAGCTAGCGATCTTCCTCAACAGGATATTAATATGGATGAGTTATTTGATGAGATAGAAACTGATTCGCCAAATGATCCTGATTTTGATCCATCTAATTATAATGCATGCTTCGTGTATTGAAGGAGAAGGTTGATAACATGAGTGTCGCCCACGATATGCAGTTTAAATATATGCAAAAATTTCTTTATCGCATTAATAGGGGCTTACACCAGATTAACCCTACTATCCCTGCTCCCTCCTCTGAATCTGATTAGGCGTATTATCTTTTAGATTGTATAACATTATCTTATCTTTTATTTTAGATATTGTATTAACTTGGTTATGGCTTGATGATTCTGGTTATATTTTGAAATATGATATGTCCTTCCATATTTCTTTCTCATTATCTACTTTTTATTATTCTCTATGTTGTTGTGACTTTCCTATTATGCCTTTCCCTTGTCATTTTGTGACAAAAAGGGGGTGTAGTATGGTAAAGGGGAGTAGTATAGAAAGGGGGAGTAATTTGTTTGAATTTATTGATTGAGAAGGATATGTGAATTGAGAATATGGAGTCTTGATGTTTACATGTTATTTATTGTTTATATGAGTAGTACTCGTATTTATTGTTTACATGAGTAGTACTCGTATCTCTTAGGGGGAGTAGAGTAATTTGTATGATGTTACTCTTATCTGTATGATATGTGTTTTGTCACAAATTTGACAAAGGGGGGAGATTGTAAGTGCTATGATTTCATATCCCTTTGGTTGTCAAATTTTGTGGTGCCAAAACCTATATCTATGTCTTGTATATCTTGTGTTTCATGTTTGAGACTATTCATTGCTTCAAGACATCGTATTTCAGGACAAGAACTTAAATGAAGAAAGTTTCAAGTCATGGATGAAGAATTCAAGAATAGAAGTCTCCAAGTATGCATGTTCAAGATTCAAACAAGTACAAGTATAGAAGAAGACTTTGTCAACTCAAGAAAGGATCAAGCTCGAGAAGGCATACAACAAGATTCATAAATTCTCAAACTTCTCTTAAGGGTCATCTGAGTGTACAAACTATCAATGTCCATCTCACTTTTAAGGTTTGTTTGACCTTAGATTGACCTTAGGATGGGCTTTACTGTAGGTCATTCTGGATACATAATTTGTACATTTTAATATGGTTGTTCGAGCTGTTCTAAGACCAGTCATAGGGACTTCAAGACCAGTCCTAGTTCTGCTATGACCAATCTTAAGTTTTTCAGGACTAGTCATAGGTTGTTGATGATTTTCAAATTTTTCTGCTTGTCCTACGACCAGTCCTGGACATCCTTCGACCAGTCCTGTGAGCTGTACGACTTGTTCTTCGACCGGTCTTAGCCCTACGACTCAAACTCTAGCAACTAATCTGGGGGTCCTACGACTAGTCGTAGGTGACCCACGACCAGTCGTAGGTGGCCCACGACCAGTCATAAGCTACCCAGGACCAGTCATGGAACAGCTAATCCTTATCCCGGAGAAATCTTTGAAAATCTTTGAAGCTACGATCAGTCCTAGGATCCTAAGACCAGTCATAGATGAGATTTTTCAGGCTATAAATAGAGCACGAACTTCAGAGTTTTTCAATTCAATTCAACTCAATTCAAGCAATCTTTAGGCTATACTATGAGATAAGTTCGTGTTTATTTTTAAGCTACTTTGTGCTCATTTAATATTCCTTTTGCTAGCTTGTTTATTATTTGATTTTGATCTACATTCCAATCTTATTTGAAAATGAGATTTTCTGATATTCCTTCTTCTTGGATTCAAAATCAAATAGAACTTGCCCTTTTGATTTAAAATCAATTAGACTTAGAACCATTCTTAATGTGAGTATTGGACTTTGAACGTTGAATCGAACTTCTACTCCGATTGGTTCTACCAGGCTACTTCAAAAGGAGATTCAAGCATTTTACATTTGTGTAATTTACATTCTTTATTTTTGTTTGAGATTTGCCAGAAAAATCTCATTGTTTTGGTTATCTGAGAGAGCCAGAAAACTCATATTGCGTGAATTTTTGGATTGTGTAAGCCCAAGATAAAAAGACACAATTGTTAAGGTTTTAGGTAAACCTGTGAAACCTATTTTGATAGTGCATGCTAATATCCCCTGTGTGAGGATATTAGGAGTGGAGTAGCATTCTGTGTGGCTGTTGGATAACAGTTGGGGTACACACAGGCGAACCACTATATATCGTTGTATTGTGGATGTACTTTATTCTTTCATTCATTTATTCATTCAGTTTTGTGGATTGTGTTTGTGGATGAATGTTGTAATCATTTTATTTCAAGTAAGTGTGGGAATGTTGTAATAACTTAGGATTTAGATCTGCAGGTTATTTTGGTTTCCTTACTTTTTATTTGTCGTTGGTTTGTGATACAAAGGACATTCTAGAAATAAGGTTGTCCAACATTAAACCTTTGGTTTTTGGTGTAAGGTTGTCCTTAGAACTGATATAATATCATTCTCTTAATTCTAGGTTATTGAGATTACTTTTAATTCAGCATTGTGATTTATTTCTTTTATTATTCTGTAGTTTTAAGTTTTATTTGGCATTGCCCTATTCACTCCCCCCCCCCCTCTAGGGCATATAGCTAGGCCCTTTCAAGTGGTATCAGAGCCTAATAGCTCGTGCTTATTATTTATTTATTGTATTTATTTCCTGAGCTAACGATCTAAGCTATATTAAGATGTCAAATTTTGATAGCCTATCAATCACTAGGCCACCACCCTTTAATGGCACAAACTATGCCTATTGGAAAGCCAAGATGAGGATCTTCCTCAAATTCTTAGATGAAAGTGTGTGGCTGGCCACAGTGAATGAATGGAACCCTCCTATCACTGAAGTAACTAATGACGATGGTTCAAAATTAATGAAAGTAACAGCTTATTCTCTTTAGATCACACTTCAGAAAAGTGAGAATAGTGCCAATGCAAAAGCACTAAATGCAATTACTTGTGCATTATCAGCAGATTAATTCAAAAGAATCATCTCTTGTGAAAATGCAAAACAAGCATGAGATGTATTAGAAATGACACACGAGGGTACATCAATTGTCAAGAAATCTAAAGTCCAATTCCTCACAACTAAATTTTAAGAAATTCATATGGAGGAGAATGAGATGTTTATGGACTTCTACACTAGATTGAATGACATTGTGAACTATATGTGGGGTCTTGGTGATAGAATCCCAGAAAATAAAGTGTGCGTAAAGATACTACGCTCACTTCCTGAACGGTTCAATTTTAAAGTGACCACGATTCAGGAACTTTGTGATACGGATACCATGAGGGTTGAGGAACTAGTTGGTTCACTTCAAACCTACGAGTTGTCCGTTAAAGCTCTTAAAGGAAAATCAATTGCTCTCAAATCATCTAAAAATGTTTCACAAGAGAGCACTTCGGATTTAAAAAATTCTAAAGATGATATGGCGCTTTTAGCAAAAAAGTTTTACAAAATTTTCAAAAGTAAAAAAAAAGTTAATTTTCAAAAGTCAAATGATAAGAGACGATCTAAACCTAGAACTCGAAAATATTTGAAAGATAGTCAATGTTACAACTGTCAGGAGTATAGGCACTTAGCTAATAAATGCCCTAAAAAGGACAAATAAAAAAGAAAAAGCATGATGGCGACTTGGGATGAATCGTCTAATTCTGAATCCTCTTATAAATTAGAAGATTTTGAAACCGAGTCGGGCGATGATGTTAAAGCCCTTATGACTCTAGCCAAGATCACTTTTTTAGATAATGATGATATATCTAGTGAAGAAAATCTGAATAGTGATTGTGATAATGAAGATAATTTTCAGGATGCTTATAATGCCCTTTATAAGGAGAGTTGTAAAATTTCCGTCAAGCTTAAATTCCAAAAAGAAAAATTTTCTAAGCTTAAGGAAGATTATGAGTCTCTCGTTTTAGAAAAGTCTCATATTTTTTATTCTTTTGAAAAGACCAAAAGTGATTTAGATTTCAAAACCTCTAAAATTGAAGATTTGAAATTCGAAAATGAGAAACTCAAAAATGAGGTAGCTTCTCTTCTGAGTTTGAAAGACACATGAAGATATGCCCAAGGTGATCCTAAATTGGAAAAATTATTGTTCGGATCAAGAAAATGTGACGATCGATCCGGGTTGGGCTATGATAAGAATACATCTCCTAAACAAAAGAATATTGCTCCTAAATTTGTAAAAGGAGAGTCTTAAATCTCAAAAGAAAAGAATACTTATCAAGGTTTTTCCAAAAATTCAAGGACTCTTTAAAAACCTAAAGGTAGCCATGTCAACTTTGATTTTTAAAACCAAAATTCATTGGCTGAAAAAATAATTGATCTACTCAAGGAGCTATTAAAGTCTAACTCTATAGGTCTCTCCTATAACAACAGACAGAAAAAGACCATCTATACTCCTAAACCCAAAACAGTTCTGAAATGGGTTCCTAAAGTTGCCTGCTTGGTTGCCCATACTACTTTCAAAGCTACAAGCCATTCAAAGTGGTACCTAGATAGTGGTTGCTCCAGGCATATGATAGGCGATAAGGCTTTATTCACCGATCTAAAAGATATGACTGACAGGTCTGTCACATTTGGTGATGGAAGCAATTGCAAGATCATTGGCTAAGGTATGGTTCAGCTTTATAACCTTCCCTTATTTAAGAATGTTTTATATGTTGAGGGCTCAAAACACAACCTACTAAGCATTTCTCAGATATGCGATAATAACCATAGTGTGAAGTTTTCTAATCAAGGTTGTGAGATACTTAATAAAAAGGGTTTTGTTATATTAACTGGTCGCAGAACTTCTGAAAACTACTACATCGTTAGTGATGCAAGCTCATCTACTCAATCGTGTTACATGGTCCATGCCGATGAGATTGAATTATGACATAAACGCCTTGGACATGTACACTATCGAAACTTATTTTAGATTGAGCAAAAGAGAACTAATTAGAGGTCTACCCAAATTGCAAAGAGTAGACAAAATATGTGGTGAATGCCAGTTGGGCAAAAAGACTAGGAGCTCTCACAAGAAAGTGAAATCCAATACCTCATCTAGACCACTCGAGCTTCTCCACATGGATCTTATTGGACCAACCAGATCGGAGAGTCGAGGAGGCAAAAAATATATCTTGGTTATCGTAAATGACTATACCAGATTCACTTGGGTACCTTTCTTAAAAGACACAACTGAAACCCTGGATGAAGTGAAAAAGGTCATTAAACGACTCCAAAATGAGAAAGGTTCTCATGTTAGTAAGATCCGTAGTGATCATGGATCCGAATTCAAAAATAATAGTTTTGAGAAATTCTATAGCGATCAGGGAATATCGCATGAATTCTCTGTGCCCAAAACACTGCAATAAAATGGTATAGTTGAAAGAAAAAATAGAGTGCTTCAAGATATGGCTAATGTTATGTTGAATAGCATGAAGCTCTCTAGAAATCTTTGGGCTGAAGCAATTAATGCTGCATATTATATTATTAATCGGCTTTATACCAGTAAATCTGATAATAAGACTACTTATGAATTATGGTTTGAAATGAAACCTACTGTCAAATACTTACGGGTTTTTGGCAGCAAGTGTTATATTTTACGTGATCGTAAAAATTTGGAAGACTTTGATACGAAGAGTGATGATGGTATTTTTCTTGGTTATTCTTTGAACAGTCGAGCTTATAGGGTTCTAAATAAGAGAACTGGTGTGATTCAAGAGTCCATCAATGTGGTCATTGATGATCATTTGAATACACCAGCTCCGAGTTCAGATGATGATGAAGCACTTATTATCGACAATCAAGATACCTCATCAAGTCAAAAAGAGTCTGAACCAAGGACTGCCAATGATAGCTAATCAAATTCTTGGAAACCCTCTCACTGGAGTTCATACTCGCAAATAACTTGAGAACATGTGTGATTATGTTTGTTTACATCCTAAATAGAACCAGTCAATGTGAAAGCACTTTCTGACGAAAATTGGATAATTACTATGCAAGATGAACTTAATCAATTTATTCGTAATGATGTTTGGTATCTTGTTCCTAGACCTAAAGATAAACACATTACTGGAACAAAATGGATCGTTAAAAATAAGTCTGATGAACTTGGAAATATAATACGAAACAAGGCTAGACTGGTTGTATAAGGGTACTCTCAGATTGAAGGCATCGATTACGATGAAACCTTTGCTCCAGTTGCTCGCCTTGAATCAATCAGACTTTTTATTTTCATCGCATGCTTTAGAAAATTTAAGATTTATCAGATGGATGTAAAGAGTACCTTCTTGAATGGCGATTTACATGAAGAGGTATATGTTGAATAACCTTCAGTGTTTGAAGACCCCAAGTTATCTGACCATGTATTTCGTCTCAAAAAAGCTCTCTATGGTCTAAAACAAGTGCCCAGGGCATGGTATGAGAAATTGACTAAATTCTTACTTAGTCATAGCTTTCAAGTAGGAAGTGTTGATAAGACGCTCTTTGTTAAGAAACATAACAATGATATTTTAATGATTCAAATTTATGTTGATGATATTATTTATGGATCAACTTGCTCTAACATGTCTATTGAGTTTGCAGAGTTAATGAAATCAAGGTTCGAAATGAGCATGGTTGGAGAACTAAACTATTTCCTAGGGTTGCAAGTAAAACAATAACCTGATGAAATTTTCATTTCCCAGACCAAATATGCTTCAAACTTGGTTAAAAGGTTTAAATTTGAGAATGGTAAGAACTTTGATACTCATATGAGTACAACGTTAAGACTCTCAAAAGACTCTACAGGTAAAGATATAGATCCTAAACTATATCATAGTATGATTGGTAGTTTGTTGTATCTAACTGCTAGTAGACCTGATATCGCGTTAAGTGTTGGTATTTGTGCAAGATATCAGTCTAATCCTAAGGAATCATATCTTACTGCTGTTAAACAGATTATTAGATATGTCGCAAGTACTATAAATCTGGGTCTTTGGTATCCTTTTCATACTAGTGTTCAATTAGCTGGGTACTCAGATGCTGATTAGGCCGGTAATATCGATGATAGAAAATCAACCAGTGGTGGTTGTTTTTACATTGAAAATTGTTTAGTTTCTTGGTTCAGTAAGAATCAAAGCTCAATATCGCTCTCCACTGCTGAGGCTGAGTATATTGCAGCTGGATATGCATGTACTCAACTAGTTTGGATGAAACGCATCCTAAGCGATTATGGAATTAATCAAAATTTAATGATCTTACATTGTGATAATTCCAATGCTATAAATATTTCCAAAAATCTAATCCAGCATTCACATACTAAGCACATTGACATTAGGTATCATTACATTTGTGAGTTGGTTGAAGAAAAAGTTATTTCCTTGGAATATATACCAACCGAAACTCAACTTGCTAATATATTTACTAAACCGTTCGACAAAAGCAGGTTTAATAAATTAAAATTTGATCTTGGTATATGCATTTTACATTGAGTATTCTTGCTTGCATGTATCATAGTGTATTATATTTGGTATTATATGTGTTAAAATTTTAATTTTTTACATTAAAAATATATTTTTGGTCGATACTTGACCGGTCGTAGCGGTACACGACCAGTCGTGCACCGCACTCCACCGTTCGTGGAGCTCGTGAACATGATATAAATTGAAAAAAATCTCTTTCTTCCTCATTTCCACTCTGACCTACGACGAGTCGTGGCTCGACCAGTCATAGGATTTCTTGTATTTCTTCAAGGTTAGTCATATTTCTTCATTTTTCTTGAATTTTGATGTTCCCTATACTTTGATTTGATCATTGTGTAGCTTGGTTTCATATTTTTGTTGGGTTTTTCAAGGGTTTCTTCTCAAATTGCTGATCTAGAGGAAACTCATCATTCTTTTTCTACATTTCTCTTGCTCTTAGTATATCTTGTTGAAGATGAATGCTAGAGGGAAGAAGAAAATATCCCGTGGTCCATCCTCATAAAGATCTACACCTATAATAAAATGGCACCTTCGATCACCCGAAGATGATCCTCAAGATGTACAGGATTTGCGTGTCCGTAATGTTATCTTGAGCATACCGCTGATCTCAATCACATTGCTTCATATGATATTGTCCCTCTCCTTGAATCTGTTGGCTAGGCTAACATTTTGCTTTGGGGTAGGCCTGCATACCAGTCTATTGCACAATCAATGGTTGCATGTATCTAAGAATTCTCCCTTGATAACTTAACTTTTTCAATTGATACTAGAGAAGGGAAATTTGAAGTAGACCGTCATTTGATATCGGGTATTATGGATATACCCGTTAATGAAGGTATTCCGATTCATACTCTATACGTCAAACCATCTGAATCGAAAAAATGCATGTTAACAAGAGACTTATGCAAAATTGATGCGCAATGGACACACAAAGGGAATGCGTTCCCTTCTAAGTATCTGTTACCCAGATAAAGAGTGTTACATCATTTTTTCATTTCAAATCTGTATCCTCGGTCCGGTAATAAAACTGAGTTGACTTCTTTCATGGTTCATATGTTGCATTCTATTACTTCTGGTACCAAGGTCTGCCTTCCTTCATTAATTTGTCATTTTATCATACAGCTTCGTCTCCATCTGGGTCATAGTGATATTCCGTTTGGTTATCTTATGACTGTGTATCCACTCACATGTTTGTCGATACATCTATTAATGAGGCACCCATTCATCATCTTACTTTCAACAATTCCAATCTTAATAAGATGAAGTTGGATTTGCTTCTTGGTCAAGTTGATGAAGGTGGTGATGGTGATGAAGCCAGAAATGAAGGGAAAGCTAGCGATCTTCCTTAACAGGATGTTAATATGGATGAATTATTTGATGCGATAGAAACTGATTCGCCAAATGATCCTGATTTTGATCCATCTAATTATAATGCACACCTTCGTGCATTGAAGGAGAAGGTTGATAACATGAGTATCGCCCACGATATGCAGTTTAAATATATGCAAAAATTTCTTCGTCGCATTAATAGGGGCTTACACCAGATTAATCCTACTATCCCTGCTCTCTCCTCTGAATCTGATTAGGCGTATTATCTTTTGGATTGTATAACATTATCTTATCTTTTATTTTAGATATTGTATTAACTTGGTTATGGCTTGATGATTCTGGTTATATTTTGAAATATGCTATGTCCTTCCATATTTCTTTCTCATTATCTACTTTTTATTATTCTCTATGTTGTTGTGACTTTCCTATTATGCCTTTCCCTTGTCATTTTGTGACAAAAAGGGGGTGTAGTATGGTAAAGGGGAGTAGTATAGAAAGGGGGAGTAATTTGTTTGAATTTATTGATTGAGAAGGATATGTGAATTGAGAATATGGAGTCTTGATGTTTACATGTTGTTTATTGTTTACATGAGTAGTACTCGTATTTATTGTTTACATGAGCAGTACTCGTATCTCTTAGGGGGAGTAGAGTAATTTGTATGATGTTACTCTTATCTGTATGATATGTGTTTTGTCACAAATTTGACAAAGGGAGAGATTGTAAGTGCTATGATTTCATATCCCTTTGGTTGTCAAATTTTGTGGTGCCAAAACCTATATCTATGTCTTGTATATCTTGTGTTTCATGTTTGAGACTATTCATTGTTTCAAGACATCGTATTTCAAGACAAGAACTTAAATGAAGAAAGTTTCAAGTCATGGATGAAGAATTCAAGAATAGATGTCTCCAAGCATGCATGTTCAAGATTCAAACAAGTACAAGTATAGAAGAAGACTTTATCAACTCAAGAACTCGAGAATGCGTACAACAAGATTCATAAATTCTCAAGCTTCTCTTAGGGGTCATCTGAGTGTACAGACTATCAATGTCCATCTCACTTTTAAGGTTTGTTTGACCTTAGATTGACCTTAGGATGGGCTTTACTATAGGTCATTCTGGATACATAATTTGTATATTTTAATATGGTTGTTCGAGCTGTTCTAAGACCAGTCTTAGGGACTTTAAGACCAGTCCTAGCTCTGCTATGACCAGTCTTAAGTTTTTCAGGACCAGTCATAGGTTGTTGAAGATTTTCAGATTTTTCTAGTTGTCCTACGACCAGTCCTGGACATCCTTCGACCAGTCCTGTGAGCTGTACGACTTGTCCTTCGACCGGTCTTAGCCCTACGACTCAAACTCCAGCAACTAATCTGGGAGTCCTATGACCAGTCGTAGGTGACCCACGACTAGTCGTAGGTGGCCCACGACCGGTCGTAGGCTACCCAGGACAAGTCATGGAACAGCTAATCCTTATCCCGCAGAAATCTTTGAAAATCTTTGAAGCTACGACCAGTCATAGGATCCTAAGACCAGTCGTAGATGGGATTTTTCAGGCTATAAATTGAGCACAAACTTCAGAGTTTTTCAATTCAATTCAACTCAATTCAAGTAATCTTTAAGCTATACTCTGAGATAAGTTCGTGTTTATTTTTAAGCTACTTTGTGCTCATTTAATATTCCTTTTGCAAGCTTGTTTATTATTTGATTTTGATTTACATTCCAATCTTATTTGAAAATGAGAATTTCTGATATTCCTTCTTCTTGGATTCAAAATCAAATAGAACTAGCCCTTTTGATTTAAAATCAATTAGACTTAGAACCATTCTTAAAGTGAGTATTGGACTTTGAACGTTGAATCGAACTTCTACTCCGATTGGTTCTACCAGGCTACTTCAAAAGGAGATTCAGGTATTTTACATTTGTGTAATTTATATTCTTTGGTTTTGTTTGAGATTTGCCAGAAAAATCTCATTGTTTTGGTTATCTGAGGAGAGCCAAAAAACTCAGATTGTGTAGGTTTTTGAATTATATAAGCTCGGGATAAAAAGACACAATTGTGAAGGTTTTAGGTAAACCTGTGAAACCTATTTCGATAGTGCATGTTAATATCCCCTGTATAAGGATATTAGGAGTGGAGTAGCATTCTGTGTGGCTGTTGGATAACAGTTGGTGTACACACAGGCGAACCACTATATATCGTTGTGTTGTGGATGTGCTTTATTCTTTCATTCCTTTATTCATTCAGTTTTGTGAATTGTGTTTGTGGATGAATGTTGTAATCATTTTATTTCAAGTAAGTGTGGGAATGTTGTAATAACTTAGGATTTATTTCTACAAGTTATTTTGGTTTCCTTGCTTTTTATTTGTCATTGGTCTGTGATACAAAGGTCGTTCTAGAAATAAGGTTGTCCTACCTTAAACCTTTGGTTTTTGGTGTAAGGTTGTCCTTAGAACTGATATAGTATCATTTTCTTAATTCTAAGTTATTGAGATTACTTTTAATTCAGCATTGTGCTTTATTTCTTTTATTATTCCGCTGTTTTAAGTTTTATTTGGCATTGCCCTATTCACCCCCCCTCTAGGGCATATAGCTAGGCCCTTTCAATACGGTGCACCTGACTGAAGAGGATTGAGGCCCATAGTGTGCCTAGAGGGGTGACTCCTGTAGCTCGACATTGTTGCACAACACGCCAACAACGCAGTGAGCCGAGATCCAATCTCCGGCCTCACCCACAAACGATAAACAGGAAGAAATATAAACTAAAAATATATCAAAACAATCTAAACAAAGCATAAGATAAGATATACATGGAAAAATCTCAAACTAGGGCAAAAAACTACGGATGCAAACTTTCACTATGAAGAAAACAAAGATTACAAGGCAAAATACTAACCTCTCCCTTGAAAGAACATAAAAAACCCTTGCCCACCCCTTAGAATTATTTCTCAATATTCCAATTACCCTAGAAAAGCCCTAAGAACCCTATTTATAGTTTAGGTAACTTCTCTTCCATATCCTTGTGAAAGGTGACACCAAAATCTGCAGTCCACATCAAATTCAGAAACGAATCTGCGTAACCTACGACTGGTCTAAGGGGAGCTATGACTGGTCGACTGGCTCGACTCAAAGTCTAGCGAGTCCTATTTTTTTTATCTTTGAGCCCTACGACCAGTTGAGCATGTCCTACGACCGGTTGAAGACGGCCCAAATGTGGCTCCACTTCTCAACAATCTCTTACTTTGAGACACATTACCAAAAACCTTCATCTTCTTCATCCGGAGTGCACCACCTCCCCGTCTTCAAGCCTGAAGACCAATCAAAGCTGAACAAAGTTTCAGCTTCTCCATTGTGACTGCCTTGGTCAGCATATCCGTAGGATTCTCACTTGTATGAATCTTCTCCTGAACGATCGACCCATCTTACATTAACAAATGAATGAAGTGATATCTGGTGGTAATATGCATGGTCCTTGAATGAAAGGCTGAATTCTCAGCCAAGTGTATTGCACTCTGACTCTTACTGTATAACTTATAATCTGTTTACTTCTTACACAACTCTTCCATAAAACCTTGCATCCACACCATCTCCTTGCATACTTCTGTACCCGCAATATATTCTGCTTTTGTCGTACTGATAGATACTATCTTCTGTAACTGAGAGACCCAACTGACTACAACACTACCCAGAGTAAATACATAACCTGTAGTGCTTCTTCTGATGTCGATATCTCCTGCCAAATCTAAATCCACGTAGCCTTGTAGCTTGATTTTTGATCCACCATAGCACAGCCTTACATCCTTAGTACCTACCAAGTATCTGAGAATCCACTTTATAGCTTCCCAATGTTCCTTCCCAGGGTTATTCATGAACCTGCTAACAACTCTCACTGCTTGAGCAATGTCTGGCCTTGTGCTCACCATAGCATATATGAGACTCCCAATCGTTAACGCGTATGAGACTTTTGCCATGTAGTCCCATTCCTCCTGTGCCTTTGCCCATTGCTCCTTAGATAGCTTGAAGTGGTTGGCTAATGGAGTGTTAACCGGCTTAGCACCTCCTATATTGAATCGATTAAGTAACTTTACTATGTACTCTGCCTGTGACAAAATCATTTTCTTGTTTTCCCTATCACGCTTTATCCTCATGCTTAGGATTTATTTTGTAGCTTCTAAATCCTTCATGGTAAATTCTTTAGACAATTATCTTTTGAGATCTGAGATGTCTTTCATGCTTGAACCAGCCACAAGCATATCATCAACATACCGAAGAAGGATGATGTACGACGTATTAAACTTCTTCAAGTAACAACAGTGGTCTGCATGACATCTCCTAAAACTATTTCCCGACATGAAACTGTCGAACTTTTTGTACCACTGCCTCGGGACCTGCTTCAGGCCATATAAACTCTTCTTCAATCTGCACACTTTATTCTCATTACCTGGTGCCACGTATCCTGTCGGCTGATGCATATATATCTCTTCTTCAAGGTCCCCATAAAGAAAGGTTGTCTTAACATCTAGCTGCTCTAGATGTAGGTCCTTTGTAGCCACTATACTCAAGACCATATGAATCGTAGACATTTTCACTACCGGTGAAAATATTTCAGTGAAATCGATACCTGCCTTTTGTTGAAACCCTTTCACAACTAATCTGGCCTTGTACCATTTCGAACCATCAGGCCACTACGCCAAAACAGCAAAAAAAGTACGGTCGAAAACCGTCTCAAAAGGCCAAAAAGGATGGTCCTGGACCGTCGCAACGGCTGTCAAATTTTGATGTGTCGTATTTTTTAAAGGACGACCATAAACCGTCTCTAAATAAGGACGGTCATCGACCATATCTAAAGAAGGACGGTCATAGACCATCTATAATGGTAGGTATTAGAGGAGTTATATGAAGCTTAAAAGGACGGTCTATGACCATCCATAAAAAGGACGGCCCATGACCGTCAATAAAAAGGACGGTTATAAATTGTCTCATATGAACCTGAAAAGGACGGTCATGAACCGTCTCTTATGAGTCTGAAAAGGATGATCATGGACCGTCTCTTATGAACCTGTAAAGGACGGTCGTGGACCGTCCTTTAAAAGGACGGTCTTCAGCCGTCTCGTATTTGCATATCCACCTGTTCATATTTCTTCCTAATATACACCTGTTACAACATCATATTCTTGATATACACCTGTTATATAATATATTTCATCATATTCACATTCACATCCATCTAAACTCAAACTACGTAAATCCATCCAAACAAAAATTACATTCATCCAAACATAAACTACATCTATCCAAACACAAACAATATTCACTTGTTACAATATCATATTCTTCCTAATATACACCTATTACAACATCGTATTATTCCTGATATACACCTGTTATATAATATATTTCATTATATTCACATTCACATCCATCTAAATCCAAACTACATAAATCCATCCAAACATAAACTACATTCATCCAAACATAAACTACATCCATCCAAACGCAAACAATCTTCCACATTACATTCATCCACGCATAAGTACATTAACATCATAAATTTTTTTTTTTAAAAAAAGGAAATCAACAACAATTTTCTTTTTGTCTTTCATTTAATAAAAAAATATTCAACCAACAAAAAATTATAATTCAGAATCATAAAAAATTGCAGAAACTTCATTTGCTTTTTTTTTTTTTTTCTTATAGGTTTAGGTTTAGGTTATAAGTGCAAATTATAGGTTTAGTTTTAGCTTAAGTTATAGGTTAAGGTTTAGGGAATTGAGAAAAGGTTAAGGTTTAGGTTAGGATCGAAATCAGGTTCGGGTTCGAGATTGGATTTAAGTTTGGGTTTCAAGTTTAGGTTTAGGTTTAGGTTAGGGAGTTGAGATTAGGATTAGGTATAGGTTTAGGTTTAGGGATTTGAGAATACATTTAGGTTTTAGGTTTAGGTTTACGTTTTACTTTATAGGTTAAGGTTTAGGTTTTAGGTTTAGGTTAAGGTTAGATTATAAGTTATAAGTTTAGGTTTTAGGTTTAGGTTAAGGTTAGATTATAAGTTATAAGTTTAGGTTATAGGTTATAGGTTAAGGTTTTAGGTCATAGGTTTTGGTTTAGGTTAAAGGTTATAGGTTTAGGTTTAGGTTTAGGTTTAGGTTTAGTTTATAAGCTATAGGTTTAAGGAATTGAGAATAGGTTAAGGTTTAGGTTTAGGAAATCGGGTTCGGGTTTGGGATCAGGTTTAGGTTTGGGTTTTCAAGTTTAGGTTTACGTTTAAGTTAGAGAGTTGAGATTAGGATTAGGTGTAGGTTTAGGTTTAGGGAATTGAGAATACATTTAAGTTTTAGGTTTAAGTTTGGGTTATAGGTTTAGGCTATAGGTTCAGGTTAAGGTTTAGGTTTAGGTTATAAGCTATAGGTTTAGGGAATTGAGA
This sequence comes from Magnolia kwangsiensis, assembly GCA_037074715.1. Lineage (NCBI taxonomy): Eukaryota > Viridiplantae > Streptophyta > Magnoliopsida > Magnoliales > Magnoliaceae > Magnolia > Magnolia kwangsiensis. Next base: position 70,925,101 of record CM073587.1, read on the forward strand.
ATTGGTTAAGGTTTAGGTTTAGGAAATCGGGTTCGGGTTTGGGATCACGTTTAGGTTTGGGTTTTCAAGTTTAGTTTTAAGTTTAGGTTAGGGAGTTGAGATTAGGATTAGGTGTAGGTTTAAGTTTAGGGATTTGAGAATACATTTAGGTTTTAGGTTTAGGTTTAGGTTTTAGGTTATAGGTTAAGGTTTAGGTTTTAGGTTTAGGTTAAGGCTTTAGGTTAAGGTTATAGGTTAAGGTTTAGGTTAAGGTTAAGGCTTTAGGTTAAGGTTATAGGTTTAGGTTTAGGTTAAGGTTTAGGTTATAAGTTATAACTTTAGGTAATTGAGAATAGGTTAAGGTTTAGGTTTAGAAAATTGGGTTCGGGATCGAGTTTAGGTTTAGGTTAGGGAGTTGAGATTAGGATTAAGTGACGGTTTAGATTTAGGGATTTGAGAATACATTTAGGTTTTAGGTTTAGGTTTAGGTTTTAAGTTATATGTTAAGGTTTATGTTTTAGGTTTAGGTTAAGGTTAGGTTATAGGTTATAAGTTTAGGTTATAGGTTATAGGTTAAGGTTTTAGGTCATAAGTTTTGGCTTAGGTTAAGGTTATAGGTTTAGGTTAAGGTTAAGGTTTAGGTTTAGGTTATAAGCTATAGGTTTAAGGAATTGAGAATAGGTTAAGGTTTAGGTTTAGGAAATCAGGTTCGGGTTCGGGATTAGGTTTAGGTTTAGGTTAGGGAGTTGAGATTAGGATTAGGTGTAGGTTTAGGTTTAGGGATTTGAGAATACAAATTAGGTTTTAGTTTTAGGTTTAGGTTTTACTTTAAAGGTTAAGGTTTGGGTTTTAGGTTTTAGGTTTAGATTAAGGTTAGATTATAGGTTATAAGTTTAGGTTATAGGTTACAGGTTAAGGTTTTAGGTCATAGGTTTTGGTTTTGGTTTAGGTTTAGGTTAAGGTTAAGGTTTAGGTTTAGGTTTAGGGAATTGAGAATAGGTAAAGGTTTAGGTTTAGGAAATCGAGTTCGGGTTCGGGATCGGGTTTAGGTTTGGGTTTTCAAGTTTAGGTTTACATTTAGGTTAGGGAGTTGAGATTAGGATTAGGTGTAGGTTTAGGTTTAGGGATTTGAGAATACATTTAGGTTTTAGGTTTAGTTTTAGGTTATGGTTTAGGTTTAGGTTATAAGCTATAGGTTTAGGGAATTGAGAATAGGTTAAGGTTTACGTTTAGGAAATCGGGTTTAGGTTCAGGATCGGGTTTAGGTTTAGGTTTTCAAGTTTAGGTTTAGGTTTAGGTTAGGGAGTTGAGATTAGGATTAGGTGTAGGTTTAGGTTTACAGATTTGAGAATACATTTAGGTTTTAGGTTTAGGTTTAGGTTTAGATTTAGGTTTTAGGTTATAGGTTAAGGCTTAGGTTTTAGGTTTAGCTTAAGGTTAGGTTATAGGTTATAAGTTTAGGTTATAGGTTATAGTTTAAAGTTTTAAGTTTAGGAAATCAGTTTAGGTTTAGGAAATCGGGTTCGGGTTTGGGATCGAGTATAGGTTTAGGTTAAAGTTTAGGTTAGGGAGTTGAGATTAGTTAAAGGTTAAGGTTTAGGTTTAGGAAATCGCGTTCAAGCTCAAGATCGGGTTTAGGTTTGGGTTTTCGAGTTTAGGTTTAAGTTTTAGTTAGAGAGTTGAGATTAGGATTAGGTGTAGGTTTAGGTTAAAGGATTTAAGAATACATTTTTGTTTTAGGTTTAGGTTTAGATTTTTGGCTTAGGTTTAGGTTATAGGTTTAGGTTATAAGTGCAGGTTATAGGTTTAGGTTTAGGTTAGGTTATAGGTTAAGGTTTAGGTTTAGGAAATCGGGTTCGGGTTCGGGATCAGGTTTAGGTTTAGGTTAGGGAGTTGAGATTAGGATTAGGTGTAGATTTAGGTTAGGGATTTGAGAATACAATTAGTTTTTAGGTTTAGGTTTAGGTTTTAGGTTATAGGTTACGATTTAGTTTTAAGTTTAGGTTAAGGTTAGGTTATAGGTTATAGGTTATAGGTTAAGGTTTTAGGTCATAGGTTTTAGTTTAGGTTAAGGTTTAGGTTTAGGTTATAAGCTATAGGTTTAGGGAATTGAGAATAGGTTAAGGTTTAGGTTTAGGAAATCGAGTTTAGGTTTGGGTTTTCAAGTTTTGGTTTAGGTTTAGGTTAGGGAATTAAGATTAGGATTAGGTGTAGGTTTAGGTTTAGAGATTTGAGAATACATTTAGGTTTTAGGTTTAGGTTCAGGTTTCGTTTTAGGTTATGAGTATAGGTTTAGGTTGGTTTATAGGTTAAGGTTTACGGATTTGAGTTAAGGTTATAGTTTTAGGTTTAGGTTAAGGTTTAAGGATTTGAGCTTAGGTTATAGGTTTAGGATTAGGTTATAGGTTTAGGTTTAGATTTAAGTTATAGGCTTAGGTTATAGGTTATAGGTTATATTTTTAGGTTAAGGTTTAGGAATTCGGTTTCGGGTTTGGATTCGGGTTTAGGTTATAGGTTTTGGGATTTGAGAATAGTTTTAGGTTATAAGTATAGGTTTAGGTTGGGTTATAGGTTAAGGTTTAGGGATTTGAGTTAAGGTTATAGGTTTAGAGAAAGGTTAGGTTAAGGTTATAGGTTTTGGGATTTGGGAATAGTTTTAGTTTATAAGTATAGGTTTCGGTTAGGTTATAGGTTAAGTTTTAAGGATTTGAGAATTGTTTTAGGTTATAAGTAAGGTTTTAGGTTTGGGTATAGGCTTAAGTTATAGGTTATAGGTTATATGTTTAGGTTAAGGTTTAGGAATTCGGGTTTGGGTTTAGGTCTGGGTTCGGGTTTAGGTTATACGTTTTGATTTTGTTTTAAGTTATAGGTTAAGGTTTAGGTTATAGGTTTTGATTTTGGTTTAGGTTATAATTTTTGGTGTAGGTTATAGGTTTGGGATTTGAGAATAGGTTTAGGTTTAGGAAATCGGGATCGAGTTCGAGTTCGGGTTTAGTTTTGGGTTTTCAAGTTTTGGTTTAGGTTTAGGTTAGGGAGTTGAGATTAGGATTAGGTGTAGGTTTAGGTTTAGGGATTTGAGAATACGTTAAGGTTTAGGTTTAGGAAATCGGGTTCGGGTTCGAGATCGGGTTTACGTTTGGGTTTTAGGTTTATGTTTAGGTTATAGGTTTAGGTTATAAGTGTAGGTTTAGGTTTAGGTTTTAGGTTTAAGTTTAGGTTTAGGTTATAGGTTTTGGGATTTGAGAATAGGTTTAAGTTATAAGAATAGGTTTAGGTTATAAGTATAGGTTTAGGTTTAGGTTTAGGTTTAGGTTATAAGAATAGGCTTAGGTTTAGGTTTAGGTTTTATATTTAGGTTAAGATTATAGGTTTAGGTTTAGGTTTAGGTTAGGTTATAGGTTAAGGTTTAGGGAATTGAGTTTAGGTTATAGGTTTAGGTTAGAGGTTAAGGTATAGGTTAAGGTTTAGGTTTAGGTTATAGGTTTTGGGATTTGAGAATAGGTTTAGGTTAAGGTTATAAGTTTAAGTTTAGGTTTAGGTTAAGGTTTAGGGATTTGAGTTTAGGTTTTAAGTTATAGGTTTAGGTTTAGCTTTAGGTTTTAGGTTTAAGTATAGGCTTAGGTTATAGGTTATAGGTTATATGTTAAGGTTAAGGTTTAGGAATTCGGATTCGGGTTCGGGTTCGAATTCGGATTCGGGTTTAGGTTATACGTTTTGGGATTTGAGAATAGTTTTAGGTTATAAGTATAGGTCTAGGTTAGGTTATAGGTTGAGGTTTAAGGATTTGATAATAGTTTTAGGTTATAAGTAAGGTTTTAGGTTTAGGTATAGGCTTAAGTTATAAGTTATAGGTTATATGTTTAGGTTAGGTTTAAGAATTCGGGTTCGGGTTTGGGTTCGGGTTTAGGTTATAGGTTTTGGTTTTGGTTTTGGTTTAGGTTAAGGTTTAGGTTTAGGCTATAGGTTTAGGTTTAGGTTATAGGTTTTGAGATTTGAGAATGGGTTTGGGTTTAGGCTTTAGGTTTAGGTTTTGGTTTAGGTTATAGGTTATAAGTTTAGGTTAAGGTTTAGGTTTAGGTTACGGGTTTTGGGATTTGAGAATAGGTTTAGGTTAAGGTCATAAGTTTAAGTTTAGGAAATCGGGATCGGGTTCAGGTTTAGTTTTGGGTTCTCAAGTTTAGGTTTAGGTTTAGGTTAGGGAGTTGAGTTTAGGATTAGGTGTAGGTTTAGGTTTAGGGATTTGAGAATATGTTAAGGTTTAGGTCTAGGAAATTAGGTTTTGGGTTCGAGATCGGGTTTACGTTTGGGTTTTCAAGTTTAGGTCTAGGTTTAAGGTTAGGGAGTTGAGATTAGGATTAGGTATAGGTTTAAGTTTAGGGATTTGAGAATATGTTAAGGTTTAGATATAGGAAATCAGGTTTGGGTTCGAGATTGAGTTTACATTTGGGTTTTAGGTTTAGGCTACGGGTTTAGGGATTCAGATTTGGGTTCGAGATCAGGTTTAGGTTTATGTTTAGGTTTAGGTCTATGTTAAGGTTAAGGTTATAGGTTTAAGTTTAGGTTATAGGCTTAGGTTTAGGTTAGGTTATAGGTTACGGTTTAGGGAATTGAGAATAGGTTAAGGTTTAGGTTTAGGAAATCGGGTTCGAGTTTAGGTTTGTGTACGGATTTAGGTTTGGGTTTTCAAGTTTAGGTTTAGGTTAAGGAGTATATTAGGATTAGGTGTAGGTTTAGGTCTAAGGATTCTCTAGTATTATCTACTATATACTAGTAACATACAACCAATATTGGGGCACCATACCATAAGCTACGAGAATTTCATGTCACCCTAAACAAGGTATCCTCCATTGATAACATATATATATATATATATATATATATATATATATATATATATATATATATATATATATATATATATATATATATATATATATATGTATGTATATTATAAGTTTTTTATTTTCATTTACATTCCCAAATACATTCATCATCCATCCAAGAAAATTGAAGCAAGTACTGTTAATTTATGACTAACAGTTGAAAAGGAAAATCATGCATCTTATCTTATCGACCACATTATGTTTCTTTTCACCTTTGTAACTCTCATATTTGTTGCAGCTGCTAGTTCACCATCAATAGTCTCCCTAAACAAATCTTTGTGCAGTCCTTCCATTTGAAGTATTGGCTAAAGTTACAAGAAGTAGGACTGATTAGTCTTTCCATGTTTTGAAAAAAATCAAGTTCTTTATTTTTGGTTGCAAGTCTACTTATAATTATCATTGGCTCTTAATCAATTTATAATGAAAATCTATTAAATATCACCTGATAGTGCTTCTTTGATAAATGTTCTGTTTGGAACAAATAATTTGTTTTATCATAAATGTCCTGTTTGGAAAAAATATTTTATTTTATACATACATGTGTTTTATCATAAAACCATGTATGTTGCATCCTTACAAAAAAAAAAATCAAATGGAGATTTCTTTTATAAAAACTGATTTTTTTTAATATTATTATAAACATCCCATCTCTCTCTTTCTTGTATGTATGTTTGGACAGCAAAATGATGAAATAAAGGAAGAAATGGCTATTTATAAAGATAAGAGGTCCACTAATTTAGAAATGAATGGTTGTTTTTTTCATTTAAAGTACTTGAAAATAGATGGGGTGGTTAGTTTTTCTTGGATGATAGATTTAAAAGGTTACTAAATAGGTGGGGTTTCTAAGTTTGAGAAATGATTCAATGCTCTTTTTGGAGCACTGTGAATTACACAATTTTAGTTGCATTGGGTAACTTGGACAATTTAAGAGATAGATCTAGACTATCTATTAAGTTTAGAACATATTTAAAGGGATACCATGAAAAAATAAGACCCTTTAAAATCCTACCTATACCCTGCAATCAACTAAAATGGACACTTCAACTAAATGAACTAAAGAAACTGACATCACTGCTATAGATCATAAACAATGTGGCTCAGGAAAGAAAAAAAAAAAAAGATATTAAAAAATACAACAAGTCTCGATCAACTGAATATGAAAGATTTTCAGGCTAGGGATTTGGTATGACACAAAAAATGACAACCGCACTAAACAGGCTGTCATTTTCCACTTTTCCCTCCCCAAAGCATGGCTGAGATAAGAGCAGGAAGAGGAAGATGTTATCACATCCAAGACTGGATACTAGTGCATCATGTTGAACATGGGAACTATGAACACCCAAACATGCCCACAAGAAGCCATCTAAATAAGATCATTACTAGTCAAGCCAAGAGGTCGAAGATCCCACAAAACGAGATGATTCACGTAATTGAAGGCATATTACCAGAAAAAGGCTAGCAGGATGTGAGATTAATGATAAGATACTATTGTCTTTATGCTTGATATTGATGTGCAAATGAAAACAAGCAAACAGACATCAATCCATAAGTTAGCAACTGCTAATATAAATTACAGCAGACCACAACTCCAATAACAAAGTGGAACCGTGGACTATGGAAGGATGTTACATGGCTTCCCATCAATGACATATCCAAAGTTACAATGTTACTCTACTTGTAGTATGGGTTTTATAAAAGAAAAAAATAAAAAAAGATTACCTTGGATTGTGAAAAAGACCCACTTTGTTTGCATACAAAGGGCTTATACTTGTGATTTGATCCATCTACTTCCACCTTTGTACCAGAAAAGATGAACAAAACCATCAAAGAAACTTCCACCAATTTCACTAAAGGGCTAAAAGCTTTTCGCCAAAGAACCAAATGGTTCTAAGTCATTCAAATAGTATTAGAATTACATGATGTTAGGCTGGTCGAAAAATAAATTTATTAGACTTTCAACTGGAGCCAATTTAATGAATTTCTTACATTGTTTTACACCCCCAAAAGCATAGGGCTGACACCATTTTCCCTCACAAAGATTTAATCTACTGAGCATGGATTGAAGTTAGGTTAACACTTCTCATTTACGAAAATAAAAAGAGATGGAAGGAAAAGGAAACATATTCAACATCACTGCATCAATCAATACATGGTAATACATGGTAAACAAGGATTTCAAGTGATTAATGTCAAACAGTAAGCATGCCATCAATAGAACCGTACCTATTACTTCCAATATCTTTTCCCATCCCCATCCTCAAACAACCAACATGGCTCCTCACTTGATTGCAACTGTTTAAAAAAGAATCCATCTATAGGAGCAAGATCATGTACAAGAGTTTTGGACATTGCTCACTTGCTATGACAAATAAACAAATTCAAAGGTATATCTTGAATCAAAATATGAGATTTGTTATTATTATTAATTTGGAGAATGGGGATTTAAGTGTACTACCAGAAGCAGACCCGGTGAAGCTCAGCTGGTTGATTCAGTTTTTCCATTTTGTAGTTCAGAACTGTAACTACGAGTGATCAATGGTTTTGGCTGTGATTTTGAATTAACCAAAGCTGGAACAACATAATGGGATGCTGACACCGAGTCTCCACTGCAAGAAGTTAAGTGGTTTGCAGGTTCCCCAGCTTCACTCATAACTGTGGTTGGAAAGGTTGTCGCCAAATATGAAAAACCTGTAGCTACATGATCAGGGAACTGCTTAAAGTATTTCAAGGGTACTGGATTGGAAATATTCCTGTTTACAACATGATATACATGAAGCTCCTCAGGTAACAATCCTGTAGATAAACCCTCATATAGATGTTCTTGAATGTACGCTCCACACATCTGCCCCATTCATTGACATACATCCATCTGCTCACAAAGACAGCTTGAGTGTATCCAGAATAACTATTTTCACAGCCATAAGAGGATGCTAAATGAAACTTCATCACAAAAATTGATATTTTTTGGCAACTACCAACAGTCAATACCCATATGATGAGCAGCCTTCCATGTGTTGATGAAGAGGTGAGGCAAGTCTTATCCACAAGCATCATCTCTGAAGCATCTGGATAGAGACATTTATAATTGTAAAGGTGTAAGCAATGTAAATGCCTATCCCTGAATTGTTCAAAAAGGACAATTTGAGGATTTTTATGTCCATATGCTGAGTGCCTATGCATTGCATCCAATTTCAAGACAAATTTAAATCATTAAATCTCATCTCAACACTAAGATGCGACATGGCATTAAACATATAGGCATGTATAAATCGTTGAAAATGCAAGTGATGGTCATCTAATAAAAAATGAGATGTTGAAGAACTTGGGAAGAAGCTAAACGACAAATAAAATATCAACCATCATACTATTTGCTAAAGAAAAATTAAAATTATAAGAACCTACTTATGAGTGGTTAAAAGTACAACACTTTAAAATATTCAAAGCACATGCCTACAACACCATTTACATCATGCATGCATGAGAGAGAGAGAGAGAGAGAATAGGAAGAAGGTTGATCTGATCAAAGGCAACATTGATTATTACAATGTAACAGTTATAGCCAAGGATAGTCGCCAATTTGTGGTACACAAAGGCAACATCCAGACCATTCATAAGGTGGGTCCCCCCGTGAGCATTCCATGGCCTAAAAGACCAGTCTGGTCCACTCATCAATGGATTCCATGTCTACATCACTACCATCAATCATTCCCATCCAACCACCCATTTTTACCTCAAACAACTGCAGTCCACTTATGAGTGGACAGGTCTTACATTCCCAGACAAGGATTCCCACATACCATCCATATGTTGAATAGCCCAGATCTCTCTCTCTCTCTCTCTCTCTCTCTCTCTCTCTCTCTCTCTCTCTCTCTCTCTCTCTCTCTCTCTCTCTCTCATACACACTTCAATCGACATGTGGGACACAAACCCCCCCTTCAATCTAATCCTCATAAAATAACCTCAGCATTTCTCTTCAGAAATTTCACTCTTTCCTGGACAGAACAAAAACAACAGAATCAACTAAATTTTAACAATTCACGATACAAATTAGAGAGACAGAGAGAAATTCAATGCAATGGCACGTTTGGTAGTAGAAAATATCATGAAATTTCTCATGATTAATCAGTCTAATTTAGTGAAAAATGTCATGATATTTCATGAAATCTGGTGAATCAAAGAAACCCTGGAGTAAGAAAACAGCGCCAGTGAAGTACATTGGTGGAATTTTAGAAAGAAGAAAAGAATCAAAAAGTGGAATGAATGACTTCGAAGGGGACGAATATAGATGCAGAAATCCAATTCCAATCCATTTGTAGGGGATACCAGATAAGCAAAAAATCCATCCCATGCAAGAAATGATTCTTGAAAGAGAAAGAGAAAAACCCTAGGAAGCAGTTCCCGTTGCAATAGCAACCGTCCGTCGAACGGGCCAACAAATCCTTGATCGCAGCATACGATCCCACCAATCCCACCACCACCGCCGCCAGCTCCCTTTTCTTGATCCCGAGCCACATGGGCCTTCAGCCCACCCCTGAGACAGACGGCTACGATGCAGAGTAGTGGGGAAGAGAGGCAGAGTAGAGGGATTAGAACGGGCGATCAGAGCAGCAATAGAAGAAGGATTAACCAGCGCGTGCGGCATCTCCACCGTCTGATCGCCATGTGTGGCCACTCATCGCAAACATCCGTTGCTTCTTCTTTCAAGCCTTCCTCTATCAGGTCTCTGCACATGGACCTTTATTTCGAATGTAGGCACTCGATGGAGGATTTTGATGGAGGATTTCACGATTGAAAATGAAAGAGGGAAAAGAGGAAAAGAGGGAAAAATGATGGCGCTCGACGGATTTGGGATGGATTTGGAAATCCTCTTTCAAATAAAATAACTCTTTGAAATCCGTATGTTGTGAGTTTTCCATTAAATAATAACATAAACTCTATTAACGGTCGTACATGCATGGGACCAATTTCTAGATAATTGAGATTGTATTATATATATAAATATTTACCATTTACAACTAGACAGATTATTTGGATGGTCTGGATAACTCTATATCTTAGCTACTATTGTTATGAACAAATCACCACTATTTTATATTAAATACAAAACTCACAGTGAAAAATAGAAAAATAAAAACGGTACTTGAGCTTTAGATCTGGTATGGCTCTGTGGGCCCCACCATGATGCGTGTCAAACATCTACCCCATTAGTCAGATGCACCATTCCATGGTGGGCCTAGGGATTAAAATTAAAATCAACTTGTGACTTATGTCGGCCACACCACATACAAAAGTTGAGAGGGGTTACCCTCCATTAAAACATTCATAATTATATTTTGGGCCCACAGAGATGTGGTTCACAAATCTAGCCCATCCATTGTGAGTGTGCCACTTGGATGAGGGGTCATACCAAGTTTCAGACGCATCCAAATTTCAGGTGGGGCCCCACCAAGTGCTTTTATATGTTTTAGGCATGTCTTCACATGATTTTAGATGGTATGGCCCACTGGAGTTCTGTATAAGGCTTATTTTTGGGATATCCCATAATTTAAAGGGGACCCATCAAATTCATGGTGTTGATTTTTGACATGCGTCATGGTGGGGCCCACACAGCTCGACCTCATGGGGAGTTCCCATGAGCTCGACGTATAGAACCTTATATATATATATATATATATATATATATATATATATATATATATATATATGTGTGTGTGTGTGTGTGTGTGTGTGTGTGTGTGTGTGTGTGTGTGTGTGTGTGTGTATATATATATATATATACATGTATATATATATATATGTATATATATATACATGTATATATATATGCATGTATATATATATACATGTATATATATATATACATATATATATATATATATATATACATGTATATATATACATATATATATATACATATATATATATATACATATATATATATATGTATATATATACATGTATATATATATATACATATATATATATATATATATATATATATATATATATATATATATATATATATATATATATATATATACATATATATATGAGTAATGCTCACACACAACTAATTGTAACGTGAGCTTTGGTCCAACTAGCTAGGCATTTAATGAAAAAATTCCTCCTTTTATATAATGCATGCACCTATATTGAGGGGATTTTAGAACGCATGTCAAGTTATGTAAAGTGGCATATTTGCTAAGATCTAAGTCATTCATCAATTAGGATCCACTAAGGAGAACTTATATAGGGACAAAATTAAGATCCATTCATCTTTCAAGTAGGCCACGCCAACGTAAATATTTTGGAATGTAAACGTTTCTTTATCAACTATTTCCAGTTGTGTGGTCTACCCGAAGTATGGATAGGCCTGAAATTCAAGTCTGGGTGTAAAGTGAGGTGACCCATCAGAGGTTCGGGATAGATTTAAAATTAACAGCATATTCATCCTACCTGAAGGGGTCACTTTTTTTCAAATCTGCGTTTAAATCACTTGTATATCAGCATTATGATGATTAATTACCAAAACAACGGACTCTAATTTCCTACAAAAGCCTTTCACATGAAGTTCCTGCGTAAGGATGCTGGGTGGGCCCCACCGATATGTTGGTGTGAAATCTATCCCATTCATCCTTTTTGAAAGATAATTTTAGGATGTCTGACCAAAAAATAGATGTATCAAGCACTCAAATGGGCCACACGAGAGGAAATAGTTGTTATTCAGTGAGCATTGTTGAAATATTTTTATGGCCATAAAATTTCTGTATTAGGTATACTTTTAGTGTTTTCACTTCATCCAATTTGGAATGACCTTATAAATGGTTTGGATTGCATATAAACATCAAGGTGGTGCCCAAGAAGGTTTCAATGGTGGGAATTTCTTTCCCCAATTTCCCCTCTCGTGTGACCCCTCTGAGTCTTGTATCCACCTCATTTTTGGTATAACATCCTAAAATGTGCTCACAAAATGGATGGATGGAATAAATTTCTCACATACATTGCACTGGGCCCCACCCGGAATCCTTGTGAACTTCCTGCAAAAGGCTTTCGCAGGAAATCCTCGTCCACAACGCCACCATTATGCTAGCATTACGAGCATTAATTATGCCAAATGGTAATATTTTGAGAACAGGGTACCACACGCACTCCCACCTCAGATTTTTTCACGGGCCACTCTTAAATGCATGTAAGATCCACTCCGACCATTAAACATGTAATTAATCTAGTGATAGGCTCAAAGAAAAGAAATTAGGCTAATTCGTGGTTCAAATGGGCTACACCAATAGGAAGAATTAGGAGAGAGACATCCGCTCTTTATTTTTTTCAGGGCCCATCGTAAAGAAACTATGAAATCCGTTCCGACTATTAGATATCACACCAAAATTAAGCCCGAGTCCCAAAAATGAAGTCCATATATGATTCATGTGAACCACATTGATGGAAATAGTTAGAGGGTGAACCTTTCCATATACACTATTTCTAATAATGTGATTCACCTTAACTAAGGATGGGAATGAAATTTGAGACCTTGATCTAACATGGGGTGACAAACCTAATGGAAGGGGTTGATTTTACATTAACGCAATAATGGGCCCACTCAAGCTGTGGGCCCTTTTCCATGCCTAAATGTAATTAGTCTACCATGGAAGCATTTTCTTACATTAATTATGAGAGTTTTTTTTTTCATTAAATGTAGAATGGACTACACATTTATTATAGATTTGGACCATCCAACTAAAAATCAGATCTGTACATTAGATAAATTACATTATCAACTTGTTAGAGGCAAAAAAAAAATAAAAAATGATGATCTTATGATCAAATGTGTCAAATACTTATGAAGATAATGGGTTGTTAATAAAATAGTCCAATGATCTAGGTTTAACGTGCACACTTGTACTTTTCTTAAAAGTGTAGTTTCTTAGTTTTTAGCATGTAAGTTCTCCTTAGTGGATCCTAACTGATGAATGGCTTAGATCTTAACACATATGCCACTTTACATAACTATGACATGCATTCGAAAATTCCTCAATATAGGTGTATGCAGGGGGGATTTTTTCATTAAATGCCCAGCTAGTTGGACCAAAACTCACGGTCCAACTAGTTGTGTGTGAGCATCTCTCTCTCTCTCTCTCTCTCTCTCTCTCTCTCTCTCTATATATATATATATATATATATATATATATATATATATATATATATAATATAAAAACCTATGATGTATTTGTTATATCCATACTGTCCATCCATTTTGAGATATCATTTTAAGTCACGAGCCAAAGAATGAGACAGATAAAATTCTGTAGTGGACCCCACCACAGAAAACAATGGGAGGGTGATTCCCAACGTTGAAACTATCCTAAGGCCCATCGTAATGTTTATTTGAAATCCAACTGGTTCAAAAGTTAAAAAAAAATGGTCATGGGACCAAACATCATGGTGGGGCCCAACAGCACCAACCACCAGCCATTAGATGGTGTAGGGGGAGTAGCAATCTGTTCCTCCTATTTGTGGTGTGGTCCATTTAAATTTTGAATATAATTCATCTTTTAGATAATTCTGTAAAATGATCTCAAAAAATGGATGAACGGTGTGTGTTAATTAATCCCAAATTTTCGATAAATCCAAAACTCAAGTGGACCATGCCACACAAAACAGTGTGGAATAATGATTTCCACCGTTAATACCTTCCTTGGGCCCACAGTAATGTTTGCCATCCAACATGTTCATAATATCAAAAAGATATGAATGAAGGGAAAACACGAACATCAGCTTGATCCAAAACTTCTATCAAATGCAGTGTGGATGTTCGACACACATCATGATGGGCCCTACAAAACTTACTAACATTAATTCTTAGAGTCTCAGGGTGTCAATAAGTTGGGTCACAATTTTGACTAGAATATTTGACCCGTTTTACATGTCTAGTTCATTCACTTTATTTTACTGATCATTACCCTCAAATTGACTAGTTACTCACCCAATCATGCTACATATGAGAAAGATAATAGGAAACAAGATTGATCAACAATTTGAGTGAATTTGGGTTTTCAAATTTTCTTTTTCAAAATATCATTTTTTTTATCTCACTTTTGCTATCTGACTTTTTAATTTTTCTTGTCAAAATACAAAATCTAGTTTTCTTTTTTAAAATATATATTTTTTTGCAATTTGTCACTTTTTTCACAATTTTGTTTAATTTCTTAAATTTTGTTTTTTAAAATATCATTTTTTTTAATCTCACTTTTGTTATATATAATTTTTCAATTTTTCTTGTCAAAATACAAGATTTAGTTTTCTTTTTTAAAAAATATATTTTTTTTCCAATTTGTCAAAATTTTCACAATTTTGTTTAATATTTAAAATTTTCTTTTTCAAAATATCATTTTTTTTTTTCAATATTATCAACAGTTTTTTTTTTTTTTTTTCAAAATTTAAATTTTTCTTAAACATTGTTAATCATTTTTCTAAGCTTCTTGACTATTTTCATAATTTTTTTGTTATGAAGTGTTGAGCATTAGAGACAGTTTAGGACCATCTCTAATGCAGACGGTCTTTGACGGTCTCAGATGATCGCTATAAGACGGCTAAAGATCGTCTCTAATTAAGACGGTCTTTGACAGTCTCAAATTAAGACGGTCAATGACCGTCTCTAATTGAGACAGTCCTTAATACCAGTAAAAGACGGCCAATGACCGTCTCTAATTGAGATGGTCCTTGACAGTCTCAAATTACTAATAAGAGACGGCCAATGACCGTCTCTAATACGGACGGTCTTTGACCGTCTCAAATGGCCACATATAAGATGGTCAGAGACCGTCTCTTTTCCAGACGGTTGATGGCCGTCTTTTTCTGCAATTAACGACGGTTTTTGACCGTCTTAAATGATTTGTGGACGTTCAAATTTTTTAGACAATATTAAGGACGATTAAGAGCTGTCTAAAAGTTTAAAGACGGTTTATGGCCGTCTCTAAAGCGTCTTTAAACCAAGCAATTTTAGAGACGGTCTAGAACCTTCTCTAAATTCATCATTTTTTTTCATTTTTCACTTAGTGTGCTCCTCCTTCAGTTTGTAAACTCACTTGTTATGAAGAGCTTTCTTACCCTTTGGTAGAGTGACTAGCTCTCATGTATGATTAGACTCGAGAGAGTCCATCTCCTCATCCATGGCCTGCTCCCACTTAACCCGTGTATGATTAGACTCGAGAGAGTCCATCTCCTCATCCATTGTTAATGCAATATGACATGACATGATGGATGCTCTCACCGACATTCTCTCTCATACGGCACCATCTACGTCCGCGGCATGCTTGTGTACCGCTCAGTGCTCCACATCTTCCAGGCACATGCAATGTGATGGTGATATGATTACCGAGTTATTATTAGTCCTTTTCATACAGTAATATTGGGAAACTAAGGTACTTCCCTTATATCAATCCCTACACAGATCCTGTCTAGGGTCATCACTCCTAGTAATCTCATACGATGTATATTTTGTAGGTCGCTGCAAGGGCTGTCAGGGCTGTTGCTCGCACTCGTTGCACCGCTCTCCCATCACCTTATCAATACAGGCCTACTGTACTCTCACTGCTACAGAAGGGTCATCGCCTCCCGTAGACTCAGAATACCCTCGCGGTCACTACAAAGGACTCATCGCCTGATCAGTGTAGGCCGACAGCAAGAATATAGTGTCCCATACCACCATAATCTGCTCACGAGTCATAGGTGCTCACTGGTCACTACGGGGAGATTTGTGGCCCCAGCGTAGGCCGACAGCTCGACCACGGTGTCCCATACCACCATTCCCGGCTCATGAGTCTTTATGGATCAAGGTACCATGGTTGACAGGGTTTACAATGGTAAGTTCAGTATCTTAGGTTCAAGCAGTTATGACTCATACAGGGTGAACATACAATGGCCAGTCGGGTTACTTGACGGGCTTGACTAGCACGAGCGCATGTCAAGTCGAACGACATGAAGTGCATAAAACACGTCGCGTGGCCTAACCACTGCCGCCAACTCGAAAACACGACTCGCGTTCATCGACGCGTCGCTCGTGGCAAAGATAAGCCAACCACGGATTTACTCAGTTACCGACTGCCTGGACTAGGTATAATCCCAAACATATATGAATTCACATCAGCAATCATATGAGAGTAATGGAAATGAAATACAATAATGTGAACATGTTAACATAGGTTATAATATACAACTTAAGTAAATCACCTAACACATGCATTTCATACATATAATGAAATCATACATATAGCCAACCTGTAGGAAATCATTTACATCAGCATATAATTTGAGAATTCAATCTCAAACTAGTTCATAACACCATTTAATTCAATACATACTAATACAAACATTTATACAAACACTTAAACAACACACTTAAGTCTACATATAGTATGTCGACTTAAAGTGTGCATTTAGGCGAATCTCGTCGCCAAACTAATTATGCACGCATTCCTAATACCTAATGCAACAAGAAGCCATGTCAATCACATTAGCAAAATATGGATGAAAACAGTATTCCCTACAAATGACTAAAATGCCCTAAATCTCATATTTTTCTTCTGCTTACGAAACAGGAAACGGACGGCATGTTGTACATGTCAAACGGTGTTGCCGTCGATAATCTACTATTAAATGACATTGAAAGCGTTGGAAACAGTCAATCAAAGCGTCTAAAATCTGCACCTTTTATCCTAGGAGCGTATTGATCCAAACGGAGCGTGTACGCTTCGTCTACGGCAAACCGGGAACCTATTTACAAGATATATCAGCTACCATGCTAAGGAACTAAAGGAACCTTAAATCAGCAAGTATTTGGGGTATTTTCTTACCTAGTATTTGGGGTATTGTACCTTTTTGTACTCCTCGAGAAGCTGTGGGTAGTTCTTTCTGATCTCGGCTTCTGTCTCCCAGGTAGCCTCTTCCTCAGAGTGATGCGTCCACAATACCTTCACAAGGAAAATCACCTTGCTACGCAGTACCTGTTCCTTCCTGTCTAGGATACCCTTCGGTCGCAGGATATATGTAACATCCTCTCCTAACTGCACCTGCTCCCATCTGATGATATAGGAAGGATCAGAAACATATTTCTTCAGCATAGAAAGATGAAATACGTTGTGAATGCTCGCGAGAGGTGTGGGTAAAGCCAAACGGTATGCCACTGCTCCAACACGATGGAGGATCTGGAACGGACCAATGAATGCGGTGCTAGCTTCCCCTTCTTTCTGAACCGAAGGACTCCCTTCATAGGGGAAACTCGTAAAAATACATGATCCCCAACTGTGAACTCTAGCGGCCGCCGTCTCGTATCGGCATAACTCTTCTGTCTGCTCTGCGCTGTGAGAAGCCGACGTCTAATAATATCAATCTTCTCCGACGTCGCCTGCACTAACTCTGGGCCAATCAAGCTATGCTCATCGACCTCTGCCCAGCAATGTGGTGCGCGACAAGGTCGCCTATACAACGCCTCGTAAGGTGCCATACCGATACTCGCCTGGAAACTGTTGTTGTACGCGAACTCCGCATATGCAAGACAATCATCCCAACTGTCCTTAAAGTCCAATGCGTAAGCTCGCAACATATCCTCTAAGATCTGGTTCACCCACTCTATCTGTCCGTCTGTTTATGGGTGGAAGGCAGTACTGAACTTCAACTTCACACCCATAGCCTCCTGAATGCGAGTCCAGAAAATAGAAGTGAACCGCGTGTCTCTGTCCGACACGATCTCCAACGGAACTTCATGCAGACGCACGATCTCTCTGATGTATAGTCTAGCCAGCTCGTCTGCAGAGTTCGTGACTCTGATCGGTAGGAAGTGTGCCGTTCACCCATATGGAATCATGTCCCTTCCTCGTCTTCGGAAGCCCTGAAACGAAATCCATGAAAATGAAGTCCCACTTCCACTCTGCGATTGGCATAGGCTGCAAGAGTCCAGGTGGTCGGCGATGTTCTGCCTTCACCTGCTGGCAAGTAAGACAACGGGACACGAACTCTGCTATGTGGGTCTTCATACATTCTCACCAATAGGTCATCTTCACGTCACAATACATCTTCGTACTTCCTGGATGCATCGCGAGTCTGGTACAATGCGCAGCCTCGAGAATCTCTCGTCTCAAGTCAGGGATATCTGGGACGCATAGGCGGCCACGATAACGTAAGCCCCCATCCGTGCCAACTCGCCACTCGGCGTCCGCATCATCACTGACCTGCTCTCGAAGCTCAGTCAGATGCGCATCATCCCTCTGCGCCTTGATGACCCGGTCATCGATCTGAGATCGCACTTGCACATGTGCGATGAACTCATACAGCTCCTCTACAGTGAGTTTCTGCTCAAAGTCTCGTAAAAACTCAACCATATCCCACTTAGCAACCATCAGCGGAGCTGCAAACTCTATCGCCTTCTTGCGGCTCAACGCGTCAGCCACAAGGTTCGCCTTCCCAGGATGGTAAGAGACTTCGAACTTGAAGTCCTTCAAAGTCTCCATCCATCGCCGCTACCTCATATTCAAGTCTCGCTGCGTGAATACTTACTTGAGGCTCTTATGGTCGCAAAAGAGCTCGAACTCCTCTCCATAAAGGTAATGTCTCCAGAGTCTCAGTGCGAATATGACGGCTGCCCAACTCTAGGTCGTGTGTAGGGTAATTCTCCTCGTGCTTCCTTAATTGTCTCGAGGCATACGAAATTATCCTGTCCTTCTGCATAAGGACACAACCCAGACCAACGCTAGACGCGTCAGTGTATATAGTGTACCTAACCCCTTGCTCTAGCAATACTAGCACAGGGGCGGACGTAAGCCTGTCCTTCAGCTCCTGAAAAGCTGACTCTACCTTGTCATTCCAGGCGAACTTCACGTCCTCCGTGTCAACTAAGATAAAGGTCTCGCGATCTTCGAGAAATCCCGAATGAAGCGTCGATAATAACCAGCGAGACCCAAGAAACTCCTCACCTCAGTAACAGAACCAGGCTGCTCCCAGTCCTGAACTGCAGCTACCTTAGACAGGTCAACTGCCATGCCATCCTTGGACACCACGTGTCCCAGGAACTTCACTTCCTTCTTCCAGAAATCGCACTTCTTGTACTATGCGAACAACTGATGCCGTCTCAGAGTATCCAAGACCAAGCGTAAGTGCTCCTCATGCTCCTCTCGACTCCTGGAGTATTCCAAAATGTCGTCAATGAACACAACGACGAATCGATAGAGGAAAGGCCGAAATACCCGGTTCATCAGATCCATGAACACGGCTGGTGCGTTCGTGAGACCGAACGACATCACAAGGAATTCGTAGTGGCCAAAGCTGGTCCTGAATGATGTCTTCTGCACGTCCTCATCCCTGACGCGCAATTGATGATATCCTGACTGAAGATCAATCTTCGAGAAGTACTGCGCTCCTCTCAACTGATCAAACAAGTCATCGATCCTGGGTAAAGGGTACTTGTTCTTCACCGTGATCTGGTTCAGCCTGCGATAATCAATACACAATCGCATCGAACCATCCTTCTTCCTTACGAACAGGACTGGTGCTCCCCAAGGTGACACACTAGGCCATGTAAGGCCAAGCTCCAACAGACCATCAATCTGTGTCCTCAACTCCTCCATCTCACACGGTGCCATGCGATACGTCGGCAGTGAGACGGGCATAGAACCAGGCACCAGATCGATAGTGAAATCAATCTCTCGTCAAGGCGGCAAACCAGGGATCTTCCTGAACAGATCCCCAAAATCATAAACGACTGGCGTATGCTCAAGCATCTGGGCACCACCGTCCTGTAGTAAAGTAGCGTAGCTAAATATGAAGAAGAGGAAATTTACCCGCATTGGGAATGTAAAGGATGCGCCCTCTGGCTCGTAGGCAGTCACTATACGAGTCTCGCAGTCAATCTCGACCCTCGCTGCAGTCAACCAGTCCATGCCAAGAATGACGTCGAGATAAACAAGAGAGGGGTCGACGACAAGATCAAGAGTCATCGTCCTGCCCCCCAGATCCACCAAACAGCCCTCACACATCAGGGTGGTATCTGTAAAGGACCCGTGAGCTTTATAAACTCGCACCTCATCCATCCTAATAGTCGATAGCCCAATGCGCCTGACTATGACATGTGATATCAATGAAATCGTGGATCATGTGTCCACCATCACAAGAATAGGAATACCTCCGATGTGGGCAATGACCTCAAAGGTCGAATGCTGAGAAGTCTTTGTCGCAACTGCCTCAGCTATTAAGGCATGCACCCGCGCCTGCTGTGGCCAGTTAGGCCGCTGTGCCGTGGGCCATAGAGGCGGCCTGAACTGAGATACCGGAGGTCTGAAGGAAGGGTGCGCAGGAGCCAACCGTAAAGGCGGTGCTGATATAGCATGTGGGCATGTACGGTCGATCTTCTGCGGCGGTAAGAACTCACTGTCCCGCATCTGAGAGAAACAACTCTGTGCCAAATGGCCCGATCTCCCACAATAAGTACATGATAAATCGGGATGCCGCAACGGTGATACTGGCTTGGTAGCCCTACAAGGAGGGTCAACGCGAGGCTTCTTGCCCGCAAAGGGCCTGTCCTGCAACTCTGGTCGTGGCTTAGGAGCAATAGGGCCATGAGATCGCGTAAGTCGATCCACATCCTGTTCTGCCCGCATGGACATGTGAATCAGTTTTGCGTAAGAGGAAATACTCACGCAACACATCTTCGACCGAATATCCGGTCGCAAACCCTCAAAAAAGCACCGTATGCGCATCTACTCATCTGTCAGTATAGTCGGGACGTATCTGCCCAACTCAGTGAACCTATGCTGATACTCAGTCACTGTCATGCCTCCCTGTCTGAGGCGCAAAACTCATTCTCCCGATCATGCCTATATGTCTGGGGATAATATTTCTCATGGAAGCGGAACTCGAACGCTGCCCAAGTCCATATGTAGTCAGCGGCAATGGTCCGCAACACACTGTCCCACCATAAGCTGGCCTCCCGCTCGAACAAGAATGTAGCCAACTCGACCTGCTCAGTCTCTAAACAATACAGCATCCGTAGTATTTTCGACACACGGTCGAGCCAATACTCGGCCTCCTCGAGTCTATGAGAACCCATAAAAGTGGGAGGCCGTAAGCCCTAAAATCGCTCTAATAAGCTCCGTGTGTCTGCGACATTCCCCGCAGGGTAAGAAGGTGGTACATGATGAGTCATGCCCTCATCCTGAGCATATGTATCGGCATCCTCAGCTGGATGCACAAGTGGTGCAGGTGGAGGCACACTCCCACCCTGGGCTAGAGCCCTCACTATAGTAGTCAGGAGCTACTGCTGCTGCTGCATCATGGCCATCATCTGCTCAAATCTATCTGGAGGTGGAGCAAGCTGTGGCATGTACTGCGTCGAAGAAGACGCACGGTACTGCTCTCTGACAGGCGGTGTGAAAGGTGGTGGTCCAGCTGCAGGACCAGGAGGAGGCTGAGACTCACGTGCTGTCTCAGGAATCGGACCCACAGCAGGGTCCGCATGAGCATCAGACTGAAAAGGAACCTGATCCATAGGCTCACCCAATGTAAGCCGAGCTGTGCTCCGTGTAGCCTTCGACGGCATTCCCTATATTCAAAATAGGGCACAACCTTGTCAGTCTCAATAGCACAAACATACCGCAATCATTCACATAAAGAGTCAAAGGCATTCCATGCATTTCATTTAATCAAAATTATCACAATACAAGGGATATCTCCTTACAGGCATCATGACAGGAAGTACATGGGAACTAAGACAGTTAAAGCTACAACAGCAACACAAGTAAACTACTAGCCTTAACAGGCTTACAAAACATAAAGCAGAAAATGACAACTGCTGCTAAACAACATCTAAAATCTCATCGCTAATCTGAGTCGGGTGATGGAGGAGGAGCACCCTTATCCTGCAAGCAGCACAGGATCGCCTTCAAGGTGCGAGTCACCTTGCCGAATTTCCTCTTCATAACGGCCTTGGTATCCTTGACCTCAGCCCAAAGTTCCTGAACTTTCCTTCACAAGGTGACCTGGCTCTCCTCAATTCGGGCAATGCGATCATCACTAGTAGCCTGAGCAGAAGGAGGAGGGCTCCCATATGTATCCTGAGCCTCCTCTTCTACCTCTTCTTGGACTTCTTCCGCTACTTCCGCTCCAGGTTCTCCCTCACTTGGATCCTCTTCATCATCAAAATCATCCTCGCTATCCTCATCAAGCTAAGTCTCACGGTACTGAGACCCGATCTTCATCTTGACCATGGTGGACTCATCAATGCAATGAATTGGAACTGGCAACTCCGGCCCAAGTCTGTAAGCAAACTCAAGCGCGATCTTGCATATAAGCTGACCAAAAGGAAGCGACTCAGACGTTCTTCTTGATTTCACTATGAGGATAATCTATCGCAACATAAAAGTGGCCATACACACATTTTCTTCCTGGGCCACCTGATACAAGAAATCAACCATAAGGCGCATACACTCAATGCGATTTATCGACCTGGGATACACGTTGAACATGCAAATGTGGTGCAGTAGGCACAAATCATTAGACATATGAGACGCCTTGAGACTATTGTTAAACTGTCATGGAACCAGTCTACCACATAGGAACCTGGTACGGTGATCTCGCTCACGCCTACTCCTCAAATTCTTTGCACTGGGATGAACATCACTAAGGGGCACGTTCAGAAGTCGCGCTATCAACCGAACATCGATCGTAGCCATCCGATCTCTACCAAAAGGAATCTTGAACTGCAATGGCTCCAATGTAGGATTCTGAATACGAGCGTAGAAGGCACGAACGGTGCTTACATTAGCACGAGAACGAGCTTCAAATAGCGGACCCCAATGTGCAGCTTCAATGCGCTCGAACAATAAGTATTCGTAGAAGAGTCGCCCTTCCACGTCCACCTCAAGCAACACCTTACGGTCAGTATATTCACCGTGAGGCATCTCTGCTAATATCACTCACCCAAGTTGAGCATGGGGATCCCAATCCCGCTTTGTATGGAACTCTCGGGCTGTGCTTGGACTTACGGCGGTGCTTGAGCTAGCGGCGCCACCCCTCGGTCTTCTTGATTGCGCAGGGCGACTAGGCCCGCCTCATCCGCTGCGGTCTTTCTCTTTCCCATCAAAGAGAGGATGGTGGAGAGAGAGAAAAATCCCAAAATGGCTTCAACAAAAGCCATGAAAAATGTGAAAAATGTAGAGAAATGGCTGCCCAAACTGCAAAAAAAATCTAGGTGTTATAGAGGGATGCTTCAAGCTCCCCTAGGGTGAATTTTTAAAAAGAAAAGAGAAGGAAAAATGGGAATGGAGCTCCACACGATTTCAGCACATTTTGGGGGTTGTAGGAGCTCCAACGGATGAGTTTTGAAAGAGGAGGAGTATAAAATCACTATGAAGGGATGGGAAAGGGTCGGTTTTAGCAAGAAATGGGATTGGAAGAGATTTGGAGCTGCGTTTTGAGATAGGACAACAAGAAAAATGAAAATGGAGGCTTGGGAGGGGCTGTTTGTGAAGGAAGTACTCGTTTTAGGAATTTTCTATGGACGGACCGCATGTGGTAGGGGTGCCCTACCCCAAAAACCACACGCGCCCAAGTTTCACAGCAAATGGGCTCCACTGTACGGCGATGTATCGCCGGATCGGCGATGGCATCGCTGACCGGTGGTGCATCCGGCTGGTCTGGCCTGGTGGGCTGGGTCCCCCCTGCCCTGGAGGTCCCAGATATGTATGGGCCCCACCTTCGTTCATTATAAATTGGCCTAGGGAGGCCCAAACATCTATTCAGAGCTTTCAGGGGCCAATCTATAAACTTGAATGCAATACCCTATCATGCAGCATATGATTTTGGGGTAAAAGGAGCTAATACATCCATTTAGCCCATTATTTTCTAAATATTGCAAGCTTAGAATGGCCTAATGGCCAGTTTTCATAAAATTTTACTATTCACTGTAAAATTTTGTCGAAGTATGATTTTATATCATTTTTACATTAGGATTAATTCCTAACATGAAAATTTAGAGAAAGAATTGAAGAATGGAGCAATGAGAGAAAGAATTTTGAAGAAATTAGGTGAAACGGGGTTTTTAAGCCCTAGCGATTGAATGTAAGGGTTGTGGTTATCCCACAGCCTAAGGATTCATATTTATGGGTTTAGAACCATTCAAAGAACGTCTCAACCCACCTACCTACAATTTAGGAGCTACTTAGGTAGCTTCACGTGACCCTAGATGCGTTACGGACTCGATCGCGTGATCGATACGAATAGACTTTGCCTATAGGTGAATCTGTGATCCTATAAGTCTTTCTAGACCTTTCTCGCACCCACTTAAGTCAAAGGAAGCACCAGTGTATGTCGCGTGACCATAACCCAGGCCCAGTATAATCTCATTCATGCTCTGATACCAACTTGTAACACCATAAAAATCAAGGGTCGTGTATAAACCCAACTCCCGAGTTCCAGACCGTCACTTATGCAACAAAAATGATTATGATTCAATGTTTTTTGAGTTAAAGCATTCACATGAGTAAAAGTATACCAAAACTGCAATTCATACTCCAGATTCAGTGATAAAAGCAAGCGGAAGACTAAAGAATATATATATCACTATATGGAAAACAAAGTACATCTCGACTATCTCCAAAGTATGAATACATCTCTGAGTCTCATATACATGTAAATAAACAGAAATCAAATGTCCAAAATAGTCCCACTGAGAAGTCCCGTCAATCTAGGCCACCTAAGCAAAGCCGTCATGGTACTGCATATATGAGAACTCGTCCTGGTCCTCATCATAGTCCGGCTCTGCCTCCTGAATCGTCGCCTCACCTGCATCTAAGATAGGGTCTGGTGGGTGTTGCAAACACCATCCCATAACGTGGGAGTGAGTAGCTAACTCGGTGAAATAATACAGCAAGGATTAGCATGTTCTCAAATCAATCATGCGATAATAGTAAAGAAGTAAATCAAACATTCATAATACTATTGTTAATGCAATATGACATGACATGATGGATGCCCTCACCGACATTCTCCCTCATACGGCACCATCTGCGTCTGCGGCATGCTTGCGTACTACTCAGTGCTCCACATCTTCCAGGCACATGCAATGTGATGGTGATATGATTACCGAGTTATTATTAGTCCTTTTCATACAGCAATATTGGGAAACTAAGGTACTTCCCTTATATCAATCCCAACACAGATCCTGTCTAGGGTCGTCACTCCTAGTAATCTCATACGATGTATATTTTATAGGTCGTTGCAAGGGCTGCCAGGGCTGTTGCTCGCACTCGTTGCACCGCTCCCCCATCACCTTATCAATACAGGCCTACTGTACTCTCACTGCTACGGAAGGGTCGTCACCTTCCATAGACTCAGAATACCCTCGCGGTCACTACAAAGGACTCGTCGCCTGATCAGTGTAGGCCGACAGCAAGAATATAGTGTCCCATACCACCATAATCTGCTCACGAGTCATAGGTGCTCACTGGTCACTACGGGGAGGTTTGTGGCCCCATCGTAGGCCGACAGCTCGACCACGGTGTCCCATACCACCATGCCCGGCTCATGAGTCTTTATGGATCAAGGTACCATGGTTGACAGGGTTTATAATGGTAAGTTCAGTACCCTAGGTTCAAGCAGTTATAACTCATATAGGGTGAACATACAATGGCCAGTCGGGTTACTTGACGGGCTCGACTAGCACGAGCGCATCTCAAGTCGAACGACATGAAGTGCATAAAACACGTCGCGTGGCCTAACCACTGCCGCCAACTCCAAAACACGACTCGCGTTCATCGACGCGTCGCTCGTGGCAAAGATAAGCCAACCACGGATTTACTCGGTTATCGAATGCCTGGACTAGGTATAGTCCCAAACATATATGAATTCATATCAGCAATCATATGAGATTAATGGAAATGAAATACAATAATGTGAACATGTTAACACAGGTTATAACATACAACTTCAGTAAATCACCTAACACATGCATTTCATACATATAATGAAATCATGCATATAGCCAACCTGTAGGAAATCATTTACATCAGCATATAATTTGAGAATTCAATCTCAAACTAGTTCATAACACCATTTAATTCAATACATACTAATACAAACATTTATACAAACACTTAAACTACACACTTAAGTCTACATATAGTATGTCGACTTAAAGTGTACATTTAGGCGAATCTCTTCGCCAAAATAATTATGCACGCATTCCTAATATCCTAATGTGACAAGAAGCCATGTCAATCACATCAGCAAAATATGGATGAAAACAGTATTTTCTACAAATGACTAAAATGCCCTAAATCTCATATTTTTCGTCTGCTTACGAAACAGGAAACGAACGGCATGTTGTACATGTCAAACGGCGTTGCCGTCAATAATCTACTATTAAATGACATTGAAAGCATTAGAAACAGTCAATCAAAGCATCTAAAATCCACACCTTTTATCCTAGGAGCGTATTGATCCGAACGGAGCGTGTACGCTTCGTCTACGGCGAACCGGGAACCTATTTTACAAGATGTATCAGCTACCATGCTAAGGAACCAAATGAACCTTAAATTAGTAAGTATTTGGGGTATTTGCTTACCTAGAATCGCGGTGAAATTGCCGAAAAAGTGATTGAGGTGCGTTGCTTAGGCACGTGCAACAGGTAGTGCAAGCAGTAGAAAATTCTCTCCCACTCTCTCCCATAATCTCTCACCTTTTCTCTCACACTAGCTAGGGTTTCTAGCAAATTCGGATGGGTGAGAGAAGTGAGGGTTTAAGCCCCTTTTATAACCCTAAACACGCCCAAAACAGGCTTGGGAACAATGTTTACTTGATGCCTAACCAAATTGGGGCTGTTTCAGTCCAAAAAGACATTTCTAGTGGTCCCCTAGCCGAACGCGATTGGACTTAAGTTCATGCACGTCGAATGTCGCTCACATCCCATTTTTAGACCAGTAGTATTCGTAGATCGCACGTGGCGGTCCAGTTTCAGTTCAGCGGTTACCGCACGTAGATCAGGCCTACAAGTCTCATGATATGAAATAGAAATTTTTCCTGATTCGAGGGTATAATTTGGCTGAATTCTGACGGTCAGAACGCTTAATAATAACGCGTCAAGTCGTGTGCCAGATTTGAATTTTAAATTCCAAATCTAACCCTATTCTCACTCTCTTCACTCCAGGCTCAATGAAATAGCCTCTGAATGTCAGTTGGACTTGATTTTCGAAATGATTGTCAAGTCCAGCTAAGCGGTTATAACGGTCTAAGATTGTAGGTATCGGACTTTTGACGCGCGGTCTAGATCCAATACAAAGTTTCAAAGAGGTCCTGAGAACAAACCGGTTTAGAGTTTGATCCGAGGTTTTAGAGTATTATAGCATCATTGGTTCTACTTGCTTTGGGTCTTGTAGAACGTATTTAAAGTGATCAGGGACTATTTCCCAGCTACTCTAGCGTTGCGCTAGCTAACTTACACTTATTTTCCAAAGGAATTAATCCTATGCGATTTCTGGTCGAGTTGGTACTCGAGTCAAAGTACTGATTTTTTCAGGGCGTTACACTTACGCATCACTTTTCATTGAAGACTACATCCTTGCTTCTGATGATTTTTTTATTTTCTGCATCTCAAAACTTATAGCCAAAATCATCCTACCTATAGCCTATAAACGTGCACCTCCTGGACTTCGCATCCAGCTTGTTTCTGTGCTCAGCATCAATGTGAATATATGAAGTGCAACAGAACACTCTGAGATGTGTAAGGTTCACTTCTTTCTCAGTCCACGTTTCTTCTGGTAGCCTACCATCCAATGGTGCTGAAGGACTTTTATTGATAAGATATACGGCAGTATTCACAGCATTTTCCTAAAAGGTCTTGGGCAAGGATGGTCCTGTTAATGCGCTCAGCTACACCATTCTGTTGTGGTGTCCCTGAAATCATTTTCTAATATTTGATTCCACTTGCTGCACAATACTCCTCAAACCTCTTATCACAATACTCTCCCCCATTATCAGATCTGAGACACTTTATTATTTTACCTGTCTCATTTTCTACCATAACTTTCCACTTCTTAAACGCATCAAATACATCAGATTTATGCTTTAGGAAATAAACCCACAGTTTTCTACTAGCATCATCAATAAAGGAAACAAAATAACGTGAGCCACCAAGAGACGATACCTGTGTCGGTCCCCACACATCAGTGTGTACAAGCTCCAACAAATGCATTTTTGGAGCAAGTCCTGTCTTCTTGAAGCTTACCCTCTGTTGCTTTTCATACACGCAGTCCTCGTAGAATTTCAAGTTAATAGACTTCAGCCCTGGTAACTTTCCCTTTAACAATAGTACTTTCATCCCTTTCTCACTCATATGTCCCAACCTCTGATGCCATAACTTCTCATTCACTCCAGTTGATGTGACTGCGAGTGAACTATACAATCCTGAAGTCACGTACAAAGTACCTTCCTTTTTGCCTCGAGATATCACCAAGGAACCTTTTGTGATCTTCCACGAATCACTGGTGAATGTCATCACATAACCGGTGTCGACTAACTACCCCATTGAGATTAGATTCCTTCTCAAACTCGGTATATGTCTGACATCCTTCAATTTCAAAACTATTCTATCTTTCTGATTGACTTGAATGTCCCCCTTTCTAACTATACTATACGGCTCATCATCACCCAGGAAGACTCTCCCAAAGTCACTTAACACATAATCACGCAGAACTTCCTTACATGAAGTGACATGAAATGGAGCACCCGAGTCTATAACACAAGACTTATTCCTCGCATCAAGAGAGAAGATCAACGCCTCTATGTCGTTCTCCTTAGATAGATTCACTAAATCCTTCTCGGCTTGAGAGCTTCTTCTTGTTTCTTAAGTGCCCTGCAATCACATTTCATATGCCCCTTCTTACCGCAATGCCAACACCCGTCTTTGTCTTTCGGTCTCTTGGCCTTCTTCCTTGACTTAGAATGCCCGTGTTTATTGCATCCTTTGTTCAAATATCTTCCTCTTCCTTCAACATTTAAAGCATTCCCTGAATCCCTTGAAACTCCTGATGCCTTCCTTCTAGATTCTTCGCTGAGAATTAGACCGGCCACATCATCAAATTTCAGCTTTATCGACTCTGAAGAATTTCTCACAACAGTTACCAAACCATCCTAACTATTTGATGGATTGGATAAGATCAATAATGCCTTAACCTCATCCTCAAAAATGATGCCAACGGATTCCAACTGGCTCGTGACTGTATTGAACTCGTTTAGATGTTTAGCCACGCTCCCACCATCTGACGTCTTCATGTTGAATAGTTATTTCATAAGATGAACCTTGTTGGATGCCGAGGGTTTTTCATACATGGTAGCTAGGGCTTCCATTAATTCTTTTGTCGTTTTCATCTTGGATATGTTAAAGGCAACGCTCTTAGACAAAGAGAGTCGGATCGTTCCTAAAGCCTTCCTATCCAGTAAAAACCATTCTTCATCTGTCATCTTTTCTAGTTTCTTCTCTTTTCCTCTTAGAGGAATGTAGAGGTCTTTCTGATACAAATAATCCTTCATCTGCATCTTTCAGAAGACAAAGTTTGAACCATCAAACTTCTCAATTCTAGTTTTTCCATCTTCCACCATCACTCCTAATAGAACTAAACCAATAGCTCTGATACCAGTTGTTACGCAGTACGCCAACAACGCAATGAGCAGAGATCCAATGTCAGGCCACACCCACAAATGATAAACAGGAAGAAATATAAACTAGAAACAGATCAAAGTAATCCAAACAAATCACAAGACAAGATATACATGGAAAAATCCCAAACTAGGGTAAAAAACTACAGATGCAAACTTCTACTATAAAGAAAATAAAGATTATAAGGCAAAATACTAACCTCTGCCTTGGAAGAACATAAAAAACCCTTGCCCACACCTTAGAATTATTTTTCAATATTCCAATTACTCTAGAAAAGCCTTAGGAACCCCTATTTATAGCTTAGGTAACTTTCCTTCCGCACTCTTGTGAAAGGCAACACCAAAATCCGCAGTCCGCATCAGATTCAAAAATGAATCTGTGTAACCTACGACTGGTCGAATGAGAGCTACGACTAGTTGAGGTACGACCAGTCGAACAATTTCTACGACTGGTCGAAGGGCCCAAAGATGAAAAAACAGGATTCGCTGGACTTTGAGTCGAGCCGGACCGCGACCGGTCGAACGGGCCCCTACGACCGGTCGAGCATGTCCTACGACCGGTTGAAGATGGCCTAGATGTGGCTCCACTTCTCAACAGACATTTACCTATGTCTTTCCTTTTTTATATTTCAACATCAATTACCCATGATTTTTCCATTTTCTTGTGTCTATCCTTATGAGATATTAAATCCTCATCAAACCTGACATCATGGCTCATTTTGATTTTCCATTTGACCTGATCATATATCATGTATCTCTTCACACCATAATAATAGCCAACAAAGGCAACACTTCTTTGCCCTTTGGTCTAACTTATCTCTCTCAACTAATGGTGCACTAGAGTAAGCATCATAACTGAATACCCATAGCCCTGAGTATTCTACATCATGACCACTTTATGCTTCTTCTGAAATTTTACAATTTATGACTGTAGACAAGGACCGATTCACTAAATAACAAGTCGTATTGACGACCTTAGTCTATAGTTCATTGCCTAATGCAACATTAATCAACATACTTCAGGCTCTCTTTAGGAGAATTTGGTTCATACTTTCCACCACACCATTTTACTTTAGTATATGCCTTATTGTATTGTGCCTCATAATCCATTCATCTTTATAAAATTGATTAAATTCCCTATAAGTGAATTCTCAACCATTGTTTGTCCTGAAAAAAAAGAAGGTGACTTTTGTCTTGTTGGCTTTATTCTCTACCTTTACATCAGTTCATCAAGGTATTACACCTGTTTGTATCTATTTCATCAAAGTATTAATCGCATGCCTAAAAAAATTCTTAATAATGTCTGTTCGTATTTTGTTATATTCGGTTCTCTCTATACTTACTTTTTATTTTGTATCTTTGGTTGTTTTTGTTATGTTCATCTTCCTTCACATGAATATAACAAACTCTCACCAAAATCTATTCATTGCATGTTTCCTGAAATTAGAGAACTCAAAAGGACTGTCGTTGCTATGATTCTATTGCTCGTCGTGTTTGTGTATTCAAGAATATTGTTTTCCTAAAATATCCCATTTCATACTCCAATCTCACCAAATTTGACTACTTCTAATGATTTTAGGGATTAACAAAGTTTCCTAATATCCCACCTATTGTAACTTTATTTCCTTCTCATTTGTAGATCTATCAACGAGAAGAGATAGAAGTGCCTCCTCCATCACCTCTTGTTATTCAACCTGTGGCCGATCCATCTATTCCAGAGGCACGGCGATGTAGCCATCCGTCACACCCTTCTGATAGATTCATTTATTCTATATTTTCTTCTTTTGAGTATGTCTCTATTCATATATCCTATCCTCAAGCTTCTACACACTAGTGTTAGAGGGATGCCACAACAATAGAATTATAAACTCTTGTAGATAATCATACGTTGAATTTTATTTCTCGATCCCTTAGTCAGCAAGTGATTAGAAGTAAATGGGTATACTTGATCAAACCCAAATTAGATGAATTTCTTGATCGGTACAAGGCTCATCTGGTTGGCAATGATATAAATAAGAATATGGTGTTGACTATGAATAGACATTTGCTCCAGTTGCGAAAAATGAAAGCTTATATGAACATCCTTGCTGTTGCTGCTACCCGTGATTGGCCTATTTGTCAGATAGATGTCAAAAATGCATTTCTTCATGAGGACTTACAAGATATCGTATACATAACCCAACCTCCTGGTTCTATAGGTACAAAAAAATTAGTTTGTAAGCTTCGAAAAGCATTACATTGACTAAAGCAAGCTCCTCATGCTTGGTTTAGTGTTTCCATGAGGTTATGATTACAAATAGATTCTAATAGAGCAACCATGATCCCTCCCTCTTTACATGGTCCTCCTATTGGGATATTGTTATTCTACTTATTTATGTTGATGACTTACTTCTCACTGCCAACAATAAAGCTGGAATAATAAAACTTCATAATTTTCTTCAATCATCCTTTCACATGAAAAGATTCGGACATTCTAACATTCTTTTTAGCTTTGGAGCTATCTTCCTTGATAAGGTGGGCCTGGGGAACATCTATAAGGGGTGATGGTAGTTTGGGAGTTCATTTGTTCTTTTGTAGTGTGTTGGTTATATGATTGGTGGCCCTATACTTTGTTTTTGCAGCTAGGGGCCTCCCAAATGTAAGCAGGGGTGTATAGTTTTTATTTTTAAAAATAAAAAAATAAAAAAATTTGCTTTTGAATCTTTTAAAAAGATCTCTTATACAAATTGAGGTATACTTGTTAGCCAATGTAAATATACGTAGGATCTCTTCATTCTTGCCAATCTATCTAAGTAATGAACGTCAAGACACCAATGGAGTTGAATGTTCAATATGGTAAATAAGATGGTGATCTATTGGAGCTACCTACCCCATTACACCGCTTTGTCGACAGTCTTATTTGCCCAATAATGACAAGACATGACATTGCATATGCTGTCTAAGTTTTTAGTTGGTTCATTGTCGAGCCTCATACCTTGCACATGATTGTCTTACGAATCCTTCAATATCTACGAGGCACCATAGATTGTTCCCTATTCTTTTCCTTGATACTCATCTTGAGCTTGTCGCATATTTCGATGCTGATTGGGTAGGTTGTGCTTTCTCCCAATGATCCACAACATGTTATTGTATGTTTCTTTGTACATCGCTTATCTCTTGAAAGTGCAGGAAGTAACCAATTGTCTCTATGTCTAGCACAGAAGCTGAGTATCGTACTAGTCTTCAGCTTGCAATGAGATTATTTGACCTTGTGGACTTCTTTTAGATTTTGGAATTGTTGTTCATTGATGTTCATATCCTGACTCCTCTTCAACATCAGTGTCATCCAGATTGCTTCTAATAATGTATTTAATAAATAAATAAAACACATTAAGGTAGATTGTCACTTTATTCGAGAAAAGTTTCAATCTTAAATTATTTCCCTTCACAATTGAAGCTGGTAAAGAGGTCAAATAGAAGGTTGCTTCTTTTCTTTATGTTCAAGCGAATAACATCTAAAAGCGAACCTTTTTTGGTTTTCGACGAAGGGATTCCTTCTTAAGATTTGACTCCAACGGGCAGGCGATTAGCACGCCAGCCTTACTTCTAGAGGTAATGCTTACATCTTTATAAATGCCCCATCGTAGCTAGAGTAATGCATAAAATATCACAAGAGAATTCTCCATACTACACGTGTTTTCACTTTTAGCCAAGTTCCACTTTTAAGCTAAGGGATTCCTCTGCCTCTATTCATTGGGCTACTTTTCCCATTGATTTCTCAAAAATCGATTGTAAAGCAACATCTAAATGGAATCTCATGAGTCATGTTTCGACATTACTTAGAATACCTAAGAGATTTTCAAATAAAAGTTATTATAATAAGTTTTTTCTTAAAAAAATTTAATTTTAATTTTAACTCTTATTTTAAATAAGCTTGTTTAGAAAAATTATATTTTCAAAACTAATAAAAGCTTTTATTTAAAATAAGCATATATGGTTTTTTGAACATATGATGCCATTTCTAAATATTACAACAACTATATTATAAGAGCAATTATTGATTCGGTGGATCTCATCATAAATTAACTGTGCTCGAAAGGAAAAAAGAACAAATGGTTGCAACTTTCCTGGTTTAAGCCATTTGGGTTATCTATTATGTTGGACATTGGACATAGATTATCCATAATATGGTGCCCACCTATAATGTAGATCATCTATCATGCAAGCCAATCCTTCAATGTCGCCTATGCAAAGCCCGTGTTAGATGTGGCCTATTCATTATTGGGGGTTGATCTTTGACATGGATTTTCCATTATGTGATGCCCACATTAACGTAGCTAATCCATCACGTGGGGCAACATTAATATTAATTGTCCTTTATACGGGGCTACAATGTTCACCTTTTTTTTTTTTGGGGGGGGGGGGGGGGGGGGCACAAGCCCATATCCGTACTGTTCGCACACTGCATGTTAGCCACCCGCGCTAGGGATCGATACCAAGACCTCAAGTGTTGAAACAAGGTAGCGCTAGGGATTGATACCAAGACCTCAAGTGTTGAAACGAGGTATCTCCACTCGGCTACAATGTTCACTACATATCAAGTGGAATCCTCATTTGATGTGTACATCTTTTGTGCCCCACCTTCAAAATCCCCAAAGCCAACTCTAGGCCCGCCCAGTTAACAGCCTTGCTAAGCTTATCAGTCCCAGCAGTCCGTTCCTATGCCACTTATTGAAGGATCAGATCATGCCCACAAGATTTTCGGCGTATGACAGTCCACAGCTAGAAACAGGACTCACTGTTCCGGACTGCGCGACCAGCCCCACTTGTATGGAAGGGCACAAAACTACACCAAACGGCCCACATGAGTCATCACTTTCACGTCGGGTCGGTTCAAGGAGTCAAGGGGACTCACTTTCTTCGTGCTGAATTTCCTGTGAAATTTTCTTTCAGACCTCCATCCTTTTATCACGTAAACGCGTTTAATTACGCTGCAATTTCTGTGTAGAGTGCAATACTGTTCTCTTCAAGGAACAAAATTTAGCTACGGCAGTGTCGATGGTCTTGATAACGGACGCGGATTGCGTCCTAACCCCGCCAATAGATGTTAACCCATCCAAGAATGAGATAATCAAATAATGCCCGAGTATCATCGGTCTCACATTTGCCAGAGTATCAAAGTTTCTGTCATCTTCGAATGGTGTGAAACTAACATTGGAGTCGCTATATATATATATATATATATATATATATCTCGAGATTCTATATCCCGATTCCCGACTAGAATTCGAAGACCCTGCTCGAGATTTCATCGACCCTAGAAAATGCTATGATTGACGACCAAGGCCAATGTCCTTGGCGTCTGTATATTTGTTCTGGCAATTGGTTGCCACTACGTGGTAGTGGATCCGAAATATGAAGGGATCTGAGGACGCGTGGGATCTGTGTTTTTGTTAGGCAAAATTCAAACACTTCTCCTAATGTGGCTGCATCGTCTGCTTTCTTACTAAAACTGTTACCATGGCAATAGTTTCTCATTTTAGGGTATAATCACAAAAATGAGGCAGATCCAAGGTTAAAGTGGACTACACAATGGGGATTAAACTCTTACAATTGAAAACTTGTTAGGGCCACGAAAGTTTTGGATGGATCTTATATTTGTGTTTTCTCTTCATCCATATCTATGTAGCTTTGTGAATAGGTTGGATGGAAAATAAACATAATCTTGGGTCCTAGAAAAGTTTCAACACTTAGAATCATTATCACCACTGCTTCTGTGGTGTAGTCCACTTGAGCTTTGGATCTACCTCATGTTTTTGGCTTTAAAAATAAAAATAAAAAAATAAAAAATAAAAAATAAAGGAAAGTTGAGTAGAGCCACAACTTATTGATTCAGCTGAAGACTGTACAATATGTCAAGTGGGCCCTGACAAAAAGGTTCCGGGCCTCACTCCTCATGTATAGCATTAAAGTAGAAAAATGTAAATCGTATCCGGGATCCTGATCAATGGAGTCTGATGCACCCAATTCCAGCATTGTCTAAAATGACTGCGCCCCTCACTAGCCTGGGTAGAGCCAAGTAGGAGTTATTTGTTCGGGTTACCGTTGCTAGCCCGTCTTGCCAAGGCATCAATTGCCGAATTCTCTTCCCTTAGAATGTGATTAAATTTGATGTTGAGTCTCCCACACAGTTGCTGGATTACGCCAATAATATACTAGATATTCCAGGAGCAGGTGTCATGAAGATCATCAATCGCATTCGCTAGAATTTGGGAGTTAGTCTTGACCATAATGTTAGACAGTCCCAGTTTGAGCATAAGGTTAGGCCATCAAGCATGGCCTGAGCTTCCGCTACCATGTTAGTAGATCGGCCATAAGATCTGTGAAAAGCAAAGACAGTCTTCCCGTGGTGTGGATGGACTGTGTGGATAAAACCCATTTTTTTGGCTTATTCCCCAAAGTGATAGTAAAAAATAGATGGACTATGTGGATAAAACCAATACATCATGGTGGCCACTCAAAGCTGCTACCCGTTCCCAGCTGCAAACCGGCGGTGGTAGGATGCAACCAACGTACATTGATAACGGAAGCGGATTGGCTGGTGTATCTCACATCAGCTATATAACTAGTGTATTGACGCCAGCAAGTCTAGTAGGTCTGATCATGAGGTATGTGTTATATCCAAACCGTTCATCCATTTGGCTAGCTTGTCTTAAATCTTGAAACGAAAAATAAGATAGATCTAACTATCAAGTGGACCAAACTGCAAGAAGCAGGGGGGGATTGAACGATACCATTGAAACCCTTTTTAGGGTCATAAAAGTTTTGGATCAATATGAAATTTGTCTTTCCTCTTCATTCAGGTCTTTTTGGCCTTATGAACAAATTGGATGGAAAATAAATGTTATGGTGGACCCTACGAATTGTTTAACAGTGAAAATCATTATCTCCCCTGCTATTTATAGTGTAGTTTAAGGTAATCTTTGGATATGATTCATTTTTTTGAATAATTCTCTAAAATGATCTCTAAAAATAGATGAACGGTATCGATATAATAAATACATCACTTTGGGGCCATGTAACTTTGATCTCCTTTGAACCGTTCGTACAACCCAGAGCTCGAGGAGCGTCATGCTCGTCTTCGAAGGACACGTACCTACAACAGCTATATAGCTGGTGTGAGGTACACCAGCCAATCCGCTTCCCTTAGTAACATACACTGAAACGTACAAGTTATGCCAAGGGCACACACGTGTTCAATAAGTCATGTACATGCCACCCATGCGCCAGATCTAATCCATCCATCATATTGGTCCAACCATGAACATATTTTTCAGAAAGATAGATCACGTACATCCATCATATCAATCTGAATCTTAGATCAAGGCATTAATATATTGATGTCGTTCCAATGGGTAGATTGGAGCTCGTATATTGTAACGCCCCGAAAATCAGGGGTCGGGTAGAAACCCAACTCCCGAGTTCCAAAACGTCACTTATGCAACATAGATAATAATGAATGCATGTTGTCTGTATAATGGCATTAAACAAGATTGAGACTAAGCCAAAACAGCATATCATACTCCAGAGACAGTTAAATTAGCAAGCGGAAGACTGTGATAAATATATAAAATATATAAATGATTGTAAGTCTCCAGAGTGTGAACATGTTACCAGGTTAACTAATTATATGCATACTCCAAAATAGAAAGAAAAGAATATACATGGGTGTGTAAATAAAAGGCAAACCGCCAAGTGTATTGGCATCTAATCAGTAACCCTGTAAACCCGTCGATCAGAACCAACATATAGGAGAAATCCTCCTCATCATCAAACAAGTCCAGCTCCGCTTCACAAGCAGCGTCATCACCTGAAACTAAAATAGGGACTGGTTGGTGTGCGCAACACCGTCCCGTAACGTGGGAGTGAGTAGCTAACTTAGTGGGATCATATAGCAAAGGTTAACATATTATCAAATCAATCACGCAATAATGGTAAAACAAGCAATCAAACATTCCTAAATACTGTGATTAATGCAAGCATGAAATGACATGATGGATGCCCTCACCGACATATTCCCTCATGCGACACCATCTTATGTCCGCGGCATGCTTTCTTCCATCAGTGCTCCACATCTTCTAGGCACATGCAGTGCGATATGAATATGATTACCGAGTTGTTATTAGTCCTTTTCATACAACAGGATTGAGAAACTAGGGTACCTCCCTTATATCAATACCCAAACAATGATCCATTCTAGGGTCATCAGTCCTAGTATATCTCATACGAAATACGGTTCTAGGTCACTGGAAGGGCTGTCAGGGCTGTTGCACGCACTCGTTGCACTGCTCTCCCATCACCTTATCAATACAGGCCTAGTTTATATCCTTAAGACTGCATCAGGACTCGTCGCCCCCATGCAGTATCAGGATAAACTCAAGGTCACTACAAAGGGCTGTCAGGGCTGTTGCTCGCACTCGTTGCTCCACTCCCCCATCACCTTATCAATGTAGGCCGACAACAAGGATATAGTGTCCCATACCACTATAATCTGCTCAGAGTAGGGTGCTCACTAGTCACTACGGGGAGGTTTGTGGCCCCAGTGTAGGCCGACAGCTCGACCACAGTGTCCCATACCACCATGCCCGGCTCATGAGTCTTAGGGGATTGAGGTATCAAGGTTAGAGGGACTTTCCAATAGTAAGTTTAGTACTCTAGGTTCAAGCAGTTATGATGAATACAAGGTGAACATACAATGGTCAGTCGGGTTACTTGATGAGTCCGACTAGCACGAGCACATGTTGAATCGACTTCGTGTGGCCTAACCACTGCCGACGACTCTAGTACGACTCGGGTTCGTCATACACATCCTTCGTGGCGAATAGAATCCACCCACGAAATCTAAACTGTTACCGACTGCCTGGACTAGAGTATAGCTCTAAGCACATGTAATCTAAATCAATAATCATATGAGAGACAGAATTGAAATACAAGAAATTCCAGCATGTTATCAGCATGTTATAACGTACATCATAAGCAGTTAACCATACACGAGTATTTCACGCCCAAGGTAATCAATTCAAACACAACAAGCATGGAGGAAATCATGTGCATCATCAAGGTAGTTGGGAATCCAGTCTCAAAGCTAATCTACAATACCATTTACTCAATACTTACTAATACATACATTTATACAAACACTTAGACTACTCAACTCCAACGTACTTGACGTATGTTGATTCCAACACATAATGTGACAGATCCTTATATCAAGGAGTTGTCTAAAACACAACAATCATGTTCTTACATTCAAAACATATAGCAGGCATAAATCATATTGATTTAGGCATTTCAACAAACACTTAGTCTACACACATTAGTCTACATAGCATATGCCAACCAATATGTGCATTAAGGCGAATCTCTTCGCCAAAGAGGTCATACATGTATAACTAGTATAGGTACATGGTAAATACTCATGGCAACCATACCGACAAAATACGTACATATACCGTATTTCATACAAATATTCAAAAGATCCTAAATCTCATATTCTTCGTACGTATTCGAATTGAAAAATGGACAGCATGTTCTACATGTCAAACAGCATCCTTATCAGCAATCTATCATTAAATGGTATTAAAAGTTTTGAAAAATGGTAACCAAAGTGTCTAAAATCTGCACCTTTAACCAGAAATTGCGAAACGGAGTTGATTCAGACGATAAGTCTTCGTCAACGGCTCAACGGAAACCTATACCACGAAATAAGTTAGCTACATCATCACTTATGCTATTTGGAACTCTAAAACAGGTTAGGGTTATGATTTCTTACCTAAGAGCGGAGCTGGAAGCACCGAAATGGCGGTGCAGAAGCGGCGTTGAAGCACAAGGAGTAGTAAGGAAGAATCCATGGAAGAAAAACCTCATCTTCTCCTCCACTCTCTCCCTCTTTCTCTTCTCTCTCCTAAGGCTTAGGAAATTCATACGAAATGAGAGAGTAAGGGTTTAAGCCCTTTTTATAAGTCCAAAAGTGACGAAAATAGACTTGGGGCCAAAGTATACTTATGTTATGTCCAAATACGGATTGTTCCGTCTCAACGGAACACTTCTGGAGGTCCCATTATCAAATGCGATCAGACTTAAGCTCTCTGACATTGGATCTAGGTCAGGCTGAGTTTTCGGTCAGATCGAAAATCCAGATCGACCGTGGCGGACCAGTTTCAGTTCAACGGCTATCGGTACTCGATCAGAGATACAAGCACTATGACATGTGAGGGCCACCTATCCTGATCCGAGGGTAAAA
This sequence comes from Magnolia kwangsiensis, assembly GCA_037074715.1. Lineage (NCBI taxonomy): Eukaryota > Viridiplantae > Streptophyta > Magnoliopsida > Magnoliales > Magnoliaceae > Magnolia > Magnolia kwangsiensis. The sequence continues at coordinate 70,964,941 of CM073587.1, forward strand.
TTTGATCGAATTCTGACGGTCAGAACGCTTAGAAAATGTCGCGCAAGTGACATGTGCCAGATTTCATAATTTATATTTAATTCTAACATTTCTCACACTCTTCATTCTGGACTCAAGAAAATCGTCGTGGGACATCATTTGGAATTGATTTTCGAGGTGATTGTCAAGTCCAACTAGGCGGTCAGGATTGTCTAAGTTCGGGATAATCGGACTTCCGATGTGCGGTCCAGATCCGATACAAAGTTTTCGAATGCTCCTGTGAGCAACCGGGTTTAGAGTTTGATCCTAGGTTTTAGGATATTGTAGCGTTACCTATTCTACATGTTTTGGCTCTAACAAATCGTATTTAAAGTGATCGGTGATAATTTCACAGATCGTCTAATCTAACACTTAGTTAGTTTCATCTAATTTCTAAAGGAAGTAGCCTATAATGATCTCTGTTTGAGATGAGATTTGAAGGGTGGAGTGAGGGTACTTGGAAACGGAAAAAGGAAGAGTTTGGAGAGGGACTTTTATGGAGTTTTGAGAGATTTTTCAAGAAAAGGAAGGCTTGGGGGGGGGGGGGGGGGGGGGGGGGGGGGTGGTTTGTGAAGGAAGTAGTAGATTGGAACTGTTTTAAAGGACGTCCCATGTACCAGGGGATTTTCCTAGCCCCCAAACACCATCGGCCCGAAGGCCCGGCCCAACTGGGTCCGTTCAGACCATTGGTCAAAATGGTGATGCCTCGCCATTTTGGCGAGGTTTTCCTGTCCCCTAGGCCCCAAAAAAGTATAGTTCCCACCCTGGATCCTCCCGGAACTTGATCGTTTGGCCCCCCGACTCCATTTGAGGCGTTTCGGGCCAATTTGCAAAACAGAATGAGTTTATGCGACATATAACATATGATTTTGGGGTAGGAGACGCTAATCTATTCGACTAACCTATTTAGATTCCAAAAGGTTAAGGGTCAAGACCCATTTTATCCATTTATTTAATATTCACGGTAAGTTTTAGCTTCGGTATTATTTTTCATCATTAATACCCTAGGATTGGTGTATATTATGAATGTGTTTAGAAAAAAAAATGAAGAATAAAGTGGCGGAGGGTGAGATTTTGAAGGAATTGGATAAAAAGAGGTTTTAAGCTTTGAGATTCAGTGTAAGATGTCGGGGTTGACCTACCACTTAAGGACATTCATTTCTATGTTTAGAATGGAATGAAACATGGCCTAAACCCTTCGATTGATGGTCTAGAAGTGATTTAGGGTCGTTGGGTATGATCACGAGCGTGTACGGACTCAATCTCGGCGACCGTTTACAGTGAGTTTTAGTTTAAGTATAGTTCTTCACTATTTAAACTTGAGGATTCGTGTCTAATATGAAAGTTCTTGGAGAAGTTTGAAGAATGAGGTGGTGAAAGGTGAGAGTTTGAAGGAAATGAGTTGAAAAGTGATTTCTTTGGCTTTGGGATTGAGCTTTGAGAGTGTCATGGTTGACCCATTGCCTAAGGACGCCTAACTCAAGGTTGACAAAAATCCGGGGTGTTACATATATTTAGTGTCAGTGGCACGTGTAAGTGCATACACGTATCTGACTAGTAAAGCTTCTAATAGGCCACACGTGTGCACCCGCCAGACATGTGCCTGCCAAGTTTGTAAACTTATTCCCAAAACTAAACTAGGCATTGGCATCAGGTAACTAGGCTAGAAAACTTCACCCAAGTTTTTCAGGGCGGTGCATTTATCCTACTAAGTGGGCCCCACTGGACAAGTGGATGAACTAATTCTCGAGCTAGGGCATCAATAAAGTGATGTTGTTCTGATGGATGGATTTGATCTCAAACCTATCATGCCATGCTAGCACATGTGTGGCATGTACATGAGATTTATTACATAGGCTTCATAGGTGATACGGGAGACTCTTTCTTGCTGCTGAATTCCATGTGAATTTCTCTTTCACATCTTCTTTTTCCACATAAACCGCGTCTTAAGTTACACGGCAGTTTCTGCGTGTAGTGCAGAACTGTGATTTTCAAGGAACAAAACTGAGTTACGGCAGTTCCTATATTCTTGATAAAACACACCGAAACATAGGCCTATGCGAATGGTGCAATACTGTTCATGTACATGCCATTCATGTGCCAAATTCAATCCATCCACTAGGTTGGTCTGATCATGAGCATATTTTCTGGAAAGACAGATCTCATATATTCAGCATGTGGGCCCTAATATTTGAAATAGATGAACAGTTTAGGAAAATCAACAAAGATTTTCAGAGCTCTTTTTTTCTTTTTTTTAGTGTTATGGTTGGGATGGGTGGATTGATCTCAGATCTATGCTGTTATAGTGGTACTTGTATTGCATGTACATAAGCTTTATTGCACACATATTTTATTTTTTATTTTTTATTTTAACTGTCTAATCCAATCTATTCATCGGGTTGGTCTCACCTTTTTTTTTACAAAATAGAATTCTAGCCCACCTATTATATCCTGTACAAGAAAACACATCCATTGCTCTCTAATGGAGACCAATTCTGTCTTATCTAACAAATACCGGCCCTTAATAAGACGGGGCAGGAGTCTCCCGGAAAGTTCAGTCCGCCTGGCTCCCACTCCCTTCTTTGGCCAGCCCATATGCTGGGCCATTCCCTTCTTTTGGAATAAGAGGTACCACACATATTTCTACTTGCAAAGCTCTCAAACGTAGTCCACTTACGTTATGTTTTTTTTTCCTTAATTTTTATTTTTAAAATTTTTTTTTTTCAACTTAGGCGTTAGTTACATATAGTTACATAGATAAGAGCTTTGCTATGTCACAGGCGTGTACAGCACAGTTCATGCACACACCACACATGTAAGTACTTTTTCATCTTCTTATATATGGAAATCCCTTAAAAAAAAAAAAAGTTTGTAAATCGTTTCCCGAAACTAAACTAGATATCGGAAATGGGTAGGTAGGTAGGCTAGAAAACTTACACCAAAGTTTTTCAGAGCCGTACATTTATTACAGTAATTGGACCATTTGACTAGTGGATCAACTAATTCTTGGGCCAGGGCATCAATATGGCAATGCTGTTCTGATAGATGGATTTGATCTCAAAACCATCACACCATGCTTGCACATATGTGACATGTACATGAACTTTATTACATATCGTGTGTGCTCTTAGAAAAGCTCGTGCGCAGTGAGGACTGTCCATTTAATTGGAAGCAGATTGTGTGGGGCCCAACGAGAAGTCTGAGTTTTATCAACGCGGTCCATCTTTTTGTCAGATTATTTAGGGTGTGAGACGAAAAAAATGAGGCAGATCCACGGTTCAAGTGAACCCCACTGTGGGGCTTGAATTCTCACCATAAAAAAATATTCTTGAGAGCAAGCTCATCTTTACATTTTCCTACAAATGGGTTCAATGGTAAAAAACCGTCAGTGGACCCTAACAAGGTTTTACCGTGGGTGTCATTATCACTGCTGCTTTCAGTGGTACTGTGGTCCACTTGAGCTTGGGATCTGACTCATTTTCGGGCTCTTAGCTTAAAATGGCCTCAAAAAATCGATGAACAGCATAGATAAAACCCTTACATATTTGTTAACCCCACACAAACCTACGTAGACCGAGTCAGTCATCCCATTTAATTGACTACGTGTGGGTGTCATACATATAAAAAAAAAATCTGACCTAACAGAGACAATCACATCCATCGAAAAGTTCTGATTTTTATGGCTTGGATAATCCATTTAGTAGTCTTTTGAAACAAATGGCCTCGGCAGGTGGAGCTACTAGATCAACGGTCAGATCTATGTGATTACCTGCCATATGTACCGTCTGAAGAGAGGTCTATTAAATTCCAAACCTACCGGGTTACCGTGTCATTTCGAGTCTCTGGGTCCAGCATGGACGTCTGTGTTTCATGGGCATTTTTTCCACGTACGAAACGACCCGGTGCAACGCGGCTTTTCTGTTTTTCTCCTTTCCATGCGCGTGTGCAGATAATGTGCAAGTGGGAGACTAATGATTATGTAGACTTCTTTTGACTTTTGATGTAACTAAAAGGAAGTCTCTACTCGCTTTCAATGTGAACAGATGCTTATCTGGAAAACCCTTGCTGGTCCACTCATCAGGTTGATCTGGACCGTCCAATGATGTGGGGATCACTCAGGAGTAGCTTTGATCAGATGACTTTGATGATCAGAAAATGGATGGTCTATATTACGTATAATAGAAAAAGTTTTAATCCAGCTGATAGTCCACTATATCTGGAGTACCATCTTTGATCGCTGAGAAATTCAGGAGTAACCTTGATCGAACGACTTTAATGATCTGATCGAGGGATCAAATGGTAGAAAATGGATGGTCATTGTTGATTAATACGAAAAAAGATATATTTGAATAATTCATCACATGGGGACCACCTTTGATTGCTACTTCATTCTTACGCAGAACAGGTAAGCCCCCAGCCAGTACTAACATTGGTAGATACATCATGTGATGATTTGATTGGATGTTAGGTTATTTTCAGACGTGGGCCCGACCAACAAGTAGTCGACCGACTAACTTTCAAACCAACAGTCCAAAGCTATGTTTGTGAGAAATTCACCTATCCATCTTTTTTACTAGCTCATGTTTATATGGCCAAAACTTGAGCCATCCAGTGAAAAAAAGTGGGGAGGGAAATGCCCAACGGTTGAAAACTTTCTGGAATCCACGTGATGCTTATGTGGCATCTAAACACCAAAGAACATAGGTCTGAAGCAACCGGGGCTGGTGGGATATCTAGAGATGCCGTCGGGAGCTTCCTCTTCGCGTTTTCCACATAGCGAAGAGAACCCAATAATAAGGCTGAACTCGGAGCGATGCACGATGATATGGCCCACTATGTGAACCACAGGATAATTAAGGTGGTGATCGAATCGGACTTGAAATTTGTGGTGAGGTTTTCCTTTTATAAGTGTGTATCTTTCATCCGTTTCATGTTAACCGGTATGACTCAATAGAATAACGTGAAGATACAAAATTCAGTCCGACCCAAAAAGGGATTTTGACCATACTTGCCTTGAAGTTTGAGCAAATTAACTATAACGTTACATCACTCCATATATTCTCTAAAGGGCCTTCTGATAGCTTTTGGAGTTTATTTTGGATGAAAATGCCCCTAACCTTAGTTAAGTAGTTGTATAGTTTTCTAGAGACTAAGAAGTTAAGTAGTATTTAATGCCAGTAAAGTGATGTGTACGGAACCCTTTTTGTGCATGGGCAAGGACTAAACTCGTGGGGCCCATATTGATGTATATGTATAATCCATGCCGTCCATCCTTTTTACCGTGTCATTTTAGGGCTAGGGCCTAAATATCAACCTGATCCAGAGCTCGCATGGGTCACATAATAGAAAATAATGGTGACAATGGAACCCGTTGTTGAAACTTTCCAAGCTTACCATGATGTTTGTTAGAAGTGGACACTACCCATGTAAGGACTTTTTGGGCCCACGCCGAGCTGGCCAACAAGATGGACGGAACAGATCTCTCGTTCATCATGACCCTTACCACATTACAACCACTACCCAGTTATGGGTCGTGGTTGCCATGTTATATGAGTCGTGGTTTTCATGAGGAAAGGGTCTTGGTTGTCTTGAGGTAGGAGTGTGGTCGGCTTATTTTTCTTTCTTTCCCAGTGTAAGTTACGCACGAGAGAGGAAATCGAATCGAGTACTCGATTGGGCCCACCTTAAATGTATGTGGTCTATCCACGCCATCCATCCATTTTTTCATCTAATTTAAGGGGTTGAGCCCAAAATTGAAGCATATCCAAAGATCAATTGGAGTATACGACGACCTTAATCTGTAGCCTTCGATCCATTTACACTACCAAAAATGAATCATGGTTGTCGGTTGTGGTTGTCATGTTTTATGGGTCGTAGTTGTCATCTGGGTCGTAGTTGTCACGGGTCATAGTTATCATGTTATATGGGTCGTGGTTGTCATATTATGTGGGTCGTGGTTGATATACATCGTGATTGTCATGCCCCAGGTTTTCAATTTCACTGCTTTCTATGGTGTGGTCCACATGAGCCTTGGATATGCCTCATTTTTTGGCTCATTCCTTAAAATGATCTTTCAAAATTAATGGACGGCATGGATAAAAATATATACAGATTAAGGTCGTGGTATACTCCAATTGATCTTTGGATATGCTTCAATTTTGGATTAAACCCCTTACATTAGATGGAAAAATGGATGGATGGCGTGGATAGACCACATACTTTTAAGGTGAGCCCAACTGAGTACTCAATCCAATTTCCTCTCTCACGCGCAACTTACACTAGGAAAGAAAGAAAAATGGACCAACTTTACTCCTACCTCATAACAACCACGACCATTTCCTCATGAAATCCACGACCCATATAACATGGCAACCACGACCCATACCTAGGTCGTGGTTGTAATGTGGTAAGGGTCATGATTGTAATGTAGTAAAAGTTATAGTTCTCATGTTATATGGGTCATGGTTGTCATGGGTCGTAGTTCACAGTTGTTACATTTTCACTTCCTTTACTACCAAATGAAAGGATAACCATTAGTACAATAGTCTGAGGCCAACAATGGGGAGATCTGTTCCATCTATCTTGTCGGCCAGCTTGGCATGGGCCCAAAAGGTCCTGACTTGGGCAGTATCCACTTCTAACAAACATCACGGTGAGCCTGGAAAGTTTCAACAACAGGTTCTATTATCACCATTATTTTCTATTATGTGACCCACACGAGCTCTGGATCAGGCTGATATTTAGACCCTGGCCCTAAACTGACACGGTAAAAAGGATGGACGACATGGATTATACACATACATCAATATGGTCCCCACGAGTTTAGTCCTTGCCCACGCGCAAAAAAGGTTCTGCTTCCTCTGATCCACGTCTGTATCCGAAATGGAAACAAATTTGCTACTCCTCGCTGCTAACAGCCCCGTGGCTGGTGGTCAGTGCTATGTGGGCCCGCTATGAAGTATTGGTCGTGGTCGCAGTTGTCCCCACTATTTTCTATGGTAGGGTACACTTGAACTTTAGATCTATCTCATTTACTTTTTAAAGCCATAAAATGATCTCTACAGATGGTTGGACCGTATGGATACAATACATACATCATGATGGGGTCCACAGAGGACGTCACATTAGTAGTGATTTGGCTACTGCTGTAGGTACGTGTCAAGATAGGCCACACACCATATATATAGCTTACAGGAAATCGGATTATCGTACTGAATAACTCTGTTAGGACCACAGTTACGATCGCGACCCATATAACAGAACAACTGCGACCTAAATAACAGGACAACTACGATTGCGACCCATATAATAGGATAACTGCGACCCATATAACATGAAAACTACTATCCATACAACTGCGGCCCATTTGGGTCGTAGTTGCCATTTTATATGTGTAGTGGTTGTCATGTTGCATGGTTCGGGGTTTGCAACGTGTTCACTTCCTTTTCTACCAAACCATTGGTACTATAGCTTAAGGCCCGCAATGGAGTGATCTGATCCATCCAACTTGTTGGCTAGCTCAGCGTGGGACCAAAAAGTCCTAACTTGGACAATGTCCACTTCTAACAAACATCATAATGACCATGGATGAAACACATACATGGTGGTGGGTCATAGTTGTTATGTTGTATGGGTCGTGATTCTCATGTTATATGGGTTGTGGTTGCCATGAGGTATGGGTCGTGGTTGTCATGCAATTTGAGAGCAGGAAACGAGAACCACGATCCATATCACACGAAACCACGATCTATTTAACATGAGAACCACGACCCATATAACACAAGAATCACGAGCCATATAATATGAGAGCAAAAGATATCCTGTGGTGTGTTCCACCTTACATTTTTATCCACGATCCTTACCTCATGGAAACCACGATCCTTACCACATTACAACCACGACCATCGTGGTTGGCCGGTGTCAGGGGGAGTAGCCAATCCGTCTCCAGCAATAGGACGCTGGGAAGGTTTCAACGGTAGGAATTCCCTTCCCCACTGTTTCACCTAGTATGGCCCACTTGAGTTTTGGATCCTAATCATTTAGGGTCTCATAGCCTAAAATGAACTCAAAAAATGAATGGACGGCATAGCCTAAGATGACAATCGTAACCCATATAATATGACAATCACGACTCATATCACATGAGAACCATGACTCATATAATATGATAAGTACGACCCATTTAACATGACAATCACAACCCATATAACATGACAATCACAACCCATGACAAATACGACCCTTATCACATAACAACCACGACCCATATAACATAGCAACTATGACCCATGACAACCACAATCCATTTTTGGTAGTGTAAATGGGTTGTGGTTGTTATGTGGTAAGGGTTTCATAGCCTAAAATGAACCTTACAATTGGAGTTGTCTTAGGTCATGTTATATGGATCACAGTTGTCTTGGGTCTTAGTGTATGGATCGCAGTTGTCTTGTTATATGAGTCATATTTGAGTTCATTTTAGGCTATGAGACCCTTACCACATTACAATTGGAGTTGTCTTGTATGGATAGTAGTTTTCATGTTATATGGGTCTTAGTGTATGGATCGCAGTTGTCTTGTTATATGGGACATAGTTGAGTTCATTTTAGGCTATGGGTCTTAGTGTATGGATCGCAGTTGTCTTGTTATATGGGTCATAGTTGAGTTCATTTTAGGCTATGGCGTGGATTGACCACATATATTTAACGTGGGCCAAACCGAGTACTCAATCCAATTTCCTTTCTCGCGCGCAACTTACACTAGGAAAGAAAGAAAAACAGGCCAACTACACTCCTACCTCATGACAACCACGATCCTTTTCTCATAAAAACCACGACCCATATAACATAGCAACCACGACCCATACCTGGGTTATGGTTGTAATGTGGTAAAGGTCATGATTGTAATGTAGTAAGGGTCGTAGTTTTCTCAGGTCGCGGTTGTTACATGTTCACTTCCTTTACTATCAAATGAAAGGATAACCATTGGTACAATAGTTTGAGGGCAACAATGGGAAGATCCGTTCCGTCCATCTTGTTGGTTAGCTCGGAGTGGGCCCAAAAAGTCCTGACTTGGGCAGTGTCTACTTCTAAAAAACATCACGGTGAGCTTGGAAAGTTTTAACAATGGGTTCCATTTCACAATTATTTTCTATTATGTGACCCACATGAGCTCTGGAGTAGGCTGATATTTAGATCCTAGCCATAAAATGACACGGTAAAAAGGATGGACGGCATGGATTATACACATACATCAATAGGGGCCCCACGAGTTTAGTCCTTGCCCACGCGCAAAAAAGGTTCCGTATAAATCACTTTACTGGCTTTAAATACCATGTAATTTCTTAATCTCTAGAATACTGTGCAACTATTGAACTAAGGTAAGGAGCATTTTCATCCAAAATAAAGTCTAAAAACCGTCAGAGAGGCGAGTACGGGCAATTTCCCGACACAAAACTCAGGTGGGCCACATTCATTGAAGGAGCAATTTATATTGTTCTCGCTGGTATGGCCCGCCAGATCTTTATTAGGCTGATCTTTCGTACGTTCGTTTCAAGGGTTCTCACCTGATGGACGTTGTGGATCAAAATGTACCCCGTGGTGAGCCCCACATAGCTTTGGTGTTTTAGGCGCTGCCTAGAACTGTTGTCGCCGAGGACTATTCTCCATGTCAAATATCCAATCTTGTAGTACCTATGATGGACGGCATCCACAGTCCTGTAGTGCCCATATAGGTCAACGATCCATACATTGGATGAGTTGTACCCCATGATGGACGGCCCATGGGTACTCTTCCATAATGGAAGATCCTAGAGTCCGTGCTTTTCTTCTTTTTCTTCTCATGTGGGCCATTGCTTTGTTTCCACCGTAATCACCTATTTACACGCTGCCAATTGAAGGTTCATCGTTGTTACTTTGTGTTCCATGGGTCATCCGAGAAGTGGCTCACCAAATCAACCTTTTGAATCAGAGAATAATAGGTACCGTGTATTTCCATCATGATGTCTGTTCAATTGGTGCAGGAACCGTTGGCACTGATACTCCTTATTAGTGCGGAAGCAACCTCTTATAAGAATCAAACACGTAGAAAATTTTTACTAGAAAAAATAATGGTACGAAACGATGATTAATCCACTATTATGAAAAGAAGATTACAACAGATGGAATAACTTATAGTTAAAACCCCATTTTTCCCCTCAAAACCCTTGAGAATTATGTCAAGCTAAAACCCTCATTTTTTACTTTATGGATCGTATCCTTAATCACAATTAACAAGGTATATATATACTCCTATACCAAATTAGAAAAAAAAAAACCCTGCACTTACGCGTTGTGTTGGTTGAATTGATTGGACCTAACTGAATTGACTCACAACATCCGGTAGAACTAAAAACGTGCTAAAGTTGACAATGTGCAATCCAAAAATTTACCTTTAATTCGGTTGAACTAAAAACTACACTGGTCGAACTGAGATAGGGCTTCTTTGCATTAAATTAACGGCACTTGTTCAACAATCTCCACCGTTACTTTAATCCTTCAGCTACACTGTTTCAAGCTACTATCACTATCTCTAATTATATTTAGAGTAATGCCATCATCACTTTTCAAGCACACTCCATCTTCATTTATTCTTTGCCAAGTTTAGAGAAGTCGAATAAAATTTGAACTTTTTTGTAGAAGCAACTTTTATCAGTATATCCATCGGATTCTTGCTGGTGTAAGTCTTCTAAAGAGTGACATCTCATTCCTTTAACATCTCTTAGATGAAGTAATGACGAACATCAATGTATTTAGTCTCGGAGTGATGCATCGAGTTCTTCGCCAAATTGATTGCGCTTTCGCTATCACACTGTACATGCATAAATTTCTGTTAAAGCCCCAACTCATTCATCATCTCTTTCAACCAAACTTCCTTAAGTGCTTCCGTCACTGTCATATATTTAACTTCAGTTGTGGAAAGTGAAACCACATACTAACTCTTTGACATTCAACTAATAGCACTACCCACTAACACAAATGAGTAATCAAAAGTTGACCTTTTATTCTTCACATTCACTACAAAATTTACATCCACAGGGCCTATGAGTTTCTCTTTAGAATTTTTGAAAGACAAGACGTAATTGGCAGGACCTCGTATGTACCGATGTAACCATCACTACTGTCTAATGTTGCTTATCATAGTTTAATATATATTTACTCATAATACTAATAGCTTGTGAAATATCTATTCTAATATAGATCTTGACATACGTAAGACTTCCAACTACTCTCTAGTAGGGCACATGAGATATATACCACTTTTCTTTACTTGATACAGGACATATATAATTTCAAAGAAAGCCAAAAGTGAGCAGTGTGGGGAGTGTTTTTTTTTTTTTTTTTTTTTTTTTTTTTTTTTTTTTTTTTTTTTTTTTTTTAATTTCAAACTTGACTAAGACATTCTCAAGATATTCATTATAAGACAACCATACTCATTTTCCAATCTATATATATATATATATATATTAATGCCGAGAATCTTTTTTGCAATTCTCGAATCTTCATCTCAAATGTCCTGGATATCTAAGCCTTCGATATGTTGACTTCAGACATGATATGGCTGTTGATAAGCATATCATTAATATACAATACCAGACTAATGAATTCCTCACCACTCAATGCTCTAACATAGACACAATGATCGAATTCGCTTTTAATAAATTACTGACTCATTATGAAAGAATCAAATTTCTTGTATCATTGTGACTTTGGGCCGTATAAAGACCTCTTTAATTAACTTGCAAACTAAATTCTCATTTCCCCACACCTTGAACCCTCTATGCTGCTTAATGTAGATCTGCTCTTCTATTTTTCCATGTAGAAATACAATCTTCACATCTAACTATTCCACTTTCAAATTGTATTGGGCAACCAATGCCAATACAAATATGATAGATACTGACTTTACCACTAGCATGAATATCTCACCGAAGTTGACACATTCCTTTTGAGTATAACCTTCTCTACCAATCTAGCATTGCACCTATATAGTTTCTTCTAGTAAATTCACTTACCCTCAATCACTTTCTATCTAATGAGTAGCTCCACCAGCTCTCATGTTTCATTTTTGTATAGAAAGACCATCTCATCACGCATCACTGCCATTCACTTCTCTGTAACTCTATGTTATAGTACTTTTTGAAAAGTAGATGAATCTCCCTCATCTTAAATGAGAGTAAATGCAACATTTGAATTATCCTTCTATCTCAATGGTACCCTACGATCCCTTTATGAATTTTTCTTTACAGGTGGTTACATTAACTCTTTATCTACCTATACCTATTGCTCATGTTCTTTAAGTATTTCAGCATTATTTGTTTCAACATCAATAACTGATTTTTCCATTTTCTTTTGCTCATCCTCCCAAAACAAGGAACCTTTGTCAAATTTGATATTTTGACTAAATATGATTTCTCGTGAAACCCGATCATATAATCTATAGGTTTTCATCCCATCACTATAACCGAGAAAAATATACTTCTTAACCTTTTAGTCTAGTTTACCTCTTTTAATTGACGGTACATTAGAGTAAGCATTGTTGCTAAATATCCACAGCCCTGAGTAATAAACTACCCGATCACTCCATATTTCTTCTGAAAATTTATAATTAATAGTTGTAGAGGCAGATCCATTTACCAAATTACAAGCTATAAAGACAACTTTAACCCATAGCTCCTTGCCCAATTCATACTTACTCAACATACTCAGGCCATTTTTAAAAGAGTCTGGTTCATGAATGTTCAGCTACACCATTCTACTCTAATGTATGTCTCACTATGTTGTGCCTCAATATCCCATATTTCTTAAAGTATTAATTAAATTTTCTTCAAGTAAATTCACCACCGTTATATATCTGTCCTCAGAATTTTCACTACTTTTCGCCATGTCTTTTTTTCAACCCTCGATTTTTATATCTCGAAAGTAGTAAACATACCGAATTTATGTTTCATGAAATAAACCTAAACTTTTTTAAAGAAGTCACCAATAAATGTAACAAAAATGATGACCCTCTTATAGAAAAAATATACGACTACAAGCACACATCTGAATGCACATAGTCTAACTAATCTTTACTGACCTGGTTGCCTTTGCTAGGGTGGCCTTCTCCCACTCCCTGAGGGAAGGTAATGCCCCTGCAGATGCCATGGCCAGGCTGGGTAGCAATACCCAAACATCCTTCTTCTCCTACACTCTGGAGGACCTTACTTATCACACTAAATGTCTAATTTTCTTGGACAAGGTTGGGCTGGGGTCTCTAAGAAATCGGTAGTTTTTCTTGTGTAGTTTCCTCACCACATGATAGGTTGGCCCAGTTGCTTTTTGTTTTGGCCAACCCGAATATCTCTGTAAAGTTGTGATCTTTTTTATCCCCATATATGGAATTTGCTGGTTCAAAAAAAAAATAAAAAAATAAAAAATAAAAAATAAAAAATCTTTACCAACATGCTTCCTGGGTTTAAAGCTTAACCTTGATTATTTTTCATATATGTAATGCTCACATGTATCTAAATCAAAAATTTTAAAACTATGAATTAAGCAGTGATCAAAAAGTACCTTTATACCTTTCTCCCTCACGTGGCTTAGGTCTACATGCCATAAACGTGTTGACATGAACTCTTTTATAAATATTGTAGCTCCACCTAATAAAGATTTTCTCTCCTTTGTGCTTTTATAACTGTGAGTACCCCTTTTAAAACTCTCAGGATATCTTCATAAGTGGTAAACTTGCACCCAAATATGTTTAGAGTTCCCAATGTTTAGAGTTCCCAGAGGGATTATATTCTTCTTTTAATGCAAAACGTGCCTCACATCAGTCAGAGTATGCTCCCCTAACAAATATCCTGATGTGAACTGAATAAATCCTGACCATCTTACAAGCATGATCATTTCTCATAAGAACTAGGCTAACATCATATTTATTATGGATAAAATTGAGCTAACCCAATACATGAGGCACAAGGTCACCAGAGTATCCAAGCAAACTCTTCAAAGCACTTAAGGTTTAAGAAAGGTAAGCTAAGTAAAGAGATTCAATGATCAAGCTGAATATTTTTGGTATAAGGTTTGCCAACAAACCTACGGATCTCGACTACAGAGCAAAGATCTCCCCAGTGAACCTGCCGACCTCAACCTCGACCTTAGAATAGAAGTGTTTGAAGAGAATCTTACGACATATAAAGATATGATAGATCCGACGTGGATATAACTGAAAATTATGCCGATCGAGGTAAAATTGGAGATACTCTTGGAATTAGATTTTGATCCTAATACAGGCCCCTTTTGTATATCCAACCATTCACTCAGATATGCAGACAAGCTATATAAATACACTCCTTGCCATGGGTAAAGGGGAATGCATAATTATCATGATTCTACTCTACTTGCGGTGAATCCATGCGCTTGACTTATGCATCGGAGGGTCCCCGACCACCACTAACGCCTCCAGTGTTATCTTGTTTTCCATTAGTTTTGCACGTACCCAATGGCTCGTAGGAGGTGGAGTAGGATCGACCAGATTTGAGCAATAACAATAGACACTATATGTAGTGAATTAACTCTGATGAAGACACATATTGTAACATCCCAAATTTTTATGGCCAGAGTTTATACTCGTGTCCGAGAAAATCAGGTGTTAATAATGTATAAATTAGATGCTTTAAAAATCATACCTTATTTTTTTTCATCATAATTACATCCAGTTATATTCATGAAGGTAACCCATTCACGAGAATAAAATCAACTGTAATTATTATTTCATTAGAGTAAAAAAATTTAAAAAGTTATCAAATGCCCTCTTAATGAGAGCTTATTACATTATCGAGTTACAGCAGAAATATAAAACTAAATTATAAAACTATCTTCTTATTCTTTCAATATAATCTTCCATAGGGAGATGATCTTCTAAATCTTCAATTTATGCATCACCTGCATCATTTGTATGGTTGAAGAGGATCAACGCCCTACTCATAGTGATGGTTATCTTTTAAGATTAATAATAATTCAAGAGATTCATAAAAGTAATGTAAGACTTCTGATACACCTCGTACTCCACCACTATGAGGGATATTAGTATACACAACCAATATATAAGATTGCATGCGTAGTAAAGTGCATACGGCTCATCATACGTAGTGATCATCACAATGTGAAATATAATTCATAAAAAACCTCGGGCTAACCCCACATTCTCACACTATGGAGATTCGCTAGCATGTCTAACGCTACTATGGATTTAGGTGAAGACCTCGAGGAGACACAACATGTGAGTCGGATGAATTACGTGACATGATTTGTTCGTATAGCGACTATTTGAGACATCCAATCCCCGAAGTGATGTAACACACATTGCGAATTACTTACATTATTTATGCACCGCTACCCAAACCCATGGAATTACACGTCGACCAAGAGGGTTTCTACCCAGAGCGCATTATGTTCATGATAAAATATTTGAATCACTAATTGTAATACCTTTAACATATCACTTATATCAAAGAGAATGTAAACTGAATAATGAGAGTTTTAAAATTTCAAGACATATGCCCAAGCCTTAAAGATAAATAATATAAGGGTAACAAAATAAGGAGGAGAGTAGCAATAACTAACTCAACAAAGAGGAGAGTAACAATGGCTAACTAAACAAAGGGGAGAATAACAATGACTAACTCAACAAAGAGGAGAGTAACAATGACCAACTCAACAAAGAGAAGAGTAGCAAGGGCTAACTCATTAAAATTGAAAAAGGCAAGGGCAAGGCTTGTATCCAAGTGATAGTTGGCTCTTGTGCGATGGAAGAAAACGAGTGACCTTGGCAAGTCGTCACTTTTTATTCTCCTCCACCTCCAAATCTCTTCATATTTGCAGGTAATCTAACCTTCGACACTTTCGTAAAAGACCTCTACCGGATATTTGGGAGGTCCGGTAAGGTTTCTGAAGTTTCATACCTAAGGATACGATTAACAATCAATCCTGGGGTTTTGATTTCGTTAGATTCCACTATGAGCAAGATGCCCTAAATGCAATTCGATGCCTTAACGGAAGAAGGATAGATGGTCGGGTTGTCTCCATAGCCTATGCAAAAAAAAAAGAAGAAGAGGGGTTTCTGCTCCTCGAATCCCTAATCCCATTCCGACATTGCAGAAAGAAATCGCCCGCTCCCATGAAAGATCTTATCTGAAGAAGGCGGCCTCTCACCCACCCATCTCTGCCCAGGCCCTTATTCTCATAAATGAGCGGTTGCAATCGAGTAGACCGACTATGGAAGATCGATTCCTGGTGACAGCGAATCCTAGTGAAACAATAAGACTGCGTGCTAACTTGTCCTCTCCTTTGGTTGCAACAGTGGCAAACGTTTCCACCTCCATTCTGCATCTCATTAATAACTTCCGAACCTCAAAGTTGTTGGTGTCTCAGGTGAACTTCATAAGGATAATAGTAGATAAATTCCTCATAAAATTTTAAACGAGGGAGGAGATGTCAACTTTCTTGGTGGAACATGAGCTCCACCGCCAAATGAAGCTATCAGGGGTGGAAGTATGGAACTCATCGAAAAACGCTCTTGCTAATGGTATCTGGATTCAGTTGATGGGGATTTCGGCCCATTCATGGTAGCCGGATGCCATTAAACATCTTGTTAGGACGTTTAAAGAGGTCATTGAGATCAACAGCGTGTCGATTAATGGTACCTTTCAAGGATTTTCTAGAGCTCGAGTCAGGATCCACCCTGGGTTGGATGTGGCATATGAGAGAACTCTCAATGTGGACTGTAAATCATTTCCTATTGTGGGCTTCATTGAAGATTGTAACATTATGGTAGGAAGGAATTTGTTGGCAAAGATAAACCATAAAATTTTAGCTCTACTAGAGAGTGGTTGGAGGCTACCCTTAGGGAGGGAGTAGCAACATCACCCCACACCCGGCACCTGTTCGTGTTAATGACCCTATAAAATTTCCCCCATCCACTGCATCTCATAACCCCCAACCCACCCTTGAACACAACCAATTTGCATTCGCCAAATACTCAGATGCCCCCTCAAACCTTATGGCCCACCCACACTACTCTAAAACCCACCCAATAGCCACCTACTTGTCCGAATCCCAGTCTAAAAACATCTACAAACCCACACAACGTACTCTTACCCTTCCAAATCTCAATCCAGATCCATCATCTGTCCCTACCCAACTCCCTCCTTCCTGTTCCAACCCCAATCCGGATTCATCATCAGTCCCCACCCTACATCCTCCTACCCAACCTAGTCCCCTATCCCTCCAAAGTTCTGAAGTAATGGATAACACTGTCCAACACCCCACCCGAACCTAATCAAACTTCACTCTGGATATCCTGCTCGTGCTAGGTGTTAACCGACTGTTAATTCCTGACCCTATTAGATCCTCAGCCATATCATTTGAAGAGCTTCAGGGCATTGCCAGCGATAATGAAACAAGAGCGAAGACTGTTCCTGAAAATAGGATGGTTTATTCCTCGGGCAACCAGATCAGACTGGAAGAGAACAACGTGTGCATGCACCCACCTTTCCTGTCCAAATCTGTAGGTAATTCCTCCATCAACCTATGGAGGAGAAGGAACCCCTCCATATAGATTATTCATCATCTGCAACCTGTTTCCTTTTCCACTTAGGCAGTGTAAAAGGCACAGCTATCTCTAATTGAGATAGATTCTCTGCACTTGACAATGGATCTACCTCGGATACAAGACAACCAAGTTGCAGGTTGTGAAGTTTCCCCTCATACAGAAGACGAGAATGAGTCACCAATCATCACTCCACTTCAAAAACAGCTCAATGCCAGGACCTGCTACAACAGAGACTAGTCCAAGCTGAAGAAGATAGTGATAGCCAGAACTTTGAGGCTGACACATTTCCCCACACTGAGTAGGTTGTGTTTCCTCTAAGCATGGCTGTTGGAACCAGAATCATGGAGAGCTTCAAACAGGGGAATAAAAAGATCCGAAGGAAGAAATATCTCGAAGGGTAGAAATATAGCGATTGCGGCGGACTGAAATGGGAGACTTCAGAGGCTAAAGAGGAGAGTGTTCAACTCAAGCAATGTTACTGATGGATAAAGCCATGATTTGGAATGCTAAAGGCATGGCCAACTCCACGACATTAAGATTTGCATGTAGGTTGATTCAGATTCACAACCCATGGTGGGTAGCGATTCTGGAGCCCATGGTATGGGAGGAAAAGGAGTCCAAGTAGGTTTAGAGCTGGGTTTTCACTCCTCCTTCTCCAATGCAGAGGTTGGGGGTAAAATTTAGTTCTTCTATAGCTCCTCCTTAACTGTTTCAGTTTTACGATCCTCATCCTAAGTTGCAGAGGAGAAGTTTGTGGACAAATATCTCTACATTGGCAAGCAGTATCTCAGGCCTATGGGCCATTAGCAGTGACTTCAATGCAGTCTTATCGATCACCGAAAGAAGAGGTAGCAGAAACTTTGATCTCGGCAGTTCAACAGAGTTCTCTGAGGTAATGAACAATGTGGCTCTGCTGGACGTAGGTTATACGGGCAACAAATTCATGTGGTGCAACAATCAGGTAGGAAATGCTCGTGTTTGGGCTAGGCTTGATAGAGTGCTCTGCAATGGCGACTGGATTTCTCATTTTCCCCGATTTCAGGTTGAGCACCTGTCTCGTGTTAATTCTGATCACTCTCCTTTGCTGCTGGCAGTTCCTATAACCACTTTTCCCCTACTAGACTGTTCCGTTTTTAGTGTATGTGGCAACTCCATCAGGGGTATAACCAGTTGGTAAAAGAAGCTTGGTTGGATGATCTCTTTGAACAACCAATGATCAATATAATGCTCAAAATCAGGAAGCTGAAAATCAGATTAAAGGACTGGAATAGGAATGTTTTTAGCAACATGTTCCAGCAACTCAAGGTCGCCGAAGTAAACTTATCACTCCTGGAGAACCAGGCTCAGCTCAGGTTGATGGATATCAATTAAAATTCTCTTGTGGAGGCTAGGCTTCAGCTGGAAAATATGGAACTAGCAGAGGAAATCTTCTAGAAGCAGAAAGCTTGCAATAATTGGTTGATAGAAGGTGACCGAAACACCAAATTTTTCCACCTACAGGCCACTGAGAGATCCAGGCAGGATGTCATTAAAGAAATTCAACTTGAATCAAGTGTGTTTACCTCTGATCCTGCACAGATCAAGGAAGCAGCGAAGAACTACTTCTCCAATCTTTTTTGTTCAGAAAATTACGCCCATGAAGACCACCTGCTGGATGGTATTCCTCAGCTGCTAACTGATGCTAATAATGCACTTTTGATGTAGCTCCCCTCCTTTTAGGAAGTCAGAGATGTAGTAATGGTAATCCCGAGAGATGGGGCCCTTGGTCCAGATGGCCTCTCAGGCGCATTTTTTACTGGTAGTTGGGATATTGTTGGTTTGGATATTCTTAAAGCAATCTCCCACCTATTTCAAGGTGGAAATATTTCAAGTGCATTCACCACTACTCTCATTTGTTTGATTCTAAAGGTAACAACCCTAAAGAAATTTTCAGATTTTGGACCTATCAGCCTATGCAATTGCGTGTATAAGATCTTCGCCAAGGTGATTGTTAGTAGGCTTGCTCTCTTACTTCCAAAATTAATCTCGCTTGAACAAGCAGCATTTGTGAGAGGTAGATCGATTGCAGAAAGTATCACATTGGGTCAGGAGATTTTCAGGGATGTCAATCGAAAAGTTCAGGTGGTAATGTTATCCTTAAGCTAGATATGGTGAACGCATATGACAGAATTGAATGGGCGTTCCTCAAGTAGGTTCTGAAACGTTTTGGCTTTGATACTCCTTGGATTAGAATGGCTGAAAATTGTTGGAACAATGTTTGGTTCTTGGTCTTGATTAATGGTGAGGGTGTAGGTTTTTTCAAATCGTCCAGAGGGCTTCGCCAGGGGGACCCCATATCCCCAAGCCTCTTTATCTTAGCCGCGGAGGTCCTCAGCCGAGGATTTGTTAAATTGGTTTCCAATGGTTGTTGTACCCCCTTCAAGCTTAAGTAGGGCTGTAAACAGGTCACTAACCTTCTTTATATGGAAGACATGGTGCTTTTTCTTAACGGAGGCAAAGCTTCAATTACAGCCACAGTCAAATTCCTATCTACCTACCAATCCGCTTTTGGTCAAAAGATTAACCGAGCAAAAAGCTGTTTCTATCATGCTTCCTCTCTCCCTACCAGTAGAATGAGGGAGATTGAGAGAGACCTTGGCATTTGTGGCTCCATAGCATCTTTCACCTACCTCGATGCTCCCCTAATTAGAGGTAGAATAAGAAGCATTCTCTTCCAATAGATGATAGATAACATTGAGTTTAAAATCCTTGGCTGGATGGCACGTTATCTATCCCAAGCCGGTAGATGCACCCTCATCAATCATGTCCTTGCAGCATTTCCTATTCACATGATGGCGGCTAGCACTATTCTTGCTTAAGTATTGGCAAAAGTTGAAGCTAAGATCGCTAATTTCTTTTAGCGTTGGCAGGATGGTAAGAACAAGCTACATTGGCTAAACTGGAACAAAATTTCTTTGCCAAAATAGTTGGGTGTGCTGGGAATTAAAAGGCTTAAGGATGTTTTAAAAGCTCTCAAGCTAAAGATGGCATGGACATTAGTCAGTAGCAACGGCTCAAGTCTTTGGGTTGACTTTATACTCTCTAAATATAGCCCACTTCGTTTACATGATGCAGACAACATCCATCCTCATGGTGCCTCTCCTCTTTGGAAGTAAGTGGTAAAAATGACCTAGATTATTGATATCCATTCCTAATGGCATGTAGGAAAGGAGGAGATGAATTTTGGAGCTGTAACTGGACCAGCCTTAGGCATGTGGAAAACTATATCACTCATGCGATTCCACCTAACATCCTCCTCCTTAGAGTTAAGGATGTCCTGAATCATGATGGCCTTCAAGATCTACATCCTGTTATCAATTAGCTACCGATGAAGATCATTCATCACATCAATGCTAGTGGCTACTGCATCTCGTCTGGTTTGGATGTTTGTTTCTGGCCTTTCGATCGAATAGGCGAATTCATGGTTAAATTTGGATGGGACATTTGTAGAACAAGAGGTTAGGATTTGATATGGGCAAACAAGGTCTGGAGTCCACACCTCCCCCTCAAAATGTCAGTTTTCATTTGGCGTCTACTTCAAGGGGCGATTCCTACAAATGACAAAATTCAAAGTAAAGGCGTCAATATCATCTCCAAATGCACCTGCTGTGATTTTGATCAATCTTCTACCCCCCACTCTAAATCTATTAACCATCTTTTCATCACTAGGAACCTTGCAATGAAAGTGTGGTTTGTTTTTAATGGCATTTTTAGGTTCCACCTTCCAAACCAGGAGACAATTTGGGAAAGGCTCAAATCCTAGTGGAGCAATCATTCCTCCCACAACAGCCCCTCCTGAATGCAGAGTTTGTGTTCGTGCTTGATCCTTTTTGGGAGTGATAGAAGGTGAGAAATGCGGTTCAGTTTAATGGGATCAGCCCCAATGTGTACAAGATTATGGACCGGGTCAAATGGTGGTTTTCAAATCTTAACATTAGCCTATTTGGTACTAGGTTCGCTAGCAGTTCAGATTTAAATCTCTTCCAAGGCCTAAAAATCCATGTTTAACCTCCCAGAGTGAAGTCGTTTCAGATAATCAAATGGTCCAGGCCGCGGGAAGGTTGGATAAAAGTAAATGTGGATGGTACAACGTTGGGAAATCCGAGCCCATCTTGGGGGGGGGGGGGGGGGGGGGGGGATTGGTAGGGACTCCTCTGGCTCCCTCCTCTTCACTTTCTCTTTTGGCTATGGGGTTGCTTTAAACAATAGAGTGGAACTTTGGGCCCTATATAATGCAATGTTTATATGTGTGACTCGAGGGTACAATTAGGTTGTTCTGGAGTTAGATTCCAAATGTGTGGTGAACGCCTTTATTGGGAAGTCCTCTCCAGTGTGAAATTAGCGCTATTGGTGGACTAAGATTAGTAGATTGAAGGAAAGGGGTATTTTTTTGATTACCCATATTCCAAGGGAGGGAAACGGTCCTGCCGATGGTCTGGCAAAGGCAGCGGCGGTGCATCAACTGCAGTCAACTCTCCTATTTATATCTAACCTCCTAGTTGGTGCTAGGGGCCTTTATAGGTTAGATAAGGCAGGGTTGGGCTCAATTAGGGAGACCAATTAATAGGTGTTTAGATCTTGTTGAAGTTGTATAGGGTTCTCCCAGGCACTCTTGGCTATTTTTTGTCCCAGGGAGGCCTTTGTTGTTGTAAATTCTTTTTGGAATAAAAAATAAAAAATAAAAAAGGCTTATATCCATCGCCCTACATAAAAATAATGAAGATCACTCGTAATTAACATCACACCATAATCCCAAAGGATAAATAATTGTTGGTGGTAAATTAAAGAATTACAATGAGAGAATCATAATATACAAAAGCATGTAAAAGGTAAGATAGGACATACCAACTTAAATTACTGCAAGCTTAAAGGATTCTCTCACATAAATTCAGAAAGATTATACATAATTAACATCACACCTTAACCATAATTTCCAAAAGATAAATAATTGATGGGGGTAAATTAAATATTTGTATGGAGGATTCAAAGCATGTGAGGAAATATAATAATTCATATCAACTCAAATTAATATAAGCTTAAAGTAATCTCTCACCTTAGCCTTAAATCTAAACTCTAAGTAGATATTTATATAGAAAAACTTATACATAAATCACGATATTGCTTAAGTAAGAGGGAGATACTAGATGTTTGAAGAAGGAAGTGAATGATGGACGTCTAGACTTCTCTCTCTCTCTCTCTCTCTCTCTCTCTCTCTCTCTCTCTCTCTCTTTCCCTTTCTTTCATTTTCATTTTCTTTCTTTCTCTCTCTCCCCTTGGACGTTTAAGAGGTGGGCGTGTGAGTGGAGAGGAGAACACGCGTCCCCTTTTTAAAGGAGAGTGGGCATGTGAGAGGGGCATGTTTCACATCTCACTTGGATTAGGTTTATCTAATTTTTCCTTTTCTAATGATATTTCATTAAATCTAATTTATCCATTGTGTCAGGGTCGTCGAATAGGGCCGGAGTATATAATTTTCTTGGTAATCCAAATTCAGATTGACATATCTTGAAAATTCTCCTAACAGGTGCCCAAACGAACTTTATTTCAATTAACGGTTCACACTTAATGAGTAGGGCCCAATTTTGGAGGAAATATATAGTTAAGATAGGAAAATAGTTGGACAAATTTTGGTGGTTAATTGATAGTGAAAAAAGTCTAAATATAAAATTTTATCTTTGTATGAAAATGAAGGAACTGACTTCAACCTTCAATGATATAGGATCATAAATTAGGGCTTAAATTTGTATAACCTCGTAGTCATATGAGACCAAAGTATGGTCCAAATTTGAGTTACAATGGATGGAAGAAAGTGATTAAATTGGAAGATCCAAATTATAAGGAGTTGATAAGCCTTGAAAGGATAACTTTGCGCTTGAAGAAAAGCCTACTAAAGTGGGGTCTTCATATTTCACACTCAGTTTATGAATGGGCAATCTAAGTCATTCATATGAAGGAAAATATCTTATTATAACTACTCATGACCTTTCTTCACTCAAGGGACAAAAAAATCAACAGTTAAAGGGATGATTTGTCAATTAGGCCACTTTTATAATAATCTAATGGCTGAAATTCGACGTGAAATAGATTATGAGAACCATGTAATCTAGAATTAAGGGATGTAGGTTAATGAAATTTTCGTAATCATTGTTGATATAAGTCTTTTAGGAAATATAATGGTTCTACATAGTTATAAGCACATTTCTATGTAATTCTTTTAAAAGAACTTATATCTAAATCATTATAAATAAAGAATTATTTACCAAATTAACTAAGGGAATGTACATATAACAACCAACATAATGGATAGTTAGATGACATGTTAAAATATGAAGACTTGATGGTTGGTACTCTAACAATGTATATAGGTATATGTACGATCATTTTATAAACGGAAGAACACAAAGTGGGTTTTTAAAGTGATTAGGGGGTAGAACATGTATCTCGTCAGATTCGAGTATCTTGTTCACATGTGTAAATTTCTTAGATTGTAATTTTGATGGTGGGTTAAACATATTCATAGGTGATGAAAAAGATGAACGGATCAAAATTTCAACTTGATGTGCATACGATAGGATATAGAGATCAAATAGTTAGTTGAGTACGATTGGGTGGTCTTAAATCAAAGTGGATGGTTAGATATCTCTATCTAGCAGTGCATATTTGACTGAGCATTTGGTTATGATGGACAAGTGAAAATATTTTGGTATATGATGATCCTATCTTAAAATCAACGGTCAAATAGCTTGATTTGTGAATGAAGATTATTCTTAATGGTCAGATTCGTATTGGAGAATAGATGTAAGGTTAAGATAGGTAGATTGGTATCATACACATGTACATAATAAGTTAAATTTCATGGTAGTACTCGAGAACTTTCAATACTCGGGTATTGAAAAGTTCAGGGTGTTACACATATGGTACGATGCCCCTATATCCAAAATTCACTCATGATAAAAATGACCAATCTTGGACATTAATAACACATCACAACCACCTGATCCTTTTCTAGATTCCCCCAAAATGTCTTCCTTTGGTGAATCATCTTATCTATCTTCCTTTTAGATTTTGGAATATTGAGTCCATTATATGTCCCACCCTCTGACAATTCTAACATATCAACTTTCCTATACCTTTTGACTTGGATATAGATCATGAATTCTCTCTCTCACTCAGAAGGTCTTCTCTGAGCAAACAATGCACCCATATAAGTACATTCACCTTCACTATTTATTTTCAACTACTTCGACTGAAGGGTTAAGATAATGTTCTCGACGTCCAACGTATCCCTACTATATAACACAAAGTATTAAATAAATACTCGTAAGACTGAAAGATGTCAACAAACTTAAAACTCTTACTTCTTCATCGGTCTTTATTTTCATGCTTGTTAACTTGAAATCTAACTTATTGAAGATGTTAATGTGCTCAGAGAGATCCAACCCTTCCGCCATCTTCATACTATAAAAATGTTTCTTTAGATATAGATGATGGGTGAGCAACTTTGTCACGTAGATGCTCTTAAACTTCGATCATAAATCTATAGTTGTCGTCTCATCAATGACATTATAAAGCACTTCATCAGCCAAGCACAATTAAATTGTGTTAATATGACGTCCTGGATTTTCACTGTTTTGGATTTTCAAAAAAATCATTGAAAACTTTCGATGTGACTAATTTACATTGTCGCTTATTGACCCTTGGCGCTCGAAGTGAGCCTATACATGGGTGATACTGGTAAAGAACTGCACAAATTTGATTAATCAACTGTAGAAAGCCAACGAATCTGCCTACTTACTTAAGCACCGAGTATAACCTTCTGATTTGTTCGCATAGGGCCCAAATCTAACCGACTCATCACTAACTAAACAAAACGACTACAACTTAATTAACGATATATCCAAAACTGAGTCAACTTGGAGTCGGATCGTAATTAACAAATCAAAGTGACCCAATTATCCATATAGCCTATGAACTAATGGTTTAGAGGTATTATGACCAAATCACAATTTTCACTAATTGCGAATAGGTTACACTATAAACATAGTTAATCTAAACGCTAATCATTATGCACGAGAAATCTTGCTACCTAATTCATTTTGAAAATATTTCAATTTTTCGAACAAGCTTTACACCGCTCATTAATGAGCCATTAGTTCTAAAACTATAGAATAATTTTTATTTCACTGGGCTTGACGTCCATCGTAGGACATCAATCTAAGATTGGGTCTCGAATCACTCAATTTGGACTTGTAATTTAAGTGCTTAGGTTGTGTGAATATCTTATATGAAAATATGAAACTTAAGTGAAATAAGTTCATTTCTTCTTTCACAAAGTTGTAACTTTTGGACCGTCAATTCACAACCAAAGTTGGAGTACCGACTAATGATATTTCCCTAAACATATCCGTATAGCCGCGGCCCCGATCGACTATCGGTGACCATTGAACAGAATTTTGATCATACCCGTCAATCAGCGCCACCAAATGGCGGACCAATCATATCTATACGTATATCATCATTAGGGCTAACTATCTTATGATGTATATCGATATGTACACCCCATAATGGGTCCTAGAGGTTAGAAATACTCTCCCATAGGGCTAGTATAATGAAAACCTAGCCCTTAAGGCCATTTGCATAACTTCTGGAACTATATAAGGGCCTCATTTGGATACCCCATCTCTCTATACGAATTTACATTCTCTAAATGAGAGAAAGAGAGAGAGAAAGAGAAAAAATAAGAGAAGAAAAGTGATATTTGGACTGGGGAGGCTTTAGTGCTTCCCTTCGCGGTTTCCTCTAATCAAAGCCTTAACATTGATCATTTTCCTCCACCAAATCCACCCCATTTGTGATTTGAATGTAAGAAATAAACCTAATTTCCAACCTAGGTTTTCTAGGATGAAACGCATGAATCTCACGTATTTCTTGGTATTTGTATAGAAATTTATGATTTTTCTCAAATCCCTAACCTTACAAGCACTGTGAATCGAGCGAATCGTCATAATGTGCGGAGCAGTATTCATAGGTTTCCATTTATCAACCCTTAAGTGTCTCAGTTAATGATGTCTTGTGTTGAATGGGTTGTAATAACTAGCATATTCATATTTCATGTTTGATTATATTATATGTTATTAGTTGGATATAGATGCTCACATGTTCGATGAAATGTCTGAGTGGTAAAATGTATTGATTTGTCAATGTTCACATGCTTGATTCATTGCCTAAGTGATTATATTACTTTATGCATGCCCACATGTTTGATTTGATGATTTAGTGAATGTAATACCCTATGGATGCTCATGTGTTCGATGAAATGCCTAAGTGGTTGCATAGTAAAATTTACACTATAATTGTTGATATAAAGTTTAGTCCATAGAAACACTTAAGATTGCTAAGATGTTGGGTCAGTCGGTAAATCACCCAAATCAAGGAGTGGCCCAAGTTAAGGCGGCCACTATGCTAAACTTCCTCCTAAGATATCCCTATTTATTTGGAGAGTGCTTCATAAGGCGATCCTGGTTGACGAGTCAGTGCAATCCAAGGGGTTCACCTGGCTTTTAGTTATGTTTGCTGTGTGTTTCAAAACACCTAGGAGAACACACATGAATCGCTAACTCACCTATTTATTGATAATAGATTAGCTCATCTAGTGTGGGGAGTGATAGGTGGTTTCTTCAGCATAAATATTATGGCAGCAGCATCTGTAGAAGGAAGACTAAATCAGTGGTGGGTGGCGACAGGTCCGACTAGAAGGAAATCGGATGGTATTATGATCATTCCATGCTTTATCATTTGAGAGATTTGAAAAGTTTGAAATGCTGCATTTTTTGAGAACAACATGGTATATCCAGGTATGATAATTAACAATATTCAGTGGTGGGCTACGAGAATTGGGGTGTTGGGGTTAAATACTAGCTCTTGGGGAGGGATGGGGCGAGGGCTTCTACCGCTAGAAATGGCGGGGGCTCAAGGGTGATTAAATGGGAAAAACCTCCTATTGGCTGGGTAAAGATAAATGTCAATGGTTCGGCTAGAGATAACCCCAGAGTTTTGGGAGGTAGGAGTATATGTAGAGGGGAGAAGGGTGATTTTCTCTTTGCTTTTTAGGTCAATTATGGGATCAATTCGAACACCCTCACAAAGCTAAGAGCGGTGCATGATGGGATTCAGTTTGGTTTACAAAGGGATTTTCTCCAAATCATTATGGAATCGAATTTGCAACCGGTTGTAGATATGCTAAATGGGTTGGTGAGTCCGGGCTAGAAGGAGAAGGCATAGCTGTAGAGGATCCATCAAATGAAGCAAAGAGGGCGAATTGAGTTCAAGCACATACTAAGGGAAGGGAACTCTGCTGCGGATTTTATAGCTCGTTAGGGGAGAGGATCGTCCACAGCTAGGTGGTGGAGTATCCTATCTGATCTCCCTCAATAGGTTAGAGGTTTCATATTTCTTGACAAGGTGGGGTTGGGTTTAGTTAAAATGGTGTGAGATGGTTTTGTGCATTTTTCTTTTCTCCACAATAGGCCCATACTTGTTTAAGAGGGGCTCGAATGTACACTTTTGATATATGAATGAAGAAGGAGTTTGAAAAAAAGAAGTTAAGGTGGCCACCTTAGGCTTGTTTGATTGACCTGGGTTGAACACGAATGACCGATAGTAGTTGGACTATACGGGCTACTTGTACCCAATGCTGGTTGTGTCATGGTTTTTCTAAGTCAATCAAATTAGTCCAGTAGCCGACTGATTGTGTATGTTCACAATGTATAACACGACTAAATGGAATCTAGGATACCCTGTTCTCAATGGATGTGTTCATTCATAACCGTTAGTGCAATACGATCCCACTAAGACTCATGAGTCGAGCATGGTGGTATGGGACACCGTGTCCGAGCTGTCGGCGTATGATGGGGTGACGAACCTCTCTATAGTGACTAGTGAGCATTGATGGAGGTGATAAATCATTGTTTGAATGACCCCTGTCAAATTACCCCGTCATGGTTTTGTACCAAAGTACCGTTCAAACGACTCGGGCGTGAATAAAATTAGGTGACGAGCCCTTTCCTTTATGCATTTTAGTTTTATGTAACAAGCCTATACCTTGAAACTAAGCGATCATACCTAGTATTGGGTGATGACTCATACCGATTTGATCCTCATATATTTAGATATCATATTGTACCCTTAGAAAGGTTGATTTGTGAGATAAATGGATGACGCATAAATTTGGATCAAGGGACATTAATAAGGAGTCACTAAATGCGAAAACAAGCCTCATGATCTGGATAAGGACTCGTGATATAACATTGGTATCCTAGTTTCAACAATATGCTAGATGAATTGAACTTAATAATTATTCGGCTAATATGATCATTTATCGCATCGTATTAGTTTAAAATGTGGCGAAACGGATGTTGAAGTCGCATATTGAGGAAGTGTTGTCATTTATGAATTAGGTGGTTGGAGTCGCATGTTGAGGGAGTGTCGAATAGTGAGAGCATGCATCATGTCATATCTTTATGTGTGTATTTAACAAGATTATTTAAGAAATGTTTGAGTTCTAATTTTATCATTACCTACGATGATTGGGTTGATAACATGTGTAACTTAGAACTAATGAAATCACTAATTTCGCTACTCACTCCTAACTGGGACGGTGTTTTAAAACACCAACCAGGTATATCATTAATGAAGGTCCTAGTGAGACCTCATACAGGTAGGCTTATATCGGGTTGTGTCAACGCCATTATGTCTTACAGAATTGTGCGTAAACTTAAAACTTTACACTTTAACCTTCTTGGGTATGTATATTATGGCTTGTATAATTCTCATTTTGGACGATCACCACCATAAAAATTATATTTTTGACTGTTAGCTCTATTATTCTAAATCTTTTGTTATCTTTACCATGCTTTGGATCCGCTAAGTGAATTGCGTTACTCTGATTATCCGTGTGTGGAATGAACCTGAATCTGAATGAGGTCACATGTGCATTCTCATTGGGTTAACACGTAGGAACTCGGGATCGGGGTCTTTGTACTCGGGTACCGATTTTCAGGGTGTTACAGTTAATTGTTCTCTTATCAAGTTCACCCCAATCCTCTTTTTTCATAGATTTCGAATGATACACTTTTCCAAGGAGTGTGTGTTGCAGCCCTTGGTGAACTAGGAGGGCTTCATCTTCAACCTCCATAGTTCAAAATTATATTTACCCATGAATGTCTATCTCTAATTTCTCATTTGATCCCCTCGATATCATGTTTCCAAATTCAAATTAATAACCCAACCTACACTCTAATACTACTTGTTGGGAGGTGATACCCCTTTTTAGGCACAGAGGTAACCTCATATAAGAATCAGACAAATAATAGAGAAAGAAAATTCAAGAAAACATAGAGAACATACAAGATTTTACATGGAAAACCCGTGCCGGGAAAAAACCACAACATAAAACAACAATTAATCCATTATAATCAGAAGAAGGTTACAAGAGATGAAACAAATTATTGTAATAAACTCTAGTTTTTCCCTCAAAATCGTTAAGAATTCATGTCAGGCTCTAAAACCCCCATTTCTATACTCTAGCTCTTTACCTTAATCATAATTAACAAGGTATTTATATACTTTCAAACAAGATTAGGAAATAAAACTTGCACTTACATGTTTCATCAGTTGAACCGATTAGACCTTCGGTCGAACCAAACTGACTCACAACATTCTGTTGAACTGAAAACATGCAAAAGTGGATACCAAGTAATTTGATATAATCCACCCCTAATTCGATTGAACAAAAAGCTACACCGGTCGAACATAAACAAGGCTTTTTTTTTTTTGTAAAAGAAAGCTCCTAGTAAATCAGGGCCCTCCCGCTTCATTTATAAAGAAATGTATACAACCTAGGCTGATTTTGGGTGGGGGGAACACCAGATTGAGGCCCCACCTATCATATGCTATACATTTTCAGATTTTTGAGATCCCTAATAGAATCTAGCCCGTCCTTCCAAAAGAAAATGCCCCCTAACCACCCGGGGGAGGAGATGGGCACTCGAAAAATCCTTACCCAATTGCGATGAACTACCCTCTCTAGGCAATCTGTCAACCGGCCCATTTCCTTCCCTAGGAATGAGAGAGATACGAAATATGCCCCAACCGCATAACCTCAAAATCTGGCTCACCTAGAATTTCCATTTCCAAGCTACAGTATAGTGCCCATATAAACAGTCCACCACCTAATTTGAGTCTATTACGATTAACACTCTATCAAAACCGGAAGACACACATAGCTTCACCCCATCATGAACTACCAAAAGTTCAGTTAAATTGTTGGAAGCATCCCCATATCCCCTAGAGAAGGCAAACTTTAAGTCCCCGCGGTTGTCTCAACAAATGGCCCCT
The DNA here is from genome assembly GCA_037074715.1 of Magnolia kwangsiensis. Lineage (NCBI taxonomy): Eukaryota > Viridiplantae > Streptophyta > Magnoliopsida > Magnoliales > Magnoliaceae > Magnolia > Magnolia kwangsiensis. Next base: position 70,996,021 of record CM073587.1, read on the forward strand.
CCTCCAGCAGGCCCAGGGTTCGAAAGAGCAAAGCCATCAACGTTGAGCTTTAGCTAGCCCATGGGGGGCCTGATCCACTTAACAACAGCAAAACCTGCAGAGGGAGCAGAGAGAGATGCTAGCCCCATGGTCCGAAAGTCCCCAGGGACGAGCTGAGGATGCTTGGCGCGAGACCACCCCTGGATAGCTCCCACCCATCCTTTGATCTTTCCAAAAACTCCCGCAGCCGAGATGTAAACCCCATCAAATTTGGAGTTGTTTCTCACTTTCCAAATTTCCCACATAACAAAAGATGGGATATGCCGAAGAAGAAATAGAATCCTTTTGAAGGGGAGAGGCTTAAACCACCACCAATGAAGCCGGTCCTGGATGGTGATATGGTGAGCATGGGAGATCCCGAAATAATTGGCAACCATCTCCCAAATATTCGAAGCCAAACCTCCCAACAGAAAGAGGTGCTGTAGAGATTCAGTAGAGGGTGTGCCTCCTAGGCCAACCTCACAGCAGACACACTTAGAAACCAAAGAAATGACTTTCTTTTGTATACTTTTCTCCACCAGTAGGCCCCCTGAATCAACTTCTACAAGAAAACCGAGACCTTTAGGGGAATTTTAGGATCCTAAACTCTTTTTTCCTAATCTTTTCTTTTGCCCACAGAGCCTATTAACATCCCAAGCAGTCTTGATTGAGAAGTTCCCAGCAGGATCAAACAGCCAGGTTGGACAGTCATCATTTGCAGTCGTGCAGAAACCATTGAGGGATATGTGGACTTGGATCTAGCCCGGAAGCTCCACAGGGGAGTCCTGCAAGATCCCCTCTTCCCCGATATAGCCGGCCACCCGCAGGGCCCTCTGATTAGGCAAGATATGAAAGGATGGCAACGATCCCAAACAACCCAAACCCAACCAATTTCAGTCTCACAGGCTGATGTGCCCTCGCCCCACCCGCCAAAGGACGTTCCTATCCACCACAGGGAGCGGGTCCACCAGGCACTTCCAAAGAGGAGATGCTCCCACTAAGGACCTTCTGGAGTTACCTGAAGGTCTATCAACGCCATATTTTGCTTGCATAAATCCTGCCCAAAACCTACTCCCTTCCCCAAACCTTATAGCCTATGCCAGCTTCAAATGAAAGGTCTTCATCACATCCTGAATTTTCCTGATACCGAGAACCCCCTCTTCCTTAGGAAGAGCGACCGCATCCCATTTTCTCTAATGAATCTTCTATTTCCCTTCCCGCCATCCCCAAAAGAAATTTACAAAGCATGCCTCCAACTGGTTAAGCACTTTCTTTGGGACTACAGCAAACGCAAGAGTATGAATTGGGATACCACAAAGAATAGATGAAATAAGCATTAGCCTGCCTACCAGAGAGAGAACCTTTGCTTTCCATCCTTGAATTTTGGAAGCCACCTTATCAACTATCGAGCCGAAAAGGCTACTGATGAGCCTCTCGGAAGCAATCGGCTCTCCCATATAAATGGGATTGGAGGAGGGGCCAAGGCCTAGAGTCCTCTCTATACTTCTTTTCCTTGTAGTGGACATCTTAGGAGAGCAAAAGAACGCACTTTTACTCAGATTTATCTTCTGGCCAGATACCAGCTGAAAAGTCGACAGGAAGGAGTACCGCGTCGAGGGATTTTTGGGATCCGTTCAAAAAAAGGAGGGTATCATCAGTGTACAAGAGGTACGTGATTGCTTGCACCCCCTTTCAGCTTAAAAGGCAGGCACAACCCGTCCCCAACTAACTTGGAAAAACCCCTACTAAGAACTTCGGCCACAAGAATAAATAAATTGGGGGAGAGAGGGTCACCTTGCCTCAGCCCGTGAGACGATAGGAAAAAACCGCAACTTTCACCGTTCACCAATACGGAAAACCAGTTGTTAATCCAGCAAGATTCCACCAAGTTGACCTAGCTAGGATAAAATCTAAAGCTAAGGAGGACATGCTTTAGAAAGCGCAAATTCACCCTATCATAGGCCTTCTCCATATCATAGGCCTTCTCCATATCAACCTTCTAGATTAGAAAACATTGGGCCTCAGCTATACCAACTAAAGGAAAGAGAGAATCTTTTGACGAGAAAACATTGGGCCCGAGTTCTACCAACAGGGAGAGACGGACTGACTTAGAATTTTGAAAATCTGGGTTATGGCTTTAGACTTCCACATCATATTTTCCCAAACAGCCGCGTGGAACTTTCCTGGTAAAGGTACCGCCTATTCTCCATCACTCGGCTCCTCTTCCCTATTTATATCATACTTGTAAAAGAGAGAGAGCAACAATAACAATAAACACAACAATACTAACAACAAAGGGTGAGATAGAGAGAGTAACCGCAACCACAACCACCGCCACAACAACAACAAACAACGTTATGAGCAATCTCCCACCAGGTTATAGATTCTACCCAACGGAAGCAGAACTGGTGGAATTCTACTTGTGTAACAAGCTAGAGAAGAGGAGAGAGGACCTGGACCGTGTTATTCCCGTCGTTGACATCTTCACTCTCGACCCTTCGCAGCTACCAAGTTAGTTTCTCTTCCCTATGAATATATTCTTCAGTTTCCAAAGAAAAAAAAGAAGAGGAAGAAGTTAGCTTCTCTTCCCTCATGCCTCTGCTTATTTTCTTTTTACTTACATGCACATTATGTGTTCCATTTGGGTGTTTTTTATTTTTATTTTTATTTTTTAGATTTGATAAATTGCACATTTCGGCCACACAATGAAAATCCATGCGGGCAAAAATCAGGCTGGTCCGCCTATCAAGCATTTTGTGGTTGTACATTGAGTCAGATCATTGACTACCCTTTGATTTCAATAGGTTGCCTTTTTTTTTTTTTTTCTCCTGATTTGCCTTATTTTGATCGTTGGTGGCCTTTATAGTGTGGCTCGTCTTTTGCATTTCCATTTGAGGGACACATCAGTGGGGCCAATAGAGTAGTGTATGATAGGTGAGGCCTGTTTCCTTTTGTGGAGCCTACCTGAATCATTGGAAGAGTACTGCAAAATTCTTTTTCCTATCAGGTGTGTTTGGTTACACAATTTATTAAGAAATTTCATGATATTAGATTTTTTTAAAAAAAATGATATTAAGAAATATCGGAATATTTGGTGTAATCAAATGCATGCTTGGGTAAGAATTTAATATGAATGCTCGTTTTAAGTAAGTCACTTTTGGGTTTTTGGATCCATTTGGACCCAATAACTCACCATGATCGCTATTGAAAGATGGTCCTCCAATCATGAAATGTTGAATGGTGGTGACTCATTTGTTCCACAAGTGCATCGATCTAGCCTGTCCAAATCATGGGACCGATTGCCCACGGTGCAGAGCCAAAATAGTTTTACTGATATACAAGGCCAGTATCGAATGAATGAATGTAAAAAGAAAATGATAACGCCCCAAATTCAAAGAGGGCAAGCAGATGATAATTAAGGGTATCCAATAATTTCTCAGCAATGATTTATGCAGTACCCAGATTGGTTGCTCTTGGTCAGGCTTGACGTGCTTGCATGCCAAGAATTTCTTAGATGAGTTACCATTGATTTATCTTCTCTCTCTCTCTCACCATCTATCTAGTGGTCTTTTATCCGGTCTCTCTCTCTCTCGCTCTTCCCTACCATCTATTCAGTGGGCTTTATTGTGAGGGTCCACAAATCACAAATACGATATAAGACATGGATTAAGCATGTTTCTAATACACATGGATCGAAAGAAGCCCAAAGTGAAATGAACAAAATTCAACATAGTTTGATTGATTGAGTTCGATTGAGTAGATTGATCAAGTTGATCGATCAATCGATTGATTGGGTTAATCGATCAGAATAAATACAATTTTATGGGTTTTAGTTTCTAGACATTTTTGCGTCCTTCCAATTGATCAACCATCCAATCTAGTGATGGCAAAAATTTATGCAATTTTCAATTTTTGTTTCCTTATTTGCTTAAGTCCTTTCTAATTGCGTCTTAGGGTTTGTTTAAGAGTATTTAAGCATGCAAACTCATTTATTTATAGCTTTTTTAATAAAATTCTTAAAATTTTCTTATTTTTCTCATCAATTTGAGAAACTTTTCTTGTTGATACAATCGAGCCTTGTGTGTTCAAGGTGGCTATCGTTTGAGGAAGATGGTGATCGTCCTCATCACGCCCTTCCTTGCGCTGGTTTTGTATCAAAGACAAGTTCTCTCTATCTATCCACTAACCATCTAGTGGGCTTTATTGTAAGGGTCCACATATTACAAGCCACACCCACTATGCAGTCATAACTATACTAGAAATAATACAAGATGTAATAAAAGTCTCAAATTCTAAAAAAAATAAAATAATTAAGGTTATGTATGCTCAAGTTCTTAAACCAGCAGTTGCCTTGTTTCCATTGGCTAGATTACCTTTTTTTTTTTTTGGCTAGATTACTTGAAATGAGTATTGCGGTGAAAAATATGGTAGTTTGGGTCGAAGCTATTCATGCAGAGTACAAGGAATAGGCTAATAAACATCGACACCTAAAGTTAAATGCATATTATAATTAAGTCCATTGAAGAACTTCAGGACAAGTTTATATATATATATATATATATATATATATATATTATTTTTCCCCCTAGTGGAGGGTTCTGATGTAGGACATGGATCAAGCACGTTCCTAACACACATGGATCGGAAGAAGCCCAAAGTGAAATCAACAAAATTCAGCATAGTTCAATCGATCGAGAAGACTAATCTAGTCGATTGATCAATCGACCGATCGGGTCAATTGATTGAAATAAATACAAATTTATAGGTTTTAGTCGCTATATGTTTTTGCGCCCTTTCGATCGATCAAAGATCCATTCAACAGACTGTGGAAATTTATGCTTTTTTTAGTTTTTGTTTCCTTATTTTCTTAGGTCTTTTCTAATTGTGTCTTGGGGTTTGTTTAAGAGCATTTAAACATACAAACTTTTTTTTTTTGGATAAATTTTTAAATAAAATTCTCAAAATTCCCTTATTCCTCTCATAGATTTGAGAAACTTCTCATGTGGATTCAATAGAGCCTTGTGCTCAAGGTGGCTATCGTTCGGAGAAGATGATAATCATCCTCATTATGCTCTTCCATTTGTCAGTTTGGTATCAAGGACAAGTTCTCTCATTCTCTCTTCACCATCCATATAGTGGTCTTTATTGTAAGGGTCCACATATCACAAACCGCACCCACTATGGAGTCATAGCTATACCAAAAATAATCCAAGACGTTGTAAAATTAAGCTCCATTTTCTCATTTTCATTGCAGGCATCTCAGGTGAGCTATGCATAGGTGACATTGAGCAATGGTTTTTCTTTAGCCCAATGAAAGAGAAGGAAGCCCATGGGGGGAGACCGAATAGAATCACGCCGTCAGGCTACTGGAAAGCAACAGGCTCTCCTGGCTATGTCTACTCCTCTGATAACCGAGTCATCGGCTTGAAGAAAACCATGGTTTTCTATGAAGGAAGAGCCCCCACAGGGAAGAAAACCAAATGGAAGTTGAATGAGTATAAAGCCCTTGAAGAAGCTTCACCTTCAAAGGCAGTTCCAAAGGTAGGATGCAGCAAATGATAGTTTCATATAATAATCTTTTTATCTAAACCATATGATCAAACCATTTGGATGGCCAGCACACCTACCATTTGATCTGGGGTGGGCCATGCCCAAGATGTCACATGCTACACTTTGGACACAAAGTGTGCACCCTCATACCCAAGTTACGGTTCATAACTCGTACAATAAGTGTACATAAATTCACCCATCATACGATTATTAAGAGGCACAATTACATGTATTCCATATCATCATCACATTAGCATTCATACATCAAATCGTTTCCTCTTCATTTAATAATACTTCATCCATAACATTCTCATTCATAAAATAACTATCAAAACTAATCTAAGTCCACCCATTTAGGACCTCATTCAACTAAAATAATCAATCATCGTCTTACAAGGTTATAACTATAAACATTTTAAAATTTAATCAAACTGGTACTAGTTAGAATAAGTGAAAATTAAAATTCTTAAAATAAACTCAAAATCAATTTAGGTGTCTAATAATGCAGCGATCTCATCTGCCACTAAATACAGCCATTGGTTTTGAGTTTCATCCACTAACCTAGCCTCATTTTTCAGCACCTGATCAGGTCATTCTTCATCGTCCTTCTCTATAAGGTTGCTAATCCACAATGTTAGCTAACTAGGCTAGTGAGTGAACTTAGCATGGTTTATACATAGCATAATATTGAATAGAACAACAAACTATATTATATGTATGCAACATGAGCATGGATGACTCCCTTTTATCATTGGCCCTGCCCAGTTTAAGGTTGTACCCTGTCCCTTATTAGATATTTACTTCCCATTCTGATGCTCTGGGAACTCTGGCGATCCAGAAATGAAGCCATGTTTGGAAACAAACCTATAAACATCAGGGATTCGTATGCCTGAATCAATTGGTGGGCCAAGCTTGTTATTTACAACGTCAAAGACTCCGATTCCTCCTATGATTGGCGTATCAACAAACCCAAACTTCCTTCAGGTTGTCAGCGGCATTTTAGCTCTGTTTTGGTCAAATGGAGACAACCCACCCTTGGTTGGGTAAAGCTTAATGTAGATGGGTCTGCAAGAGGTAACCTCGGGTTCTCGGGTGGAGGTGACATTTGTAGAAAGGACAATGGAGATTTCATTTTTGCCTTCTCCTCAGGTTACAGAGTGGATTCCAATAATCTTGCTGAATTGTGAGTGATTCATAATAGCATGGTGATTTGTCTTGATAAGGGGCTGACCAAGGTCATAGTAGAATCCGACTCTAAAATGGTGATCGACATTCTTGCTGATAAGTCTGGTATTCCGTGGAGGTGGCAACCTTAGGTTGCAAGAATTAAGTACTTAAAGCAGCTTGGAACATTCCTCTTTAGTCACATTCTTCAGGAAGGTAACGTCCCGACAAATGGCATGGCCTAGGAAGGGAGCGTGAATCAGTCGATATCTCTGCATCTTCACATGGCTTCACTCCCGATGCAGGTTAGAGGCTTGATTTTTCTGGATATGGTTAGACTAGGGGCTCTTAGAATTGTTACATATAACTCTTAGTTAGATTGTTCTTCTTTTCAGGTTTATTTGTACATAGGTGGTCGGTTTTGCGACCCCTTATGATGGGCCGCCTTGATCTTTTTGTAGCAGGTGCAGCCCGAATGGCTTCCAAAGCATTGTAGGATGCACATCCAATTTTTGGTGTATTAATGAAATACCTTTCTATATATATATATATATATATATATATATATATATATATATATATATATATATATATATATATATATATATATATATATATATATATTAAAAAAAGCCTTGAACTATCTTACTTATGAAATATACATTAGATCTATAAGGATGTCATGAGATGCATACCAAGTGGGATGATTGTCCACTTGCTTAGTTAGATATTTGTCAACATGAAAACTATACCCTTCAGACATCCGTTGTAGGTAGGCATTAGTAACTTGTACTCGTTAGACATCCACATAGGTAGGCATAGGTAATCATACATCTACTTCGTGAGTAGGCTTTCACTATTGTGGGCATCTAGTAACGAATCTACTAGGCATATCTAACCATATAGGGAGATCCCCCACGAACTTAAGGCAAAAGGTGTGTACGCATTTTCAATGGATATACATGTAATACATGCTCAATGTCTATGCATCAATACGTGCAGTTAATCAGATACATCTCTCTCTGTGAGGAAACATAGATTCATGGTATCAATGATTGACATATGTGAATGTTTAGCATTCATCAAAACATTCCAAGGCATATATCATAAAGTAACGATCATAATTATACAACATTTTGACAATCATACAACAACCATATCAATAAGAACAATCTCAACAATCAAATCATTTATCTTAATTATGTATATATGAGACACATTTGGATTCACTCAACTATTTGTGGTAGGGTCAATATTTTCAATTAATCCGATGGTTTGGAATCTATACTTCGAATCCCTATTAAGATGGTTTTTTTATTGAGTAGTAACTCAGTACACTAGTGTAATGAGTAAACTTTATATATATATATATATATATATATATATATATATATATATATATATATATATATATATATATATATATATATATTCACATGGGATCAACACTTTACATAAGAATTTTTAGGACGGGGAAGGCACAAAACGCTACCCACGCCTATCTTATACCCTTGCTACACAAATACTCAACATGAGCTAACAAAAAATGGAAATCTTGTAAGTAAGGATTTCTTGACATTCATAAGCCCCACCTTATCGAGGAAGATACTCCCTATTAAGATGGTTTATCATACCACAATTCAATCATATTATTCTAACAAGTGGGGTGTACTTTTTATCCAAACAAGATAACCCAACATAAATTCTAAATTTTAAATTTGAAAAACAACAAGCACTATCGATCGATCGAGTCAGCTCAAGGGCCCTCGATCAATCAACCGTGGATTGATAAAATTATAATTTAATTCCTTAAGTCTTCAGAAAATTTTAGACATTTTTTAATGATCGAACCCTGCTCGTCAATTGATTAAGCATGGTCAGATTAAATCAGTTTGCTCACTGGACAAATTTGGTCATATCGATTGAATGAGTTTGGTTGATTGGGATCACTTAAGGATCCCCTCGATCGATCAAATCTCGGGTTCTATTAGTCGAAGTAGGTTACGATTTTGGAATTTTGGTCGATGGACAAAAATCGAACCTCTTCGACTTTGATCGATCGGCCAAAGTGGGATAGGTTCCATTATATCGTCCAGTTTTAAATTTTTTTAGGGTTTTCTTCTTCTTCCTTAGTTTTAATGGATTCCATTGATTACAAAATTGGGTTTAACCCATCCAATGATTTTTCTCATAGTCAAATTTAGAAAAACAAATGATCGCTTATATCCAAACATTTGGCATATACAACTGGCAGCTGAAAACTGTTTTTGTTGAAAAGCTATTATTTAAGTATACAAGTTCACCGATCATTGTGGGAAATCTGTTTGCCAATTCAATCTATAATTTGAAGGTCTAACACAATTTAGCCTTATGATCCATAGGTTTAGATTTTCTTAGACTGAGACAACTGGATTTCTCACAGTTGATCATCCTTGTTGCATAAACTTGCATAGAATCAATCTCAATTATCAAAACTGGCTCACATATCAAAATAATGATCGTAGGATTAAGTAGTTTCGCTCATTGTTTTGATCTGGGCATGTTCATTATATTTTAAAGATTAATAAGGACTAAATTGAAATTTACCAGCAGAGGCTTCTCGTTCGCATGACTTCTCTCCCTCGTACGGCTGTTCTTTTAGGTTTAAGGTTTTCTACACAAATGTCCTACACATCTTCCCCTTAAATAGAGGAAGAGCCCCGATTTTAGAAGATTCTGCCAAAATTTGCTAGTTTTGGCAAAAAAAAATAAATATATAATTCCTTTGGTGTGGCGAATCAATCCATTAACTTATCCTCTATCGAGAGTGATCCTACTAATTGGGCTAAGTGCCTAGTTTTATTAATGAATAAAAATTAAATTATTAATTTGTTTTAGTTAGGGTTTGTGGCCTGTTTAAGACAACCCACCAATTATATAATACATATAAAATATTTATTGTGCTTTAACATATGGTCTGAATGAAATATTGATGTAGGACATGGCACAAATACATTCCTAACGTGGCTAGACCAAAGGAAGACTAAAAAAAATAGAAGTAGTATACCAGATCCAATCGTAGGCCTACATAGGACATGGCGTACGTAATTTTGCCTTAGGTGCATCTGGTTCAAATTAAATTCAATCCATATAGGGAGAAATTGTTGATTGAAGTGTGAACCATAATCAGCCATAACTTTGAATCAAGGTATTGTTACGGGATATGACCTATCAATCTTTACTACAATCGGCTATCTAGGGTCAACCGACCCATATAGTAGGTTGTGTCCGTCGATTTTGCGAGAAAGCAAACGCTTTCAGTTCAAAAAAAAACATTTTAGAAAAATTTTACTGTTTTTAGTAATTCCGATTTCTGTCACCTTTCCTTATTTTTAGAGTTTCAGATTTCTATCTTTTTTTATTTGGACTTTTTATTTTAGGAAAATTAGGCTTTAGATGAGTTTTACTATTTTGGGTAATTGTTATTAGAGTTAGAATTTTTCTATTTTGGGTAATTTCGAATTAGAGTTTTGTTTTTTTTTGTTTTTAGTTTTCAGGTTTTTTTTTTTTTAAAAAAAAAAAATAAAAAATTTTAAGTGATGTAATTGAAAAGTCTAGAGATTATTGATTAATAAAATTTCAAATTTCTCTTTTTATTTAGTCCCTCATGTATTCAAGGTTTTACATACTTTATATATATATAAAGAAAATCAACCAGCAATTTCTATATATGATGATGAACGGATCAAAGCTTTACAGAAATTTCAGGTTGCTCAGAATAAAAAGAAACTGGGGCAACCTATCATGAGAAAAAGAAAACTGCACTAAGACTACAAATTTCTCATCGAACCTAAGCCCACCTTGTCCAAAAAGATGAGACCTTTAGTGTGAGGGGGAAGGTCCACCAGGGTGCAAGAGAAAAACGATGTTTGGGTTCTGCTACTCAACCTAGCCATGGTGTTTGCGAGGGCGTTACCTTCCCTCAGGGTGTGGGAAAAGATCACATGGTCAGAGGATACCAAGTCTCGAATTCTAGTGAGCTAGGAGAACCATTTCCAGCCTGGGAATGCAGAGCTAGAGAGGAAGCTAATGACTAATTCTAAGTCCGATTCAAGAATGATCTACTAATACCCTTTCAAGAGTCCCAAGCACAAACCACCATGGATAGCTCTGAGTTCTGCAAGGGTGTTGAAGCTCATCCCAAAACCTTCCACAAAGGCAAAAAGAAAGCCACCTCACCTCCTGAAAGACCCGGGGTTCCCAAGCGACGACCCATCGTCGTTGATTTTGATCGACCCAACAGGGGGCTGCTACCATTTTACAATCGAATTGGAGGGGTAGGGATGAGCAAGGGAGGAAAGAGGGATAGGCCCTAGAGACGCTAAAAGTGGGTTGGAGATGGTTACATATCGGTCTTCTCCTTGAAGTATTTGAGCCACCAGCTAATGCAGGCCACTGACGACTGGTTTGCAGGTGTGGTATCTGTGAACATTGTAGCATTCAGCGCTTTCCATACTTCCTAGAGCAGGACGCAAGGAGCCAGCTTGTGGGATGAGGAGAAATGTCGATCAGTAGCGAGTGCTGACCACCATTGGACCAGGCATTGTTCGACAGTCGTAGCTCACCGAATGGTGATACCGAAGGAAGATCCGATCAAGTTCCAACCCATATTCGCTAGGCTACCTTCCAAGAATAAATGGGAGATGGACTCGCAATCTTTGCCTATCCTATCTGGATCGAGTGGTGACTGACTGCTAGAATAACATACGCATTTGGTCACCATTTGGATACCCTTTACTTATATACTAACTTCGACTGAGATTGCCTTCATCAAGATTTTCCACACCAAGGTAGATATTTTCGAGGGGAGGGAGGGATGCCAATCCATCTGGCCCATTGCTTTGCAGCTGGCCCGATCTACAAAGGTCCTAGGCCAAAGAGATCGAGAACTCCCTGGATGGTGTGAACGGCCATCAAGGAATGTCTAGGCCTGAAGTTATGCAGAAACTCGCTTGAAAGATAAGATCTATCATCTCTTGGGGAAGAATTCTCAGATCCGAAGAAGGGGGGAGAGGGCCTGATCTTCCTAAAAATTGATTTATTTTGAGATGGCAGAGGGTAGTAGGGATGTAGATGCCTTTGATCCTCTAGAGGGGGCCTAGCCCGGTCCAATTCGTTCTCCAATGATTACTTTCTCCATAACCAATCTGCTGCTGTGAGGAGGTCTCCAACGTGGGTACCAACCGTTGGATCTGTTTCCAGATGGGGAGGCGAAAGCAGGTATGACCCGTTGTCCGTTTGAGTTGTGGCCCTGACCGTATTTAGCTATCACGAAATTCCTCCATAGGTCATGGCCTGTCTTGAAGTGAATAGACCAGGCCATCTTCAACCTGAAAGCTTGCATTATATTGGCAAGCCTCCTAATACCCAGGCCCCCTTCCACTTTAGGAAGAGTTATTGTCCTCCAACTGCGCTAATGTAGCTTACATTTTCTTTCTAACCAACCCCACAAAATGTTGGCCATCCACCTTTCCAGGGATTGCAATACCTGCATTGGAAGGTGTGAAGTTGCAAGGGAATGAATAGGGATATTGCTAAGAATGTTTTGAATCAAAACTGATCTGCTTGCTTGAGATAGAAACCTGGCTTTCCATCCCGAAATTCTAGCCTCAATTTTCTGAACGAGTGGTTGAAATGAGGCAGCCTTGATCCTGCCAATGACAAGAGAACCCCGAGGTAAGTGAAAAGAACAACTGAATTTGAGATACCACTGGCACGTTCAATAGCTCTTATTCTGGCTGACGAAAGAGAGTTGCCACACACAAAGGAACTTTTGTAGAAATTGATGGTTTGACCGGAGACAACTTGTTAATCATCAAGGAACTTTTTCATGGCCCTGATCGAGGATAGACTGCCGTTGAGGAAGAAAAGCATGTCGTCGGCATAGAGGAGGTGGGAAGCGGTTTGGCAGCCTCTTCTTAGCTTGAAAGGCAGGATAGATTCTTAGGCGATGTGAGCCTTCGTCCCATGGCTCAGGACCTCCGCGGACAAAATGAAAAGCACTGGGGAAAGAGGGTCTCCTTGTCAAAGACCTCTCGAAGATTTGAAGAATCCAGATGCCTCACCATTTACAAGGACTAAAAACCAGACATTTTTCAACAATTTTCCACTAAGCTAATCTACTTATGATTAAAGCCGAAATGGGCTAAGACTTTCTTGAGGAAGCCCCGGTCCACCTTGTCATATGCTTTTTTCATATCCACTTTCATCACATTAATGTTGCCACCCCGGTTCTTCCTGTTGATATCTCTAAAAAGTTCTTGAGCAAGCGCAATCCACTCGGCAAAGGGGCGGCCTTGGATAAAAGCGCCTTGCTCCGGGGAAATCAGGGAAGGGAGAATAGTACTTAACCTGTTGACATTGATTTTGTCAAATATCTTATATAGACAGTTGCACAGGCTAATTGGTCTGCAGTTGGCGAAACATGTTAGATAGTTGGACGTGGGAATGAGGCAAATGAGAGGGGCGTTAACAGTACGCAGAATTGCCCCACCCTAGAAGACATACGTGGCAGTGTGATGAATATCCTGGGCAATAATGTTCCAGCAGCTCGAGTAGAATGCTCTAGAGAAGCCGTCCGGACCGGCAGCTGCATCAGTAGGGATGGAAATCACAGCCTGATGCACCTCGTGCATGGAGGGGATAGCTAACAAGTCTGCATTTTGCTGCTGAGTGACCAGCTGTGGAATCGCGTCCAGTAGGGCAGGGTGATCATCGCAGCCAATCGCAGAAAACTGTTCTTCGAAGTGATCAACTGTCATCCGTTTGATGCTGTGTGGGTCGGAAATGGTTTAGCCAGACTTAAGGTAGATGGCGATCTTCCTCCTCACACTCTTTCCTTTTTCAAATATTCAACAATAATAATAATAAAAAATTTTAAAAAACACCTACAACCGATTTTAGGTTTAACCCACAACCAATTAGGCCGGATCTCAGAGGTTTCTACAGAAGTCAGTACAAATGATTTGAAAAGCCTACAATGATGTTTTAATGACATCCAATCCAGCCTTCATGTGCACCCTTCCTGTTCTCTTTTGATCCCAAAGCTTAGGTGTGCCACACCATGTAAAATCATGACTATACCTCTAAAACACCTGTTTTGGTCCACCTGAGTTTTGGAATGGCCTGCATTTTTTAAGGTTCCTTCATCCTGGTTGATGTATCTTAAAACGGACTAATGGCGTATAATCAATAAAGTTACAGTTGTTGTGCTCTCACCTTTAAAAAAAAGAAATAAGAAATAAGAAATAGCATACAAAAAGCAGTGGACCCACATAGGGGCGTCCAATTCCCAACATTTCACGGTGGGGTGGCCCACACGATGGATGTTGTTAAAGCATCATGGTGGCGCAAATGCCAATTTATATGTTAAGCTCATCGTAGAAATATTTGTAATGGATCCAGCCTATTCACCAAAATAAAATAAAATCTGATGGTAGGAAAGAAAGGTCTGTAGGGTACAACTGGTTGCAGGTTATTAATCTTCTTCAATCCCACTATGGTGTGGGTGTGTGGGGTGTGAAAGAAAAAAAGGTGATTAATCTTCTTCAACAATAGTGTCGATTTTCTCTTAATGACAGATGTCTATTCTTTTTTCTTTTTTTTTTCTCCAGATACGACATGGATATAGCTTATGCCGAGTATACGTTAAATCAGAAAGCCTGCGATCATTTGATCGACGACCAATGGTCAATATGACAAGTGGGACAACATCAAATATCGATCAAAGCAGCAGAGAGGGTGCTAGTAGTAGCAATTTAGGTGTAATTTCTCATCAAAATCCATTGAAGGTGGAGAGAGCGGATAGTTCGTCATCGGGCGACCATACTTCTCACACTCTGGCTGAAGATTCCGTCAACGACGACTGGAAGATGATCGGCAATCTCGACACTCTTTGGGATTGGATGGATTGATAATAAGGAAATCTACGTGGATTTCATGTTGCTGCGGGCATCCAACATTCACGTGGTGCATGTGGGTGTCAATCCAGGGCATCCAATGTGTAGGGCTATTTGGGATGGAACATAGCCTGAAAGTGACGGTGAATCATAACCACCAATTAGTAGATATCAAATGGACGGTTATGAATAAAATGTTCAATGTCCAAATTTAACGAAGTGAAACCAGATGGTTGAGATTGTTCCATAGGACTTTTATGCTCTTCTCCATCCTCAATGGGGCCATGATTTGAACGATCCAGATTTCTAACCCATCCATGCAAGTGGAAAATGGATGAGTCACCACAACTTAGAAAAAATGGTCTTTATTATTATTATTATTATTATTTTTAAATTTTTAAAAATTTTTTTTTAAAGGTTCAGTTAAGATTGATTCTTTCTTTTTGTGCATTTTTTTTTTCAAACCTTGAATTTCATTTCATAGGGGACAAGCTATACATGTATGAATGGGGAGCTCGGGAAACAACAAAAAATACCCGAGCTCCAACCGCACAGGGCATTCACATTCGGGAGGACCCTACCCTCGGCGGGCCCACCTATCGTAAAAGAGAAAAGGAAAAACGAGGCCTAGGAAAGCCGCATAGAACCTAAACCTAACCTGTCTAGGACCACCTCCCGCGGGAAAGGGTGGGAAGGGAAGAAAGATCATAAAAAATCGTCGAAATCTGGGTAGAGCTACCCCAGCGGGCCAAGCTATCTGCCACCCCAGCGGGCCAGGCTATCTGCCACCCTTTCTTTTTGTGCATTTTGAAATTGTATTACAGAAACCTTTTTTTTTTTTTTTTTCTCATCTGAATTTGTAATTTCAGCAATCAAATTTGAAAAATCCCTCTCGTCTCTTCAAGAAAAGGGTTTTCACCCTGGTTGCATGTTAGATGATGATATAAAGTACAGGTATTCTAGATTCTATGCCACGGTCATCCTAAGAAACATTCGTTCAAAGGATGATTGTGAATGAAGATGAATTCGAAACAAGGGAAGTTTGAATTGCTCGTAATCAAATCAAGTGCCAAAGGTAAGGACCATCAATGAAACATGATTATATGGTCACAGTTCGAAACATAATTACAAGGTCACAGTTCTCCAGCGTATTGTTGAGAACGTGAATGGTTCGATCACTATCTAAGATGCAATATGGGTAAAAACCCATCCCAGTAGGAGGGGGACAAAGTCCTTAGCACCGAGGATGGGAGAGCGAGAGTGAGAGCCCGAGCGACAACGTTCTTGGGAGACAGTCTGCACTAAGAGATCTCCATCATCTTCTTTCACAATCTTCGTGGCTAACCTCACATATGATACCACTGAAGACGATCTCCTTCGAATCTTCAGTAGATTTGGGAAGCTATTTGATGTGTTCATCCCTCGGGAAAGAGGGCATCTCAAGTCCAGGGGCTATGGCTTCATCTGATTTCAGTATGAGCAGGATGCTTTCAATGCGGTGAATTGCCTTAACGTAAGAGGAATCGATGGGCATATTGTATCCATAGCCAGAGCTAAAAACCAACGCAACACCAAATACACTGATAAAACCCTCCAAAATCCCTAGACAAAATACCTATATTGATAAGATCAAAACATTGATTCCCGCAGGCCTGCGGCATCCCGCTGCTACAAAGACGTTCCCCCCTACCCCTCCTCCCCCACCCCCCACCCTATCCCATTTTACAGTCATAGCCGACAACAAGAAGGTAGAAAAGATGAAGACATCCCTGTCCTCGGCTCTTATTGCGTCCTCCATCAAGGAGTCGACCTTGATCCAACACCTCCTAGACATGTTACGGAAATCTAGATTCTCAGAGTTGTAAGTGTTATGGTCTCTTGCTCCTTTGATTGTCGAATTTTGTAGTGCCAAAACCACTATATGTGTCTTGTGTAGCACATTGAATTGTTCAAGGCAATGCATCTCAAGTTCAAGGACAATGCTTAAAGACAAGAACAAGATTTATGTCAAAGAAATGCAAGATCAAGTACATTCTTCACATCTTTTAAGCTTCAAAGCTCAATGTCTTAAAGCAACATCGAAAGACAAGTGAACTATTTATACTCAAGACTCAAGACGAATTACAACTCAAGTACTACAAAATCAAGCTTCAAAAGCTAACAAGTTCAGGCTTCATTATGTGTCGCGATATCAAGCTTCATGAACTTCGAAGATCATCTATCATCTGAAGAAAAGAAGGTTCAATGTTTATACGTCATGTTCAAGGTATGAAAGACTATAGATTGATCTTATGATAGGTTATTTCAGATACATAATTCAATTACTTATTTTATAAGTGTTTAGTTTGTTCTTAGACTAGTCTTGGACTCTATTGGACTAGTCCTAGCACTGGCTTGACCAATCCAAGAAATTTCAAGACCAGTCCTAAGTTTGTTTGAATTTTTTGTTGAGTCACAACCAGTCCTGGAGACTGCTCGACCGGTTGTGTGAATAGTGTTGACTCATTCACGACTAGTCCTACATTCACAACTCGAACTCTAGCGATTAATTCAGACTCCACATGACCAGTCGTAGACAGGTCACGACCAGTCATGGACAGGTCACGACCAATCATGGAGGTCCTTCGACTAGTTATGGATAGCCTACGACTAATCGTGAAACGGTTCTATCCGATCGTGATCAAAATTTTAAAAATCCATTGGTCCTATGACCAGTCGAAGGTGCGACTTTTTCACTAATAAATAAAGCATGGTTTTCAGAGTTTGAAATTTAATTCAAGTAAAATCAAGACATCAATCTGAGATATAAGTTAGTCATTAATTTAAGTTATATTGTGCTCATTTAATATTATTTTTTTATAGCTTTCTTTGTATTTGATTTTGAATTTCCACATTCCAATTATATTTGAAAGAGGAATTAAGGTATTCCTATTTCTTGGAATCAGAATCAAAATCAAATTAAGCTAGCCCAAGGTACTCTAACTCTAAAATTAATTTAGAACCTAGAATCATTTCATATGTGAGTATTGGACATTGAAATTCTATTCGAACTTCTACTCTGATTTGGTTCTTCCAGGCTACAACAAAATGAGAAATCCAAGTATTTTACATTTTTTGTAAATCTTCTATTTTTGGTTTCTTTTGAGATTAAGCCAGAAAAATCTCATTGTTTTGGTTATCTGAGGAGATCCAGAAAACTCAAAGTGTGGGTTTTTAAATTGTGTAAGCCCATTTGAAAGACACAATTATAAGGGTTTTAGGTGAACCTGGAAAAACCTATTTTCATAGTGAATGCTAATATCCACTGTGTGAGGATATTAGGAGTGGAGTGTGATTGTTGTTTAACAGCTGGTGTACACACAGGCAAACCACTATAATTCTTTGTGTCTGGATGTGTGGTTTATTTTCTATATCTTTTATCATTCAAGCTTGTGAGATGTATTTGTGGATGTGAATGTTGTAATCTTTTACATTTCAAGCATTGTGAGGAATGTTATAATAACTTAGATTTCATTTCAAGTTTGAGTTTTTGATACAAAAAACTTTCTAGAAATCAGGTTGTCCTACCATAAACCTTAGTTTTTAGTGTAACGTTGTCCTTAGAACAACATGTATATCAATCTCAACATGTATATCAATCTCTCAATACTCATACATTTGACGTTGCTCAGTATTGTAGATTGATTATAGTGTTATATTACCTTTAATTGTTTAAATTTCGTTGTTATCTTTTTAATTTAGTACAGTCCTATTCATCCCTCCCCCCCCCCCCCCCTCTAGGATATATAGCTTGGCCTTTTCAAGTAGTATCAGAGCCTAATAGCTCGTTTTAATTATTATATTCTTGGATTTATTTCCTGAGCTAATCGATCTAAACTATTTAGAAGATGTCAAATTTTGATAGCCTTTCAGTCACTAGGCCTTCACCATTTGATGGCTCAAATTATGCCTATTAGAAAACCAATATAAGGATTTTCCTTAAATCCATAGATGAGAGTGTGGCAAGCCATGGTGACTGAATGGACCCCTCCTATCACTAAAGTGAGTGGTATTAATGAATTAAAATCTATGAGACTAACACCTTATTTCTCATGGACCATTCTTCAGAAAAATGAGAGTAGTGTTAATGCAAAAGCACTAAATGCAATCACTTGTGCACTATCACCAGATGAATTCAAAAGAATTATATCCTGTGATGCTATAAAGCAAGCTTGGGATATTTTAGAAATGACACACAAGGGTACATCAATTGTCAAGAAATCTAAAGTCTAAATCATCAAAACCAAATTTGAGGAAATACATATGAAAGAAAATAAAATGTTTATGGACTTCTATACAAGATTTAAATGACATTGTGAACTTTATGTGGGGTCTTGGTGATAAAATCCCAAAAAGTAAAGTGTGTGCTAAGATACTACTATCACTTATTAAATGGTTCAACTCTAAGGTAACTACAATCCAGTAACTTTGTGATACGGATAATATGAGGGTAGAAGAATTAGTTGGTTCTTTACAGACTTATGAGTTAACTTTTAAAGCCCCTAAAGGTAAATCTGTCACCCTTAAATCTTCTAAAAATATTTCTCAAGAAAATATTAGTAATTCTGATTAAAAAAATTTTGAAGATGATATGGCTCTTTTAGCTAAAAAGTTTTATAAAATTTTCAAAAGTAAAAAGAGGGTTGATTTTTAAAAATCTAATGATAAAAAAAGATCCAAATCTAAAACTTGAAAATCTTTAAAAGATAGTCAATGTTACAACTGTCAAGAATATGGGCATTTAGCAAACAAGTGTCCTAAAAAGGACAAACCTAAAAAGAAAAGTATGTTGGCTACATGGGATGAATCTTCTGGCATTGAAACCTCTTCTGTATTAGAAGATTTTGAAACTGAGTCTGGCAATGAAGTCAAAGCCCTTATGACTCTAACCAAGTTCACTTTTTCAGATCATGATGATTCAACTAGTGAAGAAAATCTGAATAGTAATCATGAAAATGAAGAAGATCTTCAAGATGCTTACAATGCCCTATACAAGGAAAGTTGTAAGATTGCGGTAAAACTAAAGCTTCAAAAAGAAAAGTTTTTAAAACTTAAAGAAAATTTTGATTCTCTTGTTTTAGAAAAATCTCACATTTCAGATTGTTTTGAAAAATTGAAATGCGATTTAGATTTCAAAACCTCCCTTATTGAGAATCTTAAATCTGAAAATGAAAAACTTAAACTTGAAGTCTCTTCGCCTTTGAGTTTAAAAGATACATGAAGGTATGCTCAAGGTGATCCAAAGTTAGAAAAGCTTTTGTCTAGATCAAGAAAATGTCACAACCGATCCGGTTTGGGCTACGATAAAAATGTTCCTCGTAAACAGAAGAATACTCCTCCTAAGTTTGTGAAAGGAGAGTCTTCAAACTCAAAAGGGAATAATTCAAATCATGTTTTTTTTCTAAAAAGACTAAAACTTTCCAATCTTTTAAACTTAAAAGCCCTTTAGCTGAGAGAATAGTTGATTTACTTAAGGAGCTCTTAAAATCTAACTCGGTAGGTCATTCTTACAACAACTACAAATACAAGAAAACCAACTATACTCCTAAACCCAAAACAGTTATGAAATGGGTTCCTAAGGTTACTTGCTTAGTTGCTCACATGGCTTTCAAAGCTTCAAGCCATTCAAAGTGGTACCTAGACAGTGGATGCTCTAGGTACATGAATGGTGACAAAGGTCTATTCACCACTCTTAGAGATATGACTGATGGATCAGTCACATTTGGTGATGGTAGCAACTGCAAGATTATTAGCCATGGTACGATTCAACTTTCTAACCTTTCTTTATTTGAGAATGTCCAATGTGTAGAAGGTTTAAAACATAACTTGTTATGCATTTCTCAAATATGCGATAAAAATCACAGTGTAAAATTTTCTAACCTAGGGTGTGAAATTTTACATAAAAATGGTTCTGTAATATTAACTGGTCGCAGAACTTCTGAAAACTGTTACATCGTAAGTGATTCTAACTCATATAACCAATCGTGTTACAAGGTTCATACCGATGAAACTGTGTTATGGCATAAATGCCTTGAACATGTATGCTACCGCAATTTTTATAGATAGAGTAAAAGAGAACTGATAAGGGGTCTACCTAAATTACAAAAAGTAGACAAAATTTGTAGTGAATGCCAGATTGACAAGTAAACTAGGAATACTCACAAAAAGGTGGACTCCAATGCCACATCAAAATAGCTTGAACTCATCCACATGTATCTTATAGACCAACCAGGACGGAGAGTCAAGGTGGAAAAAAAAACATACTAGTAATCGTGGATGATTTTACCAGATTCACTTGGGTAGCCTTCTTAAGAGATAAATTAAAAACCCTTGATGAAGTAAAAAAAGATTATTAAATAGATCCAAACAAAAAAATGTACCATCAGAATTCGATAATAACAGTTTTGAGAAATTTTGTTGCAATCAAAGAATATCACATAAATTCTCTGCACCCAAAATACCACAAAAAAAATGGAATTATTGAAAGAAAAAATAAAGTGCTTCAAGAAATGACAAATATAATATTGAATGTATAAAGCTCCCTAAAAATCTATGGGCTGAAGCTGTAAATACCGCCTGCTATATAATCTACCGGGTTTATACAAGTAAGTCAAATAATAAAATGGCTTATGAAAAGTGGGTTGATAAGAAGCCTTCTGTCAAATACTTTCGAGTTTTTGGCAGCAAGTGCTATATTTTATGTGACCGTGAAAATCTATGTAAGTTTGACACCAAAAGTGATGAAGGGATCTTTTTAGGATATGCTTTGAACAGTCGAGCGTATTGAGTATTGAATAAGAGGATTGGTGCAATTCAAGTGTCCATCAATGTGGTCATTAAAGATCACTTGAATACACCTTCCTCAAGTTCAGATAATGATGAAGTTCTCTTAATTGACAAACCAGATACTTCATCAAGTCAAAATAACTCTGAACCGAGGACTGTCAAAGATCATCCAACCACTCAAATTCTTGAAAACCCTCTCATTGGTGTGTGCACTCATAAACAACTAGAAAATATATGTAATTACGTGTGCTTTACATCTTAGATCAATCCCGCAAATGTAAAAGAAGATCTTACTGACGAAAACTGGATAATTGCAATGTAAGAAAAACTTAATCAATTTATTAGAAATGATGTTTGGTACTTAGTTTCTAGACCTAAAGATAAACATATTATTGGAACCAAGTGAATTTTTTAAAATAAGTCTGATGAACTTGGTAATATAATTCAAAACAAGGCTAGACTGGTTGTATAAGGGTACGCTCAAATTAAAGGCATCGATTGTGATGAAACCTTTGCCGCAGTAGCTGATCCTGAATCTATCAAACTATTTATATCCATTGCGTGCTTTAGAAAATTCAAAATCTATCAAATGGATGTAAAGAGTGCTTTTTTAAATGATGATGTATATGAAGAAATATATGTTGAACAACTAATAGGTTTTGAAGACCCTAAGAATACTGATCATGTCTATCGCCTAAAAATGGCTCTCTACAGTTTGAAACAAGCTCCTATAGTATGGTACAAAAAATTGACTAAGTTTTTACTAAGTCATAATTTTCTAATGGGAAGTGTTAATAAGACTCTTTTTGTTAAGAAACATAACGATTATATCTTAATAGTGTAGATCTATATTGATGATATTATTTATGGATCTACCTGTACTAAACATGACTGTTGAGTTTGCAGATCTTATGAAATCTAAATTCGAAATGAGCATGGTTGGGGAATTGAATTATTTTTCAGGGTTGCAAGTAAAACAACAACCTGATGGTATTTTTATTTCTCAAACCAAATATTCTCTGAACTTAATTAAAAACTTCAGATTTAAAAATGGTAAGAATTTTGATACTCTTATGAGTAAAACATTAAGACTCTCAAAAGACTCTATAAGTAAAAGTGTAGATCCTAAATTATATTGAAGTATGATTGGCAATTTACTTTATTTAACAGCAAGTAGACCTAATATTGCTTTTAGCGTTGGTATTTGTGCTAGATATCAATCTGAACCTAAAGAATCTCATTTAACTGCTGTTAAACGGATTATGCAATATGTCGCAAGTTCAGCTAATTTGAGTTTTTGGTATCCACATGATGCTAGTGTTCAATTGGCTGGTTATATAGATGCTGATTCGCCTGGTAATATCGATGATAAAAAACAACAAGTGGTGGTTGTTTCTATATTGAAAATTGTTTAGTTTCTTGGTTTAGCAAGAACCAAAGTTCCATGTCGCTCTAAACTACTAAGGCTGAATACATTGTAGCTAGAAATGCTTGTACTCATCTTGTATGGATGAATAGAATGTTAAGCGATTGCGGAATTATACAGGATTGAATGGTTTTATATTGTGATAATTTCAGTGCAATAAATATATCTAAAAATGTAATCCAACATTTACGAACTAAGCACATTAACATTAGATATCATTACATTCGTGAATTAGTGGAAAAAAAGACAATTTCTTTAGAATATATTCTGACCAAGAATCAACTTGCTGACATTTTCACTAAACCACTTGACAAAAACATGATTAATAAATTGAAATTTGATCTTGGAATGTGCAATTTAAATTGATTATTCATGCATTTCTATATTATAACATATATATTTGTTATTTTATTTGTTTAAATTTTAAAATTATATGAAAAATGTATGTTTTTGTGTGTACACGACCATTCGAGGACGTACTCGACCCGTCGTGGCACGACCGGTCGAGGACGTCCTATGACCTGTCGTGTAGCGCATTGGTACTTTTAATTTGGGGAAAAAAATTCATTTTTCCCTCATTTTCTCTTCTTCTCCAACAAGCTTACACCCTGAAATATCGGTGAAGACTGCTTAAGTTGAAGTAGGAATATGCCAATATGTCCTAGAGGAGGGTGAATAGGTTTTGTTAAAAATTTTATGATTGATTTAAAATCCTATTACACTAATCCTAATAACAAGCACATATTAGGATTACTCAAAAGTAACTCTATTGAATTTCAAGCCCGGTAGAGGATCCAATCACAAACTATTTAAGAAGTCAACAATATGCAAATTAATTTATGATAGATATGATTGTGTATGTGTGTGAGGTGTGATATCAAATATTCAGATATGAAAATTTTAAAGTAAATCACACAAACAAAAGAATAACAATCTCAAACACAGTCATTTTTATAGTGGTTTGACTACTTGTCTACTCCACTCCTGGTAACCGCACTCAACCCTTAAGTGTACTTGATTTCATTAAGGAGGTTCATAGCGGTTCACTTCAAACCTAAGGTTTTAAATCAGGTTCACCTTCAACCTTTATAACCTACACCTAGGCTGACTATGTATTCTTCTTGAGAAAGGTGAACACATAGCACCTAGTTTTAGGTACACTGGCTAAGGATCTACACAAGGAACCTCACTATTTATGCTTTCCACACAACGCACCCACTTTTAGGCACACTAGCCAAGGATCTTCTACAAGACCCTAACTGTTTATGCTTTTCCCAGAGTAAGGGTCAACACAACACACCCACTACGTACACTCCCGCCAGAGGCCTCCTTGAGGACTTACAAGGGTGAGAAACACCTTAGACCCAATCCTACAAAGGAATGATCAAAGGGTCCTCTGGACTCTAGATACTTATAGATAAGTGGATTAGTCTCATTCAGCATGTTGTTGAAGATATCTTTCTTTGTTGATGAAGAATCTTCTGCTTCCTTGATCCATAATGCAGATGATGTACCAATATACGGCGTCGGGTTAGGTTAAGGTTATGATGAAATCCTACTCTCAAATATTTTTCTATAAAGGAGATAGAGTGATTCTAATCATCTATGCATTAAAGGCATCCCAATTTAACGATTTTCCATTAGGGTAGTAGTTGGAGGATCCTTGAATACGGAAGTTCATTCCCTAATTTACTCTATTGAATATCAATGATAAGGGTGGATTGAAGGATGAACTCCCTTGAGAGAAAGGGCTTTGGGTATATGATCTAAGGTAAAACACTCAAAAGTACTCTCTTCTTTCTCTATAAGTAATAATAGACAAGTTCTCTTTATATAGGCACAAGGTTCCAACGGATATAAAATGGTCACATTTATGATAGAGTTCGATATCATTGAGGGGGTTCAATATTATCAAGTGTATACTCTCGATAGCATCGACAATTCACTCGATGACACAAACTCAAATGTCATACGCTTTTGAAACTTATTGCCAGCTGGTCGATGAATCGAAACATGTGTTGATGTCATTGGATTTCGAACTCTAATTTCATCGATGTGAGGTTCAATTCCTCGACATTTGAAAATGAGAGAAACTTTCTTTAAAATATTTCAAGTTTACAAGAATGATTGAGGGACCTTCGTTATCATCGGAGTTTGAATGCCGATGATATCGATAGCTGTGTCGAGGCATTGATAAATCTAAGGGATTTTTTGTTTAAGTTTGCTGGACAGTTTCTGCCCCTGTTCAATGCCATCGAAACCGTACCGATATCATTGATATTTGAATATCGATTCTATCGAGTGACCCTCGATCATATATAAACTATCTTGAAATATTCTGCTGGAAATCTTTGTGCCTATAACTGATATCATCGAGAGCCTTCCGATGTTATCAAAATTTGAACTTTGATGGTATCGAGGAGGGCTTCGATATATCGATGCACATATGATATTCTTAAGTAAAAATAGGAGCACCAAAGATCTGTCTGTCGATATTATCGAGTCACCTTCGATGGACTCGAGATTCAAATATCGATAATATCAATAGATATATCGATACATCGATAAATGCGTCTAGAGATATATGTGGTTGCTCGACACTTTTGTCCTCATTCCGATGGAATCGATTTGTCATCGAGAACATCGACAGTGCAGGTTGATCATATCGAGATGTGTATCAATAAAATCGATAAAGAAAGAAAACTTAGAGAATTTTTTATTTTTGAAAAAGTTTTCTTACTTAGAAACCCTATGATGTTCTAACTTGTTTTAAGGGTTTTATTTACTTGGTATTTTAGGACATGGGATGTGAGGCTTAGATTTACCTGTGGGGAACTTGCACACATCCGGCTGAGGTAGACACTTTGAATTGATCTTCCTATGAGGCACTACAATCTATCTAACTCAACTCTCACGATAATTGACAAATCAGGGCACTTTCAATCTCCTCCTTTGCCAATTATGTGACAAAATACCAAATCACCCTAGAATAACATCTAGACAAACACATCTTAAATTATGTATATATGTAATTTACACAATTGTACATTGTCTAATGAAACCATACACACAAGACAGTATAGCTGCTCCCCTTATCTACAGACTCCCCCTACCTTGGTGCAGCTGCTCCCCCTAACACCTGCAGCACCATACTCAAGTAGATATACATTTCCTAACGGGTTGTTTGAACTGTTCTCCCCCTTTTTGTAAGTCATTGACAAAGATAAATATAGCAATTGATATTGACTGAAGTTTGAAGTATTTCGGAGAACCGATCATCCAGTAGAGCATATAGATGTATTTAATCAAAAATAGCACGTGCATTTTAGCAGACCACAGATGCATAACAAATAATAGATAAAACAAAATAGCACATGCATCACACAACTGATAGAACAGTGAGGATAACCATGGCAGTAAAAATGTGAATTATATCCAGCCATATTCAAGATGTTCAAAAACACGAATTACCCCAGTTTGGCAGTAGTAGAACAGAAAACCATCAAAAGACTAAGTATTCCTTACTCAGAGGTTATTATACTAAAAAAAAAAAAACTTTTTAACTTTATAAGTTAGTAATGCATCACACCTATGTATGACCGAAGAGCATTCAAAAAGATATTTATGCCCTAAGCATTATAGTGAGAATCCAGGTACATGATGCATTAAGCATACTATAAAAAAAGCTTTACTGAGCTGGTAGGAGAGTCAGAATTTGTTGTGTATCATGTTGCAGAGTCGCCAACATGGATTTGATCTCCAATAGACGGAATTCACACTCATCTAGCCATTTCATCATGTAGGATCACTACAAAAAAAGGGCAAAGGCTACAGACCACGTTAGTTTTTTGCTACGGATTTAAACCATAGCTATATTTACTATGGTTTTAATTCGTAGCTAAAAAGGTGCCACACCATTAATAATTAACGGTGGTGTAAGGGGATCTATAGGGTATAAAAAAAACATGTGCTCTATCTAAGCCCTCCATCTATTTTGAAATATTATTATAGGGCATGAAAATAAAAATTAGTTAGATCGAAGGTAAAAGTGGACCACACGGAAGGAAACATGGAGATTAAATCACATGTGCATCCTATGGTGTGGTCCACTTAGGCCTTCTATCTACTTTATTTTTAAGATTATTTAATAAAATTATTTACTAAAATTAATGGATGGAATGGATAAAGAAAATACATCATGGTGGGCCCCACGGAGCCCCTTCTAGGACTGTCCATGGGTCCAACGTCGAAAAATGGGCGTGCGCTCGAAACGTAGCCCCGCCCAAAACTCTTCCCCCCCCCCCCTTTCTCTATCTCTCTCTCTCTCTCTCACTCCATTCCCTAACCCCTTCTTTCATCTTCCTCCTCTCTCTCCCTTCCCTAATCCTCTCAATCTCTCTCTTCCCAAATCATCTCTCACTCTCTCTCTCTCTCTGTGTGTGTGTGTGTGTGTGTGGCCATATCTCCAAATTTGCTCGAAGCGGTGGCAGGGAAGACGAATGGTAGTTCTTCAGTTCCATCTCCTGCTCGTCAGATCCCTCAATCTCCTCTCTAATTCTTAGGATTTCCACACCGATCGGATCCTCCCTGTAAGCTTCCTTTCGCCAAACCCTAGAACCTCCAAAAACCCTAAAAAATAAAACTCCTAAATCTCTTATTTCTCTCTCTTCCATTTCAATTTTGTAGTTCCTGACCAAAAATACCGATTTCACTGTCATCAACATCATTTGTCCGACCAGTGTTGGCAAATTGACGAACCTAAACGAGGTTTATGGATTTAGTGAGAGCTCGCCCGGTAAATCCTTTGAAAACTTCTCTGTTTTCTACTCAAATGCAGTTCCTTTGTTTTGGACTAATTGATGGTTAGGGCTATATTGATGTTATTTTAAACTAGTGATTAGAGATTTGAGTCCTTAGGTTTGATTAGAGATAAGTTTGAGCTACTCTGGCTAGCAGGAGTAGGTTTAATTTAGATTTGTTGCTTGGGAGATCTGTTGATCACCCTTTTATTTTGACAAAATATTTTTTTTAAATGATAATACAATTTATTTTTTAAAAAAGAAAAGTTGTACAAAATGTGGATTAGCAGTCAAGAACATTTCAGGGTCAGCTTGGCTCTATCATTTATTTTATTTTATTTTTATAATAAAGAAAGTGAACTTGTCTTGGCTCTAGGGAAACTGTGGTTGAATTGAGGACTTGAAAGTGTCAACCCAGTACATGGAAAGTGTCAACCAAGTACATGGATCGAACAAAAAAAAAAAAAACCCTGGTCAAGTGTTAAAGTTGTAATTTCATTTCTTAAATTTCAATTGAGCACCTGAAAGTGTCAACCAAGTACATGGAACTAAAAAGACAACCAAACATTCCATTTCCTTTTCAACTAATTTATGTGTGAACGCATTTCAATGAAATGTTGCTATCTAGGGAACTTCTACTAGATTTCTATATGAGTTCAGGGAAAAAGAAGCCTGGCCAGATAATCAATTTTCCTCATGTTCTTGTTATTATTTTTGGATAAGTTTATTTTTTGGAGGCCCATTTCTGGATTATATTTCCATAGGTCTGCATTTGGTTGGTGTTGTAGAATGATACCATCTGACACTCAGCATTTAGTACACTGTGTGCGTGTGTGTGTGTACATATATAATTGTTTGTTAGACCAACCATTGCTCTCTCTATATGCACTCTTAAATGCAGCTATAGGATATTTGAGTTGTGTCCTAGCTCGAATCCTCTTGTGTGTATTAGTTTTGATGTTGTTTGCGTCCTATTAGATGGAAGGTAAAAAAGGTTTTAAAAAAACATCAGAGTTGTGCATCAATTTGGATCTACCATGTGGATGACCTGGACCCTAGATTGGACTGTTAACAATCAGGTTCTTGTTGCGTTTATGGTAATAATTGTTGTTTTAAACCACGTACTCATTTTAATCAGGTGTGGTGTTATCAAGGGTTGATCAGATGTTGCTTTGGACTTGATTATCTATATAATCAGTCCATCTTTATATACAACTGAGATGTCCTAACGCAGGTCATGTAGATCACATGTGAAGCTCATGTTTGAATGTTGAGGCTGAATGGTTGTATGCATGTCTAGCTACCCTATTCATCTGCATCGGAGCTCTTTCTAGGTTTAATGGTGTTGAGGACTGGGTTTCTAGGTCTGTTGAATTTGAGCTGTAACAGATTTCGCCTTAACCTTCAAAGGGGAAAATAGAGAATTTTTTAGTCTTAAGATCTTATCTTCTGTTTTGCTTTACCATTCTTCCTCATTTTAACTAAAAGAAACTGTTTGAAGTATTGCTCTAATTGACAATTTTATACATTTCTGCAATGTAGTGTCTTTTGGGGATGAATGTGTAGGTGGGTGACAAGTAGAGAGGTGTGTCAAATAGAAAATGTTACAAGTAGAAGTGTGCCAAAGGGAAATGTATAACTTCATTCATTTCTAATTTCTAGGTTATAACAAAGTCCATTGTCAATTAACTGCATTTTAGTTATCATTTTACCTATTAAAACTTGAAGATGTAAAATGAGGAAGGGTGGCTAAATTTAGCTGAGGAGCATTAATTTTCAGTACCCATTATGCTTATGGACCTACTTCTGACTATGTAGTATTCCAATTTTTAATTCCACCATCAGTTGAAATCTATGTTTGGATACACTAGAAATTGCATTACAATTGTCAATCCCATAAAATGGAAATGCAATTATCTTGCTTGGCATACATATCAAGGAACTAGGCTCCACGTAACTATAGTCTGACCACTGCTTCTCATTGTTACAATTTGGTCACTCCTTTCGAAACTAGAGATCCAAATGATAATTTATTTAAATTTCATGTTGTGTGCACTATCACATTGCAGTTTTTTGCCCATGAAAGAAAACCTAAAGAGAAAGGAAATCATCAGAGAAGTGCAAGATACTATGATGAGTAGGATCAAGAAGAGGAAGAAATCTATCAAAACAGGAGAAGCCAACAATGATGAATCCTTGCAATGAATCTTGAGTGGTATGAGATTGTTCTTCTTTTTCTGGTCTATTTCTTTCTCTTTTCTTCCTTTCTTCGATTTGATTTTTTTCATATTATTCTTAAAAATGTATTTATGTATGTATTTATATGTATCTATGTATGTTTTATGCATGCATGTATGTGTGTGTATGATGCATTCAGAAGGTTGTCGAATTCTTAATTGGAAATGTGTCCAATTATTATTCGTGCAAATTATAATTCGTGCCAAGTAAGCAAATTTTTCGTGCAAATTATTATTCATGCCAAGCAAGCAAATGTGATACCATAACCAACAAATGTGATACTTCGAAAGGGAATCGGGTTAAAATTCCCCTATGCTTTCATGAAATTATCCAAAAAAATTTGCTTATTTATAACTTGAGTTGATCTAGACACCCTTCATTAGCTCTTCCCATAACCAACAAGAATCAATTATTAACGGTGTCTAGTTGCACAAAAATATCATGATATTTGGTTCAACCAAACACACCTTAAATTACAATTTAAGGTTCACTTGGACGTAAGTGCCTCACTCAAAATAGGGTGAATGTCAGATTTCAATTGATATTTTGAATTATTTCTCCTACTTAAGACATTTTTCAAATTGCTAAAAGAAATCATTTGTGTTAGTTCTTATATAGTTATGAGGACTTATGAAAACATTGATTTATGGTACTACTATTTCAACAGGGCCAATGCTCAAACAGAGAGGCTATACAACAGAGACATTTATTCATATATGTAAGTGGTAAACTAATAATAAATTAATAATTAAAAAGAAGAAGCAAGCAAAGTTATCAAATAATGCTTTTGCATGGATTTCTTTTATAGGGTAATTGTAAAATGCGTTGTACTTTTCTTAGAAATCATGTTTCAGATATTGGATACTCTTTAGTGCACATTTACTGTTTTGTTCTATTTAGAACAAAATGTTGCAAGATTAGATCTTTGATTTACTATTAATCTATTAGAGTAGGCTTAATTTTTTGTCCATGACCTTCATCTAATGATTTGGCAAGTAATGCCAGTACGCAGAAAATGAAAGAAACTATTCTCTGTTTCTGAAGAACTAAAAGCAATTCTTTTGCACAACTGCTGTCACGCCCCAAACTCGGAAACCGGGCTCACAAAATTTCCGATCGCCGAATCCAGCGCCGACAGTCTCCGTAGAACCCCATTCTCAACTCCTAGCTCCCATTCGTCAGGTTCCGATCCTGGGATGCTACGAGGAGGATTTTAAATATCAGTTTGATTCGTAATAAGCATAACTAATGGCATAACCCACAAACAACAACCAAGAACTCCATTACATTTCCACTATGATCAAAAACTTTACAAGTACAATGAGCATAAAGGGAAATACAATGGTATAGAACAAAAATTTCAAAACGCTCTGCAACGTGCTCCTACCTCAGCGCTGCTGCGATCCAACGTCACCTGCACGCAACGGTCGTGCATAAGCTTACAGAAAGCTTAGAGGGTAGTGAAAGTGTGTGCGCAAGGTAGAATATGAACATGCAATGTCAGAGTAATGCGGAATATGCAGATAGAACCATAATATCATGAGCCATACCAAGGCTATGTAATGCAAGACATGAATGGTATCGGCCATCCCAAGGCCATGCGTTGTGCAATGCAACGCAAGCATACAGATCCTCATCTATGTCCATACATCAATGCAGCTCAAAATATGGGATATCACCAGGGTCTAGTACACTCTAAACCAGATTTTCGCCACATCGCGCGCAATAAAGTAAGTGAAAAAGACCTCACTATCCGTCTGCCAATATCGGGCGCGACTCGATGATAGCGGACCCATTCCTCGAGCTGGTCAAACTCAGCCTAGCATTGCCCCCTACTCTCGAGCGGGTAAGGCCGCACCTCCTTCCAACCGACCACGACACAGTAGAGAGCGTAACCATCTGGTAATCGGCACTCAACGCTCATCTACCCATTCGGTTTAGACGTTAGAGCAACCTCTTGGTACCATAAGGGTTTAGGGACTTTCAGCCAGGGATATCTATAGTACCCCATGTAAAATAAGATTTTCGGTATCCAATCCTGCCAACCACGATGCGTCTGTGGAGGCCACGGCCCTGATGTCGCTAGGGCGTATAATAACCATGTCACACAAATGCGAAATGCATGATTCATACTATCCAATCATGCAATAGATCCTGCGCATATCGTGCGCACATGTAGGGCAACACCGCCTAACCGGGAGCCCATAAACAACCTGCCCGAAGGCATATGCTATGATCAGTCAATCCTCATATCAAGCATACATATGATGCGTATGATCATGGGTCATGAAACTGTACTAAACATGTAAATGAGTGATGAACCACCCTTACGACGTAAATGGGCCTAGACGGCCGAAACACAGCAAGTACGGCCCAGTAATGGGCCCTAAGGAGAGTCGTAATGTGGACATCCAACCAACATTACACTTGCAATGTGGACGTCAAACCAACATTGCTCCCAAGGCACGATCTTTGTAAACATAGTCTATAATGGATTTACACATTGCAATGGACCGTAGGTTCTTCCCATTGGACCTTACATATATATCAAATGGGCCATATCTTATGGGCCTTCTATTCATCAGATGGGCCACATAAATGGGTCATACCAATGGGTCTTATGTGCATTGCAATGGGTCAAAATCCGTGGGCCTTGGATTGCATCAAATGAGCTTAGTCTCATGCGTCTAATATGTAACAAATTGGCCACACCAATTGGGCCCCCACATGAACATCAAATGGGCCTCAACCCATAGGCCTTATATGAGTCAAATGGGCCTAAATCCCTAGGCCTTAAACAAATCAAATGGGCCTAACCCATGAGCTTGCATGCATATCAAAGTGGGCCTAAACCCCTAGGCCTTATATATATCAAATGGGCCTAACCCATAGGCCTTATATAATCAAATGGGTATACTTTCATGGGCTTTAAAAATGCATCAATGGGTCCAAACCCATGGGCCTCATATTACACCAGATGGCCCCATTGCATGGGCCTAAGATCCACGTCAAAGTGGGCCCCAATGGATACCCATAAATGGATCAACATGGGCCCTATACACATACTAAAGTGGGCCCACTTGAACTATAGATCTGGCTCATTTTTAGCCCAATCATAAAGATAAAAAAAATAATTAAATAAATAAATGGATAGTTTAGATGTAACACATGCATCATGGGGGGGGGGGGTCCACATGAGCTAAGGATAAGCTCATGCCTTAGCTCACAAAATGAATGGACGACTAGGATGCAACTCATACATCGTGGGTGGGTCCCATTGCCGCTGGACAGCGGGGGTGGCAGATGCATCAAGGAGGGCTCCATCGTCCGCTGGATGGTGGAGGTAACGCATCAGCAAGGTGGGCGCCACCGTCCACTGGATGGTGGACTAAGACACATGCATCATGGTGGGTCCCATGTGGGGCCCACGACACTACTCAGATGCCATCCAACCCGTTCATAAGGTCACTCGGACCTGGATGAAGGGAAAACATGAATTTCAGCTTGATCCAACACATCTGTGGGCCCCAAAAAGATTTCAATGGGAGATATTCAACTCCACTGTTTCCTGTGGTGTGCGCCGCCTGCGTTCAGGATCGAGCCGAAATTTGGAGGGGGTCCACCTGAGGAGGGGATCCACCTCATGAACGGTGTGGATCTCAACATATACATCATGGTGGGGCCCACGGCAGCAACCGTGGGTGGCCTGCACGGATGTCGTCCGCCCGCGTGATGCGCTGCAAGCAGCGCCTGCAGCGGCTCTGACGCAGAAGGCTGCTGCTCCTTCCCTTCTTCCTTTATTTTTGAAAAATCCAGGATTTTGAGGATTTTCGAAGGTGGGGTCCACATCGCCTAAATCCGCTCCGCCCATTAGTTCCCCTGGCCCAAGACGAGCCCAAAGAGTCTAGAGTTTGAATTTTTTTGATGCTTGGACAGTAAAATAAAACAAGATAATGATTTTAAATGGTAAGGGTGCAACTTTCTAATGCCATGGCCCACCAGACCTTCCAACCAGCCCCATCACTTGGCTCAATGCCTAAAGCGGGATGGGTAAGAGGATGGACGGCTTGGATCGAGAATAAACATCAAGGTGGAGCCTAAACAAGTGGGCCACCCCAAAAGTACCTTTTCCTCTTTCCCTTTTTTTTTTTTTTACAAGCAGGGACGTCCAGCATCCCAGACGCTGGACGTTCAGTCTTCTCATTGCATTGTGGTGGGCCCTGCTGAAGTGGGCCACCACTAAAGGACGATGTAGATACAATATTTCAGGTGGGCCCCACTTGAAGAACACTTGGACACAATGCCAAAAGGTGGGTTCCATTCAAGTGGGCCACACAATCCCATTGCATAGAAATAAAATAAAATAAAATAAATCAAAGAGAGAGAGAGACATGGAGAGTGGGACACGCCTTGTGATGGAGGGACCCCGACACTATGGGCCCTCCCTTGCAATAAATCATACAACAAGTGGGTCATTTAGCATAAGGGACCATCAAAACTTAAAATCAACGGTGGGAATCCTTTCCCCACCAATATGGATGGTCTAGATGACCTTTCTAAATGAAATAAACATCATGATGGGGTCCATGGAGAATGGCCCCATCATAGAATGATCATGATGATCCAAGTGGTCCATCGGTCACAACTTAGGGTCCCAAGTGAGATCCACACCATTGATCGGTGGGCCTCACTTGGCACATCATAAAAAAATAATAAAAACTAGAATGATCTAGCACCCACCGCCCGATCTTCTTGCTCCTAGGAGTTCCTTGGCACCTTAGCTTAGTTTTCAACGGTTAAGATGAGGAATGGAGGGTTGAGATGGGAGATCCCATCTTGGGATGAAGAGGTGGGCCACACTTGGAGTTTAGGGAGCTTGGAGAATTCCATACGTATGGAGTCTTGGAACTCTTTTGTTGCTTGAAAATTTGAAATGAGAAAGAGAGAAAGAGAGAGAGTGATGTAAGGGAGAGAGAGAGAGAGAGAGTGATGGATGGATGTGGTGAGTGGTGGTTGTGTAAGAAAATATTGACTTTTGAGGCTTTTGTGTAAGAGAGGTATGTACCAATCTGCCAATCTACCTGACCCTCAGATGCCGCCTCAGCCATATAACTCTGTAACGACTCATCAGCCTGCTGAGCCTCGATCACCCTAGCGACAAGAGAGGGTTGAATCGACAAGCTCGATAACTGTACAATGGAAGACTGCAGGCCGAACTCAAAATCGTACGCCGCGATATCTTCAACTATCCGCCACTCCTGAATCATCGTATGCGCCACTAGGCCTCGTGGCTGACGGCTGAGGGCATCTGTCACCACGTTCGCCTTGTCCGGGTGGTACTGGAGATCAAAATCATAGTCTTTCAGGAGCTCCATCCAGCACCTCTGTCTCATATTCAACTCAGACTGCGAGAAGAGGTACTTCAAGCTCTTGTGATCAGAGAAGAGCTCGAACCTAACCCCATAAAGGTAGTGCCTCCACACCTTCAGTGCGAAGACAACTGCAGCCAGCTCTAAGTCATGTGTAGGGTAGTTCAGCTAATGGACCTTGATCTGACGAGACACAAAGGCTACTGGTCTCCCGTGCTGCATCAGGACAGTACCCAAACTAATATGCGAGGCATCGGTGAATACAATAAAATCGTCACTCCCAGAGGGAAGAGTGAGGACAGGAGCAGACGTCAGACGGTCCTTCAACTCCATAAATGCTCGCTCGCAGGCGTCACTCCAAATAAACTCTGCACCCTTCCGAGTCAACCTGGTCAGCGGAGCTACAATACGAGAAAAGCCCTCGATGAAACGTCGGTAATAGCCCGCCAAACCAAGGAAACTATGGATCTCTGTCGCAGTCATGGGCTGGCCCCACTGACGCACTGCCTCGACCTTCGAGGGGTCCACTGCGACACCCTCCCTCGTCACCACGTGACCGAGAAACTTCACCTCCTCCTGTCAGAACTCGCACTTCTCCAGCTTCGCATACAGCTGGTGTGCGTGGAGGGTCTGCAAAGTAATCTCCAAGTGCTACTCATGCTCCTCACGGGTCCTCGAGTAGATCAGAATATCGTCGATGAAGACTACAACAAACTGATCCAGATATGGGCGGAAGACCTCGTTCATCAGCTGCATGAAGACTGCGGGTGCATTGGTCAGTCCGAAGGACATGACCTGAAACTCAAAATGACCGTAACACGTCCTGAATGCCGTCTTCGGAATGTCCTCTTCTCGGACCCGAATCTGATGATAACCGGAACGCAGGTCAATCTTCGAAAAGAACTGTGCACCCTGCAGCTGGTCAAACAAATCATCAATCCTAGGGAGCGGGTACTTGTTCTTGATTGTGACTTTGTTGAGCTCGTGATAGTTAACACAAAGCCTCAACGATCCATTCTTCTTCTTCACGAAGAGTACCGGCGCTCCCCACGGAGAACTGCTCGGACGGATAAAGCCCAACTCACGCAACTCGTCCAACTGCTTCTGCAGTTCCCGTAACTCTAACGGTGCCATACGATACGGGGCCTTCGAAATAGGCGCGATACCGGGCACGAGATCGATCTGGAACACGGTGAGTCGACGAGGCGGTAATCCCGGAATCTCCTGGAATACATCAGGAAAATTGCATACTATGGATAAATGGTCGATGCAAGCGGCAACAGGCTCCTCTATGGCGTAAGATATAAAATAAGACAACTGATCTCCTCTGGCTTCTGCAACGAATTGAAACTGTGGCACGCCGGGTATACAGAATGTGACGGTCCTCGCGGCGCAGTCCAAAATAGCATAATACTCAGCGAGTCAATCCATGCCCAGGATGACGTCGAACTCGGACATCGGCAAAATGAACAGATCGGCAGGCAGAAAGGTATCCCCAACTAGAATGGGACAAGACGAACAAAATCGTCCCAACGCTGCAGTCCTCCCCAAGGGAGTCGATACTGATAGGCCCTCATCAGCAGACTCTAACGGTAAGCCAGCTGATCGACAGAAGCTCTCGGCCACAAAAGAGTGTGATGCACCTGAATCAAACAGCACTCGTGCAATGCATGGAGAAACTGGAAGTATACCCTCAACAACTCCTCCAGAAGACTGAGGGTCCTGTTGAGCTGCATAAAACCTAGCCTGAGCGGGCTGGGGAGGTGCCTGTCCTCTCTGAGCGTGCTGCTGCTGCTGATGGGGTCGTTGAGGCGGTCGAAATTGCTGCCTCTGCTGCTGAGGCCTCTGAGGCTGGTGCTGATGCTGATGCTGCTGCTGAGGTGGCCTTGGTGGTGGAGGCTGTTGTCGCTGCTGCTGTGGGGGTCTCTGCTGTTGCGGTGGAGGTCTCTGCTGCTGTGAACCTCTCTGCTGCTGCTGGGGGCTGGGACACTCCCATGAACGGTGTCCCGTCGCACCGCACCTGAAGCAAGTGCTGGTGAACTGCCTCTGAGGTGGTGGTGGAGGTGCTGCTGGTGCTGATGGTGCTCGAAAGGCTGGGTGACCTGTACGCCTCTGCTGCTGTGGTCGACGCTGCTGGGAATCACTGGAAGAAGCCTGCCTCTTTCGGTCTCTCCTCTGACCACGATCAGACTGAGAACCGGCCCACTCAGTCTCATAAATCTGAGCTCTCCGCACTACTTCCTGGAAAGTAGGGAGCTCATGCCCAATAACACGATCTCGAAGGCCGTAACGTAAGCCGTGTTCGAAACGGCGGGCCTTCCACCCCTCGTCATCAACCATATAAGGTGCAAATCTCGAGAGTGCTACGAAACGGGCCGCGTACTGCGCCACAGTCATGTCTCCCTGCACCAGAGTCTCGAACTCTAAGTTTCGCTGACGACGGATATGGTCGGGGAAGTACTGCTCCTCGAATCGGTCAACAAAGTCCTCCCATGTCCAGACATACTCAGGTCCTACAACACGGGTAACAGAGGTCCACCAATACTCGGCCTCACCCTGGAAGAGAAATACAGCTAACCGGACGCGCTGCTCAGTCTTACATGACATGGTATCGAAGATCTTCTCCACATCGAAGCGTCATCTCTCTACTGCAGTCGGATCTGGCTCGCCCTGGAAACGTGGGGGATCAAGCCGTCTAAACTCACGAAGTAAGGCGCTCGCGCGCTCCTGCTCTGCCTGAGCTGGTGAAACAACTGGGCGTCTGCCCTATCCCTGGAGTGCGGCTGTCGCAGCCTGTAACATCTGCTGTAACTGAGAGGCACTCATAGTCACGGTCGGCTCCTCATCAGCCTCAGGTGGAGGAATGTCATCCTCAGGAAAAGAAGCAGGGATCTCTGAGGGTGAAACGGGAGACCTAGGGGGTAAAGCTGGAGCCTCTGATGGTGAAGCGGAATCCTCAGGTGGTGGTACAGGAGTCGATCGGGTAACTCTCCCAGGCGCCATGTCCTACAGGAAAGAGCGAATGCGCTTATCAACTTCAAAACTCTTGAAGGTACGCACGTTAACGGTCTGTATTGGAGGGTCGCGAGGCTACCCGAACTTCGGGACTTAGTCATTCCATAATCATAGCAGACATGTAATGTTGTTCTCGGTTATTCCCAAGTTATGCTCTGATACCAACTTCAGTCACGCCCCAAACTCGAAAATCGGGCTCACAAAATTCTCGATCGCCGAATCCGGCGCCGACAGCCTTCGTAGAACCCCATTCTCGACTCCTAGCTCTCATTCGCCAGGTTCCGATCCTGGGATGGTACGAGGAGGATTTTAAATATTAGTTTGATTCGTAATAAGCATAACCAAAGGCATAACCCACAAACAACAACCAAGAACTCCATTACATTTCCACTATAATCAAAAACTTTACAAGTACAATGAGTATAAATGGAAATACAATGGTAAAGAATAAAAACTCTAAAACGCTTTGCAACGTGCTCCTGCCTCAGCGCTGCTACGATCCAACGTCACTTGCACGCAACG
Source organism: Magnolia kwangsiensis (assembly GCA_037074715.1). Taxonomy (NCBI): domain Eukaryota; kingdom Viridiplantae; phylum Streptophyta; class Magnoliopsida; order Magnoliales; family Magnoliaceae; genus Magnolia; species Magnolia kwangsiensis. The sequence continues at coordinate 71,034,884 of CM073587.1, forward strand.
GTCGTGCATAAGCTTACAGAAAGCTTAGAGGGTGGTGAAAGTGTGTGCGCAAGGTAGAATATGAACATGCAATGTCAGAGTAATACGGAATATGTAGATAGAACCATAATATCATGAGCCGTACCAAGGCTATGCAATGCAAGACATGAATGGTATTGGCCATTCCAAGGCCATGCGATGTGCAATGCAACTCAAGCATACAGATCCTCATCTATGTCCATACATCAATGCAGCTCAAAATATGGGATATCACTGGGGTCTAGTACACTGTAAACCAGATTGCCGCCACATCGCGCGTAATAAGGTAAGTGGAAAAGACCTCACTATCCGTCTGCCAATATCGGGCGCGACTCGATGATAGCGGACTCATTCCTCGAGCTGGTCAAACTCAGCCTAGCATTGCCCCCTACTCTCGGGTGGATAAGGCTGCACTCCCTTCCAACCAACCACGACACAGTGGAGAGCGTAACCGTCTGGTAATCGGCACTCAACGCTCATCTACCCACTCGGTCTAGACGTTGGAGCAACCTCTTGGTACCATAAGGGTTTAGGGACTTTCACCCAGGGATATCTATAGTACCCCATGTAAAACAAGATTTTCGGTATCCAATCCTGCCAACCATAATGCATCTGTGGAGGCTACGGCCCTGATGTCGTTAGGACATATAATAACCATGTCACACAAATGCAAAATGCATGATTCACGCTATCCAGTCATGCAATAGATCCTGCGCATATCGTGCGTACATGTAGGGCAACACCACCTAACCGGGAACCCATAAACAACCTGTCCAAAGGCATATGCTATGATCAGTCAATCCTCATATCAAGCATACATATGATGCATATGATCATAGGTCATGAAACTGTACTAAACATGTAAATGAGTGATGAACCACCCTAACGACGTAGATGGACCTAGACGACCGAAACACAGTAAGTACAGCCCAGTAATGGGCCCTAAGGAGAGTCGTAATGTGGACATCCAACCAACATTACACTCGCAATGTGGACGTCAAACCAACATTGCTCCCAAGGCACGATCTTTGTAAACATCAGTACTTAGTCTGTAATGGATTTACACATTGCAATGGACCGTAGGCTCTTCCCATTGGACCTTACATATATATCAAATGGGTCATATCTTATGGGCCTTCTATTCATCAGATGGGCCACATAAATGGGTCATACCAATGGGTCTTATGTGCATTGCAATGGGTCAAAATCCGTGGGCCTTGGATTGTATCAAATGAGCTTAGTCTCATGCGTCTAATATGTAACAAATTGGCCACACCAATTGGGCCCCCACATGAACATCAAATGGGCCTCAACCCATAGGCCTTATATGAGTCAAATGGGCCTAAATCCCTAGGCCCTAAAAAAATCAAATAGACCTAACCCATGAGCTTGCATGCATATCAAAGTGGGCCTAAACCCCTAGGCCTTGTATATATCAAATGGGCCTAACCCATAGGCCTTATATAATCAAATGGGTATACTTTCATGGGCTTTAAAAACGCATCAATGGGTCCAAACCCATGGGCCTCATATTACACCAGATGGCCCCATTGCATGGGCCTAAGATCCACGTCAAAGTGGGCCCCAATGGATACCCATAAATGGATCAACATGGGCCCTATACACATACTAAAGTGGGTCCACTTGAACTATAGATCTAGCTCATTTTTAGCCCAATCATAAAGATAAAAAAAAATAATTAAATAAATAAATGGATAGTTTAGATGTAACACATGCATCATGGTGGGGGAGTCCACATGAGCTAAGGATAAGCTCATACCTTAGCTCACAAAATGAATGGACGGCTAGGATGCAACTCATACATCGTGGGTGGGTCCCATTGCCGCTGGCCAGCGCGGGTGGCAGATGCATCAAGGAGGGCTCCACCGTCCGCTGGACGGTGGAGGTAACGCATCGGCAAGGTGGGCGCCACCATCCACTGGACGGTGGACTAAGACACATGCATCATGGTGGGTCCCATGTGGGGCCCACGGCACTACTCAGATGCTATCCAACCCGTTCATAAGGTCACTCGGACCTGGATGAAGGGAAAACATGAATTTCAGCTTGATCCAACACATCTGTGGGCCCCAAAAAGATTTCAATGGAGATATTCAACTCCACTATTTCCTGTGGTGTGGGCCGCCTGCGTTCAGGATCGAGCCAAAATTTGGAGGGGGTCCACCTGAGGAGGGGACCCACCTCATGAACGGTGTGGATCTCAACATATACATCATGGTGGGGCCCACGGCAGCAGCCGTGGGTGGCCTGCACGGAAGCCGTCCGCCCGCGTGACGCTGCCTGCAGCGGCTCCAATGCAGAAGGCTACTGCTCCTTCCCTTCTTCCTTTATTTTTGAAAAATTCAGGATTTTGATGATTTTCGAAGGTGGGGTCCACATCGCCTAAATCCGCTCCGTCCATTAGTTCCCCTGGCCCAAGACGAGCCCAAAGAGTCTAGAGTTTGAATTTTTTTGATGCTTAGACAGTAAAATAAAACAAGATAATGATTTTGAATGGTAAGGGTGCAACTTTCTAATGTCATGGCCCACCAGACCTTCCAACCAGCCCCATCACTTGGCTCAACGCCTAAAATGGGATGGGTAAGAGGATGGACGGCTTGGATCGAGAATAAACATCAAGGTGGAGCCTAAACAAGTGGGCCACCCCAAAAGTACCTTTTCCTCTTTCCCTTTTTTTTTTTACAAGCCGGGATGTCCAGTATCCCAGACGCTGGACGTTCAGTCTTCTCATTGCATTGTGGTGGGCCCTGCTGAAGTGGGCCACCACTAAAGGATGATGTAGATACAATATTTCAGGTGGGCCCCACTTGAAGAACACTTGAACACAATGCCAAAAGGTGGGTTCCATTCAAGTGGGCCACACAATCCCATTGCATAGAAGTAAAATAAAATAAAATAAAATAAAAGAAATCAAAGAGAGAGAGACATGGAGAGTGGGACACGCCTTGTGATGGAGGGACCCCGACACTATGGGCCCTCCCTTGCAATAAATCATACAACAAGTGGATCATTTAGCATAAGGGACCATCAAAACTTAAAATCAACGGTGGGGATCCTTTCTCCACTAATATGGATGGTCTAAATGACCTTTCTAATTGAAATAAACATCATGATGGGGTCCATGGAGAATGGCCCCATCATGGAATGATCATGATGATCCAAGTGGTCCATCGGCCACAACTTAGGGTCCCAAGTGAGATCCACACCATTGATCGGTGGGCCTCACTTGGCACATCATAAAAAATAAGAAAAACTAGAATAATCTAGCACCCACCGTCCGATCTTCTTGCTCCTAGGAGTTCCTTGGCACCTTAGCTTAGTTTTCAACGGTTAAGATGAGGAATGGAGGGTTGAGATGGGAGATCTTGGGATGAAGAGGTGGGCCACACTTGGAGTTTAGGGAGCTTGGAGAATTCCATACATATGGAGTCTTGGAACTCTTTTGTTGCTTGGAAATTTGAAATGAGAAAGAGAAAGAGAGAGAGTGATGTAAGGGAGAGAGAGAGAGAGAGAGAGTGATGGATGGATGTGGTGAGTGATGGTTGTGTAAGAAAATATTGACTTTTGAGGCTTTTGTGTAAGAGAGGTATGGGTGGTGAAGACTTTTGTGGCTTTTTGTGTAAGAGAGGTATGGTTTTGGGAGACTTTTGTGGTTGCTTAGGAAAAGTGAATAAAGTGATGTGTACTTGACATGTGATGGCTTGATGGATTGATTGATTGATGAGATTGATGTGATTGATGTGACACATCGTAGAGATTCTCTTGAGTTTCGCAACGCGCGGCGTTTTCTCGCACCGAACGTTGGCCCACATCTCTTGACCAGGGTATCGCCTTGGCGCGCAAGTCGCGGTATCGGAACCGCAACGACGGCGCGGTCGCTATGGTATTGGTCTCGGGTTGAGTCGACTCGGGTTGTCGGTACATGAATCAAGGTCGCGCGTCGATATCGATTAAGGGTCGAAGGTTGCCGAAATTCGACCGGTAAGACCACGGAAGTCTACGGAAAGGTACGGATCAAGATACGGGTCTTACAACTGCATTGGTAGCCTGATTGGTAACTCAGGTGTGCCACACAAAAGGGGACAATGGGATACCATGGATGTCCCCAATGTCTTTATTCATCAAAATTTTGAAATCAATGTTTTGAATGACCAACAACATGCTCGCGCGGGCCACCATTGCCGGTCCGGCGCGCCACACTAGCGTCCGAAGGAAATCCCCTGCCCGGCTAGCATTCCCAAATGCCTGAGGACGATCAATGGTTAGAAGGAGGATTAGTTCTCTAGCACTAACTGCAGCCCCAACCAGATGGACCAAATCCGGGGCGTTTTCACCCAATAGGGAAGGCTTTCATGTTCTAAATGCGCAGGGTCTCACCATTCTTCCCAACATCGGCTTTAGCCTTTTTGTGGCCAATGTGCCTTTCGACTGTTCGATGAAAGACCTGACAGAAATATTCAAGCGTTATGGTCGACTTATTGATGTGTATGCCCCAACATTCCCTGGATCGACGAAGCCGAGAGGGTATGCTTTTGTCAGATTCAGATATGAGTAGGACGCTAATTCGGCTATGGATATTCTTGTTGGAAAAAGGATAGATAGGCGAGTAGTTACCGTTAGATGGGCTAAACCCAGATATAAGAAGCGCCTTGAGTTTCAAAGAAAATGGATTCTTGATCAAGTACCACACCAGGCCACAAATCAGCCTGCATTTCAGCACCCCCATTACTCTTTTGCAAATGCAGTCGCGAGTAAACCGAAGGAGAAATCGAAGCCCTCGGTCCGGGATGCTGATATCATTACGATCGTGGACCCAGGTGCAGTAGTGAACAAGGTGAAGGATCTTCAGCTGGGACTAATGGGTACTACAGAAAACCCTAATGTGTCGATTATGCGACTGATCGAATCCATCAGAGCATTGAGGTTCGTGGCGTCGACAATTGATATTGTGAAAATGACTCCCACCAAGTTCCTAATAACCCTTAAATCCAAACGGGAGTTGACAGATTTCCTTAACAATTCGCAGCTCTACAGGAAGATGGGCCTCATTGCGATCTCTAAATAGTCCCCGAAGGACGTCTTCGGAAATGATGGAACATGGCTCAGACTGTTTGGTATCCCGACCCATGCTTGGATGGAGTCGACCATTTTCGACTTGGGAAATTACTTCGGTAAGGTTCTCCAAGTAGATCCTATCAGCAGCTATGGTTTGTTTCAGGTCTTCGCTCGTATTAAGGTGGTCCTCCATCCAGGGATGAATCTGCACAGGGTTCTCAACCTTCAAGTCGAAGGCAAAAGTTTCCCGATTCACGCAGCAACAGAATACTCTGTGGTTTCTGTTCTTACTAAGCCAGTTAACAATCATGAGAGCACTAGAGATTGGGTGGAAAGGAGATGCATCTTCAGCAAACAACGGTCTATCGAGTGGGCCAGCTTGGAACCTACTTTGCCTACCAAGTGTTTGTGAGAATGCCGGGCTGGCTGGATCAGCGCCTGCCCATCCCCCAACCAGTACAAACAGTGCAGGTGTACTTTACTTGGACTCCCCAGATGCTTATGCAAATGTTGTTATTGTTCCTAACCCGCTCTATGTCACTGGTGAGCCTCGTGCCCAGCCTTCCCCTCCTGATACGGATCGACATCTCATCCAGAGCCCGTCCTAATTACAGATGTGCAGTCGTCAATCCCATATGGATACAATGCATCCCAATCTCTTGGTCCCCTATGCCCCTATGACCAGCCCCACTCTCATTTCTAACCAGGGTTCCAACTATCTCAAGTCGCTAAGAACTGCCACCTCATCTATGGTAATGCCACAAATCCTACCTAGGCAATCAACTTCCCTGGACACCGGTTTCCAAGTTCATGGCCAACAGTCCCAAAAGCCCGTCTCCAAGGACCACTTCAGTACACTAGTAGTGACACCAGAGGACAGACCCCCTGATAAAGACAACCATATGGCATGCAGCAACCAGCGTAGATCGGAGCTCATCGTCGACCTGTCCCCTTTCTTCTCAACTACCCAAGGCGAGGATGCTGATCAGAGATCTGAGCTCCGGGAAAACAGATTTCTCAGGTTGAATTGCACCTCCACTGCTATAGATCCAAATGTCCAGCATGTTGATACTCTCAGACTGGATATCGTTCCTACTCCTGTAAATATATAGGCACAACAGGCCGGATCATACCCCTTATTTTCAACATTTCCGCACATGCAAGAAGTGGAATAAGGTGGTCCTCCCATGGAGAAGGTAACAACCACCATACTCAGGAGACCCAGGATTCACTACACGAAGGGCGACTGGGAATCCAGACTCCGCAAACTCAAGAAAAGGGCCATCAACTCTGGTTGTATTACAAATGGATTAGATCCTAGTGTGGAATGCCCGAGGTATTGACTATCAGTGGTCGATTCGAACAATTAGAAGAATTATCGGAAAGCACAAGCCTGGGATTGTATCCATCCTCGAGCCGATGCTTAGGGATGAAAAGAGAGTAGGCGTTGGCCAATTGTTGGGCTTTCACTCCTCTTACTCTAATTGGAGTGCTGGTGGAAAGATCTGGGTGTTCCTAGCCTCGCATTTAACATTCTCGATCTCCAGTATATCCAGCCAATTTCTGTCAATTTCAATTGTGGGGCAGAATGGCATACCGGCCGTCTTCATCTCCCTAGTGTATGCCAGCTGTGCCTGAATTAGTAGAGGACTCCTTTGGAATGACTTGGCAACTCAATCCTCAACAGTGTAAGGCCCATGTGCAGTATGTGGAGATTTCAATGCTATGGTCCATGTTTCGGAGAGAAGAAGCCACAGGGTCCCGGACAGACTGAGCTCTGAGGAGTTCGCTGAAGCTATTAACAATGCAGGGTTGATCGATGTGGGATTCTTGGGGGGCCGTTTCACGTGGTCCAACAATCAGGCAGGTTTGGGTAAGGCTGGAAAGGGTACTTATAAATGTTGTTTGGGCTTCCACTTTCTCTCAGTTTCAGGTGCAACATCTCCCCGTCTCAACTCCGACCACGCTCCTCTGCTTCTCTTCTTCCTGTTGTAAACTTCCACTGAGCCGATGCCAATCAAATTCTAGAGAATGTGGGCCCATCACTAGTCCTTTCTTCAGGTGGTCAAGTTAGCATGGAACCAGGTAGATTCTAACCACCCTATGTTCAATATTATTGCCAAGTTAAAATCTGTAAAGCAGGCTCTTAAGTCTTGGAACAAGGACTGCTTTGGGAACATTCACAACCAGGTGCATCAAGCAGAATAGGAGTTAATTCAGATTGAGCAGGAGTTGTTGAACCCTAAGCTGAGCCCGGGCTAGGAAACCTAACTCTAGTCGAAGTTCACTGTGGCTTCTTCCGATCTCAGCCAGACAAAGTTATCCCAAGAGATCTTTTGGAGACAGAAGTCCCAGATTAGCTGGTTGAAAGAGGGAGACAAGAATACGACCTTCTTCCACGTGATTGCATCGGAGAGACATCGCCGGTCGGTTATTAGCAGCATTTGAACTTTCACGGGGTAACTGTTAGAGGACCAGGCCCAGCTGCCCATTTCCACAAGCAGCTGTTTGCGGGGGAGCGTTCAGCGGACTCCCAGCTCCTACATGTGATTCCTATGCTGGTGTCCCAGGAAGACAACGAGATGCTCTTAGCCCCCTGTCTAGTGAGGAGGTCCATTGTGCGGTCCAAGCAATCCCCGCTGATGGGCCCCCCATCTCGGATGGCTTCTCTGGGGCTTTCTTCTCCACATGCTGGGAAATTATTACTATGGACATCCACAAGGTGGTGGTGTTCTTCTTCCAAGGGGGGAGGCTACCAAGGGCAATGACTGCCTCACTGATCTGCTTGTTACCCAAGATCCCCTCTCTCAAGGGTTTTTTGGACTTCCGCCCGATAAGTCTTTGCAATTGTGTCTATAAAAGCCTTTCCAAGATCATTGCTGCTAGGCTGACTAAAATACTACTGTCCATCATATCCCTTATGCAAGGGGCCTTCATCCAAGGGAGAGCGATCTCGGAAAATATCGCTTCAGCTCAGGAGCTTTACAAAGAGATTAACAGAAAGGTTAGGGGTGGGAACATTGTCCTAAAGCTCGATATGGGGAAGGCTTATAACAGGGTGGAGTGGGGTTTTCTAAAGCAAGTTCTACGCCATTTCTGGTTTAGCCAGGGGTGGGTTGAGTTGGTGGAAAAATGTTGGGACAACTGTTGGTTTTTTGTCCTTGTAAATGGTGTTACGATAGGTTTCTTTAAATCTACCCGCAGTCTCAGGCAAGGGGACCCATTGTCCTCGGCTCTCTTCATCATTTCCACAGAAGTTCTGAGCAAGGGACTAAAAAGACTAGTTGAACGGGGTTTTTCCCAACCTTTCAAGCTCATGAGAGGATGCCCCTTACTCTCCCACCTTCTGTACACAGACAACACTTTGCTCTTCATGAATGGTAGCTTGGCATCCCTCACGGCCTCCAAAGCCTTCCTAACCGAGTATCAGGCAGCTTCGAGCCAAGTTATCAACCTTCACAAGAGCAGCTTTTTTAGCTCTAACAGTATTTCTTCCGTCAGAATCTGGGCCATTGAGAGGCTGCTCGGGATTAGTCACTCCTCCACCCTTTCCTACCTTGGTGTCCCCATCATGGCTAGGAGACTATTGCTGAGTGATTTTCAGCCTTTAATTGATAAGGTGGATAATCACATCAGGGGTTGGCAGTCGAGGTTCCTCTCTCAGGCAGGCAGAGTCGTTCTGATTAAGCATGTCCTCCCCTCATTTCCTGTGCATACTTTATTTGCCATTCACCTACCGGTCCAGGTTTTATCAATGCTTGAGAAGCGGTTTGCAAACTTTTATTTGGGCTGGGATGCTAGGAAAAAGAAGCTTCACTAGAAGACTTGGCAGACCGTCGCTTGCCCGCACGATGAAGGAGGGTTGGGTATCAGGAAGCTGGCTGAGGTCATGTTGGCCTTTCATCTCAAAATGGCATGGAATATCATTTTCAATAGGGGGCTCAGCTTGTGGGGTTCGTACATGGCTACCAGATATGCACAAGACTTGGCCAGCCAGGGCCACGCATCTAGCCACCCTTCCCAGCTTAGGAAAAAGACCCTGCGGCTCAAAAATTTTCCGGAGTCCCATGTCCGTTAGTGTATTGGTGACGACAACAACAACCTCTGGTCTATTAATTGGATAGGCCTGGGCCCATTGCAGGCTCTGTCTCTGACCCAAATCCCACCTCACTTGCTTGATCTTTGAGTGAATCAGCTGTTGGGCAGCAACGGACCCCTGCCCCCTTCCACGATGCTTACACTCCTCCCTCAAAACTTCATAGATCACATCTTCCATGAGGATTTCTGCCTGTCGTAAGGGTCGGATTCCCCTTTTTGGCCTCATTCCCCATTTGAGGCCTTCTCCGTTAGCTCAGCTTGGAGCGTTAGTAGGTCTGGTGAGCCCCATCGGTGTTAGGCCAGGTGCGTCTGACATGGGAGAATGCCACCGAGAATCTCTAATTTTCTGTGCAGGGCTTTGAATAATGCCATCCTAGTGGACAGTCCAGTCCAGTCCCGTGGTATTCCCCTGGTGTCATAATGTGTTTGTTGTCGGGACACTCTTGCGGAGAGATACGAGGTTGAGACCCTTCCCCATCTCCTTCTTGAGAGCGGGCTGGCGATGTGCGTCTGGAATCTTATTGGGTCTTGCTTCGACATCAATGTTCTGCCGGCCACCTCCCTAGAAGCTAGGTTAGCCCAATGGTGTGGTGCTCATCCAAACACCTCCTTCTCGCTACTACTGCACAGGATAGCTCCGGGTGTGATGTTGTGGGTGATTTGGAAGGCCAAAACCTCTACTCATTATAATAGCTAGCCGATTTCCATACATGCTAGTTCGGCCCATCAATCATGGTGGATCTCCGCCATTTTCGGCATGGCCTTTTCTCTACTGGGGATCGTTAATGGTCTGAGCTTCCCCCGTCATTCGGGTAGATCGTTGAAAGGGGCACATCCTGTGGTCGTGAAATGGGCTAAACCTCCTTCTGGGTGGGTAAAGGTAAATGTGGACGGGTCTTCCAGGGGAAACTCGGGTATCTCTAGAGGTGCCGGAGTTTGTAGAGATGAAAAAGGAGATATCTTATTTGCTTTTGCATCTAGTTATGAGGAGGGAATGAACACCTATGCGAAGCTTCATGCAGTTTTGGACGGGATTTTTTCTTGCATTTCTAAAGGGTTCCCTAGGGTGGTGGTCGAGTCAGACTCACAGTTGGTGATTGCCATGTTAACTGGCAGGGTTAACCTGGGCTGAAAATGGAAGAGCTGGATTTTGAGGATTGAGGCACTTAGACTGGGTACACAGATTATCTTGTCGCATATTTTCAAGGAAGGTAATGCTCCTACGGATGCTTTAGCTCGCTTGGGCAGCAAAAGCCAAGCTCCCCGCCTTTTTGATGTGCTTACGGACCTTCCCTATTAGATTAGAGGTCTCCTTCTGTTTGATAAGGTCGGCCTGGGGGCTATCCGTCTTTCCTAGAGTGGCTAGTTTGTTTCTTTTGGGTTTCCTTACGATAGGTGTCCCCTGGTTTTTTCTCCTGGGGATGCCCAAATGTAATTTTCTCCCTCATCAATGAAATACCATCACAGATTTTTTTTATTTTTTTAAAAGGTATTATGAAGGGGGGATTTCATCAGTATACATGTGGAAAGACAATGAAAACTTTGTGTCTTGCTTCCTAATAAAGAAAGGTCCGTTTTTCAATAAAGAATGCATGTCCTTTTATTTTATATATATATATATATATATATATATATATATATATATATGAATGCACTGATTTGTGATGGTTGTTGGGGATGAAGATGGCTTAAAGTCCGGGTATGGCCGAAGAAGTTATTTGCAAGAAGGTGCATGGGATGTTATTCATGTTATTGAAGTAAGCTATATTTGATTGTGGCCTTGTCCATTCTAATTTCAAAGTTCTTATGCATGCATAGTACTTCCCTTTCCATGATTATCATGACAGATGATCTTCTTTAATTTTCCTTTGGTTCGTTGGGTTTTTTTTTTTTTTTGTTGATGGAGCAGACCCGGATGTGCGTCGGAGCTATCTGGATGTTGAACAGGGGTCCCTGGAAGGTGGGAACCGCTGTTATGATCATGATAAAGTTTTTCATTTCCTATGGACAATATTAAAGTGTCCTGGCCATTTGGATAGGCTGTGTTTATGTATTTGCTCAAAATTAATGGAGCAGACCTGTATGTGCATCGGACCTATCCGGATGAGCGGGAGTCCCTGAAAGGTGGGAACCACTGTTATGACCATGATGAAGCTGTCTATTTCCTATGGACAGCATTGGAGGGGCCTGACCATTTGGATAGTCGTGTTTATGTAATTGCTCGAAATTAATGGAGCAGACCTGGATGTACGTCGGAGCTATCCGAATGATCGGGGGTCCATGGAAGCTGGGAACCACTATTATGATCATGATAAAGCTGTCCATTTCTTATGGACAACATTGGAGGGGCCTAGCCATTTATATAGGCCGTGTTTATATCTGTATTTTCAGGTACCACACCCTTAACCTAAACCATACCCTAAACCTATAACCTAAACTTATTCTCAATTCCCTAAAGCTATAACCTATAACCTATAACCTAAACCTAACCCTAAACCAAAACCTATAACCTAAACATAAACCTAAACATAAACCTAAACCTAAACCCATAACTTATACCTATAACCTTAACCTAAACTATAACCTTAACCTATAACCTATACTTATAAGGTTAACCTAAACTTATAACCTTAACCTAAATCTATTCTCAAATCCCAAAATGTAAACTTATAACCTAAACCTAGACCTTAACCTAAACCTAAACCTATACTTATAACCTATAACCTAAACTTTAACCTATAACTAAACCTTAATTACATATAAACTAAACCTATAACTTATAACCTATAACCTATAACCTAAACCTATACTTAACCTTAACCTATAACCTAAACGAAAACCTATAACCTATAACTTAAAACCCAAACCCAAACCTAAATCTGATTCCGAACCTGAACCCGATTTCCTAAACCTAAACCTTAACCTATAACTTATACTTATAACCTTAACCTAAACTTATTCTCAAATCCTAAAACCTATACTTATAACCTAAACCTAGACCTTAACCTAAACATAAACCTATACTTATAACCTATAACCTCAACCTAAACCTATAACCTATACTTATAACCTTAACCTAAAACCTAACCTAAACCTTAACCTAAACCTAAAACTATAACCTAAAACCTAAAACCTAAACCCAAACCTAAACCCAATCCCAAACCTAAACCCTATAACCTATACCTAGGCCTTAACCTATAACCTATAAACTAAACCTTAACTTATAACCCAAACCTTAACCTATAACCTATAACCTAAAACCTAACCTAAACCTTAACTTATAACCAAAACCTAAACCTATAACCTATAACCTATAACCTAATCCCAAACCTAAACCTGATCCCAAACCCGAACCTGATTTCCAAAACTTAAACCTTAACCTATAACCTAAACCTTAACCTATTCTCAAATCCCAAAACCTATAACTATAACCTAAACCTAAACCTTAACCTAAACATAAACCTATACTTATAGCCTATAACCTAAACCTAAACCTATAACCTATACTTATAACCTTAACCTAAACTATAACCTTAACATATAACCTATACTTATAACCTTAACCTAAACTTATAACCTTAAACTAAATCTATTCTTAGATCCTAAAACCTATACCTATAACCTAAACCTAGACCTTAACCTAAACATAAACCTATAATTATAACCAATAACCTAAACCTAAACATAAACCTATAACCTATACTTATAACCTTAACCTAAAACTTAACCTAAACCTATAACCTAAACCCGATCCCGAACCTGAACCCTATAACCTATACATAGACCTTAACCTAAACCTAAACCTATACTTATAACCTATAACCTATAGCCTAAACCTTAACCTATAACCAAAACCTTAACCAATAACCTAAAACCTAACCTAAACCTGAACCTATAACCCAAACCTAAACCTATAACCTATAACCTAAACCTAATCCCAAACCTAAACCTGATCCCGAACCCGAACCCGATTTCCTAAACCTAAACCGTAACCTATAACCTACACTTATAACCTTGACCTTAACCTATTCTCAAATCCCAAAACCAATACCTATAACCTAAACCTAGACCTTAACCTATAACCTGAACCTAAACCTATAACCTATACTTATAACCTTAACCTTAACCTATAACCTATACTTATAACCTTAACTTAAACTATAACCTTAACCTATAACCTATACTTATAACCTTAACCTAAATCTATTCCCAGATCCCAAAACTCATACTTATAAACTAAACCTAGACCTTAACCTAAACCTAAACCTAAACCTATACTTATAACATATAACCTATAACCTAAACCTTAACCTATAACCCAAACCTTAACCTATAAACTAAACCTATAACCTATAACTTAAAACCTAAAACCAAACCTAAACCCAATCCCGAACCCGAACCCGATTTCTTAAACCTAAACCTTAACCTATAACCTATACTTATAACCTTAACGTAAACCTATTCTCAAATCCCAAAACCTATACCTATAACCTAAACCTAGATCTTAACCTAAACATAAACCTATACATATATAACCTATAACCTATTACCCAACCTAAACCTATACTTATAACCTAAACCTATTCTCAAATCCCAAAACCCATAACCTAAACCTAAACCTATAACCTATAACTTAACCCAAAATCTAAAACCTAAACCCGAACCCGAACCCAAACTCGAATCCCTAAACCTTAACTTAAACATATAACCTATAACCTAAGCCTATACCTAAACATAAAACCTATACCTATACCTAAACCTATAACTTAAACCTAAATCTATAACCTATAACCTAAACCCTATAACCTTAACCTAAACCTTAACATAAACTTATAACCTAAACCTAAACCTAAACTTATAACTTAAACCTATTCTCAAATCCCAAAACCTATAACCTAAACCTAAACCTTAACTTATAACCCAACCTAAACCTATTCTCAAATCCCAAAACCTATAACCTAAACCTAAACCTTAACTTATAACCCAACCTAAACTTAAACTTATAACCTAAACCTATTCTTAAATCCCAAAACCGATAACCTTAACCTATAACCCAACCTAAACCTATACATATAACCTAAACCTATTCTCAAATCCCAAAACCCATAACCTAAACCTAAACCTAAACCTATAACCAATAACCTAAACCAAAACCTATAACCTAAACCCGAACCCAAACTCGAACCTGAACTCGAATCCCTAAACCTTAACATAAACATATAACCTATAACCTATAACCTAAACCTAAACCTATAACCTAACCCTAAACCTAAACCTATAACCTTAACCTAAACCAAAACCTATAACCTAAACCTTAACATATAACCTACAACCTAAACTTATAACCTATAACCAAACCTTAACCTAAATGTAGAACCTATAACCTAAACCTAAAACTTAAATGTATTCTCAAATCCCTAAACCTAAACCTACACCTAATCCTAATCTCAACTCCCTAACCTAAACCTAAACCTAAACTTGAAAACCCAAACCTAAACCCAATCTCGAACCCGAACCCGATTTCCTAAACCTTAACCTATTCTCAATTCCCTAAAGCTATAACCTATAACCTAAACTTAAACTTCTAACCTTAACCTAAACCTAAAACCTAAATGTATTCTCAAATCCCTAAACCTAAACCTATAACCTACAACATTAACACAAACTTATAACCTAAACCTATAACCTACAACATTAAGCTAAACCTATACTTATAACCTAAACCTATTATCAAATCCCAAAACTATAACCTAAACCTAAACCTACAACATTAACATAAACTTATTAACTAAACCTATAACCTACAACATTAACCTAAACCTATACTTATAACCTAAACCTATTCTCAAATCCCAATACTATAACTTAAACCTAAACTTATTCTCAAATCCCAATACTATAACCTAAACCTAAACCTATAACCTAAACCTAAACCTTAACCTATAACCTAAACCTTAAGATATAACCTATAACCTATAACCTAAACTCAATTCCCTAAACCTTAACATATAACCTAACCTAAACCTAAACCTATAACCTATACTTATAAACTAAACCTAAACCTGTAACCTTAATGTAAACGTAAAACCTAAACCTTAACCTAAAATGTAAATGTATTCTCAAATCCCGAAACCTAAACCTAAACCTATAACCTACGACATTAACATAAACTTATAACCTAAACCATATGGTGAGACCATTCCTTGGGAAGTGGATACTTATGGCTACCGATGGTCCTCCTTGCAAAAATCGTTCAGACATTTATTTTGGCCCTACAAACCATATGGTGATACCATTCCTTTTGTGTCAATTTGATTCCTCTTTGAGTTTTTATTAATTCATTAAGAAAAAATAATGGTTATACATTATGCACTTCTTTCACTTTATTTTTCTTTCCCCCAATGGTCATTCTGATTTATGAATGCCATGACTATTTGTAAGATGATGGAATATACAAAGTTATTGTAAGAAGTGGCTTTATTATTACTAGAGTTGCATTTCAAGACAACTCTTAAGAGTACTACATAAATGACCGTGGAAGTAATTTTACAGAGATCACTAAAAAATTGAAAGGAAAAGGAGTGGACTTGGATAACAATTGGTTTTTGATTCTTCAGGTGGGTGATGGCTGAAAAAGGCCTATTTACTTCTGAAAAAAATATCATACCGTCAAAATATATCTTCTCTTTTAGTTTTTTATCATTGAAATTTCAGGGTGAAGTCGAGCAAATTTCTCTAATAAAGCTAAAGATTTGTATCTTCAGCATTATTATAATTGATTGAATGAAGGATTGTAATTGTAATTGATTGAATGAAGGATTGTAATTGATTGAATGGAGGATTGTAATTGATTGTAATTGAATGAATGAATGATTGTAATTAATTTTAAAGGAATGAATGAATGATTATATATATTTTTTTAATGTACGAAATAGCTACAGATATTGACCGTAGCTGATAATAGGACAACTATAGCCATTATTAAATTTGGCATATTGCTATGGACTTTTAGCTACAAATAATATCCGTAGCTGTTTATACTTATCGCTACAAATATAATTGTTACAAATTATATCCATAGTTGTTGTAAGCTATAGCTACAGATTAAATCCATAGCTATAGGTTCCACACCTATTGTTACAACACCTACGACTACGGTCGTGCTACGGACTAGCTACGGACTAGAACCGCAGCCATAGCTCTAAGGCTACAAATTTTATCCATAGCCTTTGCCTCTTTTTCTGATAGTGGATTGTCTATCAGTAGATCTTGTATAGTCTCTCGATCGGTGACAGCTTGAATGTTTTTAACAGAGACAGAGCTGTGTACAAACTAGGAAGACGTGAATACCAAGATGAACATCATACAAAACATTTAGAATGTATGGGGAAAGCTTGTTCCTGGAGATTTCACAGGGATAGACATTTGTGTTAAGAATGTTATGAAGAATTTTGTATGCAAGATTAAGATATTTAACATGAAGAATGTTCTTTGCATTTCTCGGTATAATAGTACCATTACATAGTGCATGAGTAATTTCTCCCCATACACACCAAGACCATTCATATTTTTTTCTGATAAAGGAATCCTAGTGACATCTACCCCAATCAGTCGGCTTATCAGTTTAGGGTTGATGTGCTCGGTCCGATTCATGACAGCGACTGAAACAATTGGAAGATTATTTTCACCATCGTAGATTAAACTCAAAAGCTGATGTACCAAATTATGCTGAAATCCTCCACCAAAATTCACAATATTCCCCCATCCAATTAGTTCTAAGAGATTGATGATCCCAAAAGGTGTAATTCTCTTCCTCAGAATTATCCGTTCAGCCACAAGGTTCAAGTTGAAGAGTAGAGATGAGTTAGTTGCTTGAGGATTGTTGTGGACGAACCAGATTTTTTGATATGTTTTCTTGAAAGAAAAACTGGTCTGAGAGGAGCAATCCCATTCTGAGATCAATCAGTGAGTCTCTGTTTTCGATCTTCCAATTTTAATTGAGTAGTAACTGTCGATATCATCGAACATCGTTTCGATGACATCGGAGTGCCTTCTTTGATATTTTCAATGAAGATCAGAAGGAAGTCTAACCATCTCGACGATCCATTTCCTCGAGATTTTGTCCATGGTATTGATTATCGGTCGATGTAATTGACCCGTTCACTCGATGTTTCGATAGGTATCTCAAAGGTGAATGTTTTCAGTTTTTAGCATTCAGACACTCTTTCATGTGTACTATTAATATATCTATGTATCAATAGTATACTCAACAAAATTCTGTACAAGCATTGTATAAATCAAAATTATAAACATTAAGATGTTCATACAAAAAAAATGAGGAGAGAGACGTCAGATGTATCATTATAAGCTCGTAAAAAAAATGCATCATTTCAGCCAATATCCAAATCTTGATGCATGATTTGCACTTGTTTTCTCTATGTTCAGTATTTCTAGGCATAGGGATCATCCTTTACCTTACCTTTGATGACATAGCAGTGGTTATTTGTGCGAGAACCCTACATCACTGATTTTCCTGAGAGGTTCAGGATTTCGCATTTCTCTTTATAGAATGTAACCACATGCTTATCGTCACAAATTTGAGAAATGCTTAAAAGATTTTGTTAATCCTTTTATGTAAAAGGCATTCTCATTTTTGAGGGACTGAATTCCCTTAATGATTCCCTGTCTAATTACCTTAGCGGTGCTTCCGTCTCCATAGGTGACTATCCCATGATTAAGATCTAAATAATTTGTAAGGAGGGATTTGTCACCTGTGACATGTCTTCAACACCCGCTATCCAGATACTACTTAGTTTCATTGCCTGACATATGGTTTGAATGAGTAACCAGACAATTCTTCTTTTCTTTTGGGACCCATTTTGTGACAGGATTTGTAACAATGGTAGATATTGTTTTCTTGTTTAATTTGACCACTTGACTTAATTGCTCTTTGTTAGTCATTTTAGGTGGTGATGGGTGTGAATCTCTTTTATCCATACTCCTAGGTTGACTCCAGACATTTTGCACTTCTTTGGTTGGTTTGATTTTTCCAATATGATTCTGACCAAAGTTGTGTTAATGGCCCCAGGGCAATGGTATACTTAGGTTATAGCCAAAGAGTAGTTGTTTCGGTCCAATGAAGCTCATTTAAAGGCCCATTTCCTGCATATGGTCTGAAAAAAGTTTCCTGACATTGGATCTAGGCCAGACCAAGATTTTGGTCCGATCAGATTTGTGGATTGACCATGGCGGACCTATTTTAGTTCAACGATCACCATTACTGGATCAGGGCCACAAATACACTGATATGTGTTGAAAATTTTTCCTGAACCGAGGGTGTAGTTGGGTCAGAATCTGACGGTCTAAAACCTTAGATTTAGCCTGCAAGCGAATGGCTTAAATCACTTAAGTTTAAGTTCATTTCCTAAAGATATTCGCGTTTCTCACACACTTCACTCCGGGCTCAAGTTGTGCATTTTTGGACATTATCTGGATTTGATTTTCGAGATGACTGTCAAGCTCAGTAAGATGGTCATAATTGAATAGTTTTGCAGTAATCAGACTTTTGACATGCGGTCCAGGTCCGATACGGAGTTTCGTGACGCTCTCGAGAGCAACTAGGTTTTGAGATTGTTCCTAGATTTCTAAGTAATGTAGCGTTAGCGATCCTATTAGTTTTGGGTCTTACAGTATGTATTGAAAGTGATTCAAGCTAATATGCTAATTAATTTAGCTTAGCACTTAATTAATTTTCGTCTAATTTCTTAAGAATTCGATCCTTAGTGATTTCCACCTAAAGTGGTACTTGGGTCTTTGTACGGATTTTTTCGAGACATTACACTATGTTAGTCCTAAATTGACTTGAACAATTTTCATCCTAACCATAGAATAAGTCCTACCAGGCAACCAACATCGAGATCAACTTATAAACTTAACTATGCATAAATCAAACCATGCATTTTAATATCAGGACTTGGATCTTTCGATCCACCGTCCATTAAGCCCATCACATCCCATAAAATGAATCACCACTTGATTGCACTAATCAAAAAATATAAGTGTTAAATCAAACACTAAAGTCCACTTGGATAGTTATTAAGACTACTAGGGCCATTGATAAATAATTTCGAATAAACCCAATCATTGATTTGTAGAGCAAATGTGATAATTAATCATACATCGTAGGTCCCAAAACTTGGATAATCAAATCCTTCATCTATGGGCCTACAACACTTTGTCCATTAATATGCAACTTGATCATACAAATGGGATCATCTAAGCTTAAAGATTTAATGTCAAAGTTCTTATAAATGAGCCTAGGGACCTTACATCCACAGAGAATCAAATTAAGGTAATCCAACTGTTAAGTCAATGGAAATCGATAAATAAGAACTCAATCAATTGAGTATGGCCCACCTAAGCCATGATCCACCTCAATACTAGTCAAATATGCAATTAGGAGTCTCTCGAAAATTAATATCCAACTTTGGAATGATCCAACCTGCAGATCAATAGGAATCCACAATTGAAGCTAAAAATTTAAAGGTACGGCCCACCTGATCTTTTAATCAACCCAACCTTTGGTTAGAGACCTTGATTAAGGCCTCCGAAGGGAATGAATGGAGTAGATTTGTCAAAACATCTCTGTGGACCCCACAATTCGGGTGTATGTCCACGAATTAATCTTGCATGCACCCGTGGTGCACCGAACCAATGTCTTGTTCAATCGGGTGTTAACTCGATACATTTTGAAAAAGAGAGATTTTCTCTCTCCCTCCTTCATTTCTGCCCAGCAACACACGAACAAACGAAGTCCATTGTCTTGATCAGTGGCCCAATGTCATGGCTGATTGACCAATCCAGACTGTCCATCATGTAAGGACGAAATTTCAATTAAAACACTATCCATATCTCATGTGATAGTTCGATCACATGCACACAAACACGAGCGTAGTTCAGACATACAACGTCCGTTAGAATGCTTGTGGACCACCATCATAACCCGTCCCAACAATCTAAACCGTCCATCTGATTTGGATGAGAATTTTGAACAAACCCCACATGATTTTGAAATTTTGAACTGGTGTGCATGCACACAGTTCCTGCTGCGTAAGGTCTCGCATACAATGCTTCTCACAAAAAAAATCCCATTTCTCTTTGCCATGCTAGTAATCCAAAGGGAGATATTTCCTCTAATCTTAGTTGTCCATGAGGATAAATCTCAGCCTTTATTTACCTCCATTTTAGGATTCCCATAGCTGGCAGGTGGTGGATGGAATCTTACCGTTTTAAGATAGCTTGATCTCATCCATTTGAGACCTCCTAAAAACTTCTCTTGGGCTCATCCGGGGCATCCGTCCTAGGGAATTCTCATAATAGTACTCATAGTAGTTTGGAGATCTCGCACAAGATCTCCTTGTTGCGAGAAAACCGCCCGTGGCTGAAATAAATAAATAAATAAATAAACTCAAAACCCATCAAACTTGGAAGAATGTCCTGATGAATAGTGGGTCTCACCATATTCTAGGATCAAATCCACACCATCCATACAAATCAGATCGAATGAATAGCCATTAAATTATAGTTCGCCATTATCAACCCCATCATCTTCACCATTAATCCGAAATACCCATCCCCTTTAAATGAGTCCCATCTCTTGATCAGAGTTGTCCATTTAATAGGCCACAACATCAGAAGTCCACTCATGACAACATATCACAACCATGCAACTAAAGCTTGAATATACCATCTAGAAATCTCATCGTTTGGAGTCGATAATCTCATAGCTAATCACTGATTAGTGTTGCTTTCGAAACATCTAGAAAGTGATTAGCAGATCCTTTAAAAAGGCTATTTTTAGGACTACACTTTTCGAAAAGGGAAAGCCTTAAATAAAGGAAAGGTGCATCGTTCCTCCTTTCCACATTGGCCGACTCGGACCGAGTCACAAATTAGTTTGAGTCGGGACCGAGTCCAAGTCCTGTCTGGCCGTAAGATAGGATCTAGAGAAAGAGAGGAAGAAGAAAGGAATAAGGAGGAAGAAAGAGCAGAGAGAAAAAGGAGAAAGGAGCGTGGAGGGGGTGTTGCTCGCTACTACACCGCATATGCTCACCCGAGTCACGAGGCAGGTCATAAGTTCGGATCGCATTTGGGCTGAGTCTAGGCTCAATCAAGTCCTCTGAGTGCTAGAGGGAAATAGAGAAAGAAAATGGAGAAAGAAGAAGAAGAAAGGAAAAAGAAAGAAGAAGATGGAGGGAGAGATAACGGACCTTTGTTGCTATTGTCGAGTCAAATGGGCTCGACTCACCAAATCTAAATCAAGTTGAGCATAGTGGAGTCAGGTATGGTTGATTGTAACGTCTCGAAAAAATCTGTACAAAGACCCGAGTATCACCTCAGGCAGAAATCACTAAGGATCGAATTTTATAGAAATTAGACGAAAAATTAATTAAGTACTAAACTAAATTAATTAGAGAATTAGCTCAAACTACTTTCTAAATGGACTGTAAGACCTAAAACCATTAAAATCGCTAACCCAACATTATTTAGAAACCTAGGATCAGTCTCAAAATCCAGTTGCTCTCGGGAGCACATTGAAACACTGTATCGGACCTGGACCGCGTGTCGAAAGCCTGAAACTGTAAAACTATAAGGTTACGACCACCTTATTGGGCTTGACAACCATCGTAGGAATCAAGTCTAAATAGTATCCAGAAACGTAGAACTTGAACTTGGAGCGAAGTGTGTGAGAAATGCGAATATCTTTAGAAAATGAATTAAACTTAAGTGAATTGGGCTATTCTCTTGTAGGCCAAATTTAAGGTTTCAGACCTTCAGGTTCTGACCTAACTACACCCTTGGATCAGAAAAATTTTCCTACACCCATTGGTATACTTATGGTCCTGATTGAGTGACGATGGCAGTTGAACTGAAACGGGTCCTCCACGATCGATCCACCAATCAGATCGGACCAAAACCTTAATCTAGCATAGAACTATTGTCAGGTAACTTTCTTCAGACCATATGCAAGCAATTGACCTCCAGATGAGCTCCATTGGCCCGAAACAAACGCCTTTTGGCTATAACCTAAGTATACCATGGCCCTGGGGCCATTGACATCAGTTTTAGGCCTATATAATGCCCTAAACCCACCCCTCTCTCATTCCATACGATTTTCTCTAACCCTAGGAGAGAGAAGAGAGAAAATAGGAGGAAAGAGTGAGGAGAAGAGAGAGATAGGGAGATTGTTGATGAGATTCACTCCATTACGCCATGGGCTGAATCATCTCTCGTTCCGCTACACTAGTGATTTCAACTCTGATTTGGGTAAGAAATCCTAAACTTAATCTGTTTTAGGAATCTAAATAGAGAAATTGGTGAAATAGTTAGCATATTTTAATGTTTAGGTAGCCGCTGTGCCGTAGATAAAGACATGGTGAACGAACTGAGTTCATAATGAACGTAATCATGAAAGATGCAGACTATAAATGTTTAGGTTATGATTTTTAGGGCTTTCAATGTTGGCAATAATTTATGTCTGACTTGATTGCTGCCATGTGATCTTAGTTACGACATATTCGATAGATTATACATGTGTGTGAACTATGTGAATATATAATGCATTCCATGTGTTTGTTGAAATGTTTGAATGAATATGAAATTATGATTCATGCTTGCCATAATTATTAATTGAAAGACATGATTTTTGTATGTATGACAACTCCTTTGTGAAAGGATTTGTCATAATATATGTTATAACTAATTTATTACATGTATGTTGAAATGTGTAGTCTAAGTGTTTGATAAAATTTTTGAATGAGAAATTTCTTGTTGAAATGTATTTAATGAGGGTGTTGAGATAGGATTCTCAATTCCCTTATCTATGGTTACAGTTTCTTTCATGTAACCTATCTTGCTACTATGTGATTTATGGATGAAATGCCGATGTATGATAACATGTGCACTATGTGTTTGTTAAAATGTTCAAATAAGATTTATATTTGAATTGGTTGTAAATATTCTTTGACTATCACATATGAATGCCTACTATATTTGAGCATGATTGGGACTAATGCGTAGTCTAGGCAATCGGTAATAGCTTCCGATCGAGTGACCGAATTAGTTTCTCCACAACGGACACGTTCAATAAATCTGAGTCATACGGTGATTAACAGTGGTTAGGCCATGAGGAGTGTGTATACACTCCATGTTAATTAATTTAGCGTGCGCTCGTACCAATCGAACTTGTCAAACAATCCGATTGGCCTAATATGTGTTTACCGTGTATGGACGTTACTACTTGAATCTAAGGTACCACTTACCAATGAAAAGCCCATTTAACCTCGGTACCATGATTGGATAAGACTCATGAGCCAGGCATGGTGGTATGGGACACGGTGGTCGAGCTGTCAGCCTACACTAGGGTGACGAGCCTCACCGTAGTGACCAATTAATAACTCAAACTCGTGAGCCGAATACGGTGGTATGAGACACTGTATTCAAGCTGTCGTCCTACACTAAGTTAATGAGTCTTCTTGTAGTGACCTTGAGTATAAAATACGCCTACGCTAAGTTGATGAGCCTTCCGTAGTGACCTCGGGTGAAACCTCATGAATTTGCCTATCCACTGCTTTTCAAATTAGGGGTGATGTTGCCCTATAACTTTCCTATTATATGTGATTAACTTGGATTGACAACCCTAGATGGATCATTGTTTGGGATAAATAATATAAAGGGAGGTACCTTAGCTTCCCAAATTTACTATATGAAGCCTAATCAAGAACTCGGCTAACACATGCATGTACTGCATTGCATGTGCTTTGGCGATGAAGGCACAGTGGAAGTAGCATGTGCGACTGTGAGATGGTGTTGATGAGGGAGTGCAGGCGAGGGCATGCATCATTATCACATCTCATCCTTGCATTAACCAGAGTAGTTAGGAAATATTTGTTGTACTGCTTTATCATTACTGCTTGACTGAATTGATAACATGTTAACCTTTGCCTTCTAGTACAACTGAGTTGATCACTCACTCTCACTTTGGAATGGTATTTTAAAACACTAACCAGACTCTATTTTAGCTACAGATGATGGTGATGCTTACGAAGCAGAGCCTGACTTCTACAACGATGAGGAGTTCTCCTATATGAAGCTATCGGGCATATCTATGTAGACTGCATACTGATCGACGGGATTAAAGAGATACAAATTAGTTGGACATTATACTTTGTCATTTTGTATATTTTAGAATACACATGTATATTTTTAACACGGTGACATGATTATACTCGGGGGGTTTATAACCACTTATATACTTTATATATTTATCATAGTCTTCCGCTTGCTTAATTTACTCATCTTTGGAGTATGATATGTTGATTTAGTATAATCCCACTCATGTTTAATGCACTAATATGGACAACATTTAAACATCATTATCCATGTTGCATAAGTGATGCGTTGGAACTCAGAAGTTGAGCTTCTGCTCAACCTCTGATTTTTGGGGCATTATAAGTTAGTATCAGAGAATGATTTGGATTAAACTGTACCTAAGTTATGGTAACACGATACACACTGACGTACTTTAACTTAAGAGGGGGCAATGAAATGTAGAAACAGTCGTAGGATCTTAAGTTTTACCATCGGGCGAAATTAACAGTTGAAATATGGCCTGTATGCATTTGTGATCATGTGAGATGATCCTAATTCCTTTTTAAACCATCAACCGACGAATTTAGACTATAATTCAGTGTATTCCACACTCAAATGACCTGAAAAATGTGAATATACGTAAGATGGACTCCGAAAACGTCTCAAACGGACTTGGGGGCCCAAACGAGACAAAACAGTGGGAACCAAAGTGGGCCCCGTACATTTTCGGCACCCCGGGAACGGGATGCCATCGCCCTCAGTGCAGGGCTCATGGTCTGGTCCAGTGGGCCGTGGTGAGCTCGTGGGTTCGGCAGCTCGCCACCCCTTTACATGTGTATGGGCCCACGAAAATCTTGTGGGGCCCTCTATGCTTCCCTTGTTTACTTCATTTCAACCCCCACCTAGCTTCTACACCCTCCAAACCTCTCAAAACTCTCACTTTTCTTCTCAAATCTTCTCCTTCTTCTTCACTACATGCCCACCTCCCACCATTTCTCTCAAATCCAGCTCATATTACCTTCAACCCCCTTTATTTCTTCTCATTTGAGTACACAAACCCACCTTTGTGTCTCATAAACCTTAAAATCCTCCAACCTATCTCATCTTGTAAGTTCTCCTAACTCCATGGCTCTTTTGGCGCTAGTTGTTATGATTTTCTTCCTCTCCACACTTCTTTCCCTCATGGGAAAGAAGAGGGCGCCCACGGATGAAGCTAGGCCTAGTAGCCCTACCCGTCCAAGGAAACAGACAGGCACCAAGGCTAGCACTGGCACTTTTGAGGGCGTCCTATCAAAAGTGCTCTACCAGCAGGCATCGAAAATGGTAGGTTTCAAGGCCTTAGAGTTATCTTTGAAGCACACGTGGACAAAAAATTATTTAGGCTTTATCCAGCAATGAACCTCCTATTGGACGTCGGATGGGGTCCCATATTTGAAGGTAAGTCACGTGCGTGTGAGAGCATTGTCTGATCCTTTTACGCCCGCATACGAGATCTACTGTTGGAGCCTCTACAATTCACTATCCCCATGGGAAGGCGGGAAGCCATTGTCGATGTTGATGTGATATACTGAATCATGGGGATTCAACATGGAGAGGTTCATGCTAGTGAGAAGAACCTCAAGAGTATGCGTGAAATAGATCACTGCACGCGATTTCTTTGTGGCCGACTGGTTCACTGGAAGCGAGGCAATTGCCTCCTAGTGACTGATATGACGGTAGACTTTCACCTACTTCACCACATATTCACACACAATGTGTATCCTAGGTGGAGTAATCGCTCCGAATGCACACGTCTGATGGTGGACTTTATATATAGAGTTGGGCAAGGAGATAAGCTGTGTCTGCCTACGTACGTCTTGCTTGAGATAGTTCAGATCGCACGCTCTCCTAAGATAGACATTTCACTCTCATTCGGCTGACTTATATGCAAGCTTTCTCTCGAGTTTGGCTGCAAACTTAATGCGGATGAGCTTGCACCGATCCACTTCATTAATGACACCACACTTAACAATATGGGCATTGGGCCATGAAAATGTCAAGCCCGTCTTGATGAGTATGGTGATGAGATAGAGGAAGAAAGTGAAGAGGATGAGGGGAGTGAAGATGAAGAAAGCGAGGAAGGAAGTGATGAGGAAGAGTAAGAAGAAGAAGAAGAAGAAGAAGAGGAGGCCCAAGACTCTGATGAGGCTCTCCTCCTGCTACACATGAGCACTACCGTGATCGGGTTGCTTTAATAGCCCACTTGGCTCAGATTAATGAGAGTCAGGCTGCCCTGAGACAAGAGGTCTGAGAAACCTGGGTCGAAGTAAAGTAAGAGCTTGAGAAGAATAAGGCATATATGAAATAGAAGTTCAAGAAGATGTCCCACACTTTAAAGACCCTCTTGTGTTATATGTAAGACAAGGGTGCTCCTCCTCCATCACCAGAATTGGATGACTAGTTAAATGTTGTAGTTGTATTTGGGTTTTCTTTGTTTTCTTGTTTTATATGTTATAACCTTGATAGGCTGAGTAGTATGGTAGGGTTGTTAGTTTGCTTACTGTTTAAAACTTGTTTAGATTCGCTCACATGCATCTTCTGTCATGATCCATGTAAGACTATCTCTTATATTGTGACGATTTTGGTTAAATGAAATGCATGAAGCTCCTTTTATTAGGGAATATGCAGAATACTTGACAAATTGAGTGTTGTTGTGCTAAATCTTACACGTGTTGCACCCTATATTGTGTATAGGGAATGCCTTCGAAAGTCACTCAGAATACAATGTGTCTTACACTTGGCGAATCGTTTGACAGGGCACCTCCCCTGAATGATAGCCACACGGACCTCAGCTTGGACACTAATAGTGACATTATGTTGGATTCACAGCCAGCCACTAGCCCCACTAATGGGCCAACACCTTTTACACCACTGGTTCCGAAATAGAATCGTGTATCCTCGTCGACGCCGCACATGCATCAGGCGGCTCCTCCTCCTGATAGGTTGGAGCAGATGATGCTCCTTATGTAGCATCAGTAACAGATTTGGACCACCATTGCAAGGGCCCTTGCCCAGAACATGAACGTGGCCCCGCCTGCACTACTTGTACACCCTGCTGGAAACATGAATGCCAACGGCTTATTTGAGCGATTCTAACTCTTCTGACCTCCCACTTTTGTGGATACTCACAGACCCGAGGAGGCTGAGTACTGGCTTAACTGCATCTCTAAGAGCTGAAGCCACTGCACTGCACTGAGGCAGAGCAGGTTGAGTTGGTTACGTACATGTTCGAGAAGGAAGGTAGCATATGGTGGGACAGCATCCTACGGACAGTGGCTGCTGGGTATGTATGGATGTGGGAAGCTTTTGAGACCCGCTTCCATGGAAGGTACTTCCCTCTCACCTACCACAATGGAAAGGAGGGAGAGTTTCTTCACCTCTGAAAGGGAGGGATGGCCGTGATAGAGTATGAGAACTGCTTCACGGAGCTAGCCAAATACACTCCTGTGATACTAGTGTATGAGTCGATGAAGATGTGGCAATTTTTTTGAGGGTCTACTGCTTGAGATCCGCACGAAGATGTGTTGTGCTAGCATTCTCAACTATGTTGAGCTAGTGAACATGTCCCTACGAGCTGATCAGGATGAGGATAAACAGTCCTGTGCATGTGTGCCCACTACCAAAAAACAGGGCAAAGCCGACGGATGTGTGGATGTTTTAGCTACAGATTTAGCCATAGGTAATTTCGACGGCTAAAATCCGTAGCAAAAATAGCCTAGTCCGTAGCTAAAAGGGAGGGTTTTAACGGTGGACGTTCAATTGCTACTGTTTTCGCTGTGGTGTTGTTCACTCGAGATTTATTTCAATCTGATTTTTTGGTAAGTATATTAAAAAAAATTTTGCTAATGTATTTACGGTATGGATTAAACAAAAACATCATGGTGGGGCCTATAGAGCCCTACCAGATCCAAAGTCTAAGCTAGCGTATTCGTTAGTACGGTAAAGTCGTGTTGGGTTTGCATTTTATGTTAAACAGTGGAAACTCATCCATAGAAAATGTGGGTTTGATATATAACAATCCAGACCATCCAAATAATGGGTATTGTTGTAGATGATTTATATTTGTAATATCTTATGAAATAATATTCTAAAAATCCACTAAATGGACCCTTAAATGTACGGCTGTAAATACAGTTTATTATATAAAATATGTAAAACTCATAGTTTACGGATTTCAATTCTTATGCGATTTGAGAAGGGATTTTTCATTTTCCCTCTCTCGACCGCCCACTTCTTCCTCTCCCTTCCATGGAATTTTCATTTTCCCTCTTCCGACTGCCCTTTTATTCCTCTCCCTTCCCTCTTTTGACCGCCCTTTTCTTCCTCTCCCTTCCCTCTTTCGAGCGCCATCTTCATCGTCATTGATCGCCGTTTTACCTAGCGGTGGCGTTACGATTTAGACCATTCATCCAGAAGCTCGTATACAGATTTCATGCTAAGGTGCGTTTTGTAGATTGTTTGTGTTGGAATTTTGCAGTGCAACCATGTAGATTTGATCATATCCCTGCAACTTACTGGTTCACTCAAATGCATCCTTACATATAACATATGATGACATTTCTCTGCCATCTCTGCCTTTGATTTATGTAAACGACTCAATCATGAAGGTTTCATCAGTTCATTATATCTCCATCAAGCTCCATGTTTTCACAGTGAAACCCATTTGGATTTCTAATCCCAATAGGCTATTGTCGATTCATGGCCCATTGTTCTACATCATCATTACATGTGCCCTGCCTACAAGTTCCTGGAATCATAATCTTTGTGGGCCCACAGCAATGTCCATGAGAAATAGTGTCCATTGGTTTGACCAGTTCATGTTTGGACATGAACTTAAAAATGAGGCAGATCCAAGACTCAAGTGGGGCATACCATAGGAAGTGCTGGGGATTGGAAGTCCATCATTGAAATTTTTGTGGGGTCACTTAAGTTTACATCAGGATAGTATTTTTGTTTTTCATCAATCTTAGTGGGACTAACAGTATAAATAGTATGGTTGACATATAAACATGATGGTGGGCCCCAGGAAGGTTTCAAATGATGGGCATTTCCCTCTCCATTTCCCCACTGTTTTTGTCTCGTGGTCCAATTGAGATTTGGATCTGTTGCATTTTTTAGCTCAAGAGAAATCGATGGACAGAGTGGATTTCTCACAGACTGCTGCTAGCCCCACATACGGTAAAAACTTGTTAGATTTGCATTTTTTGTTAAATAGTGGTGACTGGTTCATAGAAAATGTGGATTTGATATATGTCTATCCAGACCATCGAAATAATGGGTCTTTTTGTAGATGGTTTATATTGATAATTATCTTATGTAATGTTACAATTTGGGATTGACTTTTAATTTTAAAATGAACTGGATTAATTGCAAAATAATATTATAAAGGTTTCCAAGTTCAAGATTCAGTTCTTGATCTATTGGATCAACCAGTGAAACAGAATCATAGGTGATATTATTCATTGATTATATGCAATAGGTAGTTTTCAAATACAGAACAATGGTAAGTGCAAGCTTCAGGTCCTGGAATAGCATATTGAGTACTCTGTTGCTTGGGCTCTTATGAATATTGCCTCTGGAACCTTTGAGAACACCAAGGTCGTGATTGATCATGGGGCTGTGGCAATTTTTGTGAAGCTTCTTGCTTCTCCTAGTGATGATGTCCGAGAACAGGCAGTGTGGGCACTGGGAAATGTTGCTGGCGACTCTCCTAGATGCTGGGATCTTTTCCTCAGCCATGGGCCCTTGGTTTCACTTCTAGCGCAGTTGAACGAGCATGCTAAACTTTCAATGCTTAGAAATGCCAACTGGACTCTGTCAAATTTCTGTAGGGGCAAGCCACAACCACCTTTTGAGCAGACAAGACCTGCACTTCCAGCACTTGAGCGTCTCATTCATTCGAATGACGAGGAAGTCCTCACGGACGCATGCTGGGCGCTTTCTTATCTCTCTGATGGCACAAATGACAAAATTCAAGTTGTCATAGAAGCAGGTGTCTTTCCTCAGCTTGTGGAGTTACTTCTTCACCCTTCTCCTTCGGTGTTCATTCCTGCCCTTCAGACAGTTGGAAACATTGTCACTGGGGATGACATGCAAACACAGTATATCATCAACCATCAAGTACTTCCCTGCCTCCTGAATCTTTTGACACATAATCACAAGAAAAGCATTAAGAAGGAAGCATGTTGGACCATCTCAAACATCACAGCTGGAAATAAGGATCAGATACAGGCTGTAATTGCTGCTGATATTATTGGTCCTTTTTTCAATCTGCTTCAAAGGGTGATAGAAAGTAAGGATTTTTATTCATTTGGTTATAGTAAAAGCTACTGCAGAAGTATCAAGATGTCGATGTCGCAGGTGAGATACATAGGTTAATATATGTGGTAGCGTCCCTCTTTGTCTAATCTTACTGCATCTCTCATGTATAGCAATAGCCAAAGAGCTTCTTTTAAAAAAAAAAAAAGTACTCTATTGCTGCACACTATCTATTAAGTGATAAGTCAGGGAATCGTTTTGCCACGGTTGGGTTAGGTTGCCTATACTCTGACCTTGTACAGGTAACTTATGTTGTGAAACAGATGCAGGATTTTGTGCTGAATTGTTTTGCCTGGCCTAGGAATGGCTTTCATCTTGTATTTTTTGTGATTAGTTCTTTGATGACCATTTCAGCAGTACATCCTATCTTTTTCTATATATATTTTTATTTAATAAGAATGTATTTCAGCAAGTGCAGCACTCGGTTGAAGTTCTCCTTAAAATAAAAATAAAAATAAGCGTTAGGTAGCTAACCCTCCATATCATTCCAACACATTTGGCATACATATACTGATCCAATGTAAGTGGGAATGGGACTGTTGGGGCCCATCATGACCATTTAAATTGTCATTTGGCCTACGTATATTTGGTGCTCTTCTCAAGAACTTTGGACTCCACATTAGGTACATGCAACCATATATAGTTTCCATGTTTTGCACTGGTTAACAACCAAAGTGTGTGAGTCTGAATGTAAGATTATCTGGGCTCTTACAACTTTAATACTTCAACCTAAGGCAGGCAAAAAAGAATCATGAACTCTGTTTTGCAAAGTCAAACAAATCATATCATCATGATTAGTTCATTAAAGGGTTTCAAAAGACAATGTGGATACAAACGGGGGCAACAGTGAATTATGCATGCGCCCTATATATTTTCCTACAAAATAGCTAGGTTGAAGTATTCATACTTCAAAGGACCAAAGCTTCCTTTGAAATTAAGAACCATAATACAGAAGGCACGATCTTTTGAACCATACAAAGATAAACATTCCCTTCAACACAAATATAAAAGAAAAAATGTTTATAATTATCAATGGTGTTTATAACATAACCATGCAAGGATACAAATGTCAGAAACAATGTTCATAAATCAAATGTTGATGAACCGAATTGCAATGTACCATTTTGGGAGATTTTGTAAGAAAGAGGTAGACTTTCACTTCTTTTTTTCTTTCTTTCTTTTAATTTTTTTTTTTAACTTCTTTTTATCATTTTCCATCTTGTTTTGTATTTGTATGTAATGAGTCCTAGTGTATCAAAGCATACTTGGATTTTTTTTTTTTTGGTATAATGAACTTATTATTGAATGCTTGTAGTTTACATGTCATAACAACATATCATATCTTTATGACTTTTGGGAGTTATTTCCCATTATCTCATTCTTTTTCTTTATTCACTTCGATATTTGTTCTTTAAATGTTTATACTCATGATCCTTTGTTAAATGATGTTGTTAATTAGTATTCATTCTACTGAAAATGCTTCTTCTTTATGGATTCTTAAATCATCCCTAATTTTCTTCTCTTTTTAACTAAAGCGGTCAACCTGATTCAAATATATAATATGGATTCTGACAATGCAATGGATTCAAATATGTGGTGCATCAAGCGCTTCTATAGAATGCCAAATGCCTCTTTAATTTAAATGAACCATATATCTGTGATGTTTTGATATAGCTTGAATTAAAAGATGATGCTTGTTTTGTTTTAGGAATATAATCCTATTTGTTAGAAGTCCACTTCTCTTGCTGCAGTTAAGAACCTGCTGATTCAGGTATAATTTGTAGAAATCCAACTTGTAACTCCTCAGAACCCGCTCTGCCGTAAGATATTACGGTGCATGACGGTTCCTAGTAGGTTAAGTTGCAAGTTGTTATATAAAATTAGTTGGATAATATTGTCAATAGTTAGTTGGATGATGAAATAGGTATAATTGTGTGCTTACCTACAGGTTGTATCCAATGGACTCTAGGGAGTGGATAACTCTACATTACCCAGACCCACAATTTATAGATGGTATAATGAGCTTTGTGAAGTTCGTAAAAGAACATCTTCCTGGTAGAGAATCCATTCCTTGTCCATGTAACAGATGCAGATGTCTACGTTTACCCTGCCCAATCGATGATGTGGTGATAGATCTGATTAAATATGGATTTAATCCAACATATAAGGTGTGGAACATGCATGGTGAGACTGCATCACCCAAGTGTACTGAACGTGCATCAACTTCTCACCAGTACCCTAGTGTTATAGACTTAAACAATATTGTTAATGTGGTTATTGAAGACCTCAGTGGTAATAACTTGGATAAAGTTATTCAAGACGAACCCAATATAGCCCCCGAAGCTGAAGACATTGTTGGAGATACTTCAACCAATGAGTTTGAAGCAAATCTACGAGATGCGATGACTGAGCTATATCCTGGTTGTCACAAATTCACTATCCTAACCTTCATAGTGTAACTCTTTAAATTAAAGGTGAACCATGGATGGAGTGAATAAAGCTTTACGACTCTTCTTCAACTACTCCAGAGTGTCTTGCCATCCGGTAATAAAACTCCTATTAATACCTACCAAGCAAAAAAGATCATTATAAAGTTGGGTCTTGATTACCAGAAGATCCATGCATGTCCAAATGACTGCATGTTATACTGGAGAGAGCATGAGATGAAGACGAGTTGTCCAAACTGTGGTGCTTCTAGGTACAAGACAGAAGTTAATTTGAAGTCGAGACAAGCTCAAGTACCTGAGAAGGTGTTAAGGTATTTTCCATTAACACCAAGGCTACAAAGAATGTACAGTGTGCCATGGGTGGCAAAGGAGATGACCTGACACTCAACTGAAAAAATGCAAAGTGGAAAGATGGGGCATCCGGTGGACTCCAGTACATGGAAGTTTGTTGACAACAAGTATAAGGATTTTTCAGTAGAAACTCACAATGTTCAATTAGGTCTAGCCACAGATGGGTTTAACCCCTATGGCACTTTCAGCACATCGTACAGTTCTTGGCCTATTATGTGTGTGACGTATAACCTTCCACCACATTTATGTATGAAACCGCAATTTACTATGCTCACTTTGCTCATTGAGGGACCACGACAGCCCGGGAAAGATATTGATGTGTATTTGGAGCCGTTGATTGCCGAGTTACAAGACTTATGGCGGCAGGGGATGACGACATTCGACGCATACCATGGAAATAGGTTCAGCATGCGTGCCATCTTGCTGTGGAAAATTCACGACTTTCCCGCATATGGTAATGTTTCTGGTTGTAGGACTAAGGGTAAGTATGGTTGTCCTACATGTGGTCCTCACACAGATTCCTTGCGACTACACCATGGAAAGAAACACGTTTATATGGGTCATAGAAGGTGGTTGCCACTAAATGATGAGGCCAGAAAGGACACAAGTGCGGGCACCTTCAATAAGAAGGCGGAGCCCCGATCACAACCGATTCGTCTGACTGGGATTGAGGTCAAAAGCATCACGACGAAACTAAATGTGCAACGGGGGAAGATTGGAAAGAGAAAACAAATGGGTATAAAAGGAGGACGAGAATAAGCCGATGATGCTGAATCAGCAGGCTTTTTGAAGCGGTCGATATTATATGATCTGGAGTACTGGAAGGATATTCCTGTACGTCATAACCTTGATGTTATGCACATTGAGAAGAATGTATGTGAAATTCTTATTGCACTGATGTTGAACACAACTGGAAAAACCAAGGATGACGCCAACGCACGTAGAGACTTAAAGCGGCTAGGAATAAAGAAGCGTCTATGGCTAGAAAATACTAATGGCAAGGTGATCCAAAAATGAGGTCCTTTTTTGCTTCGAAAAGAAGAGAAAATTTTATTCATCCAGACTTTACGTGAGCTTCGTGTTCCGATTGGTTTTAGTGGGAATTGGAAGAATATCGTAAATGAAGATGGTGTGGATTTAAAGGGTATGAAGTCCCATGATTACCACGTGTTGATGCAACATCTGCTTCCAATTTTGATTCAACATGCATTCAGAGATCGTAAGCATATGCGCACTATAATTAGAAGCTTCTGTACCTTTTTCAATGCCCTATGATCGCGAACCATAGATATTGAAATGTTAATGACTCTTGAGAAGGGTATGGCAAGGACATTATGTGAGCTTGAGATTACATGCCCTCCTTCAATTTTTGTTGTGATGATGCAATTGCCTATCCACTTGGCTTACGAGGCTCGCGTATGTGGTCCTGTCTTCTATCGATGGATGTATCCATTCGAAAGGTATGATATGATTTTAATGTGATAAACCCACCTAACATTGACAATTATATTTGTTAATGTGTCGTTAACTCTTTTAGGTTCATGAAGACATTTAAGGCATACGTCCGCAATAGGACATGACCTGAAGGTTGTATAGCAGAACGATACATTCAAGAGGAGACACTCATATACTGCAACCAATATAGAGGAAAAAATAATACAAGCCTCTTGGAGAAATTGGAAAAGCGGTTTGACGGGTCAATTTCACTCCTTTCGAAGTTGCAAGATATTGTTGATGACTTCGATGTTGATGAGGTTGGTCCAGTTGGGCCTGGTCAAAGCGTCATTTTAAAAGGTACTGAATACGAGCAGGCTCGCACCTGGGTACTGAAGAGTCAACCCAACTATGATACATGGCAAGGGTATGCATTAGACTTAGCTTGTATGTATATGTCTTCTTCATTTATTTCAAATATGATTCAACATAATTGTAACAACATTTGTGAGATAAAAAATTTGTCAATTTTGTTACAACCTTCTTAATTTGCAGGAAATATGCTAATTTCTTGAAGCAAGGAACCGTAGTTGCCGGGAAGAGGACTAAGATGGCGAGTGATGAAGAGTTCATACCTTGGTTGAAGAAACAACTAGACTTGGATGAATCAAGTAATGAAGTCTTCAAAGATATAGTTAGGGGACCAAAGGCTTTTGCAATGCAGTACCATAAATATTGTATCAATGGTTTCCTCTTCATTACCAAGGATTACGAAGAGAATAAAATGAACCAGAACAGTGGGGTTAACATAGAGAGTATGACCACCTTCCGATCTAGTGCTAAGGACAAGAATACAGTGGATGAATCTGTACCTTATTATGGGGTCCTCCGCAAAATCATCCAACTGGAGTATCGAGAAGGGTACAAGCCAGTCCTACTAAAGTGTGATTGGGTGAAGGTGACGCATCAAGGTGTTTCTTTTGATGCTGAAGGGAATTTGAGATTGGTGAATTTGTCTAATCTTCTCAATTCAGACCAAGTGGGTGATGAGCCGTTTATTCTTGCAGAGCATGCCGTACAGGTTTTCTATTTTAGATATCCAAAAAATCCTGATTGGCATGTGGTCTTGGAGGTTCCAAGAAAGATTTTCATCGAAGATGAGACGAGCCTTTTATCAGAAACACGGGTTGTAACTGATGCTGAAGTAGGACCTAATCTCACTGAAGTAGAGATGGGTAGCGAGTTGTTATTCAATGACAATGAAGATATTAGTGTGGTTGTTGAAAAGGAAATGAAAAGAAAGCGAGTAGGGAGAAAAAGTTGATTTGTAGGTACTTTTATGTATGTAACGAAACGATTTTGATTTAGGACCTTTTTTATTTTCCCATTATTATCTTAATGTAATGGAAAATATTAACTATTTTTTTTTTTTACTTGTCTCTTTATTATACTTAAAATGAAACTCAATGGTGTCTATCTTTGTTGCATTATTTGTCTAATTTTAATTTTGTTGATGTTTTTAATGTGGGTCTGCCTCTTGTTGGGCTGGTAATGATGAGATGGGCTAGTAATTAATCACATTAGTTGAGCAGTCCTAGCCCCTGATTTGTTGATGCTTGTTTGTTAAAACCATTGGAAGTCATGGTTCTTTAAGTTTCCAACATTGTCTAAATATTACTTTCTCATTAAAATGTTATTTTTCTATATGTAGGGATTTATCTTACCTTTAGCATTATGTTATTTCTCTATCTGATGGATTTGATCTGAATATATCCTGCAGGGAATTGTTATCACTGTCAGAATTGTCTAATCAACACTCTTCATTTTCTTGAAAATTTTCTCAACAGGTCCTACTGATCCTAGTATGATTTTCTAGAGTTCAATGTCATATTGTTCTCGATCAATAATGTAGGAAGTTATCATTCATTGTTAGGAATTAATGGTGATAGATTCAAATAGTGATAGAATACATTCATGATTGAGCAATTTATGTCCAAACATGTATGAGAACCATTGGTGGGTCAAAATAGATTTTGATTAATGGTGGGTTTGATTTATATTGCCAATGAAACAGTCATATGGATCTAGAGGCATCGTCATTCGGCACAGAGCCGCTAGGGGATGCAACCTGTGAAGATGCCATAGGTAATAAGATAATTTCTATATTTTTCTTCTTTTATACCTCAGCGTATTATTTTCTTTTATATTGGCGGTAATTAAACATGTATGCAGCTAATTTTCCATTTTATGCAGACGGGTTGTCATCTTCATTGTCTAGGAAGCGAGGTCCTACGTGAGGTCGAGAATTAAATGAGAAGACTTCATTGAAGAGGGTCATTACGACTAATGAATTTGGGCAACTGAATGCGGGGGATATAAATTAGGTCACATTCAATTCATGCATTAGTGTTCTCACCCGCACCCACATCCCAATCACCTACACAGACTTTCGCCAGGTGCCTCCGGAGCACCTTCAGAGGGTCATTGAAAGCTTGGAGTGTAGTTATGATTTTCAGAATAACCAACATGCGATGAAAAATTATGTTCGTGAACGCGTGAATACCTCTTGGAGAAATTACAAGAACCAGTTGCATTTAAAGTATGTTAAGGACAAGGATCCTGCAGTTGTGAAGTCATCTCCAGCCCCTATTGGTGTGCTTATAGAGGATTGGATACTCTTTGTGGATCAACGTAATACAAATGAATTTAAGGAATTAAGTGCAAGAAATGCATCCAATCGAGCCAAACAAGTTGGCCCTTCTACACTTGGGCGGCGTAGCATGGCTGTCATACGCCATCAGATGGTACATGTCTTAAAATATATATCTTACTATATTTATGATGATCATTTGAAATTATTAGTCATTTAATCCCATTACTAATGTGTTTTGGCATATATGTAATGTGAAAAAGGCAATTGAGAGGAATGTTACTAGTGATGCCGAGGTTGGTAGGGCTAATGTGTACATTAGAGCCCATACAACAAAGGATGACAAATTACAGTTTCCTGAAGCCTTTGTAAGTGCAACCCTCATACATTCTGTCATTATCCATATGAATTTTAAATGTGTCTTTCAGCTGCTAATTTTACTTTTGGATGTTGTCATAGGAAAAAATAAAGTCGATTCAGAGTAGGAATCCAGTATCTCGGATGACCAGTGTAGATGACGCCCTTACACAGGTATATATGCTTGTCCTTCAGGTACTTGATTTTATTTATATACTTACACATTCTCTGATAAATCGACTTGCAATTCTAATTACAGTCAATTGGGAGTGATAGTAGAGGGCGCATGTGGGGTATAGGTGGAAATGTAGGCAAGATTGCATTGAGGAAGACAATCCCTATTATAGATAAGCTCAATATGATGATGCAGGACCGAGATAATTTGAAGGAGGAAGTAAGTGAAATGAAGAAAAGCCTAGTAAACCTCCATATGAAGGTTAATTGTATTGTAGAAAAGCAAGGGGAACAGGGGGTTGTGGATCCACCGGCAATACCTCCATTTAAATCTAGTCGTGTCTTGTTGGTATGTATGTGTTTCTCTATTACAAAGTTATGTTTATGATTATATACACCTCCATTTAAAAATACTAATGACATGTTATACTTGTACATGTAGCTTGATTTGATACATATTGGCAAGAGATGCGATCTTTGCGATTGGAAGAAAAGGGTAGTTGCTCGTGGTGAGGTGCATGAAGTTGATCCAGCTGCCCATGTCCATGGAGTAGATCTGGGCGAAGGAAATTTTAGAGTTGTCCTGATTGAGATTAAAGCTTCGCATGCAGAGTTGTGGAAGGAAGATGGTTATCATCATACACTTGGAGAGGTCGGCGTAGGAGGATTTGTTCTTTGGCCCAAGCTATTTCTAACCATCTATCCATGATGTTTATAATTAGACATTACAAAAACTGAGACAATTTACTTTTATTTACGAACTATACGGGAACATAGACACTTATTTGAATATTATGGAATGGAATGGATTTAACTTTCACATCAGATTACATACACATTTATGGAATGCATTTATCACTCACATCAGATTACACCCACATATATGGAATGGAATGGATTTAGCACCCGCGTTTATGATTTGATATATTTGGTTGGCATTTTAACTTCCCTTTGAGGAATTGAAAGATTTGTAATAATTTATACTTTTAGTGTTATTTGCACTTTGGGGTTGGGGGGGGGGGGGGGGGGGGGGGGAGATAGAGAGAGAGAGAGCAGTAGGGAATTATCATCATCTGTGGCAGCTGTTGCAGAGAATGCTATTAGCCCCGACGAGAAGTTCCTTCATCGTTATTCCATGGCTACTGTTGGTTCTGCATGTCTATAAAAATTACATCAAAAACAGATATGTGTAAATAGTTTTGTTCATTAATATTTTGGAAGTTTAGATTTTGATTAGGATATCTCATAATTTGGATGTGTTTTTTGCAGGGTCTAAAAAACTCTCATGATTTATTCAACTATGCGTTTTGGCATCTTCAGCTTTTTCTTTGAATGAAGAGGTCAGTTTCACATTTACGAGCATCCTAACCTTGTGTGCGGTTGGTGGTTCCATCATACTTTGGTAAGGAAAATCAGATGTGTTTTTTGTTCCTAATTGCATTATTTCAGTTAGACAGATCAATCGAATGATCTAAACTATCCCTTAAGCCTATAATAGATTTCTAAGGCTACCATACAAAGATTGAATGTGCAGATAGTGCAGATTTCTAAGGCTACCAAATCCATCGAGTTTGACCTTGAGAGGATAAAGAAAGTAAGTTTCAGATGCACACAGCTTGTTGTACAGAGATATACTGTTGGATAATTTCATATGGAATTGTCAGAATCTCTGGTATTGCAAGCAACGGTGATGAAGCAAATGGAGATTGCTGAGTCGCTGGATAGGTTGCCTCTCAATAGGATGCATGCATACCTATGTCATAAAATCTAGCTTTAATGGCAATAGCAACATCAACAACTTCCTAGAGTCCAGATGAGTATTGCTAGTTTACAGTTATTATAAGCACATTTTCTGTTTGACACAGATAGATAGTAAATACAAATGATAGAGTTAAAAAAAGAAACCAACTGTTCCCAAATAGAATCTGTGGACACTTGATTAAATAGAAAAATGGATATTTTTCATGCACTTGCTTGCCGAAATAGCACATTGGATATTTTTCATTTCAGCCGTCTGATAAATACCCACCAATGCTATCATTATATAATCAAACCAATGTAATTACTGGGTTATGATATATTTAGACTAAATAACATGATTTAGACAATTGTATTTTAATGAATTGTATGCAGTGTCTACAACTATCCATTGCCTGTGTATCATCCATTATGCTCTACTATTCTAAGAGTATAAAAGTTTTTCTCTTACATCATTTTATTCTTTGAGTTCAACTATCAAAAAAGTTGGCCCTTCTGCTAGATGAGGCACCATCCTTGATAGGTTTCTAGATATGCTTTCATCTTGACTGTCCATATGGAGGCTTGTGGCAAGAATCGTTGTTCCATCCCAGGCCATCATCATCATTACAATCTAAGCCTTATCCCAATTGACTGAGATTGGTTACATGAATCCTTCTTCTTTTTTTTTCCATTCCATGCTACCTGCACCTCACTTTTAAGAAACAACAACTTCAGTACACCATGCATACCCACGTGTCAAAAATCTTTTAATTCGCTTCATTGTCATTCATCCATGTGTACTATTGCGATAAATCACTGTCATGTCATTGGAATAGCCCCCATCACACAACTTCCAGCCTACTGCTAAGTCATCTAATCTCAACATCATCATATTTCTCTTTCATTTTCTATCATGCCTATGGATTCCTAATGTTTTCAGAAGGTGGAGGGTAATTCGTCTCGCATGCAAACGAAAATGTTATAATCGAAGTATTATAATCACCTAAATCATCATCATCATCAAGCCCCAGGCCATTATGTATGGATAACCCCTCCCGTAAGAGCTGTTTTTCAAAATTTTCACTTATCCTTCTTCTCCTCTGCTTTATGGGACTGCTTTAAACCACTTTCAACCAGAATTACACCTACTCTTAAGATCAAAACATAGGATTTGTGCTTCAATCGAGAAAGGAAGATCTGAAGCCAATTTTAAGGAAGATAGAATGTTTATTTATTCGTTGCATTTTTGTTGATACAATATGCCATGGCTTAATCGAACAAATCTGCTAGATTTATACTCGATTTGGCCATATTTGCATTTTATTTTTTTTTCTATCTTCACTATTTTTTCATAATTTCTAGAAAATTTCTATTGCTTTTTCCCAAAAATGTGCATATCAAATACATGCTCCCAAAACGACCCTTTCAAGAAAGCTGCTTGGAGATATGTGCACTAACCTGAGGAATTGCAACCAAAAAAACCATGCAGATCAGACCTTTGTTGTCCTTGAGAACCCCACCAAAGGGCTAGACGACCCAACAAGCATGACTTCGAAATTTAGCTTGCAGACTACTCTTGGAAAGCTGGAGGACAAAACTCCGAGTTCTTCTGCATGACAGACCACTAGTCCCTCTAAAACTCAAACGAAGGGAAGTCTTTGAAATCCGGGAGAATTGAGGGCCCACGTTTCAATACTACCTTTTTTCTTTTAACTTCAACCCAGGAAATCATCACATCATGGCTATTCCCCTCTTTCCAATTTTCCTAACACTGCATAAGGAAGAAACCGCCAAAACACCTTTCCCCCACTTCGTTCATAAAGCCCATTCCAAATAAAATCATATTTCAAAACTTAATTTTCACTTAATGTTATCATGTACTGTTTCAAGGCAGTTCCTGACACTCCTGTCTATCTGATGCCAATGCTTGTTGGTTTGGAAGTAATGTAGGTCCCGTCATAGAAGTTGCAACAAACCAAATGGGTTGTAAGTCGTAACTCTAGTGATCAGTGACCGGGCATCAAACAGCCATAACCCAATCAGGGACATACCTATCAGAGATTGACCAACTGATGACTTATATGAGCTGATCAGCTTAAGTTTTAGAGCCACATCATCTGCAAAGTGTAGCCCACTGATGCACAGCTCAGAATTTTCCAACCTGGCATGTATTGCTGCAGGTAGAGGTGTGAGCAGGCTTAGTAAAACTCTGCTAACTTGAGAGAATTACCTGCTTACCTTCCTTTTTTAAAAAAATAAAAAAAAAAAAAACTTTCTTTTAATTGTAATTATCCTAAACTGTTTTAGATCAACAAGGGGTGTCCTCGTATTCAAGGAACAGTTTCAACATGACAATGACGGTAAGCTTAACTCTAAATATCACCTTTATAATCAGAATTTGTGTTCTTTATTGTACTGTGGTTGAATGTGTTATGTTCTTTAATTTGATCATTAAGTGATAATTTGTTTTAGTTTCTAGGATTTCTAAGCATACCATCTACATGCCACCACATATTCCAGTGTGGCAAACAGGTGCAATATCCAAGCTATCCATCAAGTGGGTCTTAACCATTTCTTTTCTCAGCTATCAGACCAGACCTGATTCTTGGACCATAACATCTAGTGATGCCCATCTGATGGATGGACTAGATCTCAAACCTCTAATTTCCATGACTGCACACACATGCAGCATGTACATGAACTGTCTCATCAAGACTTACAATCTAGCATTGGAACTTGTTATCACAATTCAATTCAATAGTGCTTCTAAACAGACTTAAGGTTGACAAATACCTATGTAGTTTATTTTAGTTTGGAGGAGATTTTCACACTCCCACCATAAATGGCAGGGATGGCTCCATTTCTACCAGGAAACTGAAGGAGAGAACATGATTTTCCAGAAAACCAAAGTGCTTTAGGTGGATATACTAGCTGTTACTGGTCTGATTCCTTTGGTCATTTTTTCATCTTAATATTCGTATCTAACATCTCAAAAATGAGTCTTCCAATCTCTCTTTTTTTATTTACTGATATAAGTTATGATGACTGCATAGATAATTAAATCAATGTTTCAATTAATAGATGGTTATCTTATGGAGTTTTTGTTTTGGCTATAGATTATCATAGTTCAGCTAGAGCAGGGGCTGTTATACTAGATGATTGTAATTTTCGTGAATCTGTCCATCTTGTCAGTTTTGACATGGACCGAACATTGACACTGGTAAGTGGAGATTTACCGAGTTATCGTCATTTAGGATTTGATACAAACAAAGGCCCTCTTTGGATTACAATACACAATTTTTCATTTTTTATTTATAAAAAGCAACGATATGACAATACACAAATAATTCCATTTAATAATGCAATGTGTTAGAGTTGTCTTAATTTCAAATGCTTCTTCAATGAGGGAATCATTTTCTGTTTAAATTTGTTCAGTTCTCATATCACATTTTAACTAATATTTTGAGAGCATGTTCCCATTTCCCCCTTAAAACTTCTTTTGTCTGTTTTCCATGGCAAGCAGGTTTCACTCTTCTATGAAGATAGCAAACCCATCGAGGAAATAAGGGATTTTCTTTGAACCAAATGTTTGGACTTGCAACTCAAGGTTAGCACCTATTTTCATTTTCAATTGCTTGGATGTTTGAAGGTGCATTCCTACTTTGAAGCCGAACCCTATCTTGAATGAATTAATGTTGTGCTCTAGTTTCTTAGAAATCCCATGTGTAGATTCCTATTAGTGCTATTGGTGCTACTCATAAATTCCCCTGAATGTATTCATTTCTAATTCTAGCCTTGTCTTGCCACCCATCCATGTCAACTCATTTCAGCTAAACTCATCATATGAACAACACCTCGAAAGATCCCATGTATCATTCTGATACATCATGATATTTACAATATTTCACAAATATCCTGCAGTATTTTGCCATGATATCATTGACATTTGGTCTCTCTCTCTCTCTCTCTCTCTCTCTCTCTCTCTCTCTCTCTCTCTCTCTCTCTCTCTCTCTCATGTTAGAGTGATTCCCTCCTTGATATCTTTTATTTATTAAAAAAAAAACTCCAATATTGAAATGCTCTAGATCATTAGGTAATGAAGGAGCCTTTATACCGTGAAGCAGACTCTCCTTACTGCTTCACCTTGGCACTTCAAACTAGTCAGAATGATTACTTGCTAGAATAAAGATCCAATGGACTTCATTTATACATGGATCTCTACCAACCATTCCCATGACAACATCTTCCAAGTTCCATAATGAACTTCTTTTTAATTTCTTTGAACTTTGCTCAAAGTGTAGTCCAATTAAAGAATCTATTTAGTGAGGTATC
Organism: Magnolia kwangsiensis; assembly: GCA_037074715.1. Taxonomy (NCBI): domain Eukaryota; kingdom Viridiplantae; phylum Streptophyta; class Magnoliopsida; order Magnoliales; family Magnoliaceae; genus Magnolia; species Magnolia kwangsiensis. The sequence continues at coordinate 71,079,068 of CM073587.1, forward strand.
TCCATTTTACATTAAGAAGGTTTGTCATTTTGCAGAAATTTGAAAATGCAGGTTTACTGGTTCATTTTGGGCATCTTTTCTATATGGATGGGAGAACCTCATATGCATGTACTGGCAAGCTCTCTCTTGTTTATAAAGCTATATCTGCAAAACACCATCACACCAGATTCCTTTGAGCTCTGGCGTTGTAATGAACTCATCGACACCTTGCACTGTCCTTCCAGTTTCAACAACATCAGCAGGAATTCTTTCTGTTGGCAACCATCAGCTTGTACACATGGACAGGTAATTATTCTATTCTTATATTTCATTGCAAGTTTTTGGAAATGTCTGTGGTTATCTATTTTTCTGTAAAATTTTCATTATTACCATGGAAGCGTAGCTAGAATCTGCATCCTTAAGAAAATTGACAAATTTTCAGATATAACAAATTAAATACAGTAGGGTTCGGTGAAACATTTTGTACTAATATCCTGGAGTATCCATTACCAGTATTAGTATCCTACTGTACTGGACATGATAGGCTGAGCATATGTAAGTATTTAAGTATCATTGGCTAAGGTATGCAAAACATAAGTACTTTACACCAGATGCTATACTAAAAGTATCCATCATATGTACCCTGGTTCATCTTACAGTTCAATTTTTTGGTATGGGCCACAATAAATTTGAATTGGTAGTGGTCAGTTGGATGTTTGTTTTCCTAATCTTACAACCATGCATTGGCCTTTGTTATGTTCATAGTGAAAAAGAACAAAGGAAAGAAAAGCCGATTATTGTCTTAGCAATTCTTAAATCAACACTTCTAGGTTGAGAGATGACATGGGGAAGTGTCTTTGATTGTTAAAAGAAAAGTGTTGCAGGTGCCTATGATTGGCCCCACATAGTGGGACTCTTAAGCCAAACAAATTGATGTTATGTGGGTGGTCCTATTGTATAGGGTCATTTTGATATGTTAGGTATGCCATTTCCACACGTGGATCACGGCCAATCTGCACATGTCACCACATGCAAAAAGATGTCACATGCACTAGCTCCAAGCCGTCCATTAGGTCAGTTTCTCCATTTGCATTCCTGATGTTTTGTCACAGCCAATCAACTGTACCACGGTGTTAGCTTGGGTATTATTTTAGCAGCATGGTGTCTGACATCTTGTATCTTTGTTGTGCAGGATATTGATGGTAGAGTTACAGACATGGCCCTTGGATGGTAGGTTGCTCTTGGTTCTCCATTTACATTGGCCACTACATTGGAGCAAGAGTACAAGTGACATTTCTTGGGGAGTGTGGTGAGCTCATGTTGCTTCTTTCTTCTTCTTCTTTTTTCCTTGGAAAGGATAACAAAAATTCATTGAAAGTACTATCTAATTTTGCATTTTACGACAATATCAAACCTGCACATACATGTGGGCAAGGTGGCCTTTTCACGACCTTGTCTAATTCCATATTTCCTTGTTAGAGAAAATACTGTTGCCCATGTCCAAAATAGGTATACATCTGTGTCCATGTTGCATTGTTGCAATATTCTTGTTTAGTTATAGCCTACCTCTTTTTTTAAGTCTGGATTATTTAAAATGAGTAAGATCTATTCTAATGGAATGCTTTATTCTTTTAGGCTTGTTTTCTTCGGTGATTTAAGTAGTTGAAAGATAATCGAAGATTAGTCCCTGAACAACATAAAAGAAGGTGATGTTTATCTTGTCTGCAATTAGTAACATGTGTATTTATCCAATGAAATGCATTTGGAAAGGTTAAAATCATTTTTCTGTTGTGCTTTAGTTTATATTTTGTTGCTATTAGTACAATGTTTTTATGAATGCGTTTGGAATGCCTTTAGAATGGTTAGGATCATCTAGTTTTTGATGTGTGTTGATTAGGCAATTAATTATTATTATTTTTATTTAATTTATGAGAAAAGCCATTATATTTATTTAATTTATGAGAAACGCCAACGGATTTTCGCGGTCAAATATTTTTCCGTCCTCCACAGCAATTGGAAATGCCGACGGTTTTAGCCGTCGAAAACACCGACCGCTAAAACTGTTGTCCTTAGCCGTCGAAAACATCAACGTTTTTGCTGTTGTAGATGCCAACGGCTAAAACCGTCGTCAACAACCGTCGGAGACGCCGACGGCTATAATCCATCGGCGAGCAACGCCCACGCCCCTTTTCCCAACGGCCCGTCCGACGGCTAGAAGCCGTCGGGGAAGGTCAATGCCGACGGTTTTAAGCCGTCGTCCTTGCCCTATTTTTTGGTAATGATGGGTCCTAGGCCTCAACCTGATTTGCTGAGAAGACCGTTCCTCGGCAAGAGGCTATGTGCAGATTCACCTCCCAGACTCATGGCTCCACCGAAATAGCCAAGACGATCAGATGTGTGGTGCACCTACTATGAGAGGTTGAGCCATACTGTCACTTACTGCTTTACTAGGATGAGGGGCAATAGCTTTGCGTCGCCCCAAAAGATTAACCATCAATTGTCTCAGGCCATCTCAGCTCCACCTCTACGATCAACATCACCTGTATAGCCATCTTATCGGCCACCTACACCTCGATTTAGGCCGCCTCAATGACCTATGGCGGCACAGTCAAATCATCCTCAACAAGCTCGAGTGCACTCACTTGTAGTTGAGGCTTCCGAGATAGCAACCGTAGCACCATTGACTTTTGAAGGCATAACACACATCCAAGGTATACCCGTATTTTTGTTAGTGGACATGGGGTCCACTATTTCGATCATATCATACGCAACAGTTAAGTGACTAATGTTCGAAACTACTCCTACGGTTGGGGTGAGACTCCTTACTGCCACGGGGACCTTCTTAGACTCCACCAAGACTTGTAGAGGTTGCTCGATTGACTTAGGAAGCAGAACCGTGTTCCTTTATGTCATTATCATGTCATTATTGGGATGGATTGGCTCACCAAGATGAAGGTAAAAATCGATTACGATACCAAATTGGTGACAGCCTATAGACCTGAAGGCACTGTAACACCCTGAAAATCGGGGGTCGTGTATAAACTCAACTCCCGAGTCCCAGACCGTCACTTATGCAACAAAAATGGTTATGATTCAATGTTGTCTGATTTAAAGCATTCACATGAGTAAAAGTATACCAAAACTGCAATTCATACTTCAGATCCAGTGATAAAAGCAAACGGAAGACTAAACAATATATATATCACTGTATGGAAAAATAAAGTAAATCTCATCTGTCTCCAAAGTATGACTACATCTCTGAGTCTCATATACATATACATAAATAAAAAAATAATATTCAAAATAGTCCCACTGATGTCCCCTCGATCCAGGTCGCCTATGGGAAGTCGTCGTGATACTGCATATACGAGAACTCATCCCGGTCCTCGTCGATCTCTGGCTCCACCTCCTGGATCTCGGCCTCACCTTCATCTACAACAGGGTCTGGTGGGTGTTGCAAACACCATCCCGTAACGTGGGAATGAGTGATCAACTCAGTGGAATCATAGAGCAAAGATTAGCATGTTCACAATTCAATCACGCGATAATAGTAAAGCAGTAAATCAGACAATCCTAATACTGTTGTTAATGTAAGATGACATGACGTGATGTATGCCCTCACCGACGATCACCCTCATGTGGCAACATCTTACGACCGCGGCATGCCACACTCCCTAGAGTGCTCCACATCTTCCAGGCACATGCAATGCTATGGTGATATGAATTCCAAGTTGTTATTAGTCCATTCAAACAGCAGGATTGGGAAACTAAGGTACTTCCCTTGTATCAATCCCAACACAGATCCTGTCTAGGGTCGTCACTCCTAGTAATCTCATACGATGTATATTTCGTAGGTCACTGCAAGGGCTGACAGGGCTGTTGCTCGCACTCGTTGCACCGCTCCCCCATCACCTTATCAATACAGGCCTACCGTACTCTACTGCAACGGAAGGGTCGTCGCCTCCCGTGGACTCAGAATACGCTCGCGGTCACTACAAAAGGCTCGTCGCCTGATCAGTGTAGGCCGACAGCTAGAATATAGTGTCTCATACCACCATAATCTGCTCACGAGTCTAGGTGCTCACTGGTCACTACGGGGAGGTTTGTGGCCCCAGCGTAGGCCGACAGCTCGACCACGGTGTCCCATACCACCATGCCCGGCTCATGAGTCTTCGTGGATCAAGGTACCATGGTTAACAGGGTTTACAATGGTAAGTTTAGTACCCTAGGTTCAAGCAGTTATGACACATATAAGGTGAACATACATCGGCCAGTCGGGTTACTTGACGGGCTCGACTAGCGCGATCGCATCTCAAGTCGAACGACATGAAGTGTGTAAAATACTTCACGTGACCTAACCACTGCGGCCAACTCTAAACACGAATCACGTTCATCGACGCGTCGTTCGTGATTATGACCAGTCAGTCACGAATTCGCTCGGTTACCGACTGCCTGGACTAATTCTAGTCCCAAACATTTATGGAATCACATCAGCAATCTAAGTGAGAGTATTGAAATTGAAATACAATCATGTGAGCATGTTAACACATGTTATAACATTCAACTTAAGCAAATCTTCAAACACATACATTCCATGCATGTAATGGAATCATGCATATGGTCAACATGTAGGAAATCATTTAGGTCAGCATATTAACCAAGAAATCAATCTCAAACTACTACATAACATCATTTAATTCAATACATACTAATACAAGCATTTATACAAACACATACACTACACACTTAACTCTACATATAGTATGTCGACCCAAAGTGCGCAACTAGGCGAATCTCTTCGCCGAACTAATTATGCAAGCATTCCTAACTCCCTAATGCGACAACAAACCATGTCAATCATGTCAGCGAAATATGAATGTAGACCGCACTTCCTACAAATGACTAAAATGCCCTAAATCTCATATTCTTCGTTAATTTACGAAGCAGGAAACGGAGAGCATGTTGTACATGTCAAACGGTGGTGCCATCGATAATCTACTATTAAACGACATTGAAAGCGTTCTAAACTATCAATCAAAGCGTCTAAAATCCTCACCTAGTCTCTTACGGATGCGGGATTTTGAACGGAGCGTGTACGCTTCGTCTACGACAGTAGGACAACCTGATTTACGAAATACGTTAGCTAACACGCCCTAAATCTGGATAAACTCTAAATCAGCAAGTTCTAGGGTTGTTTTGTACCTGAAAGAACGGAGAAATCACCAGCCAGGTGATTGGGAAGAGTTGCTGAAGCAGCAGCAATCGGTGGCTCGGAAGCGGGAAAAATCCCTTCCAATCTCTCTCTCAAACTCTCTCTCCTTTTCTCTAGGGTTGCAATTTTCGGATGGGAGAGAGAAATGAGGGTTTCAACCCCTTTTATAAGCTTAAAAATGCCGAAAACAGGCTCCAGAACGAAGTTTACTTGATGTCTATCCATTTCGGGGCTGTTTCGGTCCAAAAGCTGCTTTTTGGTGGTCCCCTGGTCGATTGCGATCAGACTTAAGCTCATGCGTACCAGATGTAGCACGTATTAAGTTTTCAGTCTGGCAGGGTTCGCAGATCGCACGTGGAGGACCAGTTTCAGTTCAGCGGTCACCGCACGTAGATCAGGGCTGAAAGTCTCATGATAATAAATAGAAATTTTTCCTGATCCGAGGGTGTAATCTGGATGAATTCTGACGGTCAGAATGCTTAATACTGACGCGTCAAGTCGTGTGCCAGATTTGAATTTGAAATTCCAATTCTGTCCCTATTCGCGGTCGCTTCAGTCCGGGTTCAATGAAATAGTCTGTGATTATCGGTTTGACTTGATTTTCGAGATGATTGTCAAGTCCAGCTGGGCGGTTCTAACGGTCTAAGATAGGAGGTATCAGACCTTCGAAGCGCGGTCTAAATCCAATATAAAAATTCAATGTGGTCCAGAGGACAAACCCGCTTAGAGTTTGATCCGAGGTTATAGAGTATTGTAGAGTTGTTTGTTCTACTCGATTTGGGTCTTGTAGAACGTATTTAAAGTGATCAGGGACTATTTCCCAGCTACTCTAGCGTTGCGCTAGCTAACTTAAGCTTAATTTCCATAGAAATTAATTTTACACGATTTCGGGTCGAGTTGGTACTCGAGCCCAAGTACGGATTTTTCACGGGCGTTACAGGCACGACCTTTACTTTCTCAGTGTAGGTCAGTTGGTATTACCGTATTAGTTATTACACTACCTTGCTAGAGAATGTTAATGTTCCGACACTTGGAAACATGCCTGTAGTCCAAGATTTCACGGACGTGTTAAGGACGATACCTGGACTACCTCCTCAATGCGAGATCAATTTTATTATCGACCTAGCGCTAGGTGCGACACCTATATCTCTACCGACGTATTGTATGCCTTCGTGTGAGATAAAGGAACTGAGGAGACAGATCAATGATCTGTTGGATGCAGGCTTCATACGACCGAGTATATCTCCTTGGGGAGCACCTGTGTTATTTGTAAAGAAGAAGGATGAGTCACTGCGATTGTATAATGATTACGCAGGTTAAACTAAGTGACAGTGAAGAACAAGTATCCCTTACCCAGGATAGATGATCTGTTCGATCAGTTGAAAGGGGCACAATATTTTTCAAAGATCGACTTATAGTCAGGATATCACCAGTCATGCGTCAGTGATGAATACGTGTAGAAAACAGCGTTCAGAACTAGCTTTGGGCACTATGATTTCCTTGTGATATTGTTTGGACTCACAAACACACCAGCCATGTTCATGGACCTAATGAACCAAGTGTTTCGTTCATATCTATACCGATTCGTCATCGTATTCATATATGACATCCTGATATACTCCAAGAGTCAAAAAAATAACAAGGAGCACCTGTGTGCAATCTTTGATACGCTTAGGAAGAACTAGCTGTTTGCCCAATATAAGAAGTGTAACTTCTGGAAAGAAGAAGTCAAGTTCCTGAGAAATTTGGTGTCCAAGGAAGGAATAGCTGTTGTTAAGGTGGCTACAGTTCAGGAATAGAAGTAGCCTGGTTTGGATATCGAAGTGAGGAGCTTCTTAGTACTTGCTGGCTACTATCATCGATTCATTAAGGACTTTTTCAAGATAGTCAGACCATTGTCTTACCTCACTTGGAAAGATCTCATGTTTGCCTAGAATGAGAAGGCAGAAGCAGCCTTTCAGGAACTGAAGGACAAGTTGACGTCCGCACCCGTGCTAGTATTGCCAGAGCAAGGAGTCAAATATACCATTTACACCGACGCCTCTCGTGTTGGTTTGGGTTGTGTTCATATGTAGAAGGAAAGAGTGATTGCTTATGCCTTGCGACAATTAAGAAAACATGAGGAGAGCTACCCTAGGCATGACCTGGAGTTGGTGGCTGTCATCTTTACATTAAAGCTCTCGAGACATTACCTCTACAGAGAGGAGTTCGAGCTCTTTTACGACCACAAGATCCTTAGGTACATATTCACACAGAGAGACTTGAATATTAGGCAATGACGATGGATGAAAACCTTGAAAGACTTCAAGTTTGAGGTCTCCTACCATCCTGACAAGGCCAACCTTATGGCAGACGCATTAAGCCGCAAGATGACGATAACATTTGTAGCTCTGTTGATGATAGAGGAATGGAATATGGTAGAGTTTGTGCGAGACTTTGAATAGAAACTTACGATAGAGGACCTGTTCGAGAGCGTCACACATATTTACGTGCAGCCACTTATCGATGAGCGAATCATTATGGCTCAGAGGGAAGATGAATGGTTGCTGGAGTTGAGAAAATGAGCTAGTGATCATGAAGACTCGGAATAGAGAGTTGATTTGGATGGGGGTTTACGTTATCATGGCCACCTATACGTCCCAAACCTTCATCACTTGAGAAAGGAAGTTATCGAAGACGCACATAATTCAAAGTTAACAATGCATCCTGGTAGTACAAAGATGTATCGGGATATGAAACGTTTGTACTGGTGAGACAACATGAAAGCCCACATAGTGGACTTTGTGTCTCATTGTCTAACGTGCCAACAGGTCAAGGCCAAACATTTCTGACCTCCTGGTTTACTTCACCCATGCCTATAGCTAAATGGAAATGAGATTTCATCTCTATGGATTTCATTTCAGGGTTGTCGAAGACGAGGAAGGGACATGACTTCATTTAGGTGATTGTGGACCGATTGACGAAGTCAGCTCATTTTCTCCCTATTAGAGTTTCAAACTCAGTAGATGATTTGACCAAGATGTACATCAAGGAGATAGTACGTCTGCATGGAGTACTTATGGAGATTGTGTCAGATCGAGACACGTGATTCACATCTATCTTTTGGACTCATATCCAAGAAGTAATGGGTATGAAATTGAAGTTCAATACCGCGTTCCACCCAAAAACTGACAAACAGACAGAACAGGTAAATCAGGTGTTATAAGACATGTTGCGGGCATGTGCGCTCAATTTTAAAGATAGTTTGGATGACTGTCTTCCCTATGCTGAGTTCACTTATAACAACAGTTTCCAAGAGAGTATTGGCATAGCTCCCTACGAGGCCTTGTATGGGCACCCGTGTCGAGCACCACAACGCTAAGCAAAGGTTGGCAAGAAGAATTTGATTAGCTCAGAGTTAGTGCAGGTGACCTCAGAGAAGATCAACATTATTAGGCGTCGACTTCTTACAGCATAAAACAGACAAAAGAGCTATGCTGACACGAGGCGGCGACAGCTAGAGTTTGAGGTTGGGGACCATGTATTCCTAAAAGTTTTCCCAATGAAGGGAGTCCTTCGTTTTAGCAAGAAAGGGAAGCTTATGCCAAGATTCATTGGCCCATTCCAGATCTTAGATCGAGTGGGTGTGGTAGCATACCGCCTTGCTTTGCCCACATCACCAGCAGACGTGCATAACATATTTCACGTTTCGATGCTGAAGAAATACGTTCTTGATCGTTCCCATATTATCAAATGGGAGCAGGTACAGTTGAGTAAAGATACTACTTATGTACTGTGACTGGTGCGCATCCCAAACAGGAAAGAACAGGTGCTGCGCAGTAAAGTTATTTCGCTTGTGAAGGTACTGTTGATGCATCATACTGAGGAAGAGGCTACTTGGGAAACAGAAGTCGAGGTCCGTAAGAACTACCCTCAGATTCTCAAAGAGTACGAAAAGGTACTAATTTTGAAGATAAAATTTTTCTTTAAGGGGGGTAGATTATAACGTCTCTAAAAAATTCATACAAAGACCCGAGTATCACCTTAGGTAGAAATCACTAAGGATCGAATTTTGTAGAAATTAGACAAAAAATTAATTAAGTACTAAAGTAAATTAATCAGAGAATTAGCTCAAACCACTTTCTAAATGGACTGCAAGACCCCAAACCATTAAAATCGCTAACCGAACATTACCCAGAAACCTATGATCAGTCTTAAAACCCAATTGCTCTTGGGAGCACATTGAAACTCCGTATCGGACCTAGACCGCGCGTCGAAAGTCTGATGACTTTAAAAATATAAGGTTACGACCATCTTACTGGGCTTGACAACTATCGCAGGAATCAAGTCCAAATAGTATCCAAAAACGCACAACTTAATCCTAGAGAAAAGTGTGTGAGAAACGCGAATATCTTTAGAAAATGAATTCAAACTTAAGTGAATTGGGTCGTTTGCTTGCAGGCCAAATTTAAGGTTTCAGACTGTCAAGTTTTGACCTAACTACACCCTTAGATCAGGAAAATTTTCCTGCACCCATTGGTATACTTGTGGTCCTGATCGAATGACGATGGTCGTTGAATTGAAACGGGTCCTACACGATTGATCCACTAATCCGATCAGACCAAAACCTTAACCTAGCATAGATCCATTATCAGGGAACTTTTTTAGACCTTATGCAAGCAATGGACCTCCAGATGAGCTTCATTGGCCCGAAACAGACGCCTTTTAGCTATAACCTAAGTATACCATGGCCCTAGGGCCATTAACATCAGTTCTGGGCCTATATAATGCCCTAAACCAACCACTTTCTCATTCCATACAATTTTCTCTAACCCTAGGAGAGAGAAGAGAGAAAAGAGGAGGAAAGAGTGAGGAGATGAGAGAGAGATAGGAAGATTATTGCTGGGATTCACTCTCACTACTCCACGGGCTGAATCATCTCTCCCATTCTGTTACACCAGCAATTCCAACTCAGATTTAGGTATGAAATCCTAACCGTAATCTTTTTTAGGAATCCAAATAGAGAAACCGGTGAAATAGCTAACCTATTTCAATGTTTAGGTAGTCGTTGTGTCGTAGACAAAGACGTAGTGAACGAACTGAATTCATAATGAGTGTACCGATGAAAGGTGCGGACTATAAACGTTTAGGTTATTGTTTTCAAGGCTTTCAATGTCGACAATGATTTATGTCTGACTTGATTACTGCCATATGATCTTAGTTACGACGTATTTGATAGATTATACATGTTGTGAACTATGTGAATATATAATGCATTTCATGTGTTTGTTGAAATATTTGAATGAATATGAAATTATAATTCGTGCTTGCCATAGTTATTAATTGATAAGACATGATTGTTGTATGTATGACAACTCCTTTGTGAAAGGATTTGGCATAATATATGTTATAACTAATTTATTATATGTATGTTGAAATGTGTAGTCTAAGTGTTTGATAAAATGTCTGAATGAGAAATTGCTTGTTGAAATGTATTTAATGAGGGTGTTGAGATAGGATTCTCAATTCTCTTATCTATAATTATAGTTTCCTTCATATAACCTATCTTGTTACTACGTGATTTATGGATGAAATGTCGATGTATGATAACATGTGCACTATGTGTTTGTTAAAATGCTTAAATGAGATTTATATTTGAATTAGTTGTAAATATTGTTTGACTATCACATATGAATGCATATTGTATTTGAGCATGATTGAGACTAATGCGTAGTCCAGGCAATCGGTAAAAGTTTCTGATCGAGTGGCCAAATTAGTTTCGCCACAACAGACATGTTTGATGAATCCGAGTCATACAGTAATTATCGACAGTGGTTAGGCCATGAGGAGTGCATATGCTCTCCATGTCGATTAATTTAGTGTGCGCTCATACTAATCGAACTTATCAGACAACCCGATTGGCTTAATGTTTATTTACCATGTATGGACACTACTGCTTGAATCTAAGGTACTACTTACCAATGAAAAGCCCTTTTAACCTTAGTATCACGATCCTTTAAGACTCATGAGCTGGACATGGTGGTATGGGACACCGTAATCGAGCTGTCAGCCTACGTTAGGGTGACGAGCCTTCCCGTAGTGACCAGTGAGCAACTCAAACTCATGAACCGAATACGGTGGTATGAGATATCGTATTCAAGCTATCGGCCTACACTAAGGTGACGAGCCTTCCTTTAGTGACCTCAAGTATAAAATAGGCCTACATTAAGGTGATAAGCCTTCCGTAGTGACCTTGAGTAAAAACTCACAAACTTGCCTATCCACTACTTTTCAAATCAGGGGCAATGTTGTCCTATAACTTGCCTATAGTATATGATTAACTTGGACTAACGACCCTAGATGGATCATTGTTTGGGGTAAATAATATAAAAGGAGGTACCTTAGCTTCCCAAATTTGTTATATGAATAAGCTTAATCAAGAACTCGGCTAACACGTGCATGCACTGCATTGCATGTGCGTTGACGATGAAGGCACAGTGGGAGTAACATGTGCGATCGTGAGATGGTGTTGATGAAGGAGTGCAGGTGAGAGCATGCATCAATACCACATCTCATCCTTGCATCAACCAGACTAGTTAGGGAATGTTTGTTGTACTGCTTTATCATTACTGTTTGACTGAATTAATAACATGTTAACCTTTGCCTTATAATACAACTGAGTTGATCACTCACTCCCACTTTGGGTTGGTGTTTTAAAACACCAACCAGACTCTATTTTAGCTATAGATGATGGTGATGCTTACGAAGTAGATCTTCACTTTTACAACGATGAGGAAGAGTTCTCCTATATGCAGCTATCAGGCAGGTATATGTAGACCGCGTACTGATCGACGAGATTACAGGGATACAAATTAGTTGGACATTACACTTTGTCATTTTGTATATTTTGGAACAAACATGTATATTTTCAACCTGGTGACATGATCATACTCTGGGGGTTTATAACCACTTATATACTCTATATATCTATCACAGTCTTCCACTTGCTTAATTTAATCATCTCTAGAGTATGATATGTTGATTTAGTGTAATCTCACTCATGTTTAATGCATTAATATGGACAACATTTAAACATTATTATCTGTCGCATAAGTGATGCGTTGGAACTAGGGAGTTAAGCTTTTGCTCAACCCCCGATTTTTGAGGCGTTACACTAGTCCAATACAGCCACCCTATTGGACGTGTGAATGAAAGGGGAGGAGCAAAGAAGAAGAAGAGTAGTCGAGTGCTACACTGGTCGGGAGGCTGAGGCACGAGTCGGATCGAGTTTGTGGCCCAGCATGTTTAGTCAACTTTTGTCAGGACCTAGGCATTGTTAGAGTTTGGAAGAAGAAGAAGAACAAGAGAAAAGAGGAGAAGCATGAAACAAAAGAGTATAAAAAGAAAAGAAGGAAGGAAGGAAGGATGTAGTCGAGTGGCTACTGCCGAGTTAACTCAACGAGTCATGGGCTGAGTTTTGGCCTTGTGTAATTGAAGAGAGAGAGAGAGGGAGAGAGAGAGAGAGAGAGAGAGAGAGAGAGAGAGGGAGAGAGAGTCAGGCTAAGTTGACCTAGTGAGTCAACCCACTGTGTCAAGAATGAGTTGGGCTAAGCATGGGTCGAGTTTCACAACTAAGTGAGTTGAGTCTCAAATTTCTTCTATTATTTCTATTAATAGTATGTTATTAATAATTATTATATTATTGTTATTATTAAAGTATTAGTATAATAATATTATCGTTATTATTTTCATTATGAGTTATCATTATCATTATTTATATGATTATTAACATTAGTTCTTATTAGACTGTTATTAGAACTTATTCTATCATTATTGTTAATTTTATATTGCTTGTATCTTTTATTAGAATGTTAGTTATGCTATAATAATATTAGGTATTGTCGGTATATTAATATCAACTTGTGAATTATCATTATTAATATTATCAATCAATACTTTTAATATGAATATTATTTTATTTATTACACAAAAATTAGGAGTCAAGTTCTACAACCTAAGCTTAAATTTAAACTGAATGATCAAAACCCTAAGCCTTGATCCTAACTGTGTAAGTTTAATAATATTGAAATCTAACCCCTCAAAATATTTTAATTTTGTTAGATTTTGATCATAAGGCTTGTACAATTAACTCTAGTATCATCGGGAGATGAAGAAACTCTTGAAAGGCGAGGATCACCCTTCAAGCTTTTCTATATCTTGATAATTAGCTTACTCATTCATCTTTGTTCATTTGCTTTATTGATTGCTTAATATGGTTTATTCACTACAAGAAAACCCACTTTTACTGACGAAAATTTTCATCCCTAAAAGCTATTTTTTCGTAGGTAAAAAATTTTACCGACGAAAATTTTCGTTGGTAAATTCGTTGATAAAAGTCTGAGGGTAAAGGTTTTTACCGACAAAAATTTTCGTTGGTAAATTCGTTGATAAAAGTCTAAGGGCAAAGGTTTTTACCGACGAAAAAAATTTTCATCGGCGAAGGTAAGACTTTTATCGACGAATTTTTTCGTCAGTAAAAAATAATTAAAAAACTTTTACCGATGATTTTTTTCGTAGCAAAAAATATCTGCAAACTTTTACCAACGAATTTTTTCATCAATAAAAAATAATTTAAAAACTTTTACTGATGAATTTTTCGTAGGTAAAAATATTTATAAAATTTTTACCGATGATTTTTTTTGTCGATAAAAAATAAGTTAAAAACTTTTACCGACAATATTTTTCGTAAATAAAAATATTTACAAAATTTTTACAGTAGAATTTTTTTGTCGGTAAAAAATAAGTTAAAAACTTATACTGATGATTTTTTTTCATAGGTAAAAATATTTTACAAACTTTTACCAATGAATTTTTTCATCGAAAAAAAATAAGTAAAAGAATTTTACCTATGAAAAGTTTTGTTGGTAAAAAGTTTTAGCAAACTTTTACCGACAAATCTTTTCGTCGGTAAAAAATAAGTAAAAATAATTTTTTTATAAATAAAATATTTAAAGATACTTTTAACCACAAAAATTTTCATAGGTAAAAAACATTGATGAGACTTTTACCTACAAAAAGTTTCGTAGGTAAAAAACATGGATGAGACTTTTACCTACGAAATATTTCATAGGTAAAAGTCTCTTTTTTAAATCAATTTTTGAGCAAAAAATTCTTGATACACCTAGTACAATATATTTCATCATATTCTTCCTGATATACACCTGTTATATAATATATTTCATCATATTCACATTCACATCTATCTAAACACAAACTACGTATATCCATCCAAACATAAACTACATCCATTCAAATCACCAAAACAAGAACCAAGATCGCAACAGAAATTTTCTAGAACGATCTAAAATGGAAAATCAAAACGAAAGAAGATATAAAAAAAACAGAGTTGTAAAAGAAATACCAAAATGATCCGAAAAGGAAAAAAACAAAGAGATACAAAAAAAATTGGAGAAGATTAAGCACTAGAACAATAAAAAAGTGAGAAAATTGAATAAGATAAAGTACATTGGGACTTAACAAAGAGAAATAAAAACACAGAAAAATAGATACAAACGAAATAATCAAAAAAATGTTGAGGGATTTAAGAAACGAGGTAGACATATAAAAGATCTCAAACTAAGAACACGATTAGAAGCATTTAAGAGAAATGCATTAAGATCAAGGCCATTTTCAAGCCATAGATAGCATCAAACAAGCCATGTAAAAAACAACAGATCAAAACACAAAAACAAAGGATCGATGAAAATATCAGACATATATCACATAAGAAAAACCAAATCGGAATCAAAAATCAGATGAAATACTTTAAACGGAGGAAAATCTCACATCATAGTGGCATAGGTCCTTGTCCTCAGCTATATCGACAAGGAAGTGGTTTGCACGGACCATGCACTTTGAGCCGAGAGTTCCGAACCTGGGTCGAGCCGGGAATCAGATCACCTTCGTTAATGACGGTGGCGATAGATGTTGTGCTGGTACTGGCACGGGCGGCGGTGCTAGCGTAGGTTCTATAATCGGATACATCCAACGATATTCTACTGGGCCTGCAAGCTTTGCCTCATGCGGTAAGTGAATCACTAGGTGTACCATGACATCAAAAAATATAAATAATTTTTATTAGCTCGCATCCAACTCTTATCCATCTCTACAATGAAAAGACTAGAGTCAGTTTATGGAATTAGGTTTAAGATTAGGCTAGGTTATAGGTTTAAGTTATATGTTTAGGTTTAGGGAATTAAGAATGGGTTAAGGTTTAGGTTTAAGAAATCGGGTTCCGGTTCGAGATCGGGTTTAGGTTTGGGTTTTCAAGTTTAGGTTTAAGTTTAGGTTAGGGAGTTGAGATTAGGATTAGGTGTAGGTTTAGGTTTAGGGATTTGAGAATACATTTAGGTTTTAGGTTTAGATTTAGGTTTTAGGTTTTAGGTATTGGTTTAGGTTTTAGGTTTAGGTTAAGGTTAGGTTATAGGTTAAAAGTTTAGGTTTTAGGTTATAGGTTATGGTTTAGGTTATAGGTTTTGGTTTAGGTTAAGGTTATAGGTTAAGGTTAAGGTTTAGGTTTAGGTTATAAGTTTAGGTTTAGGTTATAGGTTATAAGTTATAGCTTTAGGGAATTGATAATAGGTTAAGGTTTAGGTTTATGAAATCGGGTTCAGGTTCGAGATCGGGTTTGAGTTTGGGTTTTCAAGCTTAGGTTTAGGTTTAGGTTAGGGAGTTGAGATTAAGATTAGGTGTAGGTTTAGGTTTAGGGATTTGAGAATACATTTAGGTTTTAGGTTTAGGTTTAGGTTTTAGGTTTTAGGTTTAGGTTTAGGTTTAGGGAATTGAGTTAAGCTTATAGGTTATAGGTTTAGGTTATAGGTTATACGTTATAGGTTAAGGTTTAGGTTATAGGTCTAGGTTAAGGTTTAGGTTTAGGTTATAGGTTTAGGTTTAGGTTATAGGTTTTGGGATTTGAGAATAGGTTTAGGTTTGGGTTATAGGTTTTGGGATTTGAGAATAGGTTTAGGTTAATGTTATAGGTTATAGGTTTAGGTTATAAGTTTATGTTAATGTTGTAGGTTATAGGTTTAGGTTTAGGGATTTGAGAATACATTTAGGTTTAGGTTTTACGTTTAGGTTAAGGTTACAGGTTTAGGTTTAGGTTATAAGTGTAGGTTATAGTTTTAGGTTTAGGTTAGGTTATAGGTTAAGATTTAGGTTTAGGAAATTGGGTTCGGGTTCAGTTCGAGTTTAGGTTTGGGTTTTCAAGTTTAGGTTTAGGTTATAGGTTTTGGGATTTGAGAATAGGTTTAGGTTATAAGTATAGGTTTACGTTAATGTTGTAGGTTATAAGTTTAGGTTATAGGTTTATGTTAATGTTGTAGGTTATAGGTTTAGGTTATAGTTTTGCGTTTAGGGATTTGAGAATACATTTAGGTTTTAGGTTTAGGTTTAGCTTTTACATTTAGGTTAAGATTATAGGTTTAGGTTTTAAGTGTAGGTTATAGGTTAAGGTTTATGTTAGGTTATAAGTTTAGGTTTAGGGAATTGAGTTTAGGTTATATGTTATAGGTATTAGGTAATAGGTTATAAGTTATATGTTTAGGTTTAGGTTAAGGTTTAGGTTTAGGTTATAGGTTCTGGGATTTGAGAATAGGATTAGGTTATAAGTATATGTTTAGGTTAATGTTGTAGGTTATAGGTTTAGGTTTAGGTTTAGGAATTTGAGAATACATTTAGGTTTTAGGTTTAGGTTTAGGTTTTACGTTTAGGTTAAGGTTATAGGTTTAAGTTATAGGTTTAGGTTTAGCTTATAAGTGTTGGTTATAGGTTTAAGTTTAGGTTAGGTTATAGGTTAAGGCTTAGGGAATTGAGAATAGGTTGAGTTTTAGGTTTAGGAAATCCGGTTCGGGTTTGGGTTCAGGTTTAGGTTTGGGTTTTCAAGTTTAGGTTTAGGTTATAGGTTTTGGGATTTGAGAATAGGTTTAGGTTAATGTTGTAGGTTTTAGGTTTATGTTAATGTTGTAGGTTATAGGTTTAAGTTAGGTTTACGTTTAGAGATTTGAGAATACATTTAGGTTTTAGGTTTAGGTTTAGGTTATAAGTGTAGGTTATAGGTTTAGGTTTAGGTTAAGTTATAGGTTAAGGTTTAGGGAATTGAGAACAGGTTGAGTTTTAGGTTTATGTTTAAGTTAAGGAGTTAGGATTAGGATTAGGTGTAGGTTTGGGTTTAGGGATTTGAGAATACATTTAGGTTTTAGATTTAGGTTTAGGTTAAGGTTATAGGTTTAGGTTTAAGTTATAGGTTATGGCTTTAGGGAATTGAGAATAGGTTATAGGTTATAGGTTTACAGAATTGATAATAGGTTAAGGTTAAGGTTTAGGAAATAGGGTTTGGGTTCAGGATCAGATTTGGGCTTGGGTTTTAAAGTTTAGGTTTAGGTTTAGGTTAAGGAGTTGAGATTAGGATTAGGTGTAGGTTTAAGTTTAAGGATTTGAGAATACATTTACGTTTTAGCTTTAGGTTTAGGTTTTAGGTTTAGGTTAAAGTTATAGGTTTCAGTTATAGGTTTAGGTTAGGTTTAGGTTTGGGTTATAGGTTATAGCTTTAGGGAATTGAGAATAGGTTAAGGTTTAAGTTTAGGAAATCGGGTCTGGGTTCAGGATTAGGTTTAGGTTTGGGTTTTCAAGTTTAGATTTAGGTTTAGGTTAGGGAGATGAGATTAGGATTAGGTCTAGGTTTAGGTTCAGGGATTTGCGAATACATTTAGGTTTTAGGTTTAGGTTTAGGTTTTAAGTTATAGGTTTAGGGATTTGTGAATACATTTATGTTTTTGGTTTAGGTTTAGGTTTTAAGTTATAAGTTTAGGTTTAGGTTATAGGTTATAGCTTTAGGGAATTGAGAATAGGTTAAGGTTTAGGTTTAGGAAATCGGGTTCAGGTTCGGGATTGGGTTTAGGTTATAGGTTAAGGTTTAGGTTTAGGTTTAGGTTGTAGGTTTAGGTTAAGGTTATAGGTTTAGGTTTGGGTTTAGGTTATAGGTTATAGGTCTAGGTATTTGAGAATACATTTAAGTTATAGGTTTAAGTTTAGGTTATAGGTTTAGGTTTAGGTTATAGTCATAGGTTTAGGTTTAGATTATAGGTTTGGGTCATAGGTTTAGGTTTAGGCTATAGGTTTAGGTCTAGGTTATAGGTTTAGGTTTAGCTTTACGTTATATGTTATAGGTTATAAGTTTGAGTTTAGGTTAAGGTTATAGGTTTAGGTTTAGGTTTAAGTATTCTCTAGTATTATCTACTATTGAACGTAGTATTATCTACTACATACTAGTAACATACAACCAATATTCGGGCACCATACTATAAGCTACAAGAATTTCATGTCCCCCTATACAAGGTACACTACAAAAAATCTCACTTTTAGCGACGAAAATTTTCGTCGCTGAAAGTCAATTTTTCATAGCTAAACACTTTTAGCGACGAAAATTTTTATCCCTAAATTCATCACTAATACTCCGATGAGAAAGGTTATTATCGATGGAAAATTTGAATCGTCGCCAAAGGTAAGATTTTTAGTGATAAAATTTTCATCGCTAAAAATATTTGCAAAACTTTTAGCTACAAAAATTTTCATCGCTAAAAATATTTTCAAAACTTTTAGCTACGGAAAGTTTCATCGCTAAAAAATATTTCCAAAACTTTTAACTACGAAACTTTTCATCGCTAAAAATATTTTCCAAAACTTTTAGCTACAAAAATTTTTGTCGTTAAAAAATATTTGCAAAACTTTTAGCTACGAAAATTTCCGTTGCTAAAAATATTTTGTAAAACTTTTAGCTATGTAAATTTTCATCGCTAAAAAATATTTGCAAAACTTTTAGCTACGGAAATTTTTGTCGCTAAAAAATATTTCTAAAACTTTAAGCTACAAAACTTTTCATAGCTAAAAATAATTTCCAAAACTTTTAGCTACGAAAATTTCCATCGCTAAAAAATATTTTCCAAAACTTTTAGCTACGAAAATTTCCATCGCTAAAAATATTTTGCAAAACTTTTAGCTACGAAAATTTTCGTCGCTAAAAGTCTCTTTTTAAGAAAAAATATTCCTGCATAAAATTTCGCACAAAATTCCTGATATACACCTGTTACTATATATTTCATCATATTCATCCTGATATACAACTATTATATAATATATTTCATCATATTCACATTTATATCCATCTAAACCCAAACTAGTAAATCCATCTAAACATAAACTACATTCATCCAAACACAAACAATCTTATCCACATACCCCAAAATCATGCCTGAGTAATTCCATGTCCTTCTTGGACCAAAGAAATTATCTAATTATTCCAAGGGAGTTACAAGAGATTTAGAAGGAAAAGGAGAAACCTATTTTTTGGGCCTTATTTCACAAATAATAGTATCTTCCACAAAGAAAAAGGAGAAACCTATTTAAGCCTACTTGCAAGAGTGTTCTTGTAGCAAAATTCGAGGCCGTATTTCGCAAATAATAGTATCTTCCAAATGCAGCCTAAACATGTTTCGATTTTCCTTTTGGATTGGAGGTGAAATGGTTCTTTTCTTTTTCTTTTTTCTTTTTTTTAAATTATTTTTTGTTCTTTGTAGATGAGGTCAACTTGGACACATTAACCTCACATTGCACATCTTACATGGTAACTGATATGAAATAAGGTTGGAGTTCAAGAATTATGATTTTATTAATTGGATCTTTCTTAATTCTCTTTGTCCATAGAAGTTCAGCTGATGCCAGGCAAACTATTTGAATGACTACTATTTGAAAATCAAACTAAAAAGATGATGCTGATCATATGAACAATGTCCTTCGAACAAAAAATGGCCTCCAGTCCACATATAACAAGGAATAGTCATTGATCTAACAAATAAGAGTTGTCAAATCATTGAGAATTTATACAATGGTCCATCAAAGAAGAGTTGGGTTCACTAGATGGCTGATACAGTGATTTCTTTCTACCATACGATGACCTGTGTGTTAAAATGGAGGACCTCTAGCATGGTTTTATCCTAAAAGGGTCTTGGTTGAGTCATTTCTTCAAAGATTAGTGTGCAAATTTCTATATAAAAAAATAATAATAATAATAAATTGAATACTTTACAAAACTACAAATTACTATCTTCCTTACAATTCATAGATACAAAGCAGTATGTTTGAGAAGCTTACTGATGAAGATTGTTGAACTATATCCTCTTCCAATATGTAGCCTGCATGGACATTCGAGAATGATTACTGTGTGAACAACTGCAACAAGATAAAATGAAAGACATGGCTTCTATTAAGTACATTTAAGAAGCCCCACTGACTACAATCAAGCAATATGTCCAATTGCCATCTAAAATGATGCATAGGTTGCTGCTAGGAGCCCCATGCTAGGAAAATGAAAGACATGGCTACTATTTTCTAAAGCATTATTATCAAGTCCCAATCACCAGAAATGTACACAGAATGACCTGTATTGAACTCAATGGAAAACCAATATATATATATTCCAAAACAGAGTTTAAATATCCATGGTTCCTACCACTGAACTTATGCAGGTTAAGAACCAGCCCATGTTCTGTGACAATCAAAGACTAAAAAGTCATTACATGTTAATGCTTATAGTTAGAATTTCTATAATGCTGCTAAGCATAATGATATCAGATTGATACTTTGGCTAACACCTAAAGACCTTTTGTAAGGAGAAAATATCAGATTACATATATGTACAAACAAAGGTAGTTAGCTAGCTGCAGTCACGAAACTCTCTACATTTTCGAGGTGATCATATCCGAATAAGAGATGTTGTTTCTCAAGTTGATCTAGCTTGTTTGAAATAAGTTTCCTTGAACAATTAAGTTTCAACTGAGATGCCCAAACTGAAGCCAATGCAAAATCCTCTGTACTGAACCAACTTGACCCAAATACACATGATTATTCCAAATCCAACATTTTTCCTGAAACAAACCTGATTTCAAGTTGGGTATGCATTTTCTAACCCGAATGTGAGCCAAGGGCCTTGACACCTATCCTTTTGTTTTTGGAAGAATGGGCTACAAAAATTTATTTCTAAAGAATTAATCATAACGGATTCATGATCTGATGTTGAACTCAATAGGTGGCACTTTGGTAGTTGCATCTATTTTATTGTGAAGCAACACCCCCTTTATTAGCGAAGTACATTCGTTCATTAATTCACAATATCTTACCAATTACCAGAAGTAATGCCTAGATCACTTCATGACAATAAAATATGAGTTGGTGACAACTAATGTTTCCATTTAGATGTATTTTGAAATGCAATTGAAGATAGATATTTGCTAGCCATACAAAGATTTCCAGCCATGCCAAAGAGCATGCCAAAGTTTTAGAGCCAGGAGGTCTGATCTCATTTGAATAAATAAAAGCTTATCCTTGAAATAAAAAATTTGACATCTTATTGATAATACTACTAGCAAAAGTAATCAAGCAACTTGTATATAGTTCATCAAAGTACACTAAACATTCCAAATCTAATGCAGAGAAAAGTCAATGAGGAAAAGTAGGATGAACTCTATCAATGAATGGAAACAAATTTTTTTAAAAGTTCCTATGCAACTGAGGCTAAAAAGTAGACCTTTTGCCTCCGTTCCTATGAAACTAAGGCTAAAAAGTAGACCTTTTGCCTTGATTCCTATGCAACTGAGGCTAAAATGTAGACTTTTGGCCTCGGTTCCCATGCAACAGTAAAATAACATATATGGATGAAACAGTAAAACAAATGATATGGATACAATACATATTGGCTGATATGATACCTATAATCAAATTGATGGATGAAACAGTAAAATGACATGCACAGAATCCCACTTCCAAACATCTTAACAACCGGTCCATTAGAAAGAATATTCCACCTCAATGTAACCAAAAAAAAAAAAAAACATCTATCTAATTCTTTCACTTAGCCATGGATGCTTTCGGGAGACTTCAACATTGGTTTTCACCCATGGAAAAGAAAACCAAGGGGTCATAGGAATTGATGGATGACAATGGAATCCTAGATATTGGCTTCCGTGGAAACACATTCACTTGGGATGATTACCATCTATCAAATCTAGGAAGTTTGCTAGAGGTTTATTGAGTTTTTTGTAGTCTTCTTGAGTTTTTGTCAGTAATAATAATAATAATAATAAACTAGTTCAATTGAGTCGACTAGATGGGGCTGAGTTGAGTCAAGAGTTGAGCATCAACAGCGCATATGCCAGAGGTAATCTATTCTATCCTTAGTCAAGTTCATGAGTTCTAATGGGGTCATTGATCGCTGATTGTTGGGGTCTTCTCTTGATGCATTTTCCACTTCTTATCCTTGTGAGATTCCTTCACTAGATGATAGCCCTTTGCATTGTGTTGTGAAGTTACCTGTTTGGATATAACCAACGGGGTTAAAATTTGTTAAATTGAGACAATATGCCATAGTTATAGCTTGTATGCTAATAATTAAAGTGTTGGAAAGATCTATTTACTACTTGCTTCAGTAAAAACATCTATTTACACATTTATGACATTCTTTAGAAAGATCAAATTAATCGCAGTATTTTCACCTCTAGGAAAAGATAAGAAAAAACAGGTATTATCTCCATAAAAAGATAAGAAAAAATAGGTCATTTCATAGCAATCTACTACTTGCTGATAGGGACATCATTGCTTGTAATCCCTTCTTTGTATTTTCAGTAAGAGGTCATTGAATATGCTTCTAAGCTTATCTATTCATTTCATATCAATAATGGACAAAAAGAATCATGAGGAAGAAAACCACCTTGAATGGAAATAAGCTGAATTTAAGGGCTAGTCAGTCTTGTCTGCCACCCCATATTAAGGTTCTTAGGCCCTTCACAGACATGCATACACATTTGCCCATTACATAGAGTTTAGCATGTAGAGCTACATGTTCTTAAATCTATAACCACCTAATTACCATTCTGTACCACTGATCTGATGGCCCCCAACATTGACGGATAGTGCTAAAAAAATTTCCAGATTGGGAGATCCTATACCAATATTCAATCTTCTACGTTTTCCAGTTGAACATGGACCCTTGCTTATTTATTGGCTCAATAGTCTATTCATAGGCCATGGGAGAGATTGGATTGAAATGGATCACTCCACAGCAGGGTCCATCAAGCCAACAGTTCGATCACCTAATTTGGGCCCCACTAGGGACAATCGATTTCAGATCAAAAGAACTCATACCACAACAGAGATGGCAGTGTGATCATACCTTCTGGGAGACGGCAAAGGCAAGCTGCT
Organism: Magnolia kwangsiensis; assembly: GCA_037074715.1. NCBI lineage: Eukaryota > Viridiplantae > Streptophyta > Magnoliopsida > Magnoliales > Magnoliaceae > Magnolia > Magnolia kwangsiensis. The sequence continues at coordinate 71,102,547 of CM073587.1, forward strand.
CTGGAGTCATGTCATAGAATCGCTTCAATGGGGTTAAGAGCTCCAACAACACAATGCCAAAACTATACACATCGACTTTTCCAGTATGTTGTTTCTCCTTGATCATCTTAAGAGAAAAAACCCCCCTCTATGCATCAAAATTCAAGGAAGACAAGCCGATCCTAGCCGGTCTCCTTTAATAGCCACCAAATCCAGTGAGTTTTTCATTTTCCCATGACTTTCCTGGCTACGCTGTAGCGTAACAGCGTTGGATAGGGTTTTTCAACTATGGTGGCATCGATGTTGGTGTAACATCCTGGATTTTCACTGTTTTGAATTTCCAAAAATCCTTAATTTTTTATTATTATTTTTTTTTTATTAATTAATCTATAATATCACTTAATGACCGTTAGCACTCAATGTTAATATATACAGGAGTGAGACCAGTAAAGAACCACACAAGTCTAATTAATTAACCGTAGGAAACCACTGAATTCGCCCGATCACTTGAACATCAGGTGTGGCCCCATGATTTACTCACATAGGACATAAATTTAATCGACCCATCGCTAACTAATCAAGACAAGTATAACTAAATTAAAGATCTAACCGAAGCCGAGTCAGATAAGGCTCGGATCTTAACAATAGACCAAATCAACCCTTGTAACATCCCGTCCAACCAGCAAAGTGTCCTGGGGTGTCCACATAGGATTTACTGTAGGACCATTCGTTTAATCCACTTGTGGTGGGGTACTACAAGTTAATTAACCTAGGATTATCCCATTAGATTAGACCAGACATGTAACGCCAGTGAAAAATCCGTACTTGGGTTCGAGTACCGATTTGATCCGAAATCGCGTAGAAATATTTTCCATGAAAATTAAACGTAAGTTAGCTAGCGCAACGCTAGAGTAGCTGGAAAATAGTCCCTGATCACTTTAAATATGTTCTACAAGACCCAAATCGAGTAGAACAGACAACTCTACAATACTCTATAACCTTGAATCAAACTCTAAGCAGGTTTGTCCTCTGGACCACATTGAACTTTTGTATTGGATTTAGACCGCGCGTCGAAGGTCTGATACCTCCTATCTTAGACCGTTAGAACCGCCCAGCTGGACTTGACAATCATCTCGAAAATCAAGTCAAACCGATAATCACAGACGATTTCGTTGAACCCGGACTGAAGCGACCGCGAATAGGGACGAATTTGGAATTTCAAATTCAAATCTGGCACACGACTTGACGCGTCAGTATTAAGCATTCTGACCGTCAGAATTCATCCAGATTACACCCTCGGATCAGAAAAAATTTCTATTTATTATCATGAGACTTTCAGCCCTGATCTATGTGCGGTGACCGCTGAACTGAAACTGGTCCGCCAAGTGCGATCTGCGAACCCTGCCAGACTGAAAACTTAATACGAGGTGCATCGGGTACACATGAGCTTAAGTCTGATCGCAATCGACCAGGGGACCGCCAGAAAGACATTTTTGGACCGAAACAGCCCCGAAATGGATAGGCATCAAGTAAACTTCGTCCCGGAGCCTATTTCCGGCAATTTCAGGCTTATAAAAGGGGTTGAAACCCTCATTTCTCCTTCCCATCCGAAATTCACAAACCCTAGAGAAAAAGAGGGAGAGTTTGAGAGAAAGGGAAGAGATTTTTCCCGCTTTCGAGCCCCTGACAGTTACTGCTTCAGCACTCCCTTCCAATCACCTGGCTGGTGATTTCTCCACCTTTTCAGGTATAAAATAACCCCAAAAACTTGCTGATTTAGGGTTTACGTAGATTCATGGCATATTAGCTAACGTAATCCATAAATCAGGTTCTCTTACAGCCGTAGACGAAGCGTACACGCTCCGTTCAAAATCCCGCGACCGTAAGAGATTAGGTGAGGATTTTAGACGCTTTGATTGACGGTTTACAACGCTTTCAATGTCGTTTAATAGTAGATTATCGACGGCATCGCCGTTTGACATGTACAACATGCTCTCCGTTTCCTGTTTCGTAAATTAACGAAGAATATGAGATTTAGGGCATTTTAGTCATTTGTAGGAAGTACGGTCTACGTGCATATTTTGCTGACATGATTGACATGGTTTGTCGCCGCATTAGGGAGTTAGGAATGCTTGCATAATAAGTTTGGCGAAGAGATTTGCCAAGTTGCGCACTTTGGGTCGACATACTATATGTGGACTTAAGTGTGTAGTGTATGTGTTTGTATAAATGCTTGTATTAGTATGTATTGAATTAAATGATGTTATGTAGTAGTTTGAGATTGATTTCATGATTAAAATGCTGACCTAAATGATTTCCTACATGTTTACCTTATGCATGATTGCACTACATGCATAGAAAGTATGCCTTGAAGATTTGCTTAAGTTGAATATGCATAGAAAGTATGCCTTGAAGATTTGCTTAAGTTGAATATGCATAGAAAGTATGCCTTGAAGATTTGCTTAAGTTGAATGTTATAACATGTGTTAACATGCTCACATGATGTATTTCAATTCCAATACCTTTGTATATAGTGTTAATGAAATTCCATAGATGTGTGGGACTTGACCTAGTCCAGGCAGTCGGTAACCGAGCGAATTCGTGGCTGAGTGGTCATAGCCACGAACGACGCGTCGATGAACGTGATTCGTGTTGAGAGTTGGCGGCAGTGGTTAGGCCACGCGAAGTGTTTTACGCACTTCATGTCGTTCGACTTGAGATGCGATCGCGCTAGTCGAGCACGTCAAGTAACCCGACTGGCCGATGTATGTTCACCTTGTATGTGTCATAACTGCTTGAACCTAGGGTACTGAACTTACCACTGTAAACCCTGTTAACCATGGTACCTTGATCCACGAAGACTCATGAGCCGGACATGGTGGTATGGGACACCGTGGTCGAGCTGTCAGCCTACGCTGGGGCCACAAACCTTCCCGTAGTGACCAGTGAACACCTAAACTCGTGAGCAGATTATGGTGGTATGGGACACTATATTCTAGCTGTCGGCCTACACTGATCAGGCGACGAGCCCTTTGCAGTGACCGTGAGCGTATTCTGAGTCCACGGGAGGCGACGACCCTTCCGTTGCAGTAGAGTACGGTAGGCCTGTATTGATAAGGTGATGGGGGAGCGGTGCAACGAGTGCGAGCAACAGCCCTGACAGCCCTTGCAGTGACCTACGAAATATACATCGTATGAGATTACTAGGAGTGACGACCCTAGACAGGATCCGTGTTGGGATTGATACAAGGGAAGTACCTTAGTTTCCCAATCCTGCTGTTTGAATGGACTAATAACAACTTGGAAATCATATCACCATAGCATTGCATGTGCCTGGAAGATGTGGAGCACTCTAGGGAGTGTGGCATGCCGCGGTCGTAAGATGTTGCCGCATGAGGGTGATCGTCGGTGAGGGCATACATCACGTCATATCATCTTGCATTAATAACAGTATTAAGATTGTCTGATTTACTGCTTTACTATTATCGCGTGATTGAATTGTGAACATGCTAATCTTTGCTCTATGATTCCACTAAGTTGATCACTCATTCCCACGTTACGGGATGGTGTTTGCAACACCCACCAGACCCTGTTGTAGCTGCAGGTGTGGACGAGATCCAGGAGGTGGAGCCAGAGATCGACGAGGACCAGGATGAATTCTCGTATATGCAGTATCATGACGGCTTCCCGTAGGTGACCTGGATCGAGGGGACATCAGTGGGACTTTCCTTTTGAACATTATTTTTGTTATGTATATGTACATGAGACTCAGAGATGTAGTCATACTTTGGAGACAGATGAGATTACTTTGTTTTTCCATACAGTGATATATACATTGTTTAGTCTTCCGCTTGCTTTTATCACTGGATCTGAAGTATGAATTGCAGTTTTGGTATACTTTTACTCATGTGAATGCTTTAAATCAGACAACATTGAATCATAACCATTTTTGTTGCATAAGTGACGGTCTGGAACTCGGGAGTTGAGTTTATACATGACCCCCGATTTTCAGGGTGTTACAAGTTGGTATCAGAGCATGAATGAGAGTATACTGGGCCTGGGTTATGGTCTTGTGACGTACGCTGTCGCTTCCTTTGACTTAGGTGGGTGCGATAAGGGTCTAGAAACACTTCTAGGGTCGCAGATTCGCCGATAGGCGAAGTCTATAAGGATCGATCGCAAGATCGAGTCTGTAACGTATCTCGGGTCGCGTAAAGCAACCCGAATCACTTCTAAGCTGTAGGAAGTCGGGTGGAGACGTCCTATGAGCGGTTTTAAACCGCAAAAGTGAATCCTTGGGCCGTGGGATGACCACGACTCCAGTAATCAATCGTCAGGGCTTAAAAACCCCGTTTCGCCAAAAATTCTCAAAATTCTTCCTCTAAACACTCCGACCTTCAGTTCTTTCTTATCCATTTTATGTTAGGCATCAAACCTAATGTAAAAATAACACAAATTAGTACTTTCACAAAATTTTATAGTGAATAGTGAAATTTCATGAAAAATGGCCATAAAGCCATTCTAACTTCACTTTCTTTAGTAAATAAGGAGCTAGATAGGTGTACTGGCTCCTTCTACCCCAAATTCATATGCTGCATCATATGTTTTGGTATTCGGGATTGCAATGTAGACCTGGAAAGCCCCGAACACATGTTTGGGCTCATACAGACCAAAATATTGTAAAATAAGGGGTGAGACTTAACTTTTTGGGACCCTGGGACCATGGGGGACCAGACCCATGGGGTCCCACCAGCCAACGTGGAGGTTGGCCGGCGATGCCATCGCCGGTCGGGCGATGCATCGCCGACCGGCGGGGTCCATTTGAGCCGTCCTTCGGGCGCACCCCCTTAAATGGGATACACATCATCCCTATACACCTCCCACCTCACGAAAACCCCCAAATCCCACCTCTCCTTCACAAACAGCCCTCTACATAGCCCTAGTTTCGATTTTCAGCAACCCATTCCAAACCCCGGCGTCCCAAACCACTCCTAGAACCTTCCTTGGCCAAAACTGACCACCACCCATCACTTATTGGGTGTTGGCAACCCCTTTCCTTGAAGATCTCACCATTTGGAGCTCCAAAATCCCCCAAATAGAGCTGAAATCGTGAGGTGCTCCATTCTATCTTTTTGTTTGTATTTTTCCCTGAAAGTACAGCCTTGGGAAGCTTGAAGCAACCCTCTACGATGCCTAGATTTCTTTTTCTCAGATTGGGCAGCCATTTCTCCGCATTTTCGGCGTTTTACATGACTTTTGTGGAAGCCATTTTGAGCCTTCTGTCACTCTCATCCATCATATCTTTGATGGGTAAGAGGAAAACTGCGACAGACGAGGCTGGGCCGAGCCGCCCTGCTCGATCGAGAAGACCGCGGGGTGGTGCCGTAAGTTCAAGCGCCGCCGCAGGTCCAGCTGCAATCCTGGAGTGCCGTACAAAGCGGGATTTGGATCCCCATGCACACCTTGGACGAACCATTCTATCAGAGATGCCTCATGGCGAATACACTGATCGTAGAGTGTTATTTGAGGCGGACGTAGATGGACGGTTGTTCGGCGAATATCTGTTGTTCGAACGCATTGAAGCTGCGCACTGGGGACCGATCTTTGAAGCTCGCGCTCGTGCTAATGTGAGCACTATTCGTGCCTTCTATGCTAGCATCCAGAGTCCTACCTTGGAGCCTTTGCAGTTCAAAATCCCTTTTGGTAGAGATCGGATGGCTACGATCGACGTTCGGTTGATTGCGCGACTTCTCAACGTGCCTCTAGGTGATGTGCATCCACGTGAGAAGAATTTGAGGACTAGACGTGAACGAGATCGCCGCACCAGGTTTCTGTGCGGTAAGTTGGTTCCATGGCAGCCCAATAATAGCCTCAAGGCGACGTACATGTCTGAGGATTTACGCCTGCTGCACCATATCTGCACGTTCAATGTCTATCCCAGGTCGACGAACCGCATTGAATGCACACGTCTTATGGTCGATTTCTTATTTCTGGTGGCCCAGGGAGAGAACGTATGTATGGCCACTTTCATCTTACGACAGATAGTTCTCATAGCCAGGTCGAGAAGAACATCCGAGTCCCTTCCCTTTGGCCGACTCATTTGTAAGATTGCGCTTGAGTTTGCCTATAGACTTGGACCACAATTACCGGTATCGATTCACACCATCGATGAGTCGACAATGGTCAAGATGAAGATTGGGTCGCAATACCGTGAAAATCAACTTGAAAGGGATAGTGAGGATGACTTTGATGAAGAGGAAGATCAAAGCGAAGAGGAACCTAGAGCAGAGGTTCAGGAAGAAGCTCAGGAAGAAGCAGAAGAGGAGGCTCAGGATACTGATGAGAGCCCTCCTCCTTCTGCGCAGACTACTATCGACGATCGCATTGCTCGGATGGAGGAGAACCAGACCGCTTTGCGTAGGGAAGTCCAAGAACTTCGAGCAGAAGTCGCTGATGCCAAGGCCGTTACAAAGAAGAAGTTTGGCAAGACGACTCGCACCTTGAAGGCAATCCTGTGTTGCTTACAGGATAAGGGTGCTCCTCCTCCGTCACCAGACTCCGACTAGCGATGTGATCTTTGATGTTGTTATTAGTAGTTAGCCATTTCCTGTGTTATGTGTGTAAGCCTGTTAGGGCTAGTGCTTTGCTTATGTTGCTGTTGCTTAACTGTCTAAATTTCCATGTAATTCTAGTCATGATGCTTGTAAGGATATATCCCTTGTATTGTGACAATTTTGATTAATTGAAATGCATGGAATGCCTTTGACTCTTTAAGTGAATGTTTACGGTGTAATTGTGCAATTGAGACTGACAAGGTTGCACCCTATTTTGAATATAGGGAATGCCACCTAAGACTACGAGGAGCGCAGTTCGGCTTTCATTGTCAGAGCAGATGGATCAGACTCCCTCTCAGTCTGGTACTCGTCCGGACCCTGCTGTGGGTCCGATTCCTGAGACGGTTCAATCGTCTCAGCCTGCTGTCGGTCCTACAGATGGACCACCGCCATTTACACCATCAGTTAGAGAGCTACAGCGCGCATCTACTTCCGCACCTCATCCGCCACAGCCTGCTCCACCCCCTGACAGATTCGAGCAGATGATGGCTATGATGCTACAGCAGCAGCAGCTCCTGACCACCATAGTGGGGACTTTAGCCCAGGGTGGGGGTGCGACTACATCTACTCCACCTGCACCACCTGCGCATCCAGCTGAGGATGCCTATACTTACGCCCAGGATGAGGGCATGGCCCATCCTGCGCAGCCGCTTTCCCTGCGGGGAATCCTGCCAACACACGGGGCCTTCTGGAGCGATTTCAGCACTTGCGGCCTCCTACTTTCACGGGTTCTCATAAACCCGAGGAGGCTGAGTTCTGGCTCGACCGAGTGTCGAAGATTCTTCGGATGTTGCAATGTACCGAGGCTGAGCAGGTAGAGCTGGCTACCTTCCTGTTTGAGAGAGAGGCCAGTATGTGGTGGGATAGCATATTGCGAACTGTTGCCGCAGATTTCGTATGGACGTGGGCAGCATTTGAGTTCCGCTTCCATGAGAAGTATTATCCCCAGACCTACAGGCACGAGAGGGAGAATGAGTTTCTCCGTCTCAGGCAGGCAGCGATGACAGTTACCGAGTATGAGCATCGGTTCACAGAGTTGGGCAGGTACGTCCCGACGATTCTAGCTGATGAGCAGATGCGCATACGGCGCTTTTTGGAGGGCTTGCGACCGGATATTCGGTCGAAGATGTGCTGTGTCAGTTTCCCTTCCTATGCGGAGTTGGTTCACATGTCCATACGGGCAGAGCAGGACGTGGATCGACTCGCGCGATCTCGAGGCCCGACTACTTCTAGGCCGCGACCGGATTTACCAGACAGGCCCTTCGCGGGCAAGAGGCCTCGCTTTGATCCTCCTACCAGGACCACGGCGCCTGTACCACCGTTTCGGCGCCTTGATTTGTCATGCACATATTGTGGGAGGACGGGCCACTTGGCGCAGAGTTGCTTTTCGAGGATGCGGGATAGTGGGTTCTCGCCGCCGCAGAAGATTGATCGTGTACGTCCACAGGCGATATCAGCACCGCCTATACGGTCAGCTCCTGCGCATCCTTCTTTCAGACCCACAGTATCGCAGATTCGACAGCCTCCACGGCCCTTGACACAGCGGCCGAACCGGCCACAGCAGGCTCGAGTTCATGCACTGACCGCTGAGGCAGCTACGACGCCGACTTGGCATGGACTGGTTGACTGCAGCGAGAGCCGAGATTGACTGCGAGGCTCGTGTGGTGACGGTGTACGAGCCTGAGGGCACATCCTTCACATTTTCAGTGCGGGTAAATCTTCCTTTCCGCATTCTTAGCTACGCCACTCTATTACGCGACGCTGGTGCCCAGGTACTTGAGCAGACACCAGTTGTTTCTGAGTTCGGGGATCTGTTCAGGAAGATCCCTCGTTTGCCGCCCTGACGTGAGATCGATTTCACTATCGATCTGGTTCCTGGTTCTACACCCGTCTCACTGCCGACGTATCGCATGGCACCATGTGAGATGGAGGAGTTGAGGACGCAGATTGATGGTCTGCTAGAGCTTGGCTTTATACGGCCTAGCGTGTCACCTTGGGGAGCACCGGTCTTGTTCGTGAAGAAGAAGGATGGTTCGCTGCGATTGTGTATTGATTATCGCAGGCTGAACCAGCTCACGGTGAAGAACAAATACCCTTTGCCCAGGATCGATGACTTGTTTGATCAGTTGAGAGGAGCGCAGTACTTCTCGAAGATTGATCTTCAGTCAGGATATCATCAGCTGCGCGTCAGAGATGAGGACGTGCAGAAGACAGCATTCAGGACCAGTTTTGGCCACTACGAGTTCCTCGTGATGTCGTTCGGTCTCACGAACGCACCGGCCGTGTTCATGGATCTGATGAACCGGGTATTTCGGCCCTTCCTCTATCGATTCGTCGTTGTCTTCATTGACGACATTTTGGTCTACTCTAGGAGTCGAGAGGATCATGAGGAGCACTTGCGTTTGGTCCTTGATACGCTCAGACGGCATCAGTTGTTCGCACAGTATAAGAAGTGCGGCTTCTGGAAGCAGGAGGTGAAGTTTCTGGGACACGTGGTGTCCAAGGATGGCATGGCAGTTGACCTGTCTAAGGTAGCTGCGGTGCAGGACTGGGAGCAGCCTGATTCTGTCACTGAGGTGAGGAGTTTCTTGGGACTCGCTGGCTACTATCGGCGCTTCATTCAGGATTTCTCGAAGATCGCGAGACTCGAAGATCGCGAGACCCTTATCTCAGTTGACACGGAAGGACGTGAAGTTCGCCTGAAATGATAAGGCGGAGTCAGCTTTTCAGGAGCTGAAGGACAGACTTACGTCCGCCCCTGTGCTAGTATTGCCAGAGCAAGGGGTTAGATACACTATATACACTGACGCGTCTAGCGTTGGTTTGGGTTGTGTCCTTATGCAGAGGGACAGGGTAATTTCGTATGCCTCGAGACAATTAAGGAAGCACGGGGAGAATTACCCTACACACGACCTAGAGTTGGCAGCCGTTATATTCGCACTGAGACTCTGGAGACATTACCTCTACGGAGAGGAGTTCGAGCTCTTTTGCGACCACAAGAGCCTCAAGTACATATTCACGCAGCGAGACTTGAATATGAGGCAGTGGCGATGGATGGAGACGCTGAAGGACTTCAAGTTTGAAGTCTCTTACCATCCTGGGAAGGCGAACCTTGTGGCTGATGCGTTGAGCCGCAAGAAGGCGATAGAGTTTGCGGCTCCGCTGATGGTTACCGAGTGGGATATGGTTGAGTTTTTGGAGACTTTGAGCAGAAACTCACCGTAGAGGAGCCATTTGAGTTCATCGCACACGTACAGGTGCGATCCCAGATTGATGACCGAGTCATCGAGGCGCAGAGGGACGACGCGCATCTTACTGAGCTTCGAGAGCAGGCCAGTGATGATGCTGACGCCGACTGGCGAGTTGGTATGGATGGGGGCTTACGTTACCGTGGCCGCCTATGCGTCCCAGATGTCCCTGACTTGAGACGAGAGATTCTCGAGGCTGCGCATTCTACTAGACTCGCGATGCATCCAGGCAGTACGAAGATGTATCGTGACGTGAAGAGGACGTATTGGTGGGAAGGTATGAAGACCCACATAGCTGAGTTCGTGTCCCGTTGTCTCACTTGTCAGCAGGTGAAGGCAGAGCATCGCCGACCACCTGGACTTTTGCAGCCTATGCCGATTGCAGAGTGGAAGTGGGATTTCATTTCCATGGACTTCATTTCTGGGTTGCCGAAGACGAGGAAGGGGCATGATTCTATTTGGGTGATCGTCGACCGATTGACGAAGTCGGCGCACTTCCTACCGATCAGAGTTACGAACTCTGCAGACGAGCTGGCTAGATTGTACATCTGAGAGATTATGCGTCTGCATGGAGTTCCGTTGGAGATCGTGTCGGACAGAGACACGCGGTTCACTTCTATTTTCTGGACTCGCATTCAGGAGGCTATGGGTGTGAAGTTGAAGTTCAGTACTGCCTTTCACCCACAGACGGACGGACAGACGGAGCGAGTGAACCAGATCCTGGAGGACATGTTGCGAGCTTGCGCATTGGACTTCAAGGACAGTTGGGATGACTGTCTTGCATATGCGGAGTTTGCGTACAATAATAGCTTCCAGGCGAGTATCGGCATGACACCTTATGAGGCGCTGTATGGGCGACATTGTCGCGCACCGCATTGCTGGTTAGAGGTCGGTGAGCGTAGCTTGATCGGCCCAGAGTTGGTGCAGGCGACGTCAGAGAAGATCGATATTATTCGACGTCGGCTTCTTACAGCGCAGAGCAGACAGAAGAGCTACGCCGATACGAGACGACGGCCACTAGAGTTCACAGTCGGGGATCACGTGTTTTTGCGAGTTTTCCCTATGAAGGGAGTCCTTCGGTTCGGGAAAAAGGGGAAGCTGGCACCGCGATTCATTGGTCCATTCCAGATCCTCGATCGTGTAGGAGCAGTGGCTTACCGATTGGCTTTACCCACGCCCCTCGCGAGCGTCCACAACGTATTTCATGTTTCTATGCTGAAGAAGTACGTTGCTGATCCTTCTCATATCATCAGATGGGAGCAGGTGCAGTTAGGAGAGGATGTTACTTATATCCTGCGACCGACACGCATCTTAGACAGGAAGGAGCAGGTACTGCGTAGCAAGGTGATTCCCCTTGTGAAGGTACTATGGACGCATCATACTGAGGAGGAGGCTACTTGGGAGACAGAAGCCGAGATCAGAAAGAACTACCCACAGCTTCTCGAGGAGTACGAAAAGGTACAAATTTCGAAGACGAAATTATTTGTTAAGGGGGGTAGATTGTAACGCCCGTGAAAAATCCGTACTTGGGTTCGAGTACCGATTTGATCCGAATCGCGTAGAAATATTTTCCATGGAAATTAAACATAAGTTAGCTAGCGCAACGCTAGAGTAACTGGGAAATAGTCCCTGATCACTTTAAATATGTTCTACAAGACCCAAATCGAGTAGAACAGACAACTCTACAATACTCTATAACCTTGAATCAAACTCTAAGCAGGTTTGTCCTCTGGACCACATTGAACTTTTGTATTGGATTTAGACCACGCGTCGAAGGTCTGATACCTCCTATCTTAGACCGTTAGAACCGCCCAGCTGGACTTGACAATCATCTCGAAAATCAAGTCAAACCGATAATCACAGACGATTTCGTTGAACCCGGACTGAAGCGACCGCGAATAGGGACGAAATTGGAATTTCAAATTCAAATCTGGCACACGACTTGACGCGTCAGTATTAAGCGTTCTGACCGTCAGAATTCATCCAGATTACACCCTCGGATCAGGAAAAATTTCTATTTATTATCATGAGACTTTCAGCCCTGATCTATGTGCGGTGACCGCTGAACTGAAACTGGTCCGCCAAGTGCGATCTGCGAACCCTGCCAGACTGAAAACTTAATACGAGGTGCATCGGGTACACATGAGCTTAAGTCTGATCGCAATCGACCAGGGGACCACCAGAAAGCCATTTTTGGACCGAAACAGCCCCGAAATGGATAGGCATCAAGTAAACTTCGTCCCGGAGCCTATTTCCGGCAATTTCATGCTTATAAAAGGGGTTGAAACCCTCATTTCTCCTTCCCATTCGAAATTCACAAACCCTAGAGAAAAAGAGAGAGAGTTTGAGAGAAAGGGAAGAAGAGATTTTTCCCGCTTTCGAGCCCCTGACAGTTACTGCTTCAGCACTCCCTTCCAATCACCTGACTGGTGATTTCTCCACCTTTTCAGGTATAAAATAACCCCAAAAACTTGCTGATTTAGGGTTTACGTAGATTCATGGCATGTTAGCTAACGTAATCCATAAATCAGGTTCTCTTACAGCCGTAGACGAAGCATACACGCTCCGTTCAAAATCCCGCGACCGTAAGAGATTATGTGAGGATTTTAGACGCTTTGATTGACGGTTTACAACGCTTTCAATGTCGTTTAATAGTAGATTATCGACGGCATCGCCGTTTGACATGTACAACATGCTCTCCGTTTCCTGTTTCGTAAATTAACGAAGAATATGAGATTTAGGGCATTTTAGTCATTTGTAGGAAGTACGGTCTACGTGCATATTTTGCTGACATGATTGACATGGTTTGTCGCCGCATTAGGGAGTTAGGAATGCTTGCATAATAAGTTTGGCGAAGAGATTTGCCAAGTTGCGCACTTTGGGTCGACATACTATATGTGGACTTAAGTGTGTAGTGTATGTGTTTGTATAAATGCTTGTATTAGTATGTATTGAATTAAATGATGTTATGTAGTAGTTTGAGATTGATTTCATGATTAAAATGCTGACCTAAATGATTTCCTACATGTTTACCTTATGCATGATTGCACTACATGCATAGAAAGTATGCCTTGAAGATTTGCTTAAGTTGAATATGCATAGAAAGTATGCCTTGAAGATTTGCTTAAGTTGAATATGCATAGAAAGTATGCCTTGAAGATTTGCTTAAGTTGAATGTTATAACATGTGTTAACATGCTCACATGATGTATTTCAATTCCAATACCTTTGTATATAGTGTTAATGAAATTCCATAGATGTGTGGGACTTGACCTAGTCCAGGCAGTCGGTAACCGAGCGAATTCGTGGCTGAGTGGTCATAGCCACGAACGACGCGTCGATGAACGTGATTCGTGTTGAGAGTTGGCGGCAGTGGTTAGGCCACGCGAAGTGTTTTACGCACTTCATGTCGTTCGACTTGAGATGCGATCGCGCTAGTCGAGCACGTCAAGTAACCCGACTGGCCGATGTATGTTCACCTTGTATGTGTCATAACTGCTTGAACCTAGGGTACTGAACTTACCACTGTAAACCCTGTTAACCATGGTACCTTGATCCACGAAGACTCATGAGCCGGACATGGTGGTATGGGACACCGTGGTCGAGCTGTCAGCCTACGCTGGGGCCACAAACCTCCCCGTAGTGACCAGTGAACACCTAAACTCGTGAGCAGATTATGGTGGTATGGGACACTATATTCTAGCTGTCGGCCTACACTGATCAGGCGACGAGCCCTTTGTAGTGACCGCGAGCGTATTCTGAGTCCACGGGAGGCGACGACCCTTCCGTTGCAGTAGAGTACGGTAGGCCTGTATTGATAAGGTGATGGGGGAGCGGTGCAACGAGTGCGAGCAACAGCCCTGACAGCCCTTGCAGTGACCTACGAAATATACATCGTATGAGATTACTAGGAGTGACGACCCTAGACAGGATCCGTGTTGGGATTGATACAAGGGAAGTACCTTAGTTTCCCAATCCTGCTGTTTGAATGGACTAATAACAACTTGAAAATCATATCACCATAGCATTGCATGTGCCTGGAAGATGTGGAGCACTCTAGGGAGTGTGGCATGCCGCGGTCGTAAGATGTTGCCGCATGAGGGTGATCGTCGGTGAGGGCATACATCACGTCATATCATCTTGCATTAATAACAGTATTAGGATTGTCTGATTTACTGCTTTACTATTATCGTGTGATTGAATTGTGAACATGCTAATCTTTGCTCTATGATTCCACTGAGTTGATCACTCATTCCCACGTTACGGGATGGTGTTTGCAACACCCACCAGACCCTGTTGTAGCTGTAGGTGTGGACGAGATCCAGGAGGTGGAGCCAGAGATCGACGAGGACCAGGATGAGTTCTCGTATATGCAGTATCATGACGGCTTCCCGTAGGTGACCTGGATCGAGGGGACATCAGTGGGACTTTCCTTTTGAACATTATTTTTGTTATGTATATGTACATGAGACTCAGAGATGTAGTCATACTTTGGAGACAGATGAGATTACTTTGTTTTTCCATACAGTGATATATACATTGTTTAGTCTTCCGCTTACTTTTATCAATGGATCTGAAGTATGAATTGCAGTTTTGGTATACTTTTACTCATGTGAATGCTTTAAATCAGACAACATTGAATCATAACCATTTTTGTTGCATAAGTGACGGTCTGGAACTCGGGAGTTGAGTTTATACATGACCCCCGATTTTCAGGGTGTTACAAGACAGGTCATGATAGGGCCTAGTGCGGGCCGCCAAGCCAGATGACCGCTTATACTTAGCAACAGCCCGTGCGGGCCATACCGCGACGCAGGAAGGTTAGAAAATTATAAAACTTTAGGGAACACTAGATCTCACTGGGCTTGAGGTTCATCGTGGACCTCAAACCCATTGGACACCCAGAACAGGGATCTGGGACTGGCCAAATGCACCCCACTAATGTCAGAATTGGAATCTGGCACTTGCAAATGAAATCGAGACTCTGGGATTTTCAGCCGTCGGATTACTTCTAAATTTACGGTAAAGGTCTAATGTGCGGGCCTACGCCTGTCAACAAAACCTGGGCCCCGATCGTGGCACGGTAACCTTTGATCGCACATCGGACCCGTACGATCAAACCAAATATCCGACCGATCCAAAAGTTTGTATGATCCTTCATCTGACCATGGACCACTTACCCAATAAATTTCATGGCTAGAGGACCACCAGAACCTCTCCAATCACTGGAATAGACCCCACAGGGCCACTTAAGGATCGAGACCATATAGTCAAACTCCACATCCGATTATCCGTTTGATCCCAAGTTTTGCATGGGCCTTCATCGGGCCATGGAGCACCTATCAAACGGTGTATATCGATATGTACACCCCATAGTGGGCCCTAGAGCTTAGAAAGATCCTCCCATAAGTCTAATATAGTAAAAACCCAACACTTGAAGCCATTTTCACTAAATCTGGAATTATAAAAAGGCCTTCTTTTGGGGACCCCTCTCCCCTTATGATTTTTGCCCTAGGGAAAGAAAGAAAGAAAGAGAGAGAGATAAAGAGAGAAGGGGAGAAAGAAAAAGAGAGGAAGAAGGAGTGAAAGAGAGAGTAGGAAGAGCTAGAAAGCTTGGAGAGAAGAAAGAGAGAAGGAGAGGAAGGAAGAGAGTGAAGGTGGGCCCAAGAGAAGTCGATCCTTGCATCTTCCTCCCTCTTTCTCAAAAGATACCACACCCACTACTCCAAGCTTGAATTTCAACCGATTGAAGAGGTTAGCACCCATCCTTTTTGTAATCTTTTGTGTTGAGAAAGAATTTATAGAAACTCCTAACATGTAAATGCTTTGCCTTAGGGATTCCGGCCAATCGGCCTTAGGGATTCCAGCCAATCGACCCCAAATCTGAGCTCCCCTAGGTCGTTTCCAAGCCTCCATCGAATCTTAAGGTGCGGACTATTGCAGAATTGCATGTTTGTTGAAATTGCATGGAATTGTGTGTTTGGATCTCATGAGATGATTCTATGCTCATGCCTTGTTGATTCTTTTTCATCTATTCTTGCTTCATAATATGTATGATTTCAATACTCTTATGCATATGATTTCTTATGATGGAGGAAGTGCTTAACTTCCTCAAACCCATACATTCACATGCACTTATTTCTTAATATGGTTAATTAGTCTTACGTGCTATTAGAATCTGAATTATGTGTTGTGAAGTGTGAGAACATGATGTTATTTATTCTAGTGATGCATTGGTAGTCGGTATGTTATGAATCACTATTCGTGCATTTGGGTTAGCCAGAGTCATGAGGAGAACGAAGGTGGTCCCGTTGGTAGGACCGCCTCGAGACTAAACCTATGGATTTGGGCGGGTGTGTTCAGGTGGCTGTAGTTTAACTACATGGGTCTCTTGTGCCTAATGTCACTTGTCTCATGCTCGCCTAACTCTTGCGGTTTAGTCTACTGTCTAACCAACTTTGATTGTTAACCTTGATTGCTCACATATGTTTGGAACCTGAACCACCCTGCAACCGTTGTAGCCCATCAATAACCCACTTGAAACTGGTCCACAACCTCGTGAGCCGGGCATGGTGGAATGAGACACTGTGTCCGAGCTATCGGCCTACGCTGGGGTATCGCGCCTCCCCGTAGTGACCGCGAGTGATCCCTTTCTCTTGGCACTCCTCATGTGTTTGAAGTCGGGGATGAGGAACCCGACGGGATCACGGACCGCGAGGTTTGGCCTCACGCATTGGAGGGTCTTGGCCTCGCAATCCGTTTAGGGCATTAATATGTGGGGTGTATCAGATTCTCCAACCTGCTGGATAAATGGACTTCATTAATAACTCGGCTAACACGATCGCATTGCATCGCATTAGTTAGGGTGGCGACTCGAAAGTCAAGGTTGCAATGAGGGAGTGCTGAAATACGCGATCGTTAGATGGAGTCGCTCGAGGGAGCGTTGTGGCGAGGGCATGCATCATATCATTCTGCATGCATGCATTTTAATAAGAGTTGTTAGGTGTTGATGATTGGCTGCATTTCATTAAATTCATGTTATAATTGATGTTTGTTGTAACTTAAGATTAATAGTACCCACTGCGTTGATCACTCACTCCCACTCTGGGACAGTGTTTTAAAACACCACCCAAACTCTTCAGTAGCTGCAGGTTGTGCTGAGTTCGACGAGCCTGACGGTGCGAGCTTAAGTGAGGAGGATGAGTTCTCCTACTTCCAGTTAATGGGCGGTCCTCCATCGGCTTAGAAGACTGGATTCTGAAGTGTTGAGTCGTGGGCTCAGCGCACCATTCTTTTGGATATATGATTTTCTTTGTGATTTTTGTTGGGCAACGCCTCGGGCGACCCCTGTATACTATTTTAGACTTGTACATATATATATCTCTTTCACTTCAGTAGACTAGTTGTGGTTTAATTTCATGCTCCAAGCAATTCCAGGCTGCGCGTTTAAACTTGATTAATCTTAAAAATCATAAAATTGATGATAAGTGACACTTGGAAACTTGGGAGTCGAGCGTATGCACGACCTCCGATTTTTCGGGGCGTTATAGTTGGTATCAGAGAAATAGTTTGGAATCCCTTGGGCCATGGGTCATGAACTCACTAATGCGTCCACTGACTTGAGAGAATACATATTAGATAACGCAATAAGGACTTAAAACGCTAGGAACATTCCTAGACCCTGAACCAACAATCATAGACGAAGGGTAGGACTTCCAGATGATAGGGTTGGGTAGCAAGAATAAGTAGTGACCCTAGGGAATAGGTCCAAGAGTCTTACGAAAGGCTTAGACTGAGGAGAGAGAGCTTAACTATATTAGAATTCGACCTGGGAGCCTTACAACCCGTTTCAGCCCATTCTCAGGCAAGAATTTTGGAACTTAGCGCAAGACCGATCCGACTAACTAGGAAATTTAGGTAGTCTAGTCCACCAAATTCCTAAGGCCCATTGGACCAACTGAAATAGGTGAGATTGGGGTGAAATGAATTTTAGAGTAACGATAAATGCAGGTGTAAGGTATTGTCATTGAGATGAGTGCATCCCATGTTCTATAATGCCCTGTTGGAATATATTCAATTAAGGATAAATCCCAGACCTTCTTTCCCAACTATACTTAGAAATTCAACATAATGGGATTTAAAAATCCCATCTCACACCTTCCAATGCAAGGCTTATTTTTCAAAGCCTATGAAATTAATTTTAATCCCATCCCACACTCAATCCAAACATGTCATCCCCAATCCCGAGGTAGGATTAGCAATGCGATCCCATTTAATATAACTTAATCCACTAGCCAAACAAGTCCTTAGACTGCGCACAGTGATTCAAATCACTTCTAATTAGAAGATTGGACGACTTGAGTCGACCTGACCTAAATGCGATAGGCTCAAGCTACTGAAGTAGCTTGTGCGATCCCAACATCTAGCGTATCCTACCCGATGAATAGGTGGGGCCTTCCCACACATGGGGACCCCCTCCTTGCCTCTCCAAGTTCCTTAAAAGCCCTAGGGGCTTCTCCCTATGATCATTTCTAGTCAATCCTATCCTTCTCACCCTCAATCATCACCCCATTTTCTTTCCAAACTCTCAAAACTTAATTCATAAGTCTTAACTTATTCCAACCCATTTTTTTTCAAAAAAATCTCACTTTCCACCATTTTATCCTTCAAATTTTCCTAAGCACTTTCAAATTTGACACAAATACAAAGCTCAAAGGATGAAGAGCTATAATCAAACAAAAATTTACTATAAATAGTAAAAATGTAAATAAAATAAAATTTTTACCATTAACTTGATGGAATCTTAAAAAATGACTATATCCATTATGTATAGAAGTTTCTCCTACCCCAAATTCATATATGGCACATCGAATAACTCATCTCGGTTTGCAAGATATGACCGTCGCAAGGTAACCCTCCAAGGACCCGGCGCCACAACGCCCGAGCGGGCGCCGCCAGCGCCCACAGTCCAGCGGGCCGGCGCCGCAGTGCCCAGGCCTAGCACCACAGCACCCAAGGTCTAGAAGCCTGGTGCCGCAGCACCCAAGCCCGGCGCTGCCAGCGTCCAACCCCTGCGCTCTAGCGCCTGACCGGCGCCCCGGGCGCTGGAAATTCCTGCAATTTTAGGTCAACTTCAAAAATTAATATCTCCATCGTTACAACTCTGATTTAGGTGATTCAAAATCTAGATTGAATATTAACAAGTATAGTTTCATATAAAAATAAAATAAAAATTATAATACAGTTAAATTTAGAGTGAATTGACAGCTATCAAAAAATCATTAGTTTTGGACGGTGATTACTTCTAGAAGTTTAATAATTTATTTACAACTCCAAATGACATAAAATTTTGTAGGAAGACTTAAAACTTAATGATAAATCATTATAAAAAATTTAAAAATAATTTAATTACTAAAATTATATATATATAAAAATTACAAGAATTAGATACGTTTTTGTATCCTATAGAAAATTGTTAGTTTCGAGTAACTTACGCTTCTAAAATTTTTTATAATTTTTATATAACTTGAAATAGATTAAAATTTTGTATGAAAGGAGTCAAATTAATGATGAATTACCATTAAAAAAAATTATATTAAAAATTATCCTGTAATTAAAAGCAATAAATACTTTATGAACAAAGGATGTATTAAAACCGAAAGTTTGTACAACTAAGAGTTGCCGATGGACCAGATGTATCCCACTCCAACTCTCTCACTCTCTTATCCACAAAACCCACTTCAAACCCATCTTCTTCTTCTTTACAAGACCCATCCCATCTCAACTCTCATTCCTCAAATCAATTCTCCTTAAACCCATTCACCCTTTCACTCTCACTTCACCATCCTCCAATCTCCCAAATCTTTAGAGAAAAGCTCATCTCCTTCTTTAAACCTCAACACACCATACTCCTTAAAGAACCAACCTCGTTCCCTTCGCACCCCTTATCTCTCTAACCCATTTCACTTCATCACTTTCACTCTTTCACTCCTAAAACCCATCTCAAAACCTATTCACAAATCCAACACTAAACCCATTTCTTTTCCAAAACATTCTCATCAACAATCCATTTCCTTGCCGAGGGAAATGGTATTCCGAGCAACCATTGCCTCCTTCTCCATTCCAGTGATTCTTTCCCTTAGGGGGATGAAGCACCCCCACTTTCGCCCGACTCCGACGAGTAACCCCACAACCTCACTGATGACTAGTAGTTGTTTAATGCGGTTAGGTCTGATGCATGTACTGAAGGATGATCAGGACTTTTTTAGTTAGATCGTATTTTCTTTATATTTAGCATATTTAGTGATGCTTGTAATCCATGCTATAACATGTAACTGGCCATACAAATGGCATTTTGAAATCGATGTAGAGACTAAAATTCTCTTGTCACTTTTTGAATGCTTGTATGTATGGTTGCCTATAGACGAGTCATGACTTTTCGTATTAAAGTTTAACATTGGGGGTCTATTTAGGAATTATTTATAATCGTGCTAGGAATCATCCCGTAATTAAATTGATTACATATATATATATATATATATATATATATATATATATATATATATATATATATATATATATATATATATATATATATATATATATATTTACTTAAGTTGTTGTCACGCCCTAAACTTAAAAACCGGGCTCACAGAATTCCCGATCGCCGAATCCGGCGCTGATAGCCTCCGTAGAACCCCATTCTCGGCTCGTAGCTCCCATTCGCCAGGTTCCGATCCTGTGATGCTACGAGGAGGATTTTCAATGTCAGTTTGATTCGTAATAAGCATAACCAAAGGCATAACCCACAAACAACAACCAAGAACTCCATTACATTTCCACTATGATCAAAAACTTTACAAGCACAATGAGCATAAAGGGAAATACAATGGTAAATAACAAAAACTCCAATACGCTCTGCAACGTGCTCCTGCCTCAGCACTGCTGCAATCCAACGTCACCTGTACGCAACAGTCGTGCATAAGCTTATAGAAAGCTTAGAGGGTGGTGAAAGTGTGTGTGCAAGGTAGTAATATGAACATGCAATGTCAGAGTAAAGCGGAATATGCAGATGGATCTATAATATCATGAGCCGTACCAAGGCTTATGTGATGCAAGACATGAATGGTATCGGCCATCCTAAGGCCATGCGATGTGCAATGTAACTCAAGCATATAGATCCTCATCTATGTCCATACATCAATACAGCTCAAAATATGGAATATCACCGGGGTCTAGTACACTCTAAACCAGATTGCCGCCACATCACGCATAATAAGGTAAGTGGAAGAGACCACACTATCTGTCTATCAATATCAGGCGCGACTCGTCGATAGCGGACCCATTCCTCGAGCTGGTCAAACTCAGCCTAACATTGCCCCCTACACTCGGGCGAGTAAGGCCGCACCCCCTTTCAACCGACCACGACATAGTGGAGAGCGTAACCGTCTGGTAATCGGCATTCAACACTCATCTACCCACTTGGTCTAGACGTTGGAGCAACCTCTTGGTACCATAAGGGTTTAGGGACTTTCACCTAGGGATATCTATAGTACCCCATGTAGAACATGATTTTCGGTATCCAATCCTGCCAACCACGATGCGTCTGTGGAGGTAACAGCCCTGATGTCGCTAGGGCGTACAATAACCATGTCACACAAATGCGGAATGCATGAATCACGCTATCCAGTTATGCAACCAATCCTGCGCATATCGTGCGCTCATGTAGGGCAACACTGCCTAACCGGGAGCCCATAAACAACCTGCCCGAAGGCATATGCTATGATCAGTCAATCCTCATATCAAGCATGCATATGATGCGTATGATCATGAGTCATGAAACTATACTAAACATGTACATGAGTGATGAACCATTCTTACAACGCAGATGGGCCTGGACGGCCTATACACAATAAGTACGGCCTAGCAATAGGCCCTAAGGAGAGTTGTAATGTGGACATCCAACCAACATTACACTCGCAATGTGGACGTCAAACCAACATTGTTCCCCAGGCACGATCTTCTTAAACGTCGCTACATAACCTGTATTCGGATTACACATTGCAATAGACCTTAGGTTCATCCCATTGGGCCTTACATATGTATCAAATGGGCCATATCTTATGGGCCTTTTATTCATCAGATGGACCATATAAATGGGCCACACCAATGGGTCTTGTGTGCATTGCAATGGGTCAAAACCCGTGGGCCTAGGATTGCATCGAATGAGCTTAGTCTCATGAGTCTAATATGTGACCAATGGGTCACACCAATTGGGTCCCACATGTAGACCAAGTGGGCCTCAGCCCATAGACCTAACATGAGTTCAATGGGCCCAAACCCCTAGGCCTTATCGTACATTAAATGGGTCTAAACCCGTAGGCCTTGTATGCATATCAAAGTGGGCCTAAACCCCTAGGCCTTACATATATCAAATGGCCTACCTCCATGGGCTTTAAATTTCAACAAAATGGGTCCAATTACATGGGCCTTGAAGTGCATCAAATGGGCCTAGTCCCAAGGACTTGAGACATATCAAGTGGGCCTAAACCCATAGACCTTTTTCAAAGCAAATGGGCCTAGCCCATAGGCCTTAAATAGTCCAAATGGGCCTAACCCATAGGCCTTGCATGCATATAAAAGTGGGCCTAAACCCCTATAAAAGTGGTGATAATGATATTCATCATTTAAGTTCCTAAGGCCCACCATAACATATGTTTCTCATCCAACATGTTCACAAATTAAAAGTGGAACAAATATCAGCTTAATAGGAACTCCCATGGCCCTTAGAAATTTTGAACGGTGGACGTCATTGTCCATTACCTTAAATGCTGGGGTCCACGGAGAGCTTTAGATCTGACTTATTTTCAGTCTTAAGCCTGTTAAGACAAGCTTTCCAAATGGTTGGACGGTTTGGATGCAACACATGCACCAAGGGCGGGGTCCACATGAGCTATGTATCTGAATCATTCTTTAGCTCAGGCATGAAACGAGCTTTCAAAATGGATGGACAGCTTGGATGTAACAAATGCATTATGGTGGATACATGTATCGTAGTGGGGTCCATAGACGTCACAGTCCTAGGTGTATTTCCACCATTCAATGGAAGTAGGGACGCAACACATAGTGGGGTCCACAGAGAGCTTGGTGACGTCAAACAGCAGCTGAACAGCTGCTGTGAGACGCACCAACCACCTTGCTTATACAAGTGGGTGCCACGTGGGGCCCACCATAATGTTTATTTTACATCCAAACGGTTCATAGGGTCATACGGACCCTGATAGATAGGAAAAATAAATTTCACTTTGATCCGAAACTCCTGTGGGCCAAAAAATTATTTCAAGGGCAGCCACAAGGTCTCCACTGTTTCCTGCGTTGTGGGCCACCTAAAACTTAGAAATTGTTAAAACTTGGAGGGGGCCCACCTGAGGAGGGGACCCGCCTAATGGACGACATAGATAAGACGTATACATCATGGTGGGGCCCACGGCAGCAGCCGTGGGTGGCCGCTCGTTATCCACTCGCCAAGACGTGCAGCGCCTGCTGCACGTCAGAGAGAGGCAGGTGCCTCTGTTGCCATTTCCAATTTAAATGGAAAACCCAGTTTCTGGGGTTTTTCATGCCTGGGACCCACAACAAGCTGATCCACCCTGTCCATTGCATTCAGTGGCACGAGGCCGACCAAATGAGTCCAAAGTCTGAATTTTTTTGATGATAGAAAATGAATAAAATGAGAAAATGGATCCTTGAATGGTCGAGTTGCATTATTTGATGTTATGGCCCACCAGGTCTTCCAATCAACCCCAAACTTCTACCCAACGGTTAAAACTCTTTAAGTAAGAGGGTAGACGGCTTGGATTGTCTGGGTACAACACGGTGGGGCCTAAACAAGTGGACCACCCAAGTCCACCTTCTTTCCTTCTTTCCTTTTTCTTCTTACATTGAAACGTCCAGCGTCACAGACGCTGGACGGTTTTGGTGTTTTTTTTTGTTTTTTTTTTTAAATGCACGTATGTGGTGGGCCCTGATAAAGTGGGCCACCACTGATGGGTGAAGGGGTTCAACGTCTAAGGTGGGCCCCACTTGAATAAAATTAATTACATCAAGGTGGGATCCATTCAAGTGGGCCACACAATCCTATAGCATAAAATAAAATAAAATAAAAGAAATAAAAGAGAGAGAGAGAGAGAGAGAGAGAGAGAGAGAGAGACATGGAGAGTGGGACACGGCTTGTGATGGAGGGGAATCATAAAATAAACGGATCCCGTCGAACATGGGACCATCAAAAATATAAATCAACGGTGGAGATCCATTCCCCACCGATATGGACGGTCTAAATGACCTTTTGCAATGAAATAAACATCATGATGGGGTCCATGAAGAATGGCCCCATCATGGAACGATCATGATGATCCAAGTGGTCCATCGGCCACATTTTAGGGTCCCAAGTGAGATCCACACTATTGATCGGTGGGCCTCACTTGGTCCACCATAAAAACAAGTAAAACTACCTTATAGAGGCACCCACCATCCAATCTTCTTGCTCCTAGAGGTTCCTTGGCACCTTAGCTTCAACTTCAATGGTTAAGATGAAGAATGGAGGGTTGAGATGGGAGATTTTGGGGTAGGAAGGTGGGCCACTTGGAGCTTAGGAGCTCTTACAAATTCCATACGTATGAACTCTTTGGCTTTGGGATTTTTGAAATGGAAAAGAGAGAAAGAGAGAGTGTGATGTAAAGGGAGAGAGAGAGAGTGATGGATGGATGGGTGAGTGAGTGTAAGAAAAGCTTGACTTTTGAGGCTTTTGTGTAAGAGAGGTATGGGAGATGAAGACTTTTGTGGTTGCTTGGGAAAAGGGATGAAAGTGATGTGTACTTGACATGTGATGGATTGATGGGTGATTGATTGATGGGATTGATGTGATTGATGTGACACATCGTAGAGATTCCTTTAGTTTTTGCAACGCGCGGCATTTTCTCGCACCGAACGTTGGCCCATATCTCTTGTCCAGGGTATTGCCTCGGCGCGCGAGTCGCAGCATCGAAACCGCAACGACGGCGCGGTCGCTATGGTATTGGTCTCGGGCTGAGTCGACTCGGGTTGTTGGCACATGAATCAGGGTAGCCCGTCGATATCGTTTAAGGGTCGAAGGTTGCCGGAATTTGACCGGTAAGACCGCGAAAGTGTATGGAAAGGTAGGGACCAAGATACGGGTCTTACAGTTGTACCCGTAAGTAGGATTTAGTTTCATAGTTTAATGCTCTGTAAACTCGGGTTAGGGGTAGACTATAGTAACATATATTGAGTTTTCCTATTCACTTATGGACTTAAGGTTCAAACAATATTGAGAAGATAATATCCTTCATCTTTGCCTTCCTGCGTCCTTAGTAGCGTTGTTAGCACTCCAAACCAACAGAATACCTTAGAACTTTCAACTACTCCTTCATTCTTGAAATTTATGAAGCCAATGTGTAGTCTACTCATAACCTACTAGCCATAAGATTAAAATGGTAATAAATATAAAATTGGTGCCTTTAAAAGATTTTTAAGATGATTTTTGACTATAGGCATATTAAGATATTTATTAACCCACAATTTGAACATAAATTAAAATGAGTACTCTCTTAGACCAAGACCCAGAGGATAACCTTATAAATAAGAGATTTAAACTTTTCAAAGATGGCTATCCCCTAAACATTTATATTGATCAGACTACGAAATTACGGGACCATACACTGGTGAAGCATTCGCGGCCCGACTCAATTCTCAATCTTGGGAGAATACCAATGGACTCACTGCTTTGATCGAGCAGAAGACCAGGATCTACCAGAACTAGGAAGGGATACAACGATCTTTCTACCCTGGTCAGGTAGATGATCGACGTATCGAGTTCAAGCCCACTACAACCGTCTCTCCGTATTGGTCTAACATTGAAAATAAATATTTTCACTCTAGATAGAGGGAAATCGTCGTTATGAATCCAATTCTTTAGAATAAATAGATAATTAAATAAATTGTAGTAAAACATCCGGTGAAAAAGTTTTAAGGGGGGTAGACTAAAATGAGCCAAACAGTATACATAATATACACCCCACCATGTATATAAACTTGAAATCAATAAAAACTTAGGCAAATAAACTAATAATACCTTTACTAAATACCCTTAGGAAATTTTGGGGACGAAATTATTTTTAAGGGGGGTAGATTGTAACATCCTAGATTTTCATTGTTTTGAATTTTTAAAAATCCTTAATTTTTTTTATTATTAATTAATCTATAATATCACTTAATGACCGTCAGCACTCAATGTTAATATATACAGGAGTGAAACCAGTAAAGAACCACACAAGTCTAATTAATTAACCGTAGGAAACCACTGAATTCGCCCGATCACTTGAACATCAGTTGTAGCCCCATGATTTACTCACATAGGACTCAAATCTAACCGACCCATCGCTAACTAATCAAGACAAGCATAACTAAATTAAAGATCTAACCGAAGCCGAGTCAGATAAGGCTCGGATCTTAACAATAGACTAAATCAACCCTTGTAACGTCCCGTCCAACCAGCAAAGTGTCCTGGGGTGTCCACATAGGATTTACTGTAGGACCATTCATTTAATCCACTTGTGGTAGGGTATTACAAGTTAATTAACCTAGGATTATCCCATTAGAGTAGACCAGACAGGTCATGATAGGGGCTAGTGCGGGCCGCTAAGCCAGATGACCGCTTACACTTAGCAACAGCCCGTGCGGGTCATACCGCGACGCAGGAAGGTCAGAAAATTATAAAACTTTAGAGAACACTAGATCTCACTGGGCTTGAGGTCCATCGAGGACCTCAAACCCAGTGGACACCCAAGACAGGGATCTGGCACTGGCCGAATGCACCCCACTAATGTCAGAATTGGAATCTGGCACTTACAAATAAAATCGAGACTCCGGACTTTTCATCTGTCGGATTACTTCTAAATTTACACTAAAGGTCTAATGTGCGGGCCTACGCCCGTCAACAAAACCTGGGCCCCGATCGTGGCACGGTAACCGTTGATCGCACATCGGACCCGTATGATCAAACCAAATATCCGATCGATTCCAAAATTTGTATGATCCTTCATCTGACCATGGACCACTTACCCAATAAATTTCATAGCCAGGGGACCACCATAACCTCTCCAATCACTGAAATAGACCCCACAGGGCCACTTAAGGATCGAGACCATATGGTCAAACCCCACATCCGCTTATCCGTTTGATCCCAAGTTTTGCATGGCCCTTCATCGGACCATGGAGCACCTATCCTATAGTGTATATCGATATGTACACCCCATAGTGGGCCCTAGAGCTTAGAAAGATCATCCCATAAGTCTAATATAGTAAAAACTGAACACTTGAAGCCATTTCCACTAAATTTGGAATTATAAAAAGGCCTTATTTTGGGCACCCCTCTCCCCTT
This sequence comes from Magnolia kwangsiensis, assembly GCA_037074715.1. Lineage (NCBI taxonomy): Eukaryota > Viridiplantae > Streptophyta > Magnoliopsida > Magnoliales > Magnoliaceae > Magnolia > Magnolia kwangsiensis. Next base: position 71,129,842 of record CM073587.1, read on the forward strand.
ATGATTTTTGTCCTAGGGAAAGAAAGAAAGAAAGAAAAAGAGAGAGAAAGAGAGAAGGGGAGAAAGAGAAAGAGAGGAAGAAGGAGTGAAAGAGAGAGAAGGGAGAGCTAGAAAGCAAGGAGAGAAGAAAGAGAGAAGGAGAGGAAGGAAGAGAGTGAAGGTGGGCCCAAGAGAAGTCGATCCTTGCATCTTCCTCCCTCTTCCTCAAAAGATCCCACACCCACTACTCCAAGCTCGAATTTCAACCGATTGAAGAGGTAAGCACCCATCCTTTTTGTAATCTTTTGTGTTGAGAAAGGATTTGTAGGAAATCCCAAAATGTAAATGCTTTGCCTTAGGGATTCTGGCCAATCGACCCCAAATTCGAGCTCCCCTAGGTCGTTTCTATGCCTCCATCAAATCCTAAGGTGTGGACTATTGCTCTTAGGTAGCCTAGCACCAATTTTAGTATGAAATTAATGATTTTGATTGTTTGGATGTCATATTTGAAGAATCTAAAGAATCCTTAAGAATTGCATGTTTGTTGAAATTGCATGAAATTGTGTATTTAGATCTCATGACATGATTCTATGCCCATGCCTTGTTGATTCTTTTTCATCTATTCTTGCTTCATAATATGTATGATTTCAATACTCTTATGCATATGATTTCTTATGATGGAGGAAGTGCTTAACTTCCTCACACCCACACATTCCCATGCACTTGTTTCTTAATATGGTTAATTAGTCTTACGTTCTATTAGAATCTGAATTATGTGTTGTGAAGTGTGAGAACATGATGTTATTTATTCTAGTGATGCATTAGTAGTCAGTATGCTATGAATCACTATTCGTGCATTTGGGTTGGCCAGAGTCATGAGGAGAGCGAAGGTGGTTCCATTGGTAGGACCGCCTCGAGACTAAACCTATGGATTTGGGTGGGTGTGCTCGAGTAGCTGTAGTTCGACTACATGGGTCTCTTGTGCCCAATGTCACTCGTCTCACGCTCGCCTGACTCTTGCGGTTTAGTCTACTGTCTAACCAACCTTGATTGTTAACCTTGATTGCTCACATATGTTTGGAACCTGAACCACCCTGCAACCGTTGTAGCCCATCAATAACCCACTTGAAACTGGTCCACAGCCTCGTGAGCCGGGTATGGTGGAATGGGACATTGTGTCCGAGTTGTCGGCCTATGCTGGGGTACCGCGCCTCCCCGTAGTGGCCGCGAGCGATCCCTTTCTCTTGGCACTCCTCATGTGCTTGAAGTCGGGGATGAGGAACCCGACGGGATCATGGACCACATGGTCTTGGCCTCACGCATTGAGGGGTCTTGGCCTCGCAATCCGCTTATGGCATTGATACGTGGGGTGTATCAGATTTCCCAACCTGCTAGATGAATGGACTTAATTAATAACTCGGCTAAAATGATCGCATTGCATCGCATTAGTTAGGGTGGTGACTCGAAAGTCGATGTCGTAATGAGGGAGTGCTGACATATGCGATCGTTAGATGGAGTCGCTCGAGGGAGCGTTGTGGTGAGGGCATGCATCATATCATTCCGCATGCATGCATTTTAATAAGAGTTGCTAGGTGTTGATGATTGGCTGCATTTCATTAAATTTATGTTATAATTGATGCCTGTTGTAACTTAAGATTAATAGCACCCACTAAGTTGATCACTCACTCTCACTATGGGACGGTATTTTAAAGCACCACCCAGACTCTTCAGTAGCTGCAGGTTATGCTGAGTTCGACGAGCCTGGCGGTCCGAGCTTAAGTGAGGAGGACGAGTTCTCCTACTTCCAGTTGATGGGCGGTCCTCCATCAGCTTAGAAGACTGGATTCTGGAGTGTTGAGTCGTGGGCTCAGTGCACCATTCTTTTAGATATATGATTTCCTTTGTGATTTTTGTTGAAAAACGCCTTGGGCGACCCCTTTATACTCTTTTGGACTTGTACATATATATATCTCTTTCACTTCAGTAGACTAGTTGTGGTTGCATTTCATGCTCCAAGTAATTTCAAGCTGCGCATTTAAATTTGATTAATCTTAAAAACCATAAAATTGATGATAAGTGACACTTGGGAACTCGGGAGTCGAGCGTATGCACGACCCCCGATTTTTCGGGGCGTTACAGTTGGCCAGGGCAACGATGGATGAGTAAGGAGCTTGGGCGTGGCTAGAGAGAGAGAGAGAGAGAGAGAGAGAGAGAGAGAGAGAGAGATTTGGGATTTGGGGTCTTTTTTGGGCACGGCTCTGTTTTTGAGCACACGCCTAAATTTAGGCTGGGGTCTGGTATGGTTTTATGGGCCCCATCATGATGCGTGTCAATCATCTACCCCATCAATTAGATGCACCATCCCATGGTGGGCCCAGGTATTAAAAATCAAATCAATCTATGACTTGTGTAAGCCACACCACATATAGAAGTTGAGAGGGGTTGCCCTCCATTAAAACATTCATAATTATTTTTTAGGCCCACCGAGATGTGGTCCACAAATCCAGCCCATCCATTATGTGTGTGCCACTTGGATGAGGGGTCATACCAAGTTTCAGATGCATCCAAATTTCAGGTGGGGCCCACCAAGTGCTTTTATATGTTTTAGGCATGTCTTCACATGATTTTAGATGGTATGGCCCACCGGAGTTCCGTATACAACTAATTTTTAGGATATCCCATAATTTAAAGGGGACCCATCAAATTCATGGTGTTGATGTTTGACACATGTCATGGTGGGGCCCACAAAGCTTGACCTCATGGGGACGACATGGATTAAACATAAAGGTCAAGCTGTGTGGGCCCCATCATGACATGTATCAAATATCAACACCGTGCATTTGATGGGCCCCCCTTTAAATTATAGGATATCCCAAAAATCAGCCATATATGGAACTTAGGTGGGCCATACCTTCTAAAATCATGTGAAGAAATGCCTAAAACATATAAAAGCACTTGGTGGGGCCCACTTAAAATTTTTATGCATATGAAACTTGGTCTGAGTTCTCATCCAAGTGGGACACACATAATGGATGGGCTAGATTTGTGAACCACATCTCGGTGGGCCTAACAAATGATTATGAATATTTTAATAGAGGGTAACCCCTCAACTTTTGTATGTGGTGTGGCCCAAAAAACTCACTGATTGACTTGATTTTTAAGCCCTAGTGTAAGACCCGTATCTTAGTCCATACCGATCCGTAGACTTTCGCGATCTTCCCGGTCGAATTCCGGTAACCTTCGACCCTTAACCGATATTTACGCGTGACCCTGATTCGTATGTCGTCAACCCGTATCGACTCAACCCAAGATCTTTACCATAGCGACCGTGCCGTCGCTACGGTTTCGATGCCGCGACTCGCGCGCCGAGGTGATACCCTAGTCAGGAGATGTAGGCCAACGTTCGGTGCGAGGAAAACGCCGCGCGTTATGAAACCTAAGAGAATCTCTACGAGGTGTCACATCAATTCCATCAATCAATCAAATCTTATCACATCACATGTCAAGTACATGTCAAGTACACATCACCTTTCACCCATTCTCAAGCAACCACAAAAGTCAAGAATCTCTTACAAAGCCCATACCTTTCTTACACCAAAAACCCTCAAAGTCAAAAAGTTCTTACACCACCCATATTTTTCTTACACACCCATCACTCACCACATTCATCCATCACCCATCTCTCTCTCCCTTTACAACTCTCTCTCTCTCTTTCTCATTTTCAAACCCATTCCAAGAAAGAAAGGAAAACCCCATACGTATGAACTCTCCAAGCCTCTTCCTCTCTTTCAAAACTTCAAGTGTGGCCCACCTCTCCACCCCAAGATCTCCCATCCTAGCCATCCATTCCTCATCTCCTCCATTGGAACCAAAGCTAAGGTGCTAAGGAACCTATAGGAGAAAGAAGATCGAACGGTGGGTGATAGATAGTAGTAGTTTTTCATGTTTTCAAGTGGGCCAAGTGAGAAAAACCGATCAATAGTTTGGATCTCACTTGGGACCTTAAGATATGGCCGGTGGCCCACTTTGATCGTCATGATCATTCCATGATGGGGCCATTCTCTATGGACCCCATCATGATGTTTATTTACTTGCACACCTAGGGTCATCTAGACCGTGTATTTTAGTGGAGAAGGGATCTCCACCATTGGATTTTGGATTTAATGGGTCCATGTGTAATGAGACCCACTTGATGTATGTTTTGTTGCAAGGGAGGGCCCATAGTGTCGGGGTCCCTCCATCACGTGTGCCTCATTCTCTGTTTCTCTCTCTCTCTCCATCTCTTTTTCATTTTCTTTTGATGATGATGTGGTTGTGTGGCCCATATGGATGGATCCCACCTTAATATATGTCTTCCCATGCCCTCAAATCCCTACTTTGGTGGCGCACATCCATGGTTGGGGCCCACCTCAATGTATGAATTATGTCCAGGGACGCTGGACGTTCCCTGGACGTGAGTTAAACACAAATATAGCTTGGTTCAAGCCTTGGGAGTGGACCGTTGGTGTAGGCCTCACCTTGATGTGTGGGTACAATTCAAGCCGTCCATCCTCTTTCCCATATCATTTTAGGCGTTGAGCCAAGGAATGAAGCTAATCCACTCACTAGGCGGGCCATACTTTTTAAAACAATGATTCTCACCGTTTATAAATTTTTTTCAATTCTTCTACAAGCCAAAGGTATTCAATATTGGACTCTCTTGGCTTGTCTTGAGCTAGGGAAGCCAATGGACGAGGTGGATCTACTTGATGCAGGCCCCAGATACAAAAAACCCCTGAAAAATGGGTTTTCTAAATTTTTTAAAAAAGGCACAGAGGCAGAGCCTCTGCCTGTCTGACGTAGCAGCAGCAGCACGCTGCTGCATGCAACGGGCGAGCGGGCGGACGACTGGCCCCACGGCCCAGTCGTGGGCCCCACCTTGATGTATTTTTTATATATCCGCACCGTCCATTTTGTGGGCCTTTAGGGCGGTAGGCTTCCCTCCAAGTTTCAGCTCCATCCCACACTCGAGTGGCCCACACTGCAGGAAACAGTGTGATTGGATTTCTACCATTGGAAATCATTTTTGGGTCCACATAAGTTTTGAATCAATCTGAAATATGTTTTTTCCCTTCATCCAGGTTTGAGAGACCCTATGAACGGTTTGGATGGCATTTAAACATGATGGTGGGCCCCACATGGGACCCACAAGTGATGTATGGGTTTTATTCCCACCGTCCAGGCGGACGGTGGAACCCACCAGATATATGTGTTTAATTCCCATCGTCCAGCGGACAATGGGCCCTGGTGCATGTGTTCTATGTACACTTTCCAATGACAGTGAGCCCCACCATGATACGTGTGTTGAATCCAAACCGTCTATCCACTTTACAAGTTCATTTTGGGCATGAGCTTAAAATGATGAGCCAGATCCATATTCCAAGTGGACCCCACCTTGGCCTGTTTTAAGGCCCATCTTAATGCAGTGATAGTAGTCCATTGGGAGCCCACTTTGATGTGAATGTAAGGCCCATTTGATTTATAAAAGGCTTATGGGTCGGTTTAGGCCCATTTGATTCATATAAGGCCCATGGGTTTAGGCCCATTTGACATATAAGGCCTATGAGTTTAGGCCCATTTGATATGTATAAAGCCCATGGGATTAGGCCCATTTAAGACACATAAGGCCCATATGATTAGGCCCATTATGATGTACTCTAAGGCCCATGGGTTATAACCCATTGCAATGTACCTAAGGTCCATTGGTGAAGCCCAGTAATGCGGCCCATTTGATGAACGTAAGGCCCACTAATGTAGCCCATTTGATGTAATGAAGGCCTAATAGGATGTACCTAAGGTCCATTACAATGTGTGAACCCAGCATGGTTTGTGTAATGATGTTTACTACGGGCTATGGCTTAAGAGCAATAGTAGTTTGACGTTCACATTGCAAGTATAGTGTTGGTTAAATGTCCGCATTATGACTCTCCCTAGGGCCATTGATAGGCTGTAATTATTATGTGTAGGACGTCTAGGCCCATCTGTGTTGTAAGAATAGTTCATTACTTTATAACATGCTTAGTATAATTCTATTACTCATGCCCATACGCATCATATGTATGCTCGATATGAGGAATGTTTGATCATCGCATAAGCCATTGGGCTGAGACATTTACGGGACTCCTTATGAGACGGAGTGTCCCACATGAGGGCATGGTGCGCACGGGATTGTTGCATGATTGTATAGTGTGACTCATGCATCTCGCATTCACATGACATGTGACATCAGGACCATAGCCTCCACAGGTATATCGTGGTTGGAAGGATTGGATACCGAAAATCTTGTTCTACATGGGGTGCTATAGATATCCCTGGGTGAAAGTCCCTAAACCCTTATGGTACCAAGAGGTTGCTCCAACGTCTAGACCGAGTGGGTAGATGAGCGTTGAGTGCCGATTACCAGATGGTTGTGCTCTCCGCTGTGTCATGGTCAGTTGGAAGGGGGTGCGGCCTTTTTCGTCCGAGTGTAGGGGCAATGTTAGGCTATGTCTGACCAGATCGAGGAATGGGTCCGCTATCGATGAGTTGAGCCCGATATTGGCAGACGAATAGTGAGGTTTCTTCCACTTACCTTATTGCGCGCAATGAGGCGGCGATCTGGTTTAGAGTGTACTAGACCCCGGTGATATCCCAGATTTGAGCTGTATTGATGTTTGAACATATATGAGGATTTGTATGCTTGAGTTGCATTTCACATCACATGGCCTTGGGATGGCCGATATCATTCATGTCTTGCATCGCATAGCTTTGGTACGACTAATAGTTTTTCATGTATCCATCTGCATATTCCGTATTTCTCTGATATTGTATGTTCATATTACTACCTTGCGCACATACTTTCACCACCCTCTAAGCTTTCTATAAGCTTATGCACGACCATTGCATGCAGGTGACGTTGGGGCGCAGCAGAGCTGAGGCAGGAGCGCTTTGCAGATCTTTTTGGATTTTTTGTTCTTTATCATTGTATTTCCTTTTATGCTCATTATACTTGTAAAGTTTTTTATCATAGTGAAAATGTAATGGAATTTTTGGTTGTTGTTTGTGGGTTATGCCTTTGGTTATGCTTATTACGAATCAAACTGATGTTGAAAATCCTCCTCGTAGCATCCCAGGATCGGAACCTGACGAATGGGCGCTAGGAGCTGAGAATGGGATTCTAAGGAGGCTGTCGGCACCGAATTCGGCGATCGAGAATTTTGTGAGCCGAGTTTCCGAGTTCGGGGCGTGACACCTAAGCCCACCATGGAATGGTGCATCTGACTGATGGGGTAGATGTGGGCCCACTTTGATTTATATATTGTATATCCATATGATCCATTTGTTTCCCTTACCATACCCTGCCTCTCTTTTTTTCTACCCTAGCCGCTGCCTGTACAGCCCCACCCAACAGTCCAACATACTGCCCACTAGTCACCATCTCCACCCCTTTATCTCTCTCTTTCTCTCATTCTCCCGGTCTCTTCGAGGCTTCGAGCCAACCTGTGCCCAATCCTGACTCGGCCTGATCTCTCCGAAGTAGGTGTTTAACTTGTATATTTATACGATTATAGATTTATTTTAGATTTATGGTTGGGGGACTAGGTTAGGTCAGGTTGGGGTTTGGATCGGGTTAGGAGGGCTGGATTAGCTCGAGATGGAGGTTTTTTATTCTTAACATGATTGACATTTTATTTTTATTATTTAGTCAAAAATATAATAAGTTAACATATGAACAAGCTCCACTCAACTCAACTCGAACCGCTAGCTCAACTCGATAGCTTTGGCAAACAAGCCATGCTTCAATGTTGAGCTCAAGGGTGAGCTTGAGGTCGAGTATAGCATGGACAAGTCGAGCCCAGCTTGGCCCACCTCAACTCGACTCGGCTTGGCTCGATGTACAACCATCTAGAGTGGGCAACATTTAAAAATTGGAGGTAATTCTTTAGCTGTACAGGTGGCATGGTTTTACAGTAATCACAACCGTCCTATTCGCTAAACCAACTGTGGATGGAGTATAACTAAAAAATGACAAAGAGAAGATTATTAACCATACACCTGATTTTTTACTTTGAATTTGGACCACTCACTGCTTACTTTTAATAATCTATTAGATGGCCATTAATTGGATGGTCAAGATTACTTGATCACAACCGTCCAAATCGTTAAACCAACTGTGGATGGAGTATAACTGAAAAATGACAAAGAGAAGATTATTAACCATACACCTGATTTTTTACTTTGAATTTGGACCACTCACTGCTTACTTTTAATAATCTATTAGATGGCCATTAATTGGATGGTCAAGATTACTTGACCTTGCGGTTCTAGAGATTTGCTTAATCTCACAATTTGTATGGCGTAGATTGTAACACCCTGAAATTCGGGGGTCGTGTATAAACTCAACTCCCAAGTTCCAGACCGTCACTTATGCAACAAAAATGATTATGATTCAATGTTGTTTGAGTTAAAGCATTCACATGAGTAAAAGTATACCAAAACTGCAATTCATACTCCAGATCCAGTGATAAAAGCAAGCGAAAGACTAAAGGATATACATATCACTGTATGAAAAACAAAATAGATCTCAACTATCTCCAAAGTATGAATACATCTTTGAGTCTCATATACATGTAAGTAAACAGAATCAAAATGTCAAAAGAAGTCCCACTGAGAAGTCCCGCCAATCCGGGCCACCTAAGCAAAGCCGTCGTGGTACTGCATATATGAGAACTCGTCCTGGTCCTCATCATAATCCGGCTCTGCCTCCTGAATCGCTGCCTCACCTGCATCTAAGACAGGGTCTGGTGGGTGTTGCAAACACCATCCAGTAACGTGGGAGTGAGTAGCTAACTAATGGAATAATAGAGAAAAGATTAAAATGTTCTCAAATCAATCATGCGATAATAGTAAAGCAGTAAATCAAACATTCCTAATACTGTTATTAATGCAATATGACGTGGCATGATGGATGCCCTCACCGACGATCTCCCTAATACGGCACCATCTTATGCCCACGGCATGCTTTCTTCCCACAGTGCTCCACATCTTTTAGGCACATGCAATGTGATGGTGATATGATTACCGAGTTATTATTAGTCCATTCATACAGCAGGATTGGGAAACTAAGGTACTTCCCTTATATCAATCTTAACACAGATCCTGTCTAGGGTCGTCACTCCTAGTAATCTCATACGATGTATATTTTGTAGGTCGCTATAAGGGCTGTCAGAGCTGTTGCTCACACTTGTTGCACCGCTCCCCCATCACCTTATCAATACAGGCCTACTGTACTCTCATTGCTACGGAAAGGTCGTTACCTCCCATAGACTCAGAATACGCTCGCGGTCACTACAAAGGGCTCGTCGCCTAATCAGTGTAGGCCGACAGCAAGAATATAATGTCCCATACCACCATTATCTGCTCACGAGTCATAGGTGCTCACTGGTCACTACGGGGAGGTTTGTGGCCCCAGCGTAGGCCGACAGCTCGACCACGGTGTTCCATACCACCATGCCCGGCTCATGAGTCTTTATGGATCAAGGTACCATGGTTGACAGGGTTTACAATGGTAAGTTCAGTACCTTAGGTTCAAACAGTTATGACTCATACAGGGTGAACATACAATGGCCAGTCGGGTTACTTGACGGGCTCGACTAGTACGAGCGCATCTCAAGTCGAACGACATGAAGTGCATAAAACACCTCGTGTGGCCTAACCACTTCGGCCAACTCCAAAACACGGCTCGCGTTCATCGACGCGTCGTTCGTGACAAAGATAAGCTAACCACGAATTCACTCAGTTGCCGACTACCTGGACTAGGTATAGTCTCAAACATTTATGAATTCACATCAGCAATCATATAAGAGTAATGGAAATGAAATACAACAATGTGAGCATGTTAACACATGTTATAACATACAACTTAAGTAAAATATCTAACACATGCATTTCATACATATAATGAAATCATGCATATAGCTAACATGTAGAAAATCATTTACATCAGCATATTAATTGAGAATTAAATCTCAAACTAATTCATAACACCATTTAATTCAATACATACTAATACAAACATTTATACAAACACTTAGTCTACACACTTAAGTCTACATATAGTATGTCGACTCAAAGTGCGCATTTGGGAGAATCTCTTCGCCAAAATGATTATGCACGCATTCCTAATATCCTAATGCGACAAGAAGCCATGTTAATCATATCAGCAAAATATGGATGAAAACAGTATTTCCTACAAATGACTAAAATGCCCTAAATCTCATATTTTTCGTCTACTTACGAAACAGGAAACGGACAGCGTGTTGTACATGTTAAATGGCGTTGTCGTCGCTAATCTACTATTAAACGACATTGAAAGCATTGAAAACAGTCAATCAAAGCGTCTAGAATCTGCACCTTTTATCCTAGAAGTGTATTGATTCGAACGGAGCATATACGCTTCGTCTACGGCGAACAGGCAACCTATTTCACAAGATGTATAAGCTACCATGCTAAGGAACCAACGGAACCTTAAATCAGCAAGTGTTTGGGGTCTTTTCTTACCTAGAAATGAGGCGAAATCTCCGGAAAAGTGATTGAGGTGCGTTGCTTAAGCACGTGCAACACGTAGTGCAAGCAGCAGGAAGATCTCTCCCACTCTCTCTCATAATCTCTCACCTTTTCTCTCACACCAGCTAGGGTTTCTAGCAAATTCGGATGGGTGAGAGAAGTGAGGGTTTAAGCCCCTTTTATAACCTAAAACATGCCCAAAACAGGCTTGGGAACAATGTTTACTTGATGCCTAACCAAATCGGGGCTGTTTCGGTCTAAAAAGACATTTCTGGAGGTCCCCTGGCCGAACGCGATCGGACTTAAGCTCATGCACATCGGATGTCGCTCACATCCCATTTTCAGACTAGTAGTGTTCGTAGATCGCACGTGGCGGTCCAGTTTCAGTTCAGCGGTCATCGCACGTAGATCAGGTCTACAAGTCTCGTGATATGAAATAGAAATTTTTCCTGATCCAAGGGTGTAATTTGGCTGAATTTTGACGGTCAGAATGCTTAATAATAACGCGTCAAGTCGTGTGCCAGATTTGAATTTCAAATTTCAAATCTAACCCTATTCTCACTCTCTTCACTCCAGGCTCAATGAAATAGCATCTGAATGTCGGTTGGACTTGATTTTTGAAATGATTGTCAAGTCCAGCTAAGCGGTTGTAACGGTCTAAGATTGTAGGTATCGGACTTTCAACGCACGGTCTAGATCCAATACAAAGTTTTAAAGAGGTCCTAAGAAAAAATCGGTTTAGAGTTTGATCCAAGGTTTTAGAGTATTATAACGTCATTGGTTCTATTCGCTTTGGGTCTTGTAGAATGTATTTAAAGTGATCAGGGACATTTTCCAGCTACTCTAGCGTTGCGCTAGCTAACTTACACTTATTTCCAAAGGAATTAACCTACGCGATTTCTGGTCGAGTTGGTACTCGAGTCCAAGTACGGATTTTTCCAGGGCATTACAATAGTTGTACATCACTGTCATGCGTAAGGAGAATGAATGGACGATCAACCTGTTTTTGGAGAAGGACAATCTTCATTGAGGGGCCTACCTTTTTCATGGTGTTTATGTCCTCCATAAATGACACAGTAACGCGAGCCATGGTACCATTGCATGTAGGTGATCAGTTCTCTTTTTAAAATGTTGAAATATCAATATTGTATTCTGAGCTTTGCTAAGCCCACACGCATGTGCAATACAGCTCGAGTACATGTAATATATTTGCCAGCATGGTCCAATAGACCTGAGATCCAGTCCATCCATCAGAATAGAAACACAAGAATAATAACTTAATTCAAGAATTCAATTGGTCCACGTGTTATGTGGACCAAAATTTATATATAAAAAAAGGTGGCTCTGAGAAACCTAGCTGAAGTTTTCTAACCCATTCGTTATTTCTAAATTGAGGCCCACATACTCATTGGACCAGATTTTATTTTGAAGAAGAAAACATATACAGAGTAGGACCAACCTGATGGATGGATGAGATCTATCATGTATGTGCCATGCTGGCATATGTGTGGCATGTACATGAGTTTAACTGCACACGAGTGTGCACTTAGCAAAGCTCTACGATCTGCTATCATTTTCTACTGTCAATATAGAATTTTAGAAGATGCAAATCATACCAAACTCAAATGAATAATTTTAGAAGCTTCTCACCGTCCGATTGAAATTATCATATGAATAATTTTGTAACCTCAATCAGGATACATATGAGAAAGATATTGGGCATACAAGATTGATCAACAATTTCGGTGAAATTTGATTTAAACATCTGAAGTTATTTACTCTTCAATTTGAAATGATTAGATTGTCCAAAAATGATTAAAGATTCAATTAGTGGATGTGCCTAATAATTTAGTAATTTTATTTTTCACAAATAAATTTCAATTTCCTTTTAAAAATAACTTTTTTTTTCAAAATGTATATTTTTTTTTTTTTGCTCTTTTAACCAAAATATCATTTTTATTATAAAATATTTCAAAATATTTAAAATACAAATTTTGAATTTTTATTTTCAAAATCTCAAAAATTTTCTCATATTTTAAATTTTTCCTCAAAAATTTCAAAATGTCGATTTTTTTTCTTCAAAAGCATTATTTTGTTCACAAAATTTTTCTTAAACATAGTTAAAATTTCTAAACTTTTCAATATTCTTTTTTATGTGATATTACAAGTCATTTAAATATTACCTTTTAATTATATATATAAAAAAATTTCCATTCATATGATATAAAAACTAAACATATATATATATATATATATATATATATATATATATATATATATATATATATATATATATATATATATATATACACATATATACACACACACACACACACACACACACACACACACATTTTTACCGACAAAAAGTTTTAAAAATTAAAATATTTTTACATTATTACAAAAATATATACATTTTTACATTAGGAAAAACACTTTTACCGATGAACATTTTCGTCGGTAAAAGTCTTACCGCGAATATTTCCAAGACAGCATAATTTTTTTTGGTTAAAAGTCAAAACACCCTTTAGTGACGACACTTTTCGTCGCTAAAAGCCCACTTTAGCTATGAAATTATTTTCATCGCTAAAAGGAAACATCTCGATTTTTTGTTTTTTTTTTTCAAATATTCAAAACACCCTTTAACGACGCAAATTTTCGTCAATAAAAGGAAACCTCTCGACTTTTTGTTTTTTTCAAAAATTCAAAACACCCTTTAGCAATGAAAAATTTTCATTGCTAAAAGTCCCCTTTAGCTACGAAATTAATTTTGTCACCAAAATGAGACATCTCGACCTTTTATTTTTTTCAAAAATTCAAAACACCATTTAGCGATGACAATTTTCGTCGCTAAAAATCTCATCCATGTTTTTTAGTTATGCAAATTTTCGTAGCTAAAAGTAAACGTATCGATTTTTTTCAAAAAATTGTTTACAACCTTTAGCGACGAAAATTTTCATCGCTAAAAGTCTGATCCACGATTTTTAGCTATGAAAGTTTTCGTAGCTAAAAGTAAACCTATCGATTTTTTTTAAAAAATTGTTTACAGCCTTTCGCGACAAAATTTTTTGTCACTAAAATTCTGATCCACGTTTTTTAACTACGAAGCTTTTCGTAGCTAAAAGTAAACATTTCGAATTGTTTATAGCATTTAGCGATGAAAAGTTTCATCACTAAAAGCCACATTCACATTTTTTAGGTAGGAAAATTTTTGTTGCTAAAAATAAACCTTTCGAAGAAATTGTTTACGGCCTTTAGCGATGAAAATTTTCATCGCTAAAAGTCTAATCCATGTGTTTTAGCTACAATAATTTTCATAGCGAAAAGTAAACCTTTCGAATTTTTTGAAAAATTGTTTTCAGCCTTTAGCGATGAAAAGTTTTGTAGCTGAAAAACGTCGATGAAACTTTTAGCGACGAAAATTTTCGTTGCGAAAAGTAAATCTATCGATTTTTTTAAAAAATTGTTTACAACTTTTAGCAACAAAACTTTTCGTCGCTAAAAGTCGTTTATAGCCTTTAGCGACAAAAAATTTCGCCGCTAAAAGTCTTATCCACGTTTTTTAGCTACGAAAATGTTCGTAGCTAAAAGTATAGTGACGAAAAGTTTCGTCGCTAAAAGCCTCATCCACGTTTTTTAGCAATGAAAACTTTTGTAGCTAAAAGTAAACCTTTTGATTTTTTTTTAAAGTTTACAGCCTTTAACAACAAAAATTTTTGTCGCTAAAAGTCTCATACACGTTTTTTAGTTACGAAAATGTCCGTAGCTAAAAGTAAACCTTTCGAATTTGTTTGAAATATTGTTTATAGACTTTAGCGACGAAAATTTTCATTGCTAAAAGTCTCATCCATGTTTTTTCGCAACGAAAATTTTCGTAGCTAAAAGTAAACTTTTTGAATTTTTTGAAAAATTGTTTTCAGCCTTTAACGACGAAAATTTTCGTCACTAAAAGCCTCATGCACGTTTTTTAGCTACGAAAAGTTTTGTAGCTAAAAGTAAACCTTTGGATTTTTTAAAAAAAATGTTTACAGCCTTTAGCGACGAAAATGTTCGTTGCTAAAAGTCTCATTCACGTTGTTAAGCTACAAAAATTTTCGTAGCTAAAAGTAAAACTTAAAATAACCTTTAGTGATGAAAATTTTCGTTGGTAAAGGTGACTTTTAGCTACAAATTTACAATTTCATCACTAAAAAACCTTTTTCTTGTAGTGGTATCCTCCATTGATAACATATATATATATATAATAAGTTCTTTTTTTCATTTACATTCGCAAATACATTCATCATCCATCCAAGAAAATTGAAACAAGTACTGTCACTTTATGACTAACATTTAAAAAGAAAAATCATGCATCTTATCTTACCGCCGCAATTGACGGCACATTGGACTAGCTTAGGGAACCATGTGATACATCCATCCCCAGGATGACTGTGGGAACTCTAGAAATCAGGGGAATGGAAAGTGAGTGTTCAACTGCAAGTAAGGAATTCATTCCACCAAGCTGTTGAAAAGAAAGGAAAGGAGGTTGTCAGGTAGATAGAGAGATCACACCTGAAAGTTCATAGGGAAGGGACATGATATTTTAGTGATAGCTCACCTTGGCATTTATCTTCAAAAGAACATTTATCAGGCATTGGTCATTGACTCTTTAAGGCGCAATGCATTGAGTGACAATACCAAATTCTGGCAGGTTCTTTTTCCTCCATGGACCTTCAGAAATGGCACAAACTCATACATTAAATGTAAAGTAGAATAAAAATAACAGTATTCATTACATCTTCTCCACTTTAACAGTAGGTAGAGAACGCCTCCACTGAGGACTCTCTTCAAAGTAATTAAATGACCGATCAATGAACTGAAATATAACAACTTATAAAGGTTTGTGCCATTAATTAAGACTTAAAGTTTGGTGTAGTAGTTTGGCTAACGCCGTTAATCATGTCCTTCACATGGTATCCTCAAGAATGCTCCAGTGAGTCTTTCTAATCTTCACCTTTTTTTCTATTTTTTTATTTTTTTTATTTTTTTTTTGGGAGGGGGGGGGGAAGGTAATTGGGATCAACATCTAGGAGCATCCTAGTCACCTCCGCTACCATCTAACCCAGATCATCTATCTTGTGGTTTGCACATTCTTAAAGAATAAAATATTGCAATGTTGGAGGAGATCTGCAAATTATAGGTCCACATGACTAGATTGCAGTGAGTATAGTATTATACAGAAGGTTTAAAATTCAATAGAGTGCATGAAACACTTGCAGCCTCAACTCAATTCAGTTAAGACTTGGGTTTAATTGAAGGGAAAACCATCCTTTGTAAAAACCCAAAAGTGCTTGATCGAGTCCTTGAAAAAGCACATCTCTGAGTACAAAAAAATTGATTTACTTCAAAAAAAAAAAAAATAAACAAAAAAAAAAACCCTCAATCAAGAAGGAAATAACATAATCTCTTTAAACTCATAAAAACAGCTAGGCCAAAGATTTTCAAGTTGACTTGGACTGTATCAATCAAGTTTTTAACCTAGAAAAATTACTGATTGTGTTCCCTACTCATATTCATGTGGATCAGTTTTCAACAGAATATAGCTAGTACATAAAAATTCTTTCAACAAGATCCTGAAGTGTCTTTGCTAAACGTATAATTTCGAAGAAAGATATTTATACTGTGTTGTTATCTTAAGAATGCAAAAAGCTATATAAATCTGTTTAGGTTTCTGCTAAGTCAATGAGTTTATAAAGTTTGTAGCTAAGTTTTTAGTAAATAATGCAAGAAATGGTTACATAAAATAAGAGAACGAGCCTTGCCTCTTACAAGATATGTGCCATAAATCAAGACAAACAGCCAACAAGAAGATAAACAAACATCAAAAAGAGAATTTCAATCTATGGAACTTCATGCAGAGCACAATATCTATAGCTGTAGAAGGTAACAGAAGAGTATCTCAATGAACAAACACTATCTGAAATATATATTAGTAAAGTGGCTGAATCCATTATGCCTCCTTTGTGGTTTAGTAAATGGTATCAACCCTTTAACCTAATAAGATCAGTTAATGTGTCAACCAATCCAAACTGACCAACTACAATTTCTACTCCCTCCATTCATTCCAATACTTTTAAAAATAATAAAAATATAATAAAAAGGTCCATTAAGGGGATGGTCTTGTTCCATTGCAAAAGTGCACCATTCAAGGTCTCTAGTTTCCTTTTCCTTTTTTCTTTTTTTGGTTAAAAGGGGCTTATAGGGTTAAGCTGTATTTAATGGATAGAGGACCCTAAAGCATTGGTAAAGCATGCCATGATGGCAGGATTTGCAACCGGGCCAACATAGGAATTCCTAGCTACGAACAGTTTCCATATGACGAGAAGATAAATGGGGGTTAAGGACATGAAGTATCTCAATCTATGTAAATTCAGCCTGAGGATAGTATATGGAGCTGAATATATGTACTGGCATGTGAAGTTCAAAATGATTTATGTTATGTTTCTTTTATGCAATGACACAGGAAGCTGAAGTCCATGCTCCAAGCATGTTCATGTTTTTGTTTTACCATCTTGAGGAAAGGACATAAATCCCATATGCATTAGTGAATATGATATTCATATATGAAAAATTGGAATGATACAACATGGATAAATTATGTCCATGTCTAGACATAAAACTGAGAAACAACTCCATCGAATCAAAATATTTAAGAAACTCCCAAAACCTGTATGAAATTTTCAGTTATTTAACTGAAACAAGAATCAGGATAGAATAGATAATAGCTCAATTAAGTTATCAATATCTAAATAGTGAAAGTGCACCTACTAGTGCCCTGGTTTGTCAATTACGGTGTAAGTTGAGTCAGTCGGATAACAGCGCCTAACAAAAAGATCAACTCAAGTGTCTGCCTCAACTGGATGTGTGAAAGCTCGTCATAGGTAACTCATAGCCTTACATCCCATGTCCCAAAATACTGTTCACTCCCCAAGTGCAGGGTTGTGATGTAGTAATAACTCGGTAAGACTGAGGTCGAATCCCAAGGGAATGGATCTTGTACGTTATCTAAAACTAACCAGAACTAGAACTAGAATGAGTTGAAATCTAAATCAACTAGAATTTCAAGGAATAATTATGAAATTATTATTTAAAACTTAGGAGAAATTCAGAGAGAAGGAAACTAGGGATTCAGAGGATCCACTTGTAGAGATCAGGGAGATCTTATGCCTGTTTCATGAATCATGGAATTTACTGAACTGCCATTGATCTAGTTTTCAAAGAGATGAAAGGAAGATGAATTAGAATGGATTCCATCACCAAACCATGCCCAAAGACTATGGCAAACAACAGAATTAAACTAATTACCACCCAATCACATGTATGCAAGTTAGAAAGGGTACCGTCATCCAACCATGCTCAGGAGACTATGGTGAACAACAGGGCTTCCTGACGTCATAAACATAAAGAGGAAAAGGACATGCTCCAAGCCATTGCAGACCTATTGTAATTTTAATCACAACAGACCATTAAAGACTAAACAAAACATGCCATTAATAATCAACTAAAATCAACGTTAATTCAAGAATTAAAATTAAATTAAAGACATAAAATAAAATCTCCCATCTCACTACAAGCTTCACCTCTTAGCCCTAGCTAAGAGCTTTAGTCCGACATAATTAGGCTAGAACACATAGATTGAAAGAGAACAAATTAAATAAACAATGAAAATATAGAGGAGAAATCACTCTCCCTGTCTCTCTCCTTGCTCTTCACTGTGCTCCAAGCTCTAGCCAAGATTCCGTCACTTTTCAGCCTTCTCTGCCTCTCTCTCTCTCTTATATAGCTGCTAGAGTCAGTCGGTGTGGGCTTTTGCACCACAAGAGCGGTAGAGAAAAATCACGTGCGAAGTTGAGTCTAGTCGGAGCTTTACGCAGCTCTCCTTACGTAACAAAAAACGGAACTTCCCAACTCCCTTCTTCCTGTGATTATATCCAAAAGAATAACGTCCCTTGGGGCATTTTGGATAGGCTTACATGATGAACGGTCCAGATCGATCATCCGATCATCATGATGATCGGACAACAACCCCAAAACCGATCAGCGGCGGACGTAGAAACAGAGCATGCGTAAGGTCTTCTCGCTGTGCTGCTGGCGGAGAAATGCTCGCAACACGATCGAAAAATCCACGCCGTCCACTGGATGAAGGATAAAATTTTAGTCAAAACGTGCCTGTTTTGAACCGGTTTTGTTGTGGCCCATAGAGTCTTTCTTGCTGCCGTTTATTTTGTGCTCGAACGGCTGGAAACCTATCATCACTGTTTCTTAGAATTTGGTCACCTAGGTCATGGTTATCGGGCATGTAGAACTCTGATGGACGGTCTAGATCATCCATTTAGATGAGGAGTAGGGCCCACTGAGAGAACTCGGTGTCGGCAGCCAAGACGCTGTTGCTACGTAATCCATGCAAAAAAATTGATTTTTATTAACTGGTGGGACCCACAGTTGCTGGCGTTGGAAGGATTAACTCCATCCATTGTAATCTTCTCGAAAAACCATTTGAGAAGGGCTGTTCTTGGATTGATTTCGACATGGCCCACAGAGTTTCTTTTTCACCATCTATCCTCCGTTCAGATGATTGAAATCCGATTCACAATATCTACTGCAATTTCGCCACCTCGGTGATAGTACTATGAGCCATGGGATTCTGATGAACGGTCTAGATCCATCACATGAACCATGATGGTGGCCCACAGGCAAAACCCAATGTCACCCACGTACGTCACTGGACGTTTTTTTTCCCACTATTTAGATGTTTTGTACAAAAAATAGGTGGGGCCCACTATGGTATTTTCTAAAAAAATCATGACAGCCCATGGTCTCAAGTTTGAAGGAGATCTGACTTCAGGGTGGGCCACACGGCCAACTGCTATGCGGATGATATTTACCGTTAAAAACACAATTTGCTTCACGTATGCATGGACATCTATTTACAAATTTGCCATTCTCGTTTCTTATAACTTCTGTCGTCTGTATCTCTTAATTGCACCGTTTAAATGAGATAAAATTTTACCATGAGTTGTTATTTTTCACTTTCCAACGCCTAATTTTGAGCCTTGATCGCTAATGGATTGCCAAGATGTGCTTTAATGGCTAACACCCTTTGATCTCTCTGTTAGGCCATTTCCACATGGATCCAATGGCTGAAATTTGACGTGTACGGTTAATTTATGGCCCCCATCACGTGTATGAAGTTTCAAGTCAATCAGAGAGCGGAAACCCTATGATCTTGCATTCTGGACCAATTTCGGGTCACTTGAGCTTCAGTTTCTCAATTTTTGAGATATTTGGCACGTAAATTCCGTCGATCTTGGTTTCTTGGGGTCTGTATTATGCTTTGGTGAATTCGGAGCGTTAAATTCATGCATTTAGCACCCTTTTGTAGTTCATGCTCGTAAAATCACCCTGCAACATAAACACGATAAAACGGGCCATTAGACAGTATCATGCTCGTAAATCCAGGCAATAAATGGGGTCTGATATGCAATATTTGACCCTCAACAAATACCAGGTGATTAAAATCCTTAAAATTAAGTAAAACATCTTAGGTTTTAGTGTAAGAAAATATTTTACCAAACAGAAAAATCTTAAAGTTTTCTTACTATGTCGATTATATCGATTCACATTTCGATATGATCGACCTGCTCTGTCGATGTCCTCGGCATCTCAATTGATACAATCGAGTGAAGACAAAAAGCATCCAGCAATCAAACATTTATCTAGACGATTTATCAATATATCGACTGTCTAGTAGATATCATCGATATTCGAATATCGATCCTATCGAAAGTGGATCAATAATATCGACAGACAGTTTTTTAGCGCCCCTGTTTTTCTAAAGAAAACTTCTATGTGCTCCGATATATCGATGACTGTCTGATTCAATCTGAACTCAAATACCGATCATATCGGAAGTCAGTCGATCATATCGATAGTGGGCGCATGTTTCCACCAGCATAAATTTCAGGATGTTTTAAACGATTGATCGAGGTGCCAGTCGAGAAATCGATATTCATATGTCAATCATATCGAAACCTGGTCGATTGGATCGAGACCGGACACAAACCGTCCAGCAAGCTTATAGGTAAATCTATAAGATTTATCGATCCCATCGACACGGACTCCGATATTATCGATATACAAATTTCGATGATATCGACTGTTCCCCGATTATATCTCTAGAATCTGAAATTCTTTAAGGCTCGTCTCTCTCGTTTTCAGCTGCCGATAGATCGATCCCTCCATCGATGGAATCGGAGTTCAAAATTCGATAACATCGATATGTGTCTCGATCTCATCGTAGTTGGCAAAAGGTTTCTAAAAGAAAAAATGACATTCGAGTTTGTATCATCGAGAGGTCAGTCGATACAATCAAGAGTATATGCTCGATCATATCGACTCTTGCTCGATGATATCGAACTCTGTCATAAATGTGACCGTTTTATATCCGTTGGAACGTTTTGCCTATATATAGAGAGAGGTTAGGCTTTATTGCTGGTAGAGAAAGAAGAGAGTGCTTTTGAGTGATTTAAACTCCATATCATTTACCTTAAGCCCTTTCTCTCAGGGAGTTCATCCTCCAATCCACCCTCATCATTGATATTCAATAGTGGATTGGGGAATAAACTTTCACATTCAAGGATCTTTCTGCTACTACTTTAATGACAAATCATTAAGCTGGGATGCCTTGAATGCATATATGATTGGAACCACTCTATCTTCCTTATAGGAAAATCTTTAGAGAGTGAAATTCCATCATAACCATGACTCGACCTAAAGCCTAGTATAGGTATATCTTTTGTGTTGTGGATCAAGGGAGCTGAAGAGCCTTCAATATCAAGGAGGAGATCTTTGACATTACGCTAAAAGGGACTCATCAACTTATCTGTAAGTACTTAGAGTCCAGAAGACACTTGTGATCATTCCTTTCTAGGATCGGGTCTTAAGTGTTGCTCACCCTTTGAAGTCCTCAAAGGAGGCCTCCGACGGGAGTGTACGTGCGAGGTTCATTGTGTTGGACTCTTGCTTTGTGGAGAGCATAAACATCTGGGTGCGTTATGTGGACCCTTTCTCTGTGTGGGCATAAACATCTGGTTAGGAGTGCGCCAGCAAAACTCCAGGGTTAGAGGTGAACCGAGTAGAAACCTCCATGTAAAGGTTGAAGGTGAACCTGATTTAAAATCTTAGGTTTGAGGTGAACCATGGGAAACCTCCTTAGTGAAATCCGGTCACTCAAGGGTTGAGTGTGGAAGCCGGGAGTGGAGTAGAGAAGTAGTCGAACCACTATAAAATGATTGCGTTTGAGATTGGAATTGTCTTTCATTTATGTGATTTCCTTATATGCATTTATATCTGATTATCTGAAATCACATCTTATACACACACACACACAGTCATATCCATCACAATCTCATCTATAAATTGTTTATCTTTTAAATAGTTTGTGATTGGATCCTCTACCAGGCTTGGAAGCCAGTAGAGTTAATTTTGAGTATTCCTAATCTGTACTCTGTGATAGGATTAGTGTGATAAGAATTTTTAATAATTCATAAAAACTTTAAAAAGTCCTATTCACCCCCCTCTAGGACATATTGGCATATTCCTACTTCAACTCAAGCGGTCTTCACCGCTATTTCAATTGGTATCAGAGCGGGTCTCTCTTTAAGGGCTTCACCGCCTAGAGAGTGATGTTGACTGAAGTTGAAATATGGCCAAAGGAGAGGGCTCATCTGTCACTAGACCTCTAGTATTTAATGGTTCAAATTATGCTTACTGGAAGGCTAGAATGCATTACTTCCTAAGATCTTTGGATCATGAAGTTTGAGATGTAGTTGAAAAAGGATATGTGGTACCATCTGAACAAATTGTACTTGAAAATGAAACCACAATCACTAAACCCAAACCTAATGAAAAGTGGATGGCATTTGACAAAGAATGACGAAATGCTGAAGCAAAAGCAATGAACGTCATCTATTGTGCCGTGTCCCAAGATATTTTCAATCAGATAAGTATGTGTGGGACCTCTAAAAAAGCATGAGACTTATTGGAAACAACCCATGAAGGCACAAGCACTGTGAAGAGATCTAAACTATAACTTTTAACTTCACTGTTTAAAAATCTCAGGATGGAAGAGAATGAGACATTTATGGAGTTTTTTACCAAATTGAATATCATTTGTAACTCCATAGTTGGATTGGGATAGAAGGTTCCGGTGTCTAAAATATGTAAGAAAATCTTAAGATCCCTATCGGAACGGTTCAATCCCAAGGTAACAACAATTGAGGAGTGTAGGAATATTAACGAGATGAAAGTAGAAGAACTAGTAGGTTCCCTACACACTTTTGAACTACACTTCACATAACCCCAAAAATCCAAAAACACTGTCCTAAAAATCTCTAAGAAAACAAAACATGAGGATAGTGAGAGTGAAAAAGAAGATGAAGATGAGAAAGTGGCTCTGCTGGCACAAAGATTCAGAAGATTCTTTCAAAAGGAATCGCGGCCGCCCCTCTAGAGGTAGAAAGGTGGATGACAAACCTCTTATGGGCAAATTTGGGAAAAGAACCAAAGAACCATAATGTTATGCCTGTCATGAGTATAGACACCTATCTACCAAATGCCCAAACATAAAAACTAAGGGCAAGGCGATGGCCGTCACATGAGATGATACAGAAGAGTCAAACTCAGAAACTTATGACTCAGAGAGTGATGGTGGCTAAAAATCCTTAAAAATTCTTATGGCTTCCACATCTTCAATCATTCCCATGGAATCTGAAAGAAATGAAGAACAGCAAGCTACTGAATCATTTCCATCTGATAATGAGGAATTAGAGTCTGAAAAAGAAGAGGAAGAAATTGAAAAGGATAAATTGCAAGATGCTTATAATCAGCGGTACATTCATAACATCCATATCCTTAAAAAACTCGGCATGTCTGAAAATAAGAAGAAATTGTTGCAGAAAGACTTGGAAAGAACCTTGGAAATAAATATACATTTAGCTAATTATTTGCAACAATATCACACCGACAATGATCAATTAGAAAGAGAAAACTTATCCCTAAAAGCAGAATTTTCAAAACTTATGAACCAGGCTAAAATGCTAAGAGATGATAATGCACAACTCAAAAATGAGAACCACTCACTTTATATTGATTTAGAAAAATACAGGAAATTTGTCGAGATAACTACAAATTTTCTCAGAGTGGTGAGAAATTGGAAAAATTATTAGGGATGGGAAGACTAGGAAGAGACAAGAGTGGACTAGGATATGAGAAAAGTAAAAAGAAAACTCGAAATAAAGCTCAAACAAAACTTAATGCTTCAAGTAGCAATATGGAAATTTCTCCAGTTTGTCATTTATGTGGTGATGATGGTCATTATAAATTTGAATGTTTAGCACCTAGACAGACTCTATATAACTCTGATCAAAATCACATTGGAAAATTTAAACCAATCAGAGAAACTCAGAATGTTAAAAGTTCATCTAGGAGAAGCACTCATCCATCACCACCTAAAGAAAAGAGTAGAATGAAGAAATCTGTCTCACAATAGGTAGTTAAAGAAAAACTGAACTGTCTGATGATTAAATCCCATATACCCTAATATATCAAGCAGAAAAAGGAACAAATCCAGATTATACATCTAGATTTGGATATTTTCTGAAATGATGTAATTTTATTGAGCCTTCAATATTAAATCTAAGGTTGGAGACCTTGAATTGTTGTATATAAACATTATTTATAATTGTACAGAACTGGTACAAATTTTTATGACATATAATGATCAAGCCAAGAAATACCCAATAGTGTGTCGAAATTGTGAAAATTTTGAATAGTATCTACATTCGATACGAGTATCGGCCTTTTTTGATTTCATCGACCAAGGGTCGATACAATCGACAGCTCTTCAGAATATGAAAAACCGTATGACCATGGATGACATAGTGGGCAGACTCAATAGAATTGATTGGCAACTCCTCGATACCATCAATACATTGGCCGATATGATCGATAGATGGCGCCCGATAAAAGTCAGCAGGATGAAAAAAAAAAAGGAGTTTTCTTCAAAAGGCTTTTCGGTCGTCTTCCCTGTCCGATCCTCTTGACCAATCACCAGAAGCCAAGTCGGACTATCCAAATCCCTCCACAAATCAGGTAATATTCTTCCAACATTGTCAGAACCTTCTTTTCTTGGTTTGTTGGGAGTTTTTATCATTTTTCCCAAATACTTCAAACAGCCTATTTTCTTTCACATGGGAAAAGACAAAAACGTAGCATCCAGTTCGGGGGAGTCTTCGAGAGGTACTCGACAAAAGGTCCTTGCCTCAAGGGAAAGAGTAAGGATCCCGGACAGTGGGACCCCCATACAGTAAAGATCACGACGCAGTGGGTCCCAAACCGAAGTTCCTACATCGTCTCAACCAGCGTCTCCTTCTCCGGCTGTCCAACGGCCACCAAAATATGCAAATATGAAGCTAATTTTTGAGAGAAAAGTAGACAAGGAGTGTTTAGCACCCTAAAAATTAGAATCCCTGTTTGCTGCAATCGATTGGCTGCCCATCCTGGATTTTGGTGGACCATGCCAACTAGAAAGGACACGCAACTTTCTTGCTGCATGTCATTCCCCGGTGGCTGACCTTCCTTCATTCATGGTATCCCTGGATGGTGATGATGCATTCATCACCCCCACCACTGTAGCTCACATCATCAATCTACAGTTGGCTCCAGAAGGCCTTCCAAACTGGGATCTCAATCTTCCAAATGTGCGATCAAAGATAACCAAATTCCTATGTAATGACAGAGATATTTCATGACATCAAGGAAATGCCCTAAAAGCTAGGTATATGGAGCTCCGATTTCGAGTCATGCATGGGATCTTTACCACTAATTTGTACCCAAGAAGTACAAACCGATCAGATCTCACAAGTCTCATAGTCATGATAGTCTACTCCGTTGCAATCGGGACAAATATCTGCCTTCTAACCTTGATTGTCAATCAGTTTGTCAATGTCATACATATTTTCAGAGATTTGCATCTGCCATATCCATGGATTATTAGCAGAATCTGTCAAAACATTGTCTTTCCTTCTACAACTGATCCAGTTTTCCCGCTCAAAGTCTTCAATAAAAAGAATATTCAGAAAATGGATCTGATATTTCACAAGTATAAGGAGGAAACTGAGGAAGACATTCATATAGAAGGGGAAGGAGGAGAAGGTGGTGATCCCATGGAAGGAGATGCAATGACTGATGATGCACCTCATGGACCTGATGTCGCTCCGTCTACGTCAACCGCTGGGTATGGCAAAAGGCTCAAACTGGACAGGATTGGGGCCATTCAGAAGGACATGCACTCCGTTAAGGAACGGCTTACTGTCCTGGAAAGGATGGTTCAAGGAGTGCAGAGCATGGTCCAACAATTAGTGGATCTACTGACGTGCCGACGGGATGACACGATGCCATCACATTCTGCTCCGTGAGACCGAGTTCATGCATGCTATCATACACACCTTACTCTTATCTTACGGATGAATATTAGTATCTTTTTGGATGTTCTACGCTCTCAGTGGTGTGTATGACAGCCTTTCCACTATGCATAGTTTTTTTTTATGTCCACAGTTGGGCTAAAATACTGATTATGATATTTGGGTGGCCTCAAATGGGCTTTATTTTTTATTTTTATTTTTTTTAAACTGCTGCTGTCTAGGGGCAGTATTGGATATTTCTGCCATTCTTGGGCAGTTTATTTTATGGCAGAATCTAGTTCTTATCTTTCTGCCATTTGAATTTATGCCTTCCTAATTTAATGAAGTCTCGGGGTTATGGACTGCTTGTTTATCTTATGCCTTAAAGTGCTTTATTAAATCCATACTGTTTGCTCATGATGTATGCTTTACACTGCTTTCATTTCTATACATCTATCTATCTGTGCTTCTCCCATCTGTGCTTAAATTCTTCAATCCATTTACTTGCTCTATCTTTGTCAATGACTGACAAAAAGGGGGAGAAAAATTACAAACACCCCTTTGGAAAATTGGATATTTGTGCTCTCATATGTCGCAGGTGTTAGGGGGAGCAGCCGCAACAAGAAAGGGAGAGTTTTTGAAGTAAGGGGGAGAAATTACTGGGTGCGTACATGGGTGATTAGAATTTGTAAAATTGTGTTAATGCACGTACATACAATTTAGGATGTATCTATCTAGATATTTTCCTATGGTGTTTTGAATATTTTGTCACGTAATTGACAAAGGGGGATATTGAAAGTGCACCTACTAGTGCCCCGGTTTGTCAATTACGGTGTAAGTTGAGTCAGTCGGATAACAACACCTAACAGGAAGATCAACTCAAGTGTCTGCCTCAACTGGATGTGTGAAAGCTCGTCATAGGTAAATCATAGCCTCACATCCCATGTCCCAAATTACCAGGTGATTAAAACCCTTAAAATTAAGTAAAACATCTTAAGGTTTTAGTATAAGAAAACGTTTTACCAAACAGGAAAATCTTAAAGTTTTCCTACCATGTCGATTATATCCATTGACATTTCGATATGATCGAATTTCTCTGTCAATGTCCTCGATATCTCAATCGATACAGTCGAGTGAGGACAAAAAGCATCCAGCAATCAAACATTTATCTGGAAAATTTATCGATATATCGACTGTCCAGTCGATATCATCGATATTCGAATATCGATCCTATCGTAAGTGGATCGATAATATCGATAGACAGTTTTCTGACGCCCCTATTTTTCTATAGAAAACTTGTATGTGCTTCGATATATCGATGACTGTCCGATTTAATCTGAACTCAAATACCGATCATATCAGAAGTCAGTCGATCATATCGATAGTGGGGGCATGTTTCTTCCAGCATAAATTTTAGAATGTTTTAAACGATTGATCAGGGTGCCAGTTAAGAAATCGATATTCATATGTCGATCATATAGAGACCTGGTCGATTGAATCGAGACCAGACACAAACCGTCCAGCAAGCTTATAGGTAAATCTATACGATTTATCGATCCCATCGACACGGACTCTGATATTATCGATATACAAATTTCGATGATATCGACTGTTCCCCGACCATATCTCTAGAACCTGAAATTCTTCAAGGCTTGTCTCTCTTATTTTCACCCGTCGATAGATCGATCCCTCCATCGATGGAATCGGAGTTCGAAATCCAATAACATCGATGTGTGTCTCGATCTCATCAAACAGTTGACAAAAGGTTTTCAAAAGTAAAAATGACATTCGAGTTTGTATCATCGAGAGGTCAGTCGATACAATCGAGAGTATACGCTCGATCATATTGACTCTTACTCGATGATATCGAACTCTGTCATAAATGTGACCGTTTTATATCCGTTGGAAATTTTTGCCTATATATAGAGAGGTTAGTCTTTATTGCTGGTAGAGAAAGAAGAGAGTGCTTTTGAGTGTTTTAAACTCTATATCATTTACCTTAGCCCTTTCTCTTAGGGAGTTCATCCTCTAATCCACCCTCATCATTGATATTCAATAGAGTGGATTGGGGAATGAACTTCCGCATTCAAGGATCCTTCAGCTAATACCTTAATGGCAAATCATTAAGCTGGGATGCCTTGAATGCATAGATTATTGGAATCACTCGATCTTTCTTATAGGAAAATCTTTAGAGAGTGGAATTCCGTCATAACCTTGACCTGACATAAAGCTTAGTGTAGGTATCTCTTTTGTATTGCGGATCAAGGGAGCTGAAGACCCTTCAACATCAAGGAGGAGATCTTCGACATTGCGCTAAAAGGGACTCATCAACTTATCTGTAAGTACTTAGAGTCCTGAGGACACTTGTGATCATTCCTTTCTAGGATTGGGTCTTAAGTGTTGCTCACCCTTTGAAGTCCTCAAAGGGGGCCTCCGACGGGAGTGTACGTGCAGGGTGCATTGTGTGGACCCTTGCTCTGTGGAGAGCATAAACATCTGGGTGTGTTGTGTGTACCCTTGCTCTATGTGGGCATAAACATCTAGTTAGGAGTGCGCCAGCAAAACTCTAGGGTTAGAGGTGAACCGAGTAGAAACTTCCGTGTAAAGGTTGAAGGTGAACCTGATTTAAAACTTTTGGTTTGAGGTGAACCATGGGAAACCTCCTTAGTGAAATCTGGTCACTCAAGGGTTGAGTGTGGAAGTTGGGAGTGGAGTAGACAAGTAGTCGAACCACTATAAAATGACTGTGTTTGAGATTGGAATTGTCTTTCATTTATGTGATTTCCTTATATGCCTTTATATCTGATTATCTGAAATCACATCTTATACACACACACAATCATATCCATTACAATCTCATCTATAAATTGTTTTTCTTTTAAATAGTTTGTGATTTGATCCTCTATCAGGCTTGGAAGCCAGTAGAGTTAATTTTGAGTAATCCTAATCTGTACTCTCTGATAGGATTAGTGTGATAAGGATTTTTAATAATTCATAAAAACTTTAAAAAGTCCTATTCACCCTCCCTCTAGGACATATTGGCATATTCCTACTTCATCTCAAGCGGTCTTCACTGCTATTTCAAATAGCCCTTAAAAGTCATTTGAAATGTTCTTATATCTTCAATTCATCACAGAAAAAATGGAAGTTTCTGGATGAGAACCAATCTTCTAGACTATTCATCAGGCAATCCCTACAATGGAATATTCCATCTATACAGCTATTGACCAATAAATGAGATCCAATCTTCCAGACTATTCATCAGGCCATCCACACAAGAAACAATCCCCATTCTAAAGGAATTCAACATCTATAAAATAAAAAATTACAACTTAGAATACAAAATTCAAAGAAGAAGAAGAAATCACTTGAAATGTATCATAATGCATGATTAATGGTAACTTGTTTTAATATTTCTATGTGCTAATCTCATCTCTTATCTAACTTGTTCATAAGCTCACACAGACATGAATGAAGGGAAAACACACCTATCAACTTAGATCCATTCATAAGCTCACACAGACATGAATGAAGGGAAAACATAGACTGTAAACCATTTACTTGTAAATCATTTACAGTTAGCCACATTTACAGGCATCCAAATGACCCCTTGGTGCCTTGTGGAGTGTGCCAACTATCCTTTTTCCATAGCAGGCAACATTCGAATCGCATCTAAACATCTATGTTCTAAAACTCAACTCCACTGGGCCAAATTGACTCCAACTCAATCAGATTTCATGGAGATAGAACAGATTTTTATTTTTATTATTAAAAAAATAAACAAAACAAAATGATTTGGTCATAGATTGAGTCAAGACTCGTTAAAGACCCAATTGACTCAACATGACAAAGTAAAAAAATCTTGACAGTACACAATAAAACTGGACCAAGCTCAACTCAACTGACCAAAAATCAACAATAATATAACTTCAAAGAGTCTTGGTGTTCAAGACTAGACAATACTCTTTCAATTTACTTTTTTCAAGTCAAGTACGTTCACATGTCTTAAACCTTGCGAATATTCACTAACCTAGGCTGCTTGAGGTGTACGATTACAATTCCCCTTGCAGATAAACATGTGTAAGATCTAGGTCATTCATCAGGCCAGCCCCGCCATTCTTCTGCCATGGCCCAAAAATCAGGCTATTCTACATCAGTCATGCCACATGTGTATAAATCTTAGGTAGACCATATCATAGGAAACGGTCATGATTGAATTCCCACCATTAAAAACTTTCAAGAGGGCCATCAGAATGTTTATTTTCCATCTAAAGTGTTGATAAGGTCATAAAGACCTGAGTGAAGAGGCCACATAAATATCAGCTTGATCCAAAACCTTTGTATCATGCAAGTGGTTTTTAATAGTCGATTATCATTGTTTGTTGTGTTATGGTCTACCTGAGATTTGGATCTACTTCATTTTTTATTTTTTTTTTCCAAATCATGCCCTAAAATGGGTTTTCAAAATAGATGGAAGGTATGGGCATAAGCCACATACATCACAATGGGGCTCACAACCAGGGATCCCACCCACCTTAGTGGATCCTCTATATATCCTCAGATCCCCAAAATCCTAATTCGGGGTCCACATTCAAATCTATAAGCCCTAAAATCCGTAATTTGTAAAATTAGAAATCCCTAAGTTGTAAAATCATAAATCCTTAATTCTGGTTGAATCCTCAGATCCCTAAAATCCTCAAATCCTTGATTTGTAAAATCAGAAAAACCCCAATTTGAGGTCCACATTCAAATTTGTAAGCCCTAAAATCCTCAAATCCTTAAATGAGGGTTCACATCAAATCAAAAATCCATAAATTACTAAATCCTCAAATTCCTAAATTGGCATTGAGAGAGAGAGAGATACCTCACGTTCAACAAATCCCTGTCAACCAAGCTTTAGAGAGAGAGAGAGGGCGTGCGTGGGTAGGGCGATC
Source organism: Magnolia kwangsiensis (assembly GCA_037074715.1). NCBI lineage: Eukaryota > Viridiplantae > Streptophyta > Magnoliopsida > Magnoliales > Magnoliaceae > Magnolia > Magnolia kwangsiensis. The sequence goes on from CM073587.1 coordinate 71,160,839, forward strand.
ATGGATCAAAGAAACACAAGAAAGGTTAGGGAGACAGACAGAGAGAGAGAGAGAGCGAGAGGATTAGGGCGAGAGAGAGAGAGAGAGAGAGAGAGAGAGAGAGGAGGGGGACACGAATTAGCTACTGACAGGTTGAGAGAGAGAGAGAGGGAGAGTATTAGGGTAAGAGAGAGGAGAGGGGAATGCCGTTAGCTAATAACAAGAGAGAGAGAGAGAGAGAGAGAGAGAGAGAGAGAGAGACAGCAGAGGTTCTCTGTTGGACGCGGATTAGATACAGGTTGAGTAGCGAGTTGGCCACTGAAGTGACCACGTTCTATGGGCCCCACTATGATGTATGTGTTGTATCCACACTGTCCATCCATTTTGAGATATTATTTTAGGGAATGACCCAAAGAATGAGGCAGATAAAAACATGTAGTGGACCTCACCACAAAAAACGATGGAGAGAGTGATTCCCCCCATTAAAACTATCCTAAGGCCCACCATAATTTTTATTTGAAATCCAACCTATTCAAAAGTTAAAAAAGTCATGAAATAAGGTAAAACACAAATATTAGCTTGATCTAAAACTTTCGTGGCCTTTAGAAGTTTTTAATGGTGGGTGTCACTGTCCCCACTGTTGGGGTCAACTAGAGCTTTGGATTTAACTTTGTATATTGCCCTAAAATGATCTCTCCAAATGGATGGAAGGTGTGAATATAAAACATACATCATGGTGGAGCCCAAAAATGAGAGGTATATAAATATCAAGTGGACCACACCACATCAAAACAATAGTGATTGGATGTCCATCATTAAAATCCTCATAAGGCCCACTGTACTGTTTATTTGGCATCCAATTTGTTTATTAGGTCATACAAGCCTAGATGAAGAGGAAAAACAAAAATCATCTCGATCTAAAACTTTTATGGCCCCCGAAATGTTTTAAATGGTTGACGTTCACTCAACACTATTTCCTGTAATGTGGTCCATTTCAGATTATGATATGCCTCATTTTTGGTCTCATGCCATAAGATGATCTTTAAAAATAGATGGGACGACATGAATTAAACACATACATCATGGTGGGGCCCACACAACACCAACCACCAGCTAATTGATGGTGTAGGCAAAGTAGTTAATCCGTTCCCCTTATTTATGGTGTGGTCCATTTAATCTTTGGATATGATTCATTTTTTAGATAGTTCTATAAAATGATCTCGAAAAATGGATGAACGGTGTGGGTTGATCCTAAATTTTTAGTAAATCCAAAACTCAAGTGGACCATGCCACACAAAACAGTGTGGAATAATGATTTCCACTGTTAATACCTTCCTTGGGCCCACAGTAATGTTTATTTGTCATCCAACATGTTCATAATATCAAAAAGATATGAATGAAGGGAAAACACAAACATCATCTTGATTAAAAACTTCTATGAATGTTATTTTTATTGGTGGATGTTCAATCCCCACTTTGTAGTCTACTTAAGCCTTAGACTTGCCCCATTTTTTAGTTAATATCTGAAAATGATCCAAGAAAAGTGTTGAATGGTATGAAGAATGTCAATCCATGACTTGGGTGGGCCAAGAGCTTAAAAATAAAGTCAATCCATGACTTTGGTGGGCCACACCACATAATATAGTGGAGAGGGGTTTCCTTAAAACTTTTATAATCATATATTGGGCCTGTTTAAATGTGATTCACATATCTAACCTACTCATTATGTGTGTCCCACTTGGAAGAGGGGTCAGACCCAGTTTCAACCCCATTCAAAACTCATGTGGACCTCACCAAGTGCTTTTATATTTTTTTAAATGTCTTCACATAGTTTTAGATGGTATGACCCACCTAAGTTTCGTATATGGATGATTTTTGAGATATCTCATAAGCTAAAGGGGACACATCAAATGCACGACGTTGATGTTCGACACACATCATGATGGGCCCCATAAAACTTAGTAACATTAATTCTTAGGTTCTCAGGGTGTCAACAAGTTGGGTCACAATTTTGACCAGAATATTTAACCCACTTTACATGTCTAGTTCATTCACTCTATTTTACTAATCATTACCCTCAATATGACTAGTTACTCACCCCAATCATGCTACATATGAGAAAGATATTGGGCAAACAAGATTGATCAACAATTTCAGTGAATTTTGATTTAAACATCTGAAGTTATTCTTCAATCTAGACTGATTAGATTGTCCAAAAATAGTTAAAGGTTGTTCAAAATATCAACCCACTTGCCCTTAAATGTGATTCACATATCCAACCCACTCATTATGTGTCCCACTTGGATGAGGGGTTAGACCAAGTTTGAACCGCATCCAAAACTCATGTGGGCCCCACCAAGTGTTTTTATATTTTTTAGGATGTCTTCATATAGTATTGATGATATGGCCCACTTGAGTTTCGTATACAGATGATTTTTGAGATATCTCATAATCTAAAGGGGACACATCAAATCCATGGTGTTGATGTTCGACACACATCATGATGGGGCCACAAAACTTACTAACATTAATTCTTAGGTTCTCATGAGGTCAGTAAGATGGGTCACAATTTTGACCAGAATATTTGGCCCATTTTATTAATCAATACTCTTAATTTGACTAGTTACTCGCCTCAATCAGGCTACATATGAGAAAGATATTGGGCATACAAGATTGATCAACAATTTTACTGAAATTTGATTTAAACATCTAATGTTATTTACTCTTCAATCTGAACTAATTAGATTGTCTAAAAACGATTAAAGGTTCAATTACTGGATGTGTCCAATAATTTACTAATTTTATTTTTCACAGATAAATTTCAATTTCCATTTAAAAATAACATTTTTTTTTTCAAAATGTATATTGTTTTGCTTTTTTAACAAAATATCATTTTTATTATAAAATATTTCAAAAAAAAATTAAAATACAAATTCTGAATTTTTATTTTCAAAATCTCAAAAGTTTTCTCATATTTTAATTTTTTTTCTCAAAAATTTCAAATTGCAGATTTTTTTCTTCAAAAGCATCATTTTGTTCTCAAAATTTTTCTCAAACATTGTTAACATTACTAAACTTCTCAATATTATTTTTCATGTGATATTAAATATCATTTAAATATTACCTTTTAATTTTGTATGCACACACACACGCAGGGATTTTTATAGACAAAAAATTTAAAAAATTAAAACATTTTTACATTTTTACCGACGGTTTTCAGCCGTAGGGAAAATGTTTTAGGAAAAAGACTTGCCAAAATTTTCATTGGTAAAAGTCTTACCACCAAATTTTCCAAGACAGCGTGAAATATGCTACCTTAAAAAATTAAAACATTTTTACTGACGAATATTTTCGTCAATAAAAACATTTTTACCGACAGTTTTCACAGTCGGGAAAAAGATTTACAAAAATTGTTGTCAGTAAAAGTTGTTCTCTACTTTTTATCGATGAAAATATTCTTCGAAAAAATCTTAGTAGAAAATTTTTGGAGTTAAAAATACAACACTTTTACCGACGAAAATTTTTCTCGGTACAAATATTATTCCCAATTGTTTTAGTTCGTCGATAAAAGTCGGGGTAAAATTTTTTTAACTTGAATGCACAACACTTTTGCTAACGAAACTTTTTGTTGGTAAAAGTTGTTCTCTACTTTTTATGTATGAAAATATTCATCGGTAAAACTCTTTGCGGAAAATTTTTTCATGTAAAAATACAACACTTTTAACGATGAACATTTTCGTCAGTAAAAGTATTATTCCCGACGGTTTTGGTTCATCAGTAAAAGTTAGGGCGAAAATTTTCTAACTTTTGTCGGTAAAAGTGGTTCTCTACTTTTTACCGACGAAAATATTCGTCGGTAAAACTTTTAGCGAGAAAATTTTCAAAATAGCGAGAAAATTACTTTTATTAACAAAAATTTTTGTTGGTAAAAAAAATAATTCCTACAAAATAAAATTTCGTCGATAAAAGTGTTGTTTTACCAACAAAAAAAAATCATTGATTGATAAATTGGATTTAAATTCAATATTTAAATATGCAATAAGATCTAAATACATCTATTCTAATTTGAAATGAATGCTTTAGATATGTATGTGCTATATCGATGTTATACATGATTTAATTTGTCAATCACGATCACTTAATGGAATGATTAGAGATTCTAAAACTAGTGGCCACTTTGTCTAATAATTAAATGGATCATTTGAAGTGGACTTAATTCTTATGGATCGTTTATTGCCTAAGTGACTTTTGAGATAATTCCTTTTTTATCACATCCTTAGGATGGATTGTTTACCCAATATAGCTTGATATAATATTTTCCCTCTGGTTTTAATGAACCGTCTTCATATAACCTTGCGATGGTAAGTCCCACTTATAAAACTATAATTGGCCACTAGTTGAGTAGGTTACTTTTAAACATCCTATATGTTAAACTCATGATCCAGAGGTGGTGGAATGAGACACCATGCCTGAGTTATAAGCCTACTCTAGGTGACAAGCCCCCTATAGTGACCTTTGAGCTTCCTTAAAATGATTGTTTGAAATTTGAATAATAATGATTGGGCTAATCATGCATTTTCATGGCATGCGAACTTTACCGGGTGGTCGATGTCAGACAAGAGGGTTTTCTTGGATCACTATGGGTTGTATCATAGAGTATTTTACTAAGTAATCCTAAATTATTAATCCATGCGTTCGAACCACTGTGGGTGTCCTTGTTGTATGGACTTTTCCGAGTGCCTAGTTCTCCTTAGGGCGTACCTTTGAGTACTTTTTCAGAAGACTAGTTCACGTTGGGTGTCCTCATTGCATGGCCGTTTCCGGGTGGCTAGTTTTCATTGGACAACCTTTTTGCCAACTAGATGTGCATCTCCACGTCTGTGAGCATGTGCATGTATTCGTGCATTTAAATATTTATTCAATGTATATGTACTTAATAAACTTTATCCTATTACTATGATGGTCATTATGAAATATGTTCATTATAAACTGTTCCTGAAAACTATGCCTAATTATCATGGTACTTTGAAAATCTTGGGGGTTTTATCTCACTGAAATATCCATTGACACTATCATATCATATCTAGTGTGCAAGAAATGCAGATGATGCACATGCTGGTGTATATGTGGAATATGAGGAGTCAGATGATCTTAAGACTCTCTATTCCTGATTTCATTTGTATTTAATTTGTACTGTTATGTTTTATAAAAACTTAAGACATTTTGTATAAGTTTTTAGGCAACCACTCGAATATTTGGTTAGGCATATTTGGACTCTTTCTTATACTTGAGTTGCTTCTATTCTGTTGGATTACTAATTTTGATCAAAGAAAAAATAAAATAATATACATGGAATTTGGGCATCTATAAAGATTAACACTCAAATTTTTAGAAAACGAGTAGTGTACTCGGGCTTCGGAAACCAGGGTGTTATACGTTCGTCGGGCCCAAGGAAGAACAAAGAAAAAGATGATATAATAGAGTTTTAAGAAATGAATAAGTACATTATTCAATTCTCTAATACAAAGAAAGCAACATGGAGGAGGGCAAATGGTACTGCAGGAGGCCTGTGCTCTACATAAAATTAAGTACATTATTCAATTCTAACATTATATTATATAATAGATGATAAATATAATAATTCCGAAACTTAAGTCGTGTCCTAAGACTAGTCCGTTTGTTTGTTTGTTGGCCACTGATGGAAGGAATTAGATCGTCCCATTGTTCATGGCTCACTAACCACATTCGTACCCGCAACACAATTAATGGGATTGCCCTAGACATGGGACGCAGTTGTGTAGCACCTAGGCAAACATGCCAATGTTAAACACGTGTGAGATTTGAGCCTTTCATCTGGTTGGTAATGGCACGTGTGAGATTTGAGCCTTTCATCTGGTTGGTAATGGCACGTGTGAGATTTGAGCTTTTCATCTGGTTAGTAATGGCACGTGTGAGATTTGAGCCTTCCATCTTATATAAAACCGCAGTTTCACTCCTCAGGTGGGCTACATTAGACAAACTAAACTAATGGTTAAAACGATTTTATTATTATTATTATTTTTTTTTTTTTTTGAATGCTACGGCCTACCAGGTATCAAAATGCCATTTTTGGGCCAGAAGATCTAAATAGTGTAGCCCATTCAACGAAAGGATCATTGCCATCTAATATTTAGCTCATCGATCCCAGCCGTCTATTTCTAAGCCACTGATTGAAGGATCAGGATCATGCCCACAAGATTTTCGGCGCATGACCGTCTACAACAGGACCCATGATTCGCTGACACAAACCGCGAGACCATGGCCTCATTTGGTGCGGCAGGGCACAAAAGTGGACCAAACGACCGACACGACTCATCGCTGTGAAGTCGGGTCGTTTCAAGAAGTCGAGGAGACTCTTTCTTCTCGCTGAAATCCCTGTGAAATCTCTCTCTCTCTCTCTCTCTCTCTCTCTCTCTCTCTCTAACCCTTTTCCCACGTAAACGCGTCTTAGATTCAAAGAAACAAAAAAAGCTACGGCAGTGTCACTGTTCCTGCGATCATACAACGAATCCGTCCAGACGGGGGCAGAACGCAATCCGCTTCTCAATCTCCTTCCCAAAGAGAGACGTCCATAGTCTACAAAAAATGAGAGCTTTGCAAGGTCACATGCGTGGGCAACAAGCTAATGCACACGCCACACATGTGCCCCCATGGCTTACATGTGCGAGATCCCATCCTTCTATCAGGTTGGTCTCATATTTTACATGGTTTCGCAAAACTAAGTCTGGATCACTCGCATATGGGACGCAACATTGGAAACCGGTGGGTGGGTTAGAAAACTTCAGCCAAGTTTTCCAGAGCCATACAATTTTTTTTCTAACTGTGGCCCACCTGACGTGTGGATCAACCTAATTCCTGTGTAGGTCATCAATACAGTGGTGCTGTTCTGATAGATTGTTTTGATCCTAGACCTATCATGTCATGCTGGCACATGTGCGGAACATTATTGTACACGGGCGCGCTTAGAAAAGCTCTGTAAATGATACGGTAGTGTCATGAAGACTAGAATAGAGTGGTACAGCAGGACCGTCCATTTAATTGACCACATTTGAGTGACCTACGACAGACAATCATATCCATCAAAAAGTTCTTCTTTGTATAGCTTGAATCATCCATTTGGTTTAGTCTTTTAAACACATGGTGTCGGGAGTTTGAGGTAGAAGATGAACGGTCAAGATCTGTTTTGATTACTTCCCACGTGTATGGTAGGAGGGAGAGGTCTACCAAATTCCAATCCTACCGGGGCTACCGTGTCATTTTGAGTCTCTAGGTCCAGCATCAGACCTCCCAGGGTGCATGAAACGGGAAGCGGATTGGCTGGTGTTCCACACAGTGATGTATTTGTTATATCTACACCGTTCATCTATTTTAAGAAATCATTTTAGAAAATTATACAAAAAACATGAATCTTATCCAAAGATTATGTGGACCACACCACAAATATCAGTGGAGATAATGATTTTCACTGTAGAGCCCACCATAACGTTTATTTTCCATCCAATGTTTTCATAAGGTCACAAAGACCTGGATAAAGAGGAAAAAGAAATTTAATATTGATCCAAAACTTCTGTGACCCAAAAAGGGTTTCAATGGTATACGTTCAATCCCTCACTGCTTTTTGCAGTGTGGTCCACTTAATAGTTATATCTGTCTTATTTTTCCTCTCAAGCCTTAAGACGATCTCACCAACTGGATGGACGGTTTAGATATAACACGTACCTCATGATCAGTCCCCACAGAACTTGCTGACGTCAATACATCAGCTATATAGCTGGTGTAAGTTATACCAGCCAATCCGCTTCCCATGAAACGTCTCTGGGTGCAGTTTCGTGGTATTTTTCGCGTACGATATGGAGCAACAAAGCTTTTCTGTTTTTGTTTTTCATGCGCTTGTGCAGATGATGTGTGAAAATGGGAGACTTCGTTTTGACTCCAGATGTCACCTAAGATGTAAGGAAGTCTCCTCTCCCTTTCAATGTGAACACACGCTTGTGTGGAAAATCTAGGCTGGTCCATGCAAGTGGATTTGGACCGTCCTATGATGTCGGGACCCTTCAGGAATTGCTTTGATTGGATGACTTTGAGGGTCGGATCCAGCGATCAAATGCTGGGAAAATGGATGGCCATATTGATTATATTGAAGAAAAAAGGTCTGATCTGGACTGCCACTATATGTGGAGATAAATTGATCATATGACTTTAATGATCGGATTGATGGATCAAATGTTAGAAAAATGGATGGTCATTATTGATTATTGGGAAAAGAAAGGATATAATTTTAATAATCCGTCAGCTAGGTACCATCCGTGACTCCTAACCCAATCGAGACATGGATTGATAGGCTGGCAGGCTACTTTGAGATATGAAGGGGATTGCTGACCCGCGCACCAATTCCCACTGGAAGTCGTGAGTACTTTATGAGAACTCATCTTGTGTTATATGAGTGCAAGATCTTAACCGTCTATGTGATGTAGCACCCTATAAAACTTCCTTTGCTCAACTTTTATCTTAATTCAATACTTTAGTGAGTCCTGTAAAAATGAAACAGTTTCCTCTCTTGATGAAATCGGCCACAACAAATGCACCGGAATTTAGGTGCATTCACATGTATATAATTATTTATATTATGAAAGTGAGTGCGGATTGCCTGTGTCGAATGCCAAGGAAAATTTCAGTGCCGTAGCTTCTCATCGGTGCATGTCATCGCCATTGACTCAACTATCAAGGTGCGCAGAATTTTTCCTTTTTACGTTAGGCCGGGAGCGGAGCCCCCTTTTTTGTCAGCGGGCTCGAAAGGCTGTAGAACTTCTTCTTAGACTCTCTTTTATTTTATTTTATTTTATTTTATTTGAAAAAAAAAAGGTGCCCAATATTTCTATATCAAATAGATTGCTTGCTACATAACCCTGCTTTTAACTGGTGTAACTTCTGTGGCCCCATAAAGATTTATATTTTAGATCTGTACAGTACATCAATTTTTATAGATCATTCCAGGGGATGATCCAAAAAATGGGGCACATTCAAAGTTTAAGTAGACCACACCACAAAAAGTAGTGGGAATTAAATGACTACCATTAAAAACTAAGGTTGATTTGTCATTTAACCTCTTTGTAAGGTCACACAGACCCCGAAAGAGGGGATCACAAATATCCGGCCCTAGAAGTTTTCAACAATAGTCATCCCATTCCCACATATCTGCCTCTTTTTAGTCTCATTCCCTGAATGGTATGGAAAAAAATAAATGAACGGTGTGGATCTGATACATACATCATAATGGCCCCCGGAAGTTCCTCATATCAACACTCTTGGTTTCTTCACTTCACCATAAATGTGTTGCACCAAGGGAGCGGATTAGGTGAGATCCCGACCTCGGTGCGGCCTGGCCATGGTGCCCACCTTGATGTGCATATTATGTATTTATCTTGTACATCAGTTTTTTCGCCTACTTTTTAGGGTATGATCTAAAAAATTAAGAAAATCTAATTATTAGGTGGATCATACTTAAGGAAACAATGGTGATTACACACCCTATCATTAATTATTTTTAAGAAGCACAGTAATTACCCGTACTTTTTATTTGCCATCCAATCTATTGAGAAGTTCACATAATCTTGAATGAAGGGAAGAAATGTCAGCTTGATTTAAAACTTGTGGCTCATTAATGATCAATCACCCTTATTTCCTATAGTATGGTCCACTTGATAATTGGATTTGCTCTGTTTTTTGGACAATGCAGTAAAATGATCTGGAAAAACTGATGGAAGGGGACGATATAGAATGCACACATCAAGGTATCCCCCACAGTGATGGCTTGCACCGTCTTGGGTGAGGCTAGGTCTCACCTAATCCACTCCCCTTTCCCACACAACAAGCAACGGAGTTTCTTGACTTATGAAAGATGTATTTCTTAGATGCACACGGACCATTCAGTTTTTCATATCATTATGGGATATGAGCCCAAAACTAAAGAAGGTTCAAAGCTAAAGTGGACTATATCAATGAAAACATTAGGAATTGATGCTACCATTGAAAGTTTTATAGGGTCATAGAATACTTTGATCAAGCTGATATTTGTATTTCAACTTCATTAAGATATGTGTGATCTTATGAACAGTTCAAATGAAAAATAAACATTACGATTGGCCCTATAAAAGTTTCATCCGTAGTTTGTTCAATCCCCGCTGTTTTTCTTTGGTGTGAGCCACTTAAGCTTATGATATACCTCATCTTTTTGCTCTTATTGGGAGAGAGAAATCTCACGTATCTATTTAGCAAGAGTCATCCGAAATGACGTAGACCAATGAGAAGCGAATGGCGCTGGAATTGCCTATGCATTCGACACAGACTATCGGCACTCTATTTGTGTTTGGTATCTAAGCACGCCAGCCATGTAGAAAAATTTATTGCAGTGGAGAATGTCATTGCACGTGGGAAAGCAAAATGAGCATCAACAGCACCTGTATACGTGTGGGTTGAGAGAAAAAAGGAGACTGCAGCTTCGACCTGTTGTTGGTAATCCAGACTTTTTGATCCGATGGGACCCACGTTGGATAGCTTGTACCCAGTGTTAGTGATTCAGACTTCTTCTTTTTTTCTTCCTTGTGGGACCTGCTGTTTACAGACTCTGCATTATAGAACTCCGGACAGGAGGCTCCTCGCATTCCTTCATTCTTTTCCTTTTAATGTGGGCCAGTGATGGTCTGTTTTTCTTCTTCTTCTTCTTCTTCTTCTTCTTCTTCTTCTTCTTTTTTTTTCTTTTTTACAGAAAAGTGAGATCACACCCCCTAAAATTTAATATTTTATATAGAAAAACTTGTTTTATTTGATGTCTTTAATCAAGTTTTATGTTTCCTTTTCCGTTTAAAATTCTTCCCAAAGATATATAGATAGATGTAAATGACATTAGAAAATATTCCTACAGATTTTCAAAGTCATCCGAGGGGCTTATAGGGTGTAGCAAGTGTAAGATTCGAGGTTGTTCGAATCGGATAAGCTCTTTCTCTTTGTAATTTTTACTTTCAGTGTTCATCTGTCACTTTGTGCCATGATTTATTTATTTTTTTCCCCGCAAAGGTTTTTTCCATGTTAAAATTGTTGTGTTCTCTTGGTGCTTGATTTGATTAGATTACTCTCCTAGATTCATCTTTGTGTGCTTCCACGGTTTCCCAATAAGTGGTATCAGAGCTAGCGTTGGGGGGCAGGCTTGGATATGAAAGTGACTATCAATGACTGTCAATCCTAAGTTTGATGTTGAGAAATAATCCGAGAAAAATAATTTGAATTCTGAAAGGTAAAGATGACTGACCTATTGATTCAGCAAGGATCGGATGAGGTCCTTGAAAAGCGATCTGAATCTATGGATGATGATGAGTGGAAGAAACTGGAAAAGAAAGTGAAAGCTTCAATCCAATTGTGTTTAACAGATGATGTTCTCTATAATGTGTTGAGGGAGAAAACCACAATAAGTTTGTGGGCGAAGTTAAAGGACATCTATGTTAAGAAGTCCCTTAAAAATTGTTTACACTTGAAGTTACAGTTGTTCAACTTCTAGAGGACGGATGAAAGAGATGTTGAAGCCCACGCATTTTGAATATATATATGTTGAATCCCACAGTAGCAATTTTAACAAGATGATTTACAAATTATTGGATGTGGAGGTAACGGTTGATGAAGAAGATCAGGTATGTATCTTTTCAAATTCTCTCCCTGCTTCATATGAGTCTTTAAAAACACCTTGTGCACCGACAATACAACTCTTAGTCTTGATACCATTATCTCAACTCTTTAGGAAAATATAATGAGAAAGAAGAACGATAGCATAGGGGCTTCTACCGATGTTTTGTTTATGAGAGGTAGAAATTCTGAGCGAGACACATGATCCTCTGAATCAAGATCCATATCCAAAGACAAAGGCAAAGGAAAGTTAAAGTGCTAAAATTGTGGAATGTCAGGGCACATGAAGAAAAATCGTACAAATCCTAAAGCAAAGAAAGAGAATACAAAGTCTTCTTCCAAGGAGGCCAATACTGCCATGTATGATGAAGAGACAAGTGGAGGTGATGTGTTGTCAATGTCAATAATCAGACACTTATACAATGATCATAGAGATGAGTGGATTCTTGAGACGGGCTTCATATCACATCACTCTTCATCAGAGTTGGTTCGCCAGTTATAGGGAGTGCAATGGTTTACATGTATTTATTGGTAATGATAATACTTATAATGTTGTGGCTATTGGTACTGTCCATATCAAGATATTTGATGGACTGGAGCATACCTTGACTAAGGTGAGGCACGTTTCCTGACACGAAGAAAAATTTGATTTCTCTCGGTGCACTAGAAGCAATGGGGTATAAGTTCACCGATTTTAATGGGGTCCTTAAGGTTTCAAAAGGGGCGCTTGTAGTCATGAGAGTACAAAAGCATGATAATCTTTACAAGCTACTCAGGATCACTTCAATAGGTGGAGCTGCCGCGGCTGCAGTGGATTCCATGTCTGAAAATATGTGGCATGGATGTCTGGGCCACGTGAATGAGCAGGGCATGAAGGTACTTTTCGATCGTTGTTTAATTCCTAGTTTTATAAGTCTTGATTTAAATATATGCAAATATTGTATATATTGTAAACAATCTAGGTTATCTTTTTAAATCTGGAGAAAATGTATATAAGGATGTACTTGACTGTGCATTATAATGTATGGGGGCCGTCACCTGTGGTTTTCGCTTGAGGGTCGTCATGGTTTGTCACATTCATTGACGACTACTTCTAAAAAATTTGGATTTATTTTATGAAACATAAATCCAAGGTTTTCACTAATTTCAAACAATAAAAGGTCATGATGGAAAAGTAGTCAGGATGAATGGTATAGTCCCTTATCGTCTCTACAAATCCCGCCTCCACCTGATTCCCTTGTGCAGATCCATCCACATTGAGCTTGACCTAGCCTTGAACCGGTTGCTACCACCTGACTACCAGAGGAGGTTAGGAACAACCTAAGATGGGGCGAAGGCCTAATTCATCCATGAACGATCGAGAGAGCGGAGGGTGGAGAAGTGTCAGGAAATGGGAAGCAAGCATGGAAAGCCATCGGGATATGCTTAAGAGGATGGAGGATGGAGAGGGCTTGATGCCCTCAAACCTGGCTGCGTTAGGGCTTTCCAAATTTCCCAAATGATCATGTAAGGAGTGATTTGCTGGAGAGGGGAGCTGTGGTTAGGGGCGTTCCACCAAGCTGTCAACATTCCGTTGATGGAGGAGATAGAGTTAAAAACCATCCCAAAAACACCCCCAAGGTAGTTCCAAGTAGACCGAGCTATAGGGCTAGAAATGAAGATGTGTTCCAACGATTCCACCGATCGATTCACATCCAGGAGATAGGAGCAGCAATCACAGGTAGACACCATAGGAATTCCATGTTTTTGAACTTCCAAATCAACCGGAATAGCTTTATTCAAGAGCCGCCAGATGAGAAGTGACATTCTAGGCGGCGGGCTAGGATGCCAAACCCAATTGGACCACGCTCTTCGAGGATTTCTCATCCGACAAATCTCCCATCCCGATCTAACTGAGAAGGAACCCGAGGGGGTGAACGGCCAGAACCTGCAATCTGGGTTATCTGATACATAGAAACCTACCTGAAAAATAAAAACCATAATTTGTTGGGGAAGGTAGCCATAGACGAAAGAAGGAGGGAGGGGGCCTAATTTACCCAGAACTTGATTGACTCGGGTGGAAAGGAGATCAGAGGGCACCTGAGAAATCGAAAGATCTAGCAACTGACCTAAACCTGACCAATTATCAATCCAAAAATTACAATTACCGAGCCTAATATGCCATTGAGCATGTCTATTCAGAGTGGAGATAAGCTCAATCACCTTTTCCACAGAGGGGAAGCCGCAACAACCGTTCTAGAGATGTTCTGCTGCTATCGAGCTAAATTGTGCTTGGAGGTCATAAAACTTTTCCACAGGCTAACCTCAGCTTCATTAGTGATTGACCAGCCTAGCATCATCCGAAGTGCAGTTATGAAATCCTGCAACATCCTAACTCCCAAGCCGCCTTCGGATTTCGGGGAGCCCACGCACTTCCATCGAACCCAGTGAAGTTTCTTCTTACCCTCAGACCAACCCCAAAGAAAATCCATAAATCGACGTTTTAATGTAGCAATGACTTTAATTGAAATTTGGGTTGCTACGTGTACAGGGATGCTACCAAGAACATGCCGAAGCAGAATGAGTCTGCCTACCTATGATAAAAACTGAGAGCGTCAGCCATTAATCCTTGCAGCCACCTTGTCAATCAGGGGTTGGAAAGAGCATGACTGGATCCTATCAAAAGAAATTGAAACTCCTAGATACACTAGGCAGGAGCGGATAGAAGGAATGTCCAAGGTTCTTTCTATGGTTTTGACTCTAGAGGAAGGGATCTTGTTGGAGCAAATTAGAGCACTCTTGGTGAAATTGATTTTTTGATCAGAGGATTTCTGATATAATTTGAGGAAGTTGGAGAGTGAACGGAGAGACTTTCGACCACCATTTGTGAAGATCAGCGTATCGTCTGTGTATAACAGATGAGAAACCGGAATGCAGCCCCTTTTAAGCTTGTATGGGGTAAAGTCACCCGTGTTTAGCAAACGGGTGAGGCCTCTACTTAGAACCTTAGTCATGAGGATGAAAAGGCTGGGAGATAGAGGGTCTCCTTGACGTATACCTCTTGAAGACTTGAAGAAACCTAAGGCTTCACCATTGATAATCATAGAAAACTAGGCACTACTCCAATAATTTTCAACCATCTGTATCCAGGAAGAGGCAAAACCAAACCGACTCAGCACTTGTTTGAGGAAAGACCATTCCAGCCGATCATAAGCCTTCATCATATCTAATTTCAAAATAATATTGCCACCACATATTGTCCTATTGATGTCCCTACCCAATTCCCGAGTGAGGGCAATGCTCTCCACCATTGAATGACCCTTGAAAAAAGCACCCTGTTTGAGGGAAATGAGATCAGGAAGCACCTCTGTCAGCCTGGAAGCAATAATACTAGCGATGATCTTGTATAGGTAGTTGCATAAGTTGATGGGGTGGAAATCTGAAAACGATCTGGGGGTACAGGATTTCGGGATAAGACAGAGTAGGGTGGACGAAACAGCGCGTGGAAAAGCACCACCCTGAAAAATGAAAATTGTAGCCTTGAGCAGGTCCTGACTCACAATGTCCCAACATGATGAATAGAAACTTGCCGCGAATCCATCAGAGCCTGGAGCAGCATCTTTAGGAATGACTTTGACTGCAGCGAGAACTTCTTGGAGAGTTGGCGGGGCTGTGAGTTTCAGATTCTGCTCAGGCTGAACTGCTTGCGGGATCACATCCAGCAACTACGGATGTAGAGTGGAGACCCTCGCCGAGAAAGAGGAGGAGAAATGCTCAATTGCTGCAGCTTTTATATCAGATGGATTATCCAGCATCCGACCATCTTCCAGGCATATAGAAGAAATAGCCAATCTGCGCTGACATTCTAACGCTGAGGAATGGAAAAGTTTAGTGTTATGATCCCCTTCCTTCAGCCAGTTGATCCTGACTTTTTGTTTCCAGTAGATTTCGTCCTTCAGTTCCAGATTCTTAAGATTTTCTGAAGCCAAATCAATGGAGGACTGCCAGGCACTAAACGAGGGGAGCAGATCAACCACGTCCTGCATCTGGATTTCTAACGCACTGAGATTGGATTCTGTGTCCTTAATTAGCTGAAATATGTTACCGAAACAATCTTTATTCCATCATTTAAGAGATCTTTTAACTGTTTTCAGTTTGAACAGAAAATTGAACAAGGGGTGGTCAGAGGCGAATTCATTCTAGGCTTGGGAAACAGTTTGCTGGAAGTCTTCATGTAGCACCCACATGCGCTGAAACCTAAACGGCCTTGGAGCCGAAGCAGGCTGAGGAGGAGCTGAGAGAAGAAGAGGGGTGTGGTCCGAGTTTACCCGCGACAAGTGTTAAGCCAAGAACGGTGGCATGGCTGACATAAAAGAGTCATTGATGAGGACTCAATCAAGTCTTGCCCAGACTTTGGCAGCTCCCACTTGGTTATTACACTAGGCGAATCTGGGACCTAAGAAACCCGCATCGGTGAGATTAGCCCTATTGATGGCCTCTTCAAAGTCCTCTAAACTGCGGGTGGCTGGCGGCCTTCTACTTCTCCTCTCATTGGTAGAAACTACTACATTAAAATCTCCTCCAATTGCCCAAAGTCCTTGTAAAGAGGATGCAAGATCTAACATTTCCTGCCACAGAACTCTCCTAATTCGACTATCACAACTAGCATATACACATGTCAAATATATAGGAGAGGGAAAGTTACAACAGTGGAACATGACAGTAATAGACTATGAGGAAGTGGAATGCACTGAAAGAGAAATATAGTTTTTAAAGAAAATCCATATCTTTCCACCTTCGGATGCATTAGAGACGGAGACATGAAAGTTAAGTTTCAAACCTGTGCGAACTCACTTTTCATCTGATAACATGGGTTCCAGAATTATGAGGATATAGGGGTCATGGGAGGCTAATAGTCGCTTGATTGATTTGATCATCCTCACATTTCTAATGCTGCGATCATTCCAAAGAAGGATGTCATCTATCATTGAGACCTACTTCTAGCTCGATCCTTTTAATGAATATTTGCCTTCTAGAAATACTCTCCTCAGAGACAGAAGAGGGCTGGATCGACTAGGAATTGTGCTTCTTACGAATGACATCATCTTTACTCTTATGGTTGATACTGACAAGTGAATCTGTCACAGTTTCCCGGTTCAGCTTGAGGGGAGCTGAGGAGGGCTTTGAAAGATGAGTGCCTCGACTGAGCATTGCATCTTCTTCCAACTCCGAAATCTCCACAGCGAATGTTTCTTCCTTAGTCACAAATCTAGCTCTATTGAAATACGGTGAGAGGTCAACCTGGAGACTATTGTTGTGGTCCTTGGGATAGGGTGAAAGGACTCTGGGAGTAGAGTGGGGCTGGAGATGGGGAGGAGTTGTTGTCGAGGATAGCAGGTTGTGGACGATTGTTGTGGCAGGTAAGGGCTGAAGGAGGGGAGTAGGGCAGGTTGTAGTCATATAGAATTGAGTAAGCTTTGAGGGAGAGTTGCCTGCTGATTTAGGTTTTGGGCGTGGGATGCAGGGGAGGTAGGTAGCAGCAGATGTGTCTAGAGCAATGGAGGTAGGGTTGGAAGGGGAAGGGGTTGGAGGTGGGTGGGCGCTGATGAGCTCTTGCTACCGATTAGGACAATTAGCATCAGATGGGTTCAGGGGAACAAAAGCGTGAGAAACAAGGTCTAGGGGAGGGGGAAAATTCTCTGGAACATTGTTACAAACAGGGGTAGATCGTTCCTTTGCTAGCGACTTTCTTCGAGCATCTGGAGCGCGGGCTTCAGACGCAATTGGAGGCTTATGAAAGGTTGCCATCACCTAAGATTTCGTGGATGGGGGAAACTGCTGGGGCCTTCTATGTGGAGGGCTTTGAGGCTTTAGCAAGCACAGAGACGGAGAGTAGGACTTCTCCAGTTCTATTTGAATAGGGAAGTTTCTATTCAACACTTGCAGGTAGATTAGCTGGTGGAGATCAATTCCAGGTTTAAGGATTATCTTCATCCTGGAGAACATCATAAATCCACTAGATCTGTCTCTCTCTCTCTCGCTCTTACACACACACACACACACACTTCTTCTTCCAAGTTTTTATTTAGGAAAGTCTTCTTAACGTCCATCTGGTTTACCACTAGTTTATATATGGAAGTTATTTCTATTAAAATCCTGATAGTTGTAATCCTAAATACAGAAGAATGTGTATCAAAATAATCTATTCATTCATTTTGTTTAAAGCCATCTGCTACAAATATATCCTTTTGATTTTAGTTTCTTTCTAAACACTTGTTTAAAGTCTATTAATTTATTTCGAGGTGGTAGGTCTTTAAGTTCCCAAGTGTTATTGTATATAATAGATTTTAATTTATAATTTATTACTTCCTTCCAAAAGCTTGTATTTAGACATTAATCACTTGTATATAGGTTGTAAGATCATCTTCTACTAAGAATGTGAAAAAAAATTATATCTTAGATTAGTTTCTCTTTTAATTCTAATTTTTTTTCTTATTTTTATCTATTCTACTATTTTTCTATAAGCACCTTTACTAGTAGATGTGATATTTGATCCACTAACTTTGTCTATTGTTATAGACTTGGATTTGATAGCGAATATCTTCTTAAAAAACTCTACATCCATAGCTTCTATAATTGTATCAGGATCTAAAATATTTTTCCTTAGTCTTTAGAACTGAAAATTTGTAGTTTGCACAATCAGTCATTTTAGTACTTAGTTTTCTTTTATTAGTTTTAGGCAATTATACTTTGACAACAAACTCCTACACTTTAAGATATTTATAACTAGGAATATGTTTCTTTCAAAGGTTGTATGGTGTTTGTTAAGAAGACCTGAGAGTAATCCTATTTAGGATATAAAAAGCTGATAGAATTGCTTCTCCCCACATATTTAAGGGTAAGTTTAAACTGTTTAATATATCATTCATCATATTTTAAAGTATATTTAATTCATTTCCAACATCAATTTTATACTTAGAGAAAACTTCTAAAGCTTCATTTTTGTTCCTTAATAGATAAACTCTAGTGAACCTATAGTCATCTACAAAAGTTATGTAATATCTTTTTTCACCTCGTAGATACGTGATTTCTAAAATCACCCAAGTCACTATGAATCAACTTTAATAGAATAGAAGATCATTACATTCGTTTAAGGGATTTTCTAATGAATTTTGATTCTACATAGTTTCACATTTATCAAATTCTACATTTGATACATTAGGTAATAAAGCTAACCTTTTCATTTTCTTCAAAGATTTTATGTTCACATGACCCAATCTATTATAACATAGATTAAAATGTTTAACGATATAAAAGGAATTGCATATATTCTTGTTATTATTATTAGATATATTTACAATGAATAGACCATCACCACAATATCCCTTACTAGCAAAAGTTTCTTTTTTAAAAAAATTATATTATTATTATTTATTATTTTTATGGAGAATTTCATTTTCATTTGTGGGAAATTACATGGACTGTACTTCGGGATGCCCCAAGGGCACCAAAATATAACTCTTAGGGCAACCTATCGTAAAACGGAAAACTATACATGATCCGCCACCCTGATGACACCCAACCCTACCTTATCTAACATCACCAAACTACAGATCTCACGGGGGAGGTCCTTCGTGGCATGGAACACTCTATTACTCTAGGTATTGCTACCTAGTTGGGCCAGACCATCCGCTGGCCCATTCCCTTTAAGACTGTGTGGGTGTAGTAGAAAGAACTCCTCAAATTGAGGGAAGTGATACGAGTCACCCAATGATACCACTTCCAACCCATCTGAGAAACTCTATTGAGCATATCCACCACCAATTTGGAGTTAGACTCAATAACAACATTCTAAAGTCCCTTGCTAGCACAAATGGAGAGGCCCTCATAAACTGCCAAGAACTCTGCCTCGTTGTTAGTACCTAAACCGTAACCATGTGAGAATGTAAAAACCAACTCGACGTCTTCCTTCTGCATTTTATTATTATATTCTTTCTAGGAGTGCCTTTACTTTTCTATCAACACTCCTGATAGAAACACTTTATCCAACTTAATTCCTCCTGACGAAAGTTTATGAATTAGATTTTAAAAATCGTGAATCTAATTTATGACATGTTCATCATTTGTCATTTAATAATGAAGAAAATTAGTGATTATATGTTTCTTGGTGCCTACATCTTCTAAAACACACTTTTTTCTTAAGCAGTTCATATTTTTTTAGCAGACTCATAAGAAG
The DNA here is from genome assembly GCA_037074715.1 of Magnolia kwangsiensis. NCBI lineage: Eukaryota > Viridiplantae > Streptophyta > Magnoliopsida > Magnoliales > Magnoliaceae > Magnolia > Magnolia kwangsiensis. Next base: position 71,180,745 of record CM073587.1, read on the forward strand.
CATACACATCATATAACTCGTTAGACAAATAGTTCAAAATATAATTTTTTAATTATTTTCATCTGTTACTTTAGTTTGATTTTACGGGATGTATAGTAAATGATTCAGACAATATGTATGAAAGTTTAAGGGTGATTAATGTGAACATAAACTTCTCTTTCCACCATTTAAAGGGTTGTCCAATGAACATTTTGATTTTGGCTAACTTGGCAGAAGTATTAGTTATTACGGTAGCCATTGTCACGCCCCAAACTTGAAAACCGGGCTTACAAAATTCCCGATCGCCGAATCTGGCACCGACAGCCTCCGTAGAATCCCATTCTCGGCTCTTAGTGTCCATTCGCGAGGTTTCGATCCCGGGATGCTACGAGGAGGATTTTCAATATCAGTTTGATTTGTAATAAGCATAATCAAAGGCATAACCCACAAACAACAACCAAAAACTCCATCACATTTCCACTATGATCAAAAACTTTACAAGTACAATGAGTATAAAGGGAAATACAATGATGATAGACCAAAAGCTCCAAAATAATCTGTCACGTGCTCAAGCCTCAGTGTTACTTCGATCCAACGTCACTTGCACGCAACGGTCGTGCATAAGCTTATAGAAAGCTTAGAGGGTGGTGAAAGGGTGTGCGTAAGGTGGTAATGCAGTTATGCAATATCAGAGTAATGTGAAAAAATGCTGATTTATCCATGAATACCATAAGTCGTACCAAGGCTATGCAATGCAAGATGCACGTCAAGCATACAAATTCTCATCTAAGTCCACATATCAATACAGCTCAAATCTGGGATATCAGCGGGGTCTAGTACACTCTGAACCAGATCGTCGCCCCATCGCGCGTAATAAGGTAAGTGGAAGAGACCTCACTATCTGCCTGCCAATATCGGGCTCGTCTCATCTATAGCGGACCCATTCCTCGAGCAGGTCAGACTCAGCCTAGCTTTGCCCCCTACTCTCGGGTGGGTAAGGCCGCACCCCCTTCCAACTGACTACGACACAATGAAAAGTACGACCATCTGGTAATCGGCACTTGACACTCTTGTACCCACTCAGTCCAAATGTTGGAGCAACCTCTTGACACTATAAGGGTTTAGGGACTTTCACCCAGGGATATCTATAGCATCCCATATAGAACAAGATTTTTCGTATCTAATCCTGCCAACCACGATAAGCTTGTGGAGGCTACAACCCTAATGTTGCTAGGGCGTACAGTAACCATGTCACACAATGCGAAATGTATTAATCACACTATTCAGTCATGCAGCAATTCTGCGCGTATCATGCGCTCATGTAGGGCAACACCGCCTAACCGGGAGCCCATAAACAATCTGCCCGAAGGCATATGCTATGATCAGTCACTTCTCATATCAAACATACATATGGGGCGCATGATCGTGAGTCATGAAACTATACTAAACATGTAATAAAGTAATAAACTATCCTTATAATGCAGATGGGCCTAGATGACCTATACACAATAAGTTCAGGCCTATCAATGGGCCCTAGGGAGAGTCGTAATGTGAACATTTAACCAACATTAAACTTACAATGTGGACATCAAACCAACATTGCTCCTAAGGCACGATCATCGCAAACATCATTACATAATCCGCGTTGGGATCATACATTGCAATGGATCTTAGGTACATCACATTGGGCCTTAAATACATCAAATAGGCAATATCATATGGGTCTTATATTCATCAAGTGGTCCACATCAATGGGCCGCACCAATGGGCCTTATGTGCATTGCAATGGGGTCATAACCCGTGGGCCTTAGAATGCATCAAATGGGCCTAATCTCAAGGGTCTTATATATAACAAATGGGTCACACCAATTGGGCCCCATGTGTACATCAAATGGGCCTCAACCCATAGGCCCTAGTACATCTCAATGGGCCTTAATCCAAGGGCCCTTAATACATCAAATGGGCCTCAACCCATGGGCCTTACATATATATTAAAGTGGGCCTCAACCATGGGCCACAAGTGCATCGAATGGCCTCATAACATGGCCTTATATCCACATCAAAGTGGCCCCAATGCACTACCATAGATACATTAAGATGGGCCTCATAACATGCTAAGGTGGGGTCCACTTGGACTATGGATCTGGCCCATTCTCTATGCCCATGCCATAAAATGGGCTTTCTAAATGGATGGATGGATTGGATGCAACCCATACATCATGGTGCGGGCCCACATGAAGGCCCACTATCATGTATATTATATATAATATAATATATAAACTATATATAGTATATATATATATATATATATATATAATATAATATTATATATATATATATATATATATATATATATATATATATATATATATATATATATACACACACATATATACATACGCACACAGACACCATCCCACACATGGGGAGGGGGGTAGGTCCCACCGTCCAGTGAGGACGGTGCGGATAGAACACATAAATCATGGTGGGTCCCACCGTCCAACCCTGGACGGTGTGACTAAAACACTTGCACCAAGGTGGGTACCACGTCCATGGTGGACGGTGTGAGTAAAACACATGCATCATTGTGGGTCCCACGTGGGGCCCACCATAACATTTATTTTCCATCCAAGCTGTTGGCAAGGTCACACGGACCTGGGTGAACAGAAAAAACAAATTTCATATAGATCCAAAACTTCCATGGACCCAAAAAGAGTTTCAATGGCTGATGTTCAATCACTATTGTTTCCACTGATGTGGGCCACCTGAGATTTGGATGTGGCTAATATTTGTAGGGGGGCCCAGTGCTGGAAGTGGCCCACCCTTTGAACAGGTTGGATGATAAATAAACATCATGGTGGGGCCCACATGTAGGGTTGTGGCCCTAGTCCTCCGCCCATACACGTAGCACGTTGCTGCTGTTGTTGTTGACAGGGGCAGCAGGCGCTGCCCCCTGATGTAATTTTTTTTATTTTTGAAAAGAAATGATCCCCTATGGTTTTTCACAGGTGGGGCCCTCATTAAGTAAATCCAACCCGTTCATTACATTCCGTGGCTCAAGACAAGCCCAATGAGTTCAATATTGGATACATTTCGGCCTGTAGCAAGATTAAAATAAATTTAAATGATGAGAATCACTATTTTGAAAGGTATGACCCGCCCAATGAACGGATTAGCTTCATTTTTCGGCTCAACGCCTAAAATGAGCTGTGGAAGGGAATGGGCGGCTTGGATTAACAACATACATCAAGGTGGAGCCTACATGAGTGGGCCACCTATAAGCTTGGGAACAAGCTGATATTTGTGTTTTCATTCCATCGTCTAGCATCGTCCAGGGACGCTGGACAGTTGAGTATGGCTGTACACGTGGGCCACCCAATGATGGATGGTGTGGGTACATTACATATAAGGTGGGCCCCACTTGAAGATAGCTTAGATAAAATATATACTCCATGGTGGGGTCCATCCGAGTGGGCCGCACAAGTACATCATCATCCCATTAAAAAATGAAAAAGAGAGGGAGAGAGAGAAATAGAGTAGGACATGCGTGTGATGGAGGGATCCGCCACTATGAGCCCTCCCTTGTAAGAAATCATAAATCAAATGGATCCCATTACACATGGGTCCAACGAAATCGAAAATCAACGGTGGAGATCCTTTCTCCACCAATATGGACGGTCTAGATGACCTTTTTAATGCAAAGAAATAAACATCATGATGGGGTCCATGAAGAATGGCCCCATCACGGAATGATCATGATGATCCTAGTGCGCCATCGGCCACATCTTAGGGTCTCAAGTGAGATCCAAACCATTGATCGGTTGGCCTCACTTGGCCCATCTTAAAAACATGAAAACTACTCTAACAAAGCACCCACCGTTCGATCTTCTTGCTCCCTTGAGTTTTTTAGCTCCTTAGCTTCGATTCCAATGGAGGAGATGAGGTTTGGATGGTTGGGATGAGAGATCTTAGGATGGAAAGGTGGGCCACACTTGGAGCTTGGAAGAGAGGGAGGGGTTTGGACGTGTGAGGCTTCTCTTGCTTGGGAGAGTGCTTTGAAAAATGAAGGAGAGAGAGTGTTGTAAAGGGAGAGAGAGTGATGGGTGATGGAGTGATGGATGTGGTGGTGATGGGTGTGTAAGATACTTTTTTAACTTTTGTGGCTTTTGGTGTAAGAAAGGTATGACTTGTGTAAGAAATTCTTGACTTTTGGAGCTTATTTGGGAAAGGGTGAAAGGTGATGTGTACTTGACATGTACTTGACATGTTGAGATTGATGGATTGATGGATTGATGTGACAAGTCGTAGAGTTTCTCTTAGGTTTTATAACGCGCGACGTTTTCCTCGCACCGAACGCTGGCCCACATCTCCTAACCAGGTTATCGCCTTGGCGCACAAGTCGTGCCATCAGAACCGCGGCGACGGCGCGGTTGCTATGGTAAAGGTCTTAGGTTGAGTCGACTCGAGTTAACGGCGTGCGAATCAAGTTCGAGTGTAAATACTGGTTAAGGGTCGAAGGTTGTCAGAATTCGACCGAGAAGACCGCAAAAGTCTATAGAACAGTACGGTCTAATATACGGGTCTCACAGCTCTCTCCTCTTAATAAAAATTTCATCTTTAAAATTTACACAATCATCGCAACTAGGCATAACTCCCGAGGATTAAGAAACATAACATCACTATATAAAATCAGAGATAACATACAAAATACATCACATGATCAATCATCAAAGAGATGGGGATAACGCTCTCGAATCTCGACCTCATGCTCCCAAGAAGCCTCCTCTACAGAATGTTGACCCCACTGAACCTTCACTAAAGGAATGACCTTGGTCCGGAGGACCTGCTCCTTCCGATCAAGGATTCAGACTGGCTGCTAGATGTAAGAAGCTTCCTCACGAACCTCCAGCGGCTGCCAATCAATAACAGGAACTATGTCTGACCCACACTTCCTCAACATAGAGACATGAAAAATGTTGTGGACACCAGACAACTGAGGTGGAAAGGCAAGCTGATAGGCCAAGGTGCCAACGGCCCAGTGATCTCAAAAGGTCCTATGAATCTCAGGGCAAGCTTGCCCTTTTCCCCAAATCGAACTACGTCCTTCATAGGCGAGACCTTGAGATACATATGATCCCCGACATCAAACTCGAAGGGACGATGCCGACGATTAGTAAAACTCTTCTGTCGGCTCTGAGCAGTGCGCATCCTCTGCCTGATGATATCAATAGCCTCTGATGTCTCTTGCACAAGCTCGGGACCTATGAGATGATGCTCTCCAACCTCGGTCCAATAACTCGGTGATCTGCATGGTCTGTCATATAGTGCCTCAAAAGAAGCCATGTCGATGGTCATCTGATAGCTGTTGTTGTATGCGAACTCAGCCAATCACAGATGCTCATCCCAGCTACCCCCGAAATCAATCGCGCAGGCCCGAAGCATATCCTTAAGGATCTGGTTGACCCTCTCAGTCTGGCCATCAGTCTGCGGATGGTACGCGGTGCTGAGTTGTAAATCAGTCCCCATCGCTTGCTAGAAGCTCTCCCAAAACTGAGACGTGAACCTTAAATCTCGGTTAGAAATGATCAAGAGTGGAACACCATGCAGTCTCACAACCTCCTCGATAAATAACCTTGTAAGTCAGTCCATAGACCAAGTCGCACGCATCACAAGAAAATGTGCCGACTTCATCAGACGATCCACAACAACTCAAATGGCGTCATGACCGCACTAAGTCCTCGGCAAGCCCATAATGAAATCTATCGACACGTGCTCTCACTTCCACATCGGGACGCTCAACGGCTGCAATAGACCAGGGGGTCTCTGATGATCGGCCTTGACACACTAGCACGTGTCACACTTGGCCACAAAACTGGAAATCTGTCGCTTCATCCCCTTTCAAAAATACTGTTGCCTCATATCACTGTACATCTTCGGGGATAGAAAATCACGATCGATGTGCCTCGATCATAAGATCTCTGCGTAACTCAGGAATATCCGGGACATAATCGGCCTCTGAAGCGGAGTCCACCATCTGTACTAATCTGTCAATCTTCCTGACTCTCAGATGTAGCCTCAGTCCTATAACTCTTCAACGACTCATCAGCCTACTGAGCCTCGATCACCCTTGCGATAAGAGAGGGTTGAATCAACAAGCTCGATAACTACCTGATAGAAGACTGTAAGCCGAACTTAAAATCATACTCTGCGATATCCTCGAGCATCCGTCACTCCTGAATTATCATGTGCGCCACTAGGCCTCATGGCTGACAGCTGAGGGCATCTGCCACCATGTTCGCCTTGCCCGGGTGGTATTGAAGATCGAATTCATAGTCTTTCAGGAGCTCCATCCAGCGCCTCTGCCTCATATTCAACTCAGACTGCGAGAAGAGGTACTTCAAGCTCTTATGGTAGGAGAAGAGCTCGAACCTGACCCCATAGAGATAGTGCCTCCACACCTTCAGTGCGAAGACAACTGCTGCCATCTCTAAATCATGCGTGGGCTAGTTCAGCTCATGGAACTTGAGCTGATGAGACGCGAAGGCCACTGGTCTCTCGTGCTGCATCAGGACAGCACCCAAACTAATATGCGAGACATCAGTAAATACAATAAATCCATCACTCCCAGAGGTAAGAGTGAGGACAGGAGCGGACGTCAGACGGTCCTTTAACTTTATAAATGCTCGCTCGCTGACATCACTTCAAATAAACTCTGCTCCCTTCAGAGTCAACCTGGTCAGCAGGGCTGCAATACGAGAGAAGCCCTTAATGAAACATCGGTAATAGCCCGCCAAACCAAGGAAACTGCGAATCACTGATGCACTGTCTTAACCTTCGAGGCGTCCACTGCGACGCCCTCTCTTGTCACCACGTGACCGAGGAACTTCACCTCCTCCTGCCAGAACTCGTACTTCTCCAACTTCGCATATAGCTGGTGTGCACGGAGGGTCTGTAAAGTGATCTCCAAATGCTGCTCATGCTCCTCACGGGTCCTTGAATAAATCAGAATGTCGTCGATAAAGACTACAACAAACTAATCGAGATATGGGCGGAAGACCTCGTTCATCAGCTGTATGAAGACCGTTGGTGCATTGGTCAGTCCGGAAGACATGACCTGGAACTCAAAATGACTGTAACGCATCCTGAATGCCGTCTTCGGAATGTCCTCATCTCGGACTCGAATCTGATGATAACCGGAACACAGGTCGATCTTTGAAAAGAACTATGCACCCTACAACTGATTAAACAAATCATCAATCCTCAGGAGCAAGTACCTGTTCTTGATTGTGACTTTGTTGAGCTCACAGTAATCTACACAAAGCCTTAACGAGCCATCCTTCTTCTTCACGAAGAGTACTGGCGCTCCTCACGAGTAACTGCTCGGACGGATAAAGCCTAATTCGCACAACTCGTCCAATTACTTCTGCAGTTCCCGCAATTCCAATAGTGTCATACGATACGGGGCCTTCGAAATAGGCGTAGTACAGGGCACGAGATCAATCTGAAACTCGATGAGTCGATGAGATGGTAGTCCCGGAATCTCCTGAAACGCATCGAAAAAATTACAAACCACGGGCAAATGGTCGATACAAACGGCAACAGGCTATTCAACAGCGCAGGACATCAAATAAGACAACGACTCTCCTCTGGGCTCTACAATGAACTGAAACTGCAGCATGCTGGGTATACAGAACGTGATTATCCTCGCGGAGTAGTCCAATATGGCATAGTACTCGACAAGCCAATCCATGTCCAGGATAACATCAAAATCTGACATCGGTAGTACGTATAAGTCGGCGGGAAAGAAGGTCTCTCCTACTAACAAGGGGCAAGATGAACAGAAGTGACCTAATACTGTAGTTTTCCCCAAGGGCATCGATACGGTCAACCCCTCTCGAGCACACTCTGTCGGCAATCCAGTCGAACGACAGAATCCCTCAGACATAAACGAGTGCAAAGCACTGGAATCAAATAAAACCTAAGCGATGCATGTAGAGACTGGAAGTATACCCTCAACAAATCCAGATAACTGCGGATCCTGGTGAGCAGCATAGAACCTAGCCTGAGCTGGCTGGGGAGATGTCTGTCCCCTCTGAGCGTGCTGCTGATGCTGGGGTCGCTGAGGTGGTCGAAACTGCTGCTTCTGCTGTTGTGGCCTCTGAGGTTGATGCTGATGCTGCTGCTGAGGTGGCCTCAGTGGTGGGGGCTGTTGTCACTGCTGTTGTGGGGATCTCTGCTGCGACTGTAGTGAAGGCTGTTGTGGACCTCTCTGCTGCTGCTGGGGGCTGAGACACTCCCACATACGGTGTCCCGTCGCACCGCACCTAAAATAAGTGCCGGTGAAATGCCTCAGAGGTGGTGCTGGAGGTACTGATGGGGCTCGAAAGGTTGGGCGACATATGTGTCTCTGTTGTGGTCGATGCTACAGGGAATCACTGGAAGGATCCTACCTCTTTCGGTCTCTCCTCTGACCGCGATCAAACTAAGAATCGGCCCACTCAGCCTCAAAAATCTAGGCCTTCCGTACCACTCCCTCGAAAGTCAGGAGCTCATGCCAAATAACACGACCTCGAAGACCATAATACAAGCCATCCTCGAAGCGGCAGGCTCTCCTCTCCTCATCATCTACCAAGTAAGGTGAAAATCTGGACAGCGCTACAAAGCGAGCCACGTACTGAGCCACTGTCATACACCTTACACCAAGGCCTCAAACTCTAACGCTCGCTGTCATCAAATGTGATCAGGGAAATACTGTCAGTCAAACCGATCCACAAAATCCTCCCATGTCCATACAAATTTGGCACCTACTACTCGAAAGACTAATGTCCACCAATGCTCAGCCTCACCATGGAGAAGAAATACGGCTAATCGAACTCACCGCTCAGTCATACATCCCATCGTATTGAATATCTTATCCACATTGGCGCACCATCTCTGAGCTACCGTCGAGTCTGGATCACCCTGGAAACGTGGGGATCGAGCTGTCGAAACTCACGAAGGAGAGCGCTCGGGCGCTCTTGCTCTGCCTAGGCTGGTGAAACAACGGGGTGCCTGCCCTACCCCTAGAGTGCAGCCATCACAGCTTGTAACATTTGCTACAACTGAGAGGCATTCACGAATACGGTTGGGTCCGCACAGGTCTCTGGTGGAAGAGCAGCATCCTCAGGATGGGTGATAGGAACCTCTTGTGGTGGAGCGGGCATCGTAGGTGGTAGGGCGAGAGCTGCAGTTGGTGGAGCAAGAGTCTCAGGTGGTGGTGTGGGAGTCGATCGGGTCACTCTCCTAGGCGACATGTCCTACAGGAAAGGACGAAGGCGCCTATCAACTTCAAAACTCTCGAAGGCACGTACGTTAAAGGCCTATAACAGAAGATCACGAAGTTATCCGAACTTCGGGACTTAGTCATTTTAAACTCATAACAAACATATAATGTTGTTCTCGATTATTTCCAAGTTATGCTCTGATACTAACTTCTGTAACGCCCCAAACTCAGAAATCGGGCTCATAAAATTCTCGATCGTCGAATCTGACACCGACAGCCTCCGTAGAACTCCATTCTCGGCTCCTAGCGCCCATTCGCCAAGTTCCGATCCTGGGATGCTACGAGAAGGATTTTCAACATCAGTTTGATTCGTAATAAGCATAACCAAAGACATAACCTACAAACAACAACTAAAAACTCTATTACATTTCAATTATGATAAAAAACTTTACAAGTACAATGAGCATAAAAGGAAATTACAATGATGATAGACCAAAAGCTCCAAAATAATCTGTCACGTACTAAAGCCTCAGTGGTGCTGCGATCTAACGTCATTTGCATACAACGGTCGTGCATAAGCTTATAGAAAGCTTAGAAGGTGGTGAAAGGGTGTGCGCAAGGTGGTAATGTAGTTATGCAATATCAGAATAATGTAGAAAAATATTGATGAATCCATGAATACCATAAGCCATACCAAGGCTATGTAATGTAAGATGCATGTTAAGCATACAAATCCTAATCTAAGTGCACATAAATACAGCTCAAATCTGGGATATCACCGGGGTCTAGTACACTTTAAACCAGATCGTCGCCCTATCGCGTGCAATAAGGAAAGTGGAAGAGACCTCATTATCCGCCTGCCAATATCGGGCTCGACTCATCGATAGCGGACCCATTTCTCGAGTTGGTCAGACTCAGCCTAGCTTTGCCCCCTACTTTAGGGTGGGTAAGGCTACACCCCCTTCCAACCGACCACGACATAGTGAAAAGTGCGACAGTCTGGTAATCGGCACTCGACACTCCTGTACCCACTCGGTCCAGACGTTGGAGTAACCTCTTGGTATCATAAGGGTTTATGGACTTTCACCCAGAGATATCTATAGCACCCTATGTAAAATAAGATTTTTGGTATCCAATCCTGCCAACCACGATACGCCTGTGGAGTTTACAGCCCTGATGTTGCTAGAGTGTACAGTAACCATGTCACACAATGCGAAATACATGAATTACACTATTCAGTCATGCAGCAATTCTGCACGTATCATGCGCTCATGTAGAGAAACACCGCCTAACCGAGAGCCCATAAACAATCTACCCGAAGGCATATGCAATGATCAATCACTTCTCATATCAAACATACATATGGTACGCATGATCGTGAGTCATTGAACTATACTAAACATGTAATAAAGTAATGAACTACCCTTACAACGCAGATGGGCTTAAACGACTTATACACAACAAGTACGGGCCTATAATGGGCCCTAGGGAGAGTCGTAATACGAACATTTAGCCAACATTAAATTTGCAATGTGGACGTCAAACCAACATTGCTCCCAAGGAACGATCGTCGTAAACATCATTACATAATCCGTGTTGGGATCACACATTGCAATGGACCTTAGGTACATCCCATTGGGCCTTAAATACATCAAATGGGCAATATCATATGGGCCTTATATTCATCAAGTGGTCCACATCAATGGGCCGCACCAATGGGCCTTATGTGCATTGCAATGGGTCATAACCTTGGGCCTTAGAATGCATCAAATGGGCCTAATCTCAAAGGTCTTATATGTAACAAATGGGCCACACCAATTGGGCTCCATGTGTACATCAAATGGGCCTCAACCCATAGGCCCTAGTACATCTCAATGGGCCTTAACCTAAGGGCCCCTAATACATCAAATGGGCCTCAACCCATTGGCCTTACATATACATCAAAGTGGCCCCAATGGACTACCACAGATACATTAAGATGGACCTCATAACATGCTAAGGTGGGGTCCACTTGGACTATGGATCTGGCCCTTTCTCTATCCCCATGCCATAAAATGGGCTTTCTAAATGGATGGATGCATTGGATGCAACCCATACATCATGGTGCAGGCCCACATGAAGGCCCACTATCATGTATATTATATATAATATAATATATAAACTATATATAGTGTATATATATATATATATATACAATATTACATATAATATAATTATATATATATATATATATATATATATATATATATATATATATATATATATATATATATATATATATATATACACATATATACATACGCACACAGACACCATCCCACACGTGGGGAGGGGGGTAGGTCCCACCGTCCAGTGAGGACGGTGCGGATAGAACACATAAATCATGGTGGGTCCCACCATCCAACCCTGGATGGTGTGACTAAAACACTTGCACCAAGGTGGGTACCACGTCCATGGTGGACGGTGTGAGTAAAACACATGCATCATTGTGGGTCCCACGTGGGGCCCACCATAATATTTGTTTTCCATCCAAGCTGTTAGCAAGGTCACACGGACCTGGGTGAACAGAAAAAATAAATTTCATCTAGATCCAAAACTTCTGTGGACCCAAAAAGAGTTTCAATGGCTCATGTTCAATCACTGTTGCTTCCACTGATGTGGGCCACCTGAGATTTAGATGTGGCTAATATTTGTAAGGGGGCCCAGTGCTGGAAGTGGCCCACCCTTTGAACAGGTTAGATGACAAATAAACATCACGGTGGGGCCCACATGTAGGGTCGTGGCCCTGGCCTGTCTGCCCATACACGCAGCACGCTGTTGCTGCTGTTGTTGTCAGGGGCAGTAGGCGCTGCCCCCTGATGTAATTTTTTTAAAAAATAAATGATTCCCTGTGGTTTTTCACAGGTGGGGCCCTCATTAAGTAAATCCAACCCGTTCATTACATTCTGTGGCTCAAGACAAGCCCAATGATTCCAATATTGGATACATTTCGGCCTGTAGCAAGATTAAAATAAATTTAAACGATGAGAATCACTATTTTGAAAGGTATAGCCCGCCCAATGAACGGATTAGCTTCATTTTTTGGTTCAACGCCTAAAATGAGCCGTGGAAGGGAATGTCATGCCCCAAACTCGGAAACTGGGCTCACAAAATTCCCGATCACCGAATCCGGCACCTACAGCCTCCCTAAAATCCCATTCTCGGGCCCTAGCTCCCATTCGCTAGGTTCCGATCCTAGGATGCTACGAGGAGGATTTTCAACTTCAGTTTGAATCGTAATAAGCATAACCAAAGGCATAACCCACAAACAACAACCAAGAAATCCATTTCATTTCCACTATGATCAAAAACTTTACAAGTACAATGAGCATGAAGGAAAATACAACGGTAAAGAACAAGAACTCCAAAACGCTCCGCAACGTGCTCCTACCTCAGCGCTGCTGCGATCCAATGTCACCTGCATGCAACGGTCGTGCATAAGCTTACAGAAAGCTTAGAGGGTGGTGAAAGTGTGTGCGCAAGGTAGTAATATGAACATGCAATGTCAGAGTAATGCAGAATATGCAGATGGAACCATAATATCATGAGTCGTACCAAGGCTTATGCGATGCAAGACATGAATGGTATCGGCCATCCCAAGGCCATGCGACGTGCAATGCAACTCAAGCATACAGATCGTCATCTATGTCCACACATCAATACAGCTCAAAATAGGGGATATCACCGGGGTCTAGTACACTTTAAACTAGATTGCCGCCACATCGCGCTCAATAAGGTAAGTGGAAGAGACCTCACTATCCGTCTGCTAATATCGGGCGCGACTCGTCGATAGCGGACCCATTCCTCGAGCTGGTCAGACTCAGCCTAGCATTGCCCCCTACTCTCGAGCGGGTAAGGCCGCACCCCCTTCCAACCGACCACAACACAGTGGAGAGCGTAACCGTTTGGTAATCGGCACTCAACGCTCATCTACCCACTCGGTCTAGACGTTGGAGCAACCTCTTGGTACCATAAGGATTTAGGGACTTTCACCCAGGGATATCTATAGTACCCCATGTAGAACAAGATTTTCGGTATACAATCCTTCTAACCACGATGCGTCTATAGAGGCTACGGCCCTGATGTCACTAGGACGTACAATACCCATGTCACACAAATGCGAAATGCATGATTCTCGCTATCCAGTCATGCAACAAATCCTGCGCATATCGTGCGCTCATGTAGGGCAACACTGCCTAACCAGGAACCCATAAACAACCTGTCCGAAGGCATATGCTATGATCAGTCAATCGTCATATCAAGCATGCATATGATGCGTATGATCATGAGTCATGAAACTATACTAAACATGTATATGAGTGATGAACCATTCTTACAATGCAGATAGGCCTGGACGACCTATACACAATAAGTACGGCCCAGTAATGGGCCCTAAGGAGAGTCGTAATGTGGACATCCAACCAGCATCACACTCGCAATGTGGACGTCAAACCAACATTGCCCCCAAGGCACGATCGCCGTAAACATTGCTAGTTAGTCTGTATGGGAATTACACATTGAAATGGACCGTAGGTTCCTCCCATTGGGCCTTACATGTATATCAAATGGGTCATATCTTATGGGCCTTTTATTTATCAGATGGGCCACATAAATGTGTCACACCAATGGGTCTTATGTGCATTGCAATGGGTCAAAACCCGTGGGCCTTGGATTGCATCAAATGAGCTTAACTCATGGGTCGAATGGGTCACACCAATTGAATCCCATATGAACGCCAAATGGGCCTTAACCCTTAGGTATTATATGAGTTCAATGGGCCTAAACCCCTAGGCCTTATGGTACATCAAATGGGCCTAAACCCGTAGGCCTTGTATAAACCAGATGGGCCTAAATCCATAGGCCTTGTATAAATCAGATGGGCCTAAACCCATAGGCCTTAAACAAATCAAATGGGCCTGATCCCATGGGCTCTAAATTACCTCAAATAGGCCTAATCCCATGAGCTTTGGAACACATCAAATGGGTCCAATCCCATGAGCTTTGGAACACATCAAATGGGTCCAATCCCATGGGACTTGGGATATATCAAATGGGCCTAGTCCCATGGTCTTGAAACGTATCAAGTATGCCTAAACCCATAGGCCTTAGATATCAAGTGGGCCTAAGCCCATAGGCCTTATATCCATCAAATGGGCCTAACCCATAGGCCTTTCATGAATCAAATGGGTCGGGACCCAAGGGCCCTGGGATATATCAAATGGTCCAATCCCATGGGTCTTACGTCCACATCAAAGTGGGCCCCAAATAAATGTCATAAATACATTAAGATGAGCCTCAAATCATGCTAAGATGGGGTCCACTTGGACTGTGGATCTGGCTCATACTTTGACTCATTCCATAAAATGATCTTTAAAGTGGACGGCCAGATTAGATGTAGCACCTGTATCAATGGTGAGGGCCCACATGAAGACCCACCATCATGTATGTAACATGAAATCTACAAATGTTATATATATATAATACATACAATATCATATATAATAAATTATAATATTATAAATATTATAATATAACGTTCTATATATATATATATATATATATATATATATATATATATATATATATATATATATATATATATATATATACACACCCACTGCATGCACTCACGCTGCACGCGCACACGCACACCACACTCACGTTGTACGCACACACGCATGCACGCTCACACGCACGCACGCACGCACGCCCAAAGGCTCCACAAACTTCACCCTGGGCTCCACCATCCGCTGGACGGTGGAGATAAAATGCATACATCACTATGGGTCCCATGTGGGGCCCACTGAAATGTCTATTCGCCATCTAAGCCGTTCATAAGATCACTCGGGTGTGGTTGAAGGGAAAACATAAATTCCAACTTGATCCAACACGTCTGTAGGCCCCAGAAAGAGCTTCAATGGTAGATGTTCATTCACACTGTTTCCTATGGTGTGGGCCACCTGACTATTGGATGGGGCTGGAATTCAGAGGGGACCCACTACTAGGGGTGGCCCACCTCGTGGGCGGCTTAGATAGCAAATAAGCATCACGGCGGGGCCCAACATGCAAGGCCGTGGCCCCCTCATGCTCACCCGCTTAACGCGGCCGTGCGCTGCTGCACGTCGCTGCACCATGTCAGATAGAGGCAAAGCCTCTAGTTTTAGCAAAACTTGGGAAAACTAGATTTTTGGGATTTTTCACGCATAGGACCCACATTTCATAGATCCACTCCGTCCATTATGATCAGTGGCTCAAAACAAACCTAATGAGTCCAGAGTTTAAATTTTTTTATGATTAGAAAATGAAATAAAATCAAAAAAGGATCCTTGGAGGGTAATGATGCATTCTTCGATGCTATGGCCCGCCAGATCTTCCAATCAGCCCCAAACTCCTACCCAACGGCTAAAATACCGTAGATAAGAGGATGGACGGCTTGGATTGCCTAAATACATCACAGTGGGGCCTAAGCAAGTGGACCACCAAAGTCCACCTTTACCTCCTTCCTTTTCTTCTTTCCTTTGAAACGTCCAGCGTCCCAGACGCTGGACGGTTTTTTTTTTTTATTATTTTTTATAATGGTGGGCCCTGATGAAGTGGGCCACCACTGATGGGTGGCATGGGAACAACGTCTAAGGTGGGCCCCACTTGAATGAAAATAAATACCTCAATGTGGGATCCATTCAAGTGGGCCACACAATCCTATTGCATAAAAATAAAATAAAATAAAATAAAATAAAATAAAAGAAATAAAAGAGAGAGAGAGACATGGAGAGTGGGACACGGCTTGTGATGGAGGGACCCCAACATTATGGGCCCTCCCTTGCAATGAATCATACAATAAACGGATCCCTTTGAACATGGGACCATAAAAAATGTAAATCAATGGTGGAGATCCATTTCCCACCGATATGGACGGTCTGGATGACCTTTTGTAATGAAATAAACATCATGATGGGGTCCATGGAGAATGGCCCCATCATGGAATGATCATGATGATCCAAGTGGTCCATCGGCCACATTTTAGGGTCCCAAGTGAGATCCACGCCATTGATCGGTGGGCCTCACTTGGCCCATCATAAAAATAAGAAAAACTAGTATGATCTAGCACCCACCGTCCGATCTTCTCGCTCCTAGGGGTTCCTTGACACCTTAGCTTCAACTTCAATGGATGAGATGAAAAATGGAGGGTGAGATGAGAGATCTTGGGATAGAAAAGTGGGCCACTTGGAGCTTAGGAGGCTTGGAGGAATTCCATACGTATAGGCTCTTTGTTGCTTAGGATTGAGATGAGAAAATGAGAAAGAGAGAGAGTGATATAGAGAGAGATGGATGGATAGATGAATGATGGTTGTGTAAGAAAGTATTGACTTTTGAGGCTTTTGTGTAAGAGAGGTATGAGTGGTGAAGACTTTTGTGGCTTTTTGTGTAAGAGAGGTATGGGTTTGGGAGACTTTTGTGGTTGCTTGGGAAAAGGGATGAAAGTGATGTGTACTTGACATGTGGTGGCTTGATGGATTGATTGATTGATGGAATTGATGTGATTGATGTGACACATCGTAGAGATTCCCTTGGATTTCGCAACACGTGGCGTTTTCTAGCACCGAACGTTGGCCCACATCTCTTGACCAGGGTATCGCCTTGGCGCGCCAGTCGCTGCATCGGAACCGCAACGACGGCGCGGTCGCTATGGTATTAGTCTCAGATTGAGTCGACTCGGGTTGTCGGCATATGAATCAGGGTCGCGCGTCGATATCGGTTAAGGATCGAAGGTTGCCGAAATTCAACCGGTAAGACCGCGGAAGTCTACGGAAAGGTACGGACTAAGATACGGGTCTTACAGGGAATGAGCGGCTTGGATTAACAATATACATCAAGGTGGGGCCTACATGAGTGGGACACCTATAAGCTTGGAAACAAGCTGATATTTGTGTTTCCATTCCATCGTCCAGCGTTGTCCAGAGACGGTGGACAGTTGAGTATGGCTGTACACGTGGGCCACCCAATGATGGATGGTGTGGGTACAATACATATAAGGTGTGCTCCACTTAAAGATAGCTTCGATAAAATATATACTCCATGGTGGGGTCCATCCGAGCAGGCCACACAAGTACATCATCATCCCATTAAAAAATGAAAAAGAGAGGGAGAGAGAGAAATAGAGTAGGACATGCGTGTGATGGAGGGATCCGCCACTATGAGCCCTCCCTTGTAAGAAATCATAAATCAAATGGATCCCATTACACATGGGTCCAACGAAATCGAAAATCAACGGTGGAGATCCTTTCTCCACCAATATGGACGGTCTAGATGACCTTTTTAATGCAAAGAAATAAACATCATGATGGGGTCCATGGAGAATGGCGCCATCACGGAATGATCATGATGATCCTAGTGGGCCATCGGCCACATCTTAGGGTCCCAAGTGAGATCCAAACCATTGATCGGTTGGCCTCACTTGGCCCATCTTAAAAATATGAAAACTACTCTAAAAAAGCATCCACCATTCGATCTTCTTGCTCCCTTGGGTTTCTTAGCTCCTTAACTTTGATTCCAACGGAGGAGATGAGGTTTGGATGGTTGAGATAGGAGATCTTGGGATGGAAAGGTGGGCCACACTTGGAGCTTGGAAGAGAGGGAGGGGTTTAAACGTGTGAGGCTTCTCTTGCTTGGGAGAGTGCTTTGGAAAATGAAGAAGAGAGAGTGTTGTAAAGGGAGAGAGAGAGTGATGGGTGATGGAGTGATGGATGTGGTGGTGATGGGTGTGTAAGATACTTTTTTAACTTTTGTGGCTTTTGGTGTACGAAAGGTATGACTTGTGTAAGAAATTCTTGACTTTTAGGGCTTGTTTGGGAAAGGGTGAAAGGTGATGTGTACTTGACATGTACTTGACATGTTGAGATTGATGGATTGATGGATTGATGTGACAAGTCGTAGAGATTCTCTTGAGTTTTGTAACGTGCGACGTTTGTTGAGGGTTAAATATTGCATATTAGACCCCAGATATTGCCTAGATTTATGGACATAATGCTGTCTAATGGCCTGTTTTTATCGTGTTTATGTTTCAGGGTGTAATTGAGAGCATGAACTGCAAAAAGGTGCTAAAAGTATGGTTTTAGCGCTCAAGATGCACCAAGGCAAGGGACGCACTCCAGGGGACCAAGATCGACTGAAATTACACGTCAGGGATTCGAGAAAATCAAGGAACTGAAACTCAAGTGGCCTGAAGGACGTCCAGAATGTAAGATCATGAGGTTCCCACCATCCGTTTGGCTCAGAACTTCATACATGGTCTGACGACCATAAATTAACCGTACAAGTCAAATTTCAGCCGTTAGATCTCTCTAGAAGTGGCTCAACGGTCAAATCAGCCCATCAATCTTCAATTTGGGGCCCACCTGCTATCTAGATACGCTTTAAATTTGGTCCCTACGGTTAAAAGGAGATGATGAAGCAGATGAACGGAGCGGATTTCTCACATACATCGAAGGGGGACCCACCTTACATCGTGCATGTGCACAGCACACGTACGAAGGCGTGCACCAGAAAATCTGGAAGTCGGTCAGTAGCGCTGACCGACGTTTTTCTTAAAATTGCAGAGACGCAACAGCGTCCCAAGGGCGCCGGCCGTTTTTGAGTAGTGGGCCCCACACATTGCCCATACGGGAAATCCAAACCGTCCATTCACTCAGGGGCATGGCCACAACCCTCGCCAAGCTTTCCTTTTGGTCCCATGCGTACGATCACTTGATTTCCATCGTTAAACGTCAGATGGATGGCGAAACAGAATATTCCGTGGGCCAAGCCAAAATCAATCTGAAACTAGTCATTTCTTATTGAAATTCTGAGAGGAATTCGGTGGACGGATTAGATTTCTCAAGTTTCTAACAAAATGGGCCCCACAAGCATCACGGCGGAGGAAAATTCCGTTTACGCATCGCGTCATGCACGGCCGCTGGCCGTTTTTACGATCAGCTGTGGGCCCCACACGTGCCCCATAAGCTCAATCCAAACCGACCACCGTGTAGACAGCCGCGAGCACTACAAAATCATGTTGTCACTTTTCACCCATGCATGCACACGTGTGAGATACAGAGGCCACAAAAGGGCTACCCGGTAGCGTTCAAATCTGATCTTTTAGTGATTTCTTCTCTGGGCCACATCAATGGACGTTCAAAACCACCCACTCTTGACTGAAATTTCATTCTGAATCCAATGGACGGGGTAAATTTTTCAGAAAATGCTTCTGTGGGGCCCACCGATCACAACAGCAAAATGGTGAGAAAGGTTTCGCACATCCGCGAAAACTGACTTTTTCAGGCAGTTTTGGCCTACCATCTTTGATCATATGGCAGATCTAAACCGTCTATCATGTAGAAGACCCAATAAAATCCTAAGGGACAGTATTTATTTGGAATTTGAGCGAGAAAAGTGGCATGTTTCGAGGCACCAAACTTGGCTGCGAAAAAGCTTTCACTAGGCATGCATAGCTTTCCAAATCCGATTCAAATTCGATTTTCACCACTCCAGCAGCTATAAAAGGAGGTTTTGGACATGGGGAGCATTCATTCAGGTCTAGAAAGGAAGAAAAAGAGAGACGTGGAGGCTCTGGCAGGGACGTGAAGCAGAAGAAAAAAAGAGTATTTTCTTTTTATTTTTTTAGTTTATTTCAATTGTGGAGAATTAGCCATCCATGTCTGGCTAAACCTCTTAGCTAGGGCTAAGAGGTGAAGCTTGTAGTGAGATGGGAGATTTGATTTTATTTAAATTTTAATGCATGAATTGACGTTGATTTTAGTTAATTATTATGGGAATGTTTTAGGTTTTTAATGGTCTGTTGTGACTGAAATTACAATGGGTCTGCAATGGCTTTGAATATTTTCGTTCTCTTTAATGTTTATGATGTCAGGAAGCCTTGTTGTTCACCATAGTCTCCTGGGCATGGTTGGATGTCGGTATCCTTCCTAACTGTCATACATGTGATTGGGTGGTAATTAGTTTAATTCTTTTGTTTGTCATAGTCTTTTGGGCATGGTTTGGTGATGGAATCCATTATAATTCATACACCTTTCATCTCTTTGAAAACTAGATCAACCGCAGTTCAGTAATTTTCATGATTTTTGATGCAAGCATAAGTTCTCCCTGATCTCTACAAGTGGATCCTCTGAATCCCTAGTTTTCTATCTCTGATTTGTTTCCTAAGTTTTAGATTAATTATTCTACAAGTATTCCACCATTGCTAATTGATTTAGAATTCATCTTAGCCTAGTTCTAGTTCTAGTTAGTTTTAGATAACGTACAAGTTTCAGTCCCTTGGGATTCGACCTCGGTCTTATCGAGTTATTACTACATCACAACCCTGCACTTGGGGAGTGAACAAGTTTTTGGCGCCGTTGCCGGGGACTGTCGGCTACGTTTTTCTGAAATTAATTAGTTTTAGGATTAGTTTAAGATTAGGTTTAGATTTTCTTAATTTTTAGAAATTAACGTGTCTTTCTTGTTTTATAGGCTTCTAAGATAGTTTCTAAATTAGTAAAATTTTTCTTAAATTCTTCCTTTCTATTCTAGATTTAGATTAAGATTTATTTCTTCTTTTTTGTGAGATTCTAATTCTAAATCTTTTTAGGAATCCTAAACCTGTTTCTTGTTTTAAAATTTTTCTATAAGTTTTTTTTTAGGAACTAACCCAATTTTTCTGTTTTGTAGGAAGTTTCTAATTTAGTAAGCTCTTTGTAATTCTTCTTTCTTTGGAATTTCTTCTTTTCCCTAGAAATTAGTTTATTTTTAATTAGGACTTTCTACTCTTAGAACCTAACTTATTTTGGTTTGTTTTGCAGGTTTTTTAACTTAGGAACTCCGATTTGGTAACTTCTCTCCAACCCTCCCTTTTTCTAGATTTTCATTTTCTTTTTTTAGGTTTAAGTTAGAATTTGAGGGCTGAGTGTGTTTTATGCCCCATTGGGCACGCGACAACACTCGACGTCTCGTGACTGAAGGAGGATTAGTTGAGGGGTTGACTGTCCATCGCAGGACTAGACACCACTTGAATTCTCCTGAGTTAGAAGACGTTATGGCTGAAAATCAACCTCAAGCACTACCCCAACCAAGGGTTGAGGAAGTACATGATGAGAATGAGGTGCATCAGGCACCCTCGCCTCGTACTTTACGAGATTATTTACAACCGGCGGGGGTGAGTACGCCCTCATGCATAATTTTTTCTGAGAATACAGGACATATGGACATCAAGCCAGGGGTTATCCAACTCCTTCCTAAGTTTCATGGGCTTGAGTCTGAAGAACCATACTTGCATCTGAAAGAGTTCGATGAAATCATAGGCACCTTATACTTTCCTAATGTATCTGAGGATACTATTAAGCTGAAACTCTTTTCATTTTTCTTGAAAGAAAAAGCCAAGACGTGGTTACATTCACTGCGTCCTAGATCCATTGCCACATGGAATGATATGCAGAGGGAATTTATAAAAAAATTTTTTCCACATCATAAGACAATTACCCTCAGGAGAGCAATCATGAACTTTGCCCAAAAGGAAGATGAAACATTCTTCCAATGTTGGGAAAGGTTCAAGGATCTGGTTAATGCATGCCCACAACATGGCTTTGAAATATGGCGCATTACGAATTTTTTCTATGATGGGCTAACATCTTCCATGCGCCAAATGGTCGAGACAATGTGTAACGGAGATTTTATTAATAAAAATGTCAACGAGGTATGGGATTACCTCGATAGTCTCGCGGAAAAAACACAATCATGGGACTATTACCCAAGAACGAACACCACGTCTAGGCCGACTCATTCAAGGAAAAAAGGAGGAATATATCTCCTGAAAGAGGATAATGATCTTAACGCTAAGGTGGCCAATCTCACGAGAAAATTTGAGGCCATGGAAGGAAGGAAGGAAAAGGTTAATGAAAGTGTTTGCGGCATATGTGATTGCAACATTCATACTACTAAAAATTATCCTTCAATACCTGCCTTTCGAGATGTATTGAATGAACAATCTAATGCCGTAAATAACTATCAAAGACCTTTTAATGGATCACCCTCTAATACTTACAATCCTGGCTGGAAAAATCACCCGAATTTTAGTTGGAGGAACGGACAAACTGCTACCCCTCAAGGTTTCTTCAATCAAAATCCAAATCAGGGAAAACCTCAAGAAGAATCGGTTCAAATTTTCATACAAGAGCTGGCACGGATAATGCAAGGAATTTCAGATTTTATGCAAAAAATAGATTCACGTATGACGGCTATGGAAAAAGGGATGTTCTCTGCACAATCACTCCCTAATCCGAAACCACAATACGAGACAGGTGATCCCAGCTCTTCAAATCAAATGGGGCACGCTAAATCCATCACCACTCTTAGGAGTGGGAAGGTTATTGATAAAACCCTTCCGGTTAGGCCTGAAAAGCCTCAAGAACCAGAAGAGGACAACAATGATGGATCTAGTGGCGCCCCACAAAAATTTGAACCGGAACCTCTAGAAAAGCCATTTGCTCCGTTTCCCCAACGGTTGGTTGAACCAAAACGTCTATCTAACTCTCAGGATATTCTAAAGGTGTTGAAACAAGTGAAAGTCAACATTCCTCTGCTTGACGTTGTAAAACAGATTCCTTCATATGCTAAATTTCTAAAGGATTTATGCACTACCAAACGACGGAAAAATGTTCAAAAGAAGATCTCCTTGACTGAGAAAGTGAGTGTCATCCTGAAACAAGATGTGCCACAAAAATTCAAAGATCCCGGTTGCCCAACCATATCATGTGTAATCGGGAACTATCGAATTGATCACGCACTTCTTGACTTAGGAGCGAGCGTCAATCTGATTCCCTATTCGGTATACCAACAGTTAGGTTTGGGTGAATTAAAACCCACTCGAACCACACTACAACTTGCTGATCGTTCTGTTCGTATACCAAGAGGGATCATCGAGGATGTATTGGTCCAGGTGGATAGATTCTACTACCCTGTTGATTTTATCATCTTGGACACTGAACCCATCAATGACACGAGCACTCAGATTCCCGTCATTCTTGGTCGCCCATTCCTGTTTACTTCAAATGTAATTATCAATTGCAGGAATGGTGTCATGACTATGTCCTTTAAAAATTTGACATTGGAATCGAATATCTTTTTCAATAACGGTAGCAACTCAGAGGATGATGATGATTTCCACGATGTTAACATGATTGATTCTTTTGTGGAAGATAGAACACCTCTCACCTTATCCTCTGATCCTCTAGAGACGTGCCTGGTCCACTCCCATGATCTTGATGATGATATAATTAGGGAGACGTGTGCCATGCTTGATACTACACCGGTACTTGAAGTTAACCGGTGGAGGCCACACATTGAAGAATTGCCCCAAACTTATGTAGTGCCTCTACCGTCTAACCTTAAGCCACCGAAGCTTGACCTAAAACCTTTTCCCTCTAATTTAAAATATGTCTATTTAGGTCAAGATGAGACATACCCGGTGGTGATCTCTGCCCACTTGGAGAAAGAACAGGAGAGTATGCTCATATCTACTCTCATTGAGTATAAGGGAGCTCTTGGATGGATGATAGCAAACCTCAAGGGAATTAACCCATCGATTTGTACTCACCGTATATATCTTGACGACAATGCAAAGGCTGTTCGGCAATCACAACGTAAACTAAATCTAAACATGAAGGAAGTGGTTAAGGCCGAGGTTCTCAAACTATTGGAAGTGGGGATCATTTACCCCATATCCGATAGTCAATGGGTGAGTCCAACTCAGGTAGTTCCTAAGAAGTCCGGGATCACCATCGTAGCCAATGCCAATAATGAACTCGTGTCGACCAGAGTTACTACTGGTTGGAGAATGTGCATTGACTACAGAAAGCTGAATACCGTCACAAGGAAAGACCACTTTCCTTTGCCCTTCATTGATCAAATCCTGGAAAGGCTAGCTGGTCATTCCTATTATTGTTTCCTTGACGGGTATTCAGGTTATAATCAGATTGAAATCACCCCTAAGGATCAGGAAAAGACTACATTTACATGTCCCTATGACACCTTTGCTTACAGAAGGATGTCATTCGGGTTATGTAATGCCCCTGCCACCTTTCAGCGATGCATGATAAGTATCTTTTCTGACATGGTGGGGAAATATCTAGAGGTCTTCATGGACGATTTCTCTATTTTTGGTTCATCTTTCGGCGAGTGCTTAGCAAGTCTTAAATGTGTACTGAAAAGATGTGAGGAAAAAAATTTGGTACTTAACTGGGAGAAGTGTCATTTTATGGTTCAAAAGGAAATTATCCTTGGGCATATCATCACGTCCAAAGGAATCGAGGTAGATAAGGCAACAATTGATCTTATCTCTAACCTACCTCCACCCAAGAACATCAAAGATGTGCGATCCTTCTTAGGACACGCAGGCTTTTACAGACGATTCATAAAGGACTTTAGTCTCCTCTCTCGTCCTTTATGTAATCTTCTTCAAAAGGATACACCATACGAGTGGACTGAGCAGTGCCAAGAAGCTTTCACTAAGCTTAAGGGCATGTTAACCACTGCACCTATCATGCAGCCACCCGACTGGAGTCTTCCTTTTGAACTTATGTGCGACGCCTCTGATTATGCTCTTGGAGCGGTTCTAGGCCAGAGAAAAGATAAGCGGCCTTACGTTATTCACTACGCAAGTAGGACTCTAAATCCTGCCCAAGTGAACTACTCGACTACGGAAAAGGAACTCTTAGCCGTAGTGTTTGCTTTGGACAAATTTAGATCTTACCTGATCGGATCCAAGATCATCATTTACACAGATCATGCGGCACTTAAGTATCTTCTTTCTAAGAATGATTCTAACCCCCACCTGATACGATGGATCCTTCTACTCCAAGAATTCGATTTGGAAATTAAAGACAAAAAGGGAGTAGAGAACATAGTGGCCGATCATCTTTTTCGCCTTAATACCTCTGATTCCCTTGAGGCGACCCATATCAATGACATGTTCCCTGATGAACAACTGTTTAGAGTCTCTCATTCACCTTGGTTTGCTGATATTGCTAATTATCTTGCTACAGGTGCCATACCGACACACTGGACGTCACAAGATAAGAAGAAATTCTTTACCAAGGTGCGTAACTTTTTCTGGGATGATCCATATTTGTTTAAATATTGTCCAGACCAAATCTTAAGGAGATGTGTACCAGACGATGAGCATCAGAGTGTCATCTCCTTCTGTCACTCACAGGCCTGTGGTGGTCACTTTTCTGCTAAAAAGACCACAGCCAAGATTCTATAGTGTGGCTTTTACTGGCCCACTATGTTCAGGGACACTCATGAGTTTTGCAAAGCTTGTGAGCGTTGTCAAAAATTGGGAGCATTGTCCCGTCGAAATATGATGCCTTTGAATCCCATCCTTATTATAGAAGCATTTGATTGTTGGGGCATCGATTTCATAAGACCATTCCCCCAATCATTTGGAAATCTGTATATTTTGCTTGCCGCAGACTATGTCACTAAATGGGTCGAAGCAATTCCGTGCCGCAAAAATGACCATCGCACGGTCATTAAATTTTTGAAAGAAAATATCCTGTCGCGGTTCAGAACTCCTTGAGCCATCATTAGTGACGGGGGCTCACACTTCTGCAATAGACCATTTGAGAGCTTAATGAAGAAATACGGTATCTCTCATAAGGTGAGCACCCCATACCATCCACAGACAAGTGGACAAGCTGAGATTTCCAATAGGGAGATCAAACATATCGTAGAGAAAATGGTTAACCCTGATCGTAAGGACTGGTCAATCCGATTGACCGATGCCTTATGGGGGTACCGTACTGCTTTCAAAACTCCTATTGGAACATCTCCCTTTAGACTTGTCTATGGAAAAGCCTGTCACTTGCCTATGGAATTGGAACATAAAGCATACTGGGCGATCAAAAATCTAAATTTTAATCTGGACAACGCTGGCTCGCTACGCAAACTTCAGTTGAATGAACTTGAAGAAATCCGGAACGATGCATATGAGAACTCGAGAATTTACAAGGACAGGATGAAGGCGTTTCATGATCAACATATTCTACGAAAATCATTCACGCCTGGTCAGAAAGTCCTCTTGTATGACTCTTGACCACATCTCTTTCCGGGTAAGCTTCAATCTCGTTGGACCGGCCCTTACATTGTTGTCACTGCTTATCCTCATGGGGCCGTCGAGATAAGAGATCCCGATAATGGCAAGGAGTTTAAAGTAAATGGACATCGATTAAAGCCATTTGTTGAGACATTTGATTCAGAGGACATGTCCATGCCTCTAATTGCTCCTGTTTACCAGGACTGATCTCCTAGTCTGATGGAGGTATAGGTAGGTTTATCGCTTTCATAGGTTTAGGATAGTCACTTTCATAGGTTAGTTAGTTCAATGTTTGTGGGTAACATTACTGCAAACCCTCACGAGACTACAACTCATCCACTAGGGGTAACCTAGGGGTTTAAAGGCTTGTTGCATACGCTAAATGTAATCGAGAGCACCTGCGAAAGTGGTATAGGTAGGATTTTATTTTCATTATTTTTGTTCTGCTTTCTCTCTCATGCTGACAAGCTTCCATGCCGTGATCTATTGTAAACTCTCTTGATTCGTTATCCAGGTACTATCTTCCCATCACTTTACTTTCGTTGTTCCATGTGCACTGCATGTTTATATCTTTTACATTGAGGACCATGTAGATTTTAGGTTTGGGGTGGGAGATTAGGTTTCCTAATCAGTATTTTCTTGGTCTTGAGCAAAAATTGTGAGCAAAAATTGTGAAATTTTTTTTAAAAAAATTTCTGAAAATTTCTACAAATTCGAAGTGATTTTGACAGATATCCCTAATTTAGATTTTCAAGGTACATAATGGTGAATTTATGACTCTTGGATTTAGCTACTTGATAGATTCCACAGTTGAGTTTGAATTATCAATCCATGATTAGAGATTTTAAACATTGATTGAGTCATGGCTTCACATGTCACATCTCGCTTTCACATTAAGGTTTCAGTTTGATATTGAATGGTTAATTTGGTAATCACTAAGCATGAAAGGAACCAGCCTGAAATATCTTGCCATCAGGGTATAAAAATTAAACAGGTTGGGCAATTAATCTTCACCATGGGTTTGCTCCCTACAGGTGAAGGTTTGATTCCCCAAGGTTAAACATTCAAAAAAATTATTAGGTAATTGGTCTTTTGCCATAGGTTTGCTCCATATTGGTAAGGATTTGATTCCTCTTTTTGGCATGACTATTAATGAAAAAATAAAAAGTTAAAAAGATCAAAATATAGAATTTATGAGGCAAGTTTGGTTATCATGAATTCTCTTGCTGGTTACCAATGAGATCCTAAAATAACAAATTCAATCTTAATGTGATTAGCTGAGATTACACTATACATCCATGGATCTCAATGTTTAAAATTTTTCTAATTGATGGATTAA
Source organism: Magnolia kwangsiensis (assembly GCA_037074715.1). NCBI lineage: Eukaryota > Viridiplantae > Streptophyta > Magnoliopsida > Magnoliales > Magnoliaceae > Magnolia > Magnolia kwangsiensis. The sequence goes on from CM073587.1 coordinate 71,208,486, forward strand.
TGCTTTACACTTGATTATGAAGTCTACGGTGCGCTTGAGCTCAGGAGAAAACAATTTCTAACATTCATGAATATTAAATTTCTCGTATTTTGTTCAAAATCTCACTCGATTTCATAGAAAGTTCTCCTATAATTCTCAACTTATTTTTCGCATACTTTACTCGGGACTAGCAAAATGCTGGTTGGGGGTTATGTTGAGGGTCAAATATTGCATATTAGACCCCAGATATTGCCTAGATTTACGGACATAATGCTGTCTAACGACCTGTTTTTATCGTGTTTATGTTTCAGGGTGTAATTGAGAGCATGAACTGCAAAAAGGTGTTAAAAGTATGCTTTTAGCGCTCAAGATGCACCAAGGCAAGGGACACACTCCAGGGGACCAAGATCGACTGAAATTACACGCCAGGGATCCGAGAAAATCAAGGAACTGAAGCTCAAGTGGCCTGAAGGACGTCCAGAATGCAAGATCACGAGGTTCCCACCATCCGTTTGGCTCAGAACTTCATACATGGTCTGACGACCATAAATTAACCGTACAAGTCAAATTTCAGCCGTTAGATCTCTCTAGAAGTGGCCCAACGGTCAAATCAGCCCATCAATCTTCAATTTGGGGCCCACCTGCTTTCTGGATACGCTTCAAATTTGGTCCCTACGGTTAAAAGGAGATGGTGAAGCAGATGAACGGAGCGAATTTCTCACATACATCGAAGGGGGACCCACCTTACATCATGCATGTGCACAGCACACGTACGGAGGCGTGCACCAGAAAATCTGGAAGTCGGTCAGTAGCGCTGACCGACGTTTTTCTTAAAATTGCAGAGACGCAACAGCGTCCCAAGGGCGCCGGCCGTTTTTGAGTAGTGGGCCCCACACATTGCCCATACGGAAAATTCAAACCGTCCATTCACTCAAGGGCACGGCCACAACCCTCGCCAAGCTTTCCTTTTGGTCCCATGCGTATGATCACTTGATTTCCATCGTTAAACGTCAGATGGACGGCGAAACAGAATATTTCGTGGGCCAAGCCAAAATCAATCTGAAACTAGTCATTTCTTATTGAAATTCTGAGAGAAATTCGGTGGATGGATTGGATTTCTCAAGTGTCTAACAAAATGGGCCCCACAAGCATCACAGCGGAGGAAAATTCCGTTTACGCACCGCGTCATGCACGGCCGCTGGCCGTTTTTGCGATCAGCTGTGGGCCCCACACATGCCCCATAAGCTCAATCCAAACCGTCCACCGTGTAGACAGCCGCGAGCACTACAAAACCATGTTGTCACTTTTCACCCATGCATGCACACGTGTGAGATACAGAGGCCACAAAAGGGCTGCCCGGTAGCATTCAAATCTGATCTTTTAGTGATTTCTTCTCTGGGCCACATCAATGGACGTTCAAAACCACCCACTCTTGACTGAAATTTCGTTCTGAATCCAATGGATGGGGTGACTTTTCCAGAAAATGCTTTTGTGGGGCCCACCGATCACAACAGCAAAATGGTGTGAAAGGTTTCGCACATCCGCGAAAACTGACTTTTTCAGGCAGTTTTGGCCCACCATCTTTGATCATATGGCAGATCTGAACCGTCTATCATGTAGAGGACCCAATAAAATCATAAGGGACAATGTTTAATTGGAATTTGAGCGAGAAAAGTGACGTGTTTCGAGGCACCAAACTTTGCTGTGAAAAAGCTTTCACTAGGCATGCATAGCTTTCCAAATCCGATTCAAATCCGATTTTCACCACTCCAGCAGCTATAAAAGGAGGTTTTGGACATGGGGAGCATTCATTCAGGTCTAGAAAGGAAGAAAAAGAGAGACGTGGAGGCTCGGGCAGGGACGTGAAGCAGAAGAAAAAAAGAGTATTTTCTTTTTATTTTTTAGTTTATTTTAATTGTGGAGAATTAACCATCCATGTCTGGCTAAACCTCTTAGCTAGGGCTAAGAGGTGAAGCTTGTAGTGAGATGAGAGATTTGATTTTATTTAAATTTTAATGCATGAATTGACGTTGATTTTAGTTAATTATTATGGGAATGTTTTAGGTTTTTAATGGTCTGTTGTGACTGAAATTACAATGGGTCTGCAATGGCTTTGAATATTTCCGTTCTCTTTAATGTTTATGATGTCAGGAAGCCCTGTTGTTCACCATAGTCTCCTGGGCATGGTTGGATGTCAGTACCCTTCCTAACTTTCATACATGTGATTGGGTGGTAATTAGTTTAATTCTGTTGTTTGCCATAGTCTTTTGGGCATGGTTTGGTGATGGAATCCATTCTAATTCATACACCTTTCATCTCTTTGAAAACTAGATCAACGAAAGTTCAGTAATTTTCATGATTTTTTATGCAAGCATAAGTTCTCCCTGATCTCTACAAGTGGATCCTCTGAATCCCTAGTTTCCTATCTCTGATTTGTTTCCTAAGTTTTAGATTAATTATTCTATAAGTATTCCACCATTGCTAATTGATTTAGAATTCATCTTAGCCTAGTTCTAGTTCTAGTTAGTTTTAGATAACGTACAAGTTTCAGTCCCTTGGGATTCGACCTCGGTCTTACCGAGTTATTACTACATCACAACCCTGCACTTGGGGAGTGAACAGCGTTTTCCTCGCATCGAACGCTGGCCCACATCTCCTTACCAGGGTATCACCTCGGCGCGGGAGTCATGCCATCGGAATTGCGGTGACGGCGCGGTCGCTATGGTAATGGTCTTGGGTTGAGTTGAATCAGGTTGATGGCGTATGAATCAGGGTCGCGTGTAAATACCGGTTAAGGGTTGAAGGTTGATGGAATTCGACCGAGAAGACTGTAAAAGTCTATGGAACGGTACGGTCTAAGATACGGGTCTTACAGCCATTGTTTATTTAATTCAACAAATTCAATTTCTAGATTATTTGAATATATTTGGTTAAATCAAGTAGACTATTAAAAAATTAAAAACTAAATAGAAAATTAAATGAAAGAAATAAGATAGAACACTTATAGCGTTGAGTCGAGGCGTTATGTAAGTCACTCAGCTTGAAATAGAATCTCGTCCCCTTGGACAACGTCCCAAGTACAATAGGTTTCCAAAGAAATTGACCTTTAGAATATAATGATTATGATCCAGTCCAAGAGGTAACCTACCATACGCTGTCACGCCCCAAACCCGAAAATCGGATTCATAGGAATCCCGATCACCGAATCCGGTGCCGACAGCGTCCGTAGTACCACATTCTTGGTTCCTAGCATTCATATGATAGATTCCAATCCTGGGATCCTACAAGGAGGATTTTTTTATTTTTTATTTTTATATATACATTTAACTAGTAATAAGCATAACCATAAGATTACCCAATTCATAAAGGCAACATCATCATCACATATCCACTAATATAATCATTTGATTACAACATTGAAAGGAAAATATATAAATAGAAAATCAAGCTCCAGAAGACCACTGCACGCTCCAAGCTCAGCAATGCTGCAACCTAACATCACCTGCACGCATCTATCATGCATAAGCTTATAAAAATCTTAGAGGGTGGTGTAAGTGTGTGCACAAGGTAAGTGTCAAGTGTTCAATACAATGTTATCATCATATAATACTGAAATTACTAGTCATCCATAAATCATACAATATCGGAGTAAGCAGAAATACTGACAAGATCATGAATTATCAAAGTAAGTAGAAATACTAACAAGATCATTAATCATACGACAACAGAGTAAGCGAAAGTACAGACAAGTCCATAAGTAAATCAATAGCAGAATACGCAATATATAACAGCTATGCAACAAGGAGTCGTGAAGAGCTAAATATCAGATGCCGAGGATGCAATGCAATGTACAAATCCTGCTAAGTCTGTTTAGGCTATATAAGTATAAAAATATAGCAACCCAAAACGACATATGCCTGCGGATGTAATGCAATATGCGATGCGAATGAAATGACCATGCTGGAGTGTGAAGTCGGGATGATAGTACGTAGTATCGCAGGCTACGGGGTCCATCACAAGGGACTTCTATCCAAACCAGTCTCATACCTAAATTTGGAAAGTCAGACTCAACGTGGTAAACTCCTGATCTCAGGTTAGTCACGCGCCTAATCGAAATCCTTGTCATAACGAAGGTACACAATAATTAGTTGCGCACCACCAGCCTGAGTGGATAGTGAATGAATGAATGAGCATGCAACTCCTACTCAATAAGTCCACATATCAGTACGGTTCCTCTCCGAGAAATCACCAGGGTCTATTACACTCCAAACCAGATCGTCGCCCCATCGCGTACAACAAGGTGAGGGAAAGAGACCTCACTATCCGCCTGCCAATATCGGGCCCGACTCATCAATAGCGGACCCATTCCTCTAGCTGGTCAGACTCAGCCTAGCATTGCCCCCTCCTCTCGGGCAGGTAAGGCCGCACCCCCATCCAACCGACCACGACACAGTGAGAGACGCAGCCTAACGGTGTACGGCCCTTATGCGCTCATGCATCAACTCGGTCTAGACGTTGGAGTAACCTCTGAAACTAAGAAGGTTTAGAAAATTTCACCCAAGGATATCTATAGCACCCCATGTAGAACAGATTTTCAATATTCCATCTGGCCATCACAATATGCTTGTGGAGGCTACGACCCTGATGTCTCTAGGGCATATAGTAATCACAATACATAATACAAGATGCATGAGTCAAACAATCTAATCATGCATCAATCCTGCGCATATTGTGCGCTCATGTGAGGGAATCTTCACCTATCAGGGAGTCTCATAACAACCAGCACTATGACATATGCAATGGTCAATCATATCTAATAACAGACATGCAGATGATGCATATGGGCATGTATCATGATGCTATGCAGTCACATACTCATAATCGGTATCAATAACAAGCATTGACAATCAACATCGACAACATGGACATTTAACTAACATTGTCCCCCAAGGAACTGCCTACATAAAGCCTAACATATAATGGACTCATGGCCTCACACAAAGGCCAAATATACAACACCATGGGCCTCACTCAAGAGTTTAATATACATTACGATGGGCCTTTCACATGGGCCTAACATACATTATAATGGGTTCTATCGCCTAACCCTCAAATGCATCACAGTGGGCCTCATCACATAAGCCACATATATATCACATTGGGCCTTAAACACGGGCTAGATACACATCACAACGGGCCTCAAATACGGGCCGGATATACATCACATTGGGCCTCGATAATCGGAATCGGTGATCAGCCACGACAATCAGAATCGACAATCGGCCACGATAATTGGCATCGATCGATAATCGGCCTCAATAATCAGAATCGGTCAATCGACCATGACAAGTAGAATCGACAATCGGCCACGTCTATCGACAATCAGTCACGATTGGTAATCGGTCACGATAATCGGCCTCGATCGGTAATCGGTCAATCGGCCACGACAAGCAGAGTCGACAATCGTCCACGTCAATCGATAATCAGCCACGATAATCAGCCTCGATAATCAGTAATTGGTCAATCGGCCATGACAAGCAGAATCGACAATTGGCCACGTCAATCGACAATCGGCCACGATCAATAATCGGTCATGATAATCGGCCTCGATCGGTAATCGATCAATCGGCCACGTCAATCAACAATCGGCCATGATTGGTAATCGGTCACAATAATCGACCTCGATCGGTAATCGGTCAATCGGCCATGATAAGCATAATCGGCAATCGGCCACGTTAATCGACAATCGGCCACGATCGGTAATCGGTTACGATAATCGATCAATCGGCCACGACAAGTAGAATCAGCAATCGGCCACGTCAATCGATAATCGGCCACGATCAATAATCGATCACGATAATCGGCCTCGATCGGTAATTGGAGTTGACAAATCGGTCACGTCGATCAGAATCGACAACCGGTAAGAATAGGCCTAACAAGGCCTAAGGAAAGGTACAATGAGGACATTTAACCATCATTGCCCATCAATGTGGACATCTAACCAACATTGCTCCCAAGCAGTGGTGCACATAGAGTCAAACATAAGGTGGGCCCAAATATCCAACAGGTGGGCCTCAAATAGTTGTTACAAGTGGGCCGTACATATGCAGTATGTGGGCCTACACATCACGATGGGTCGATACATTGGGCCGCACCATTGGCCTAATATACACATCACGGTGGGCCTCAAATCCAACAAGTGGGCCGCATTAATGAGCCGTACTAATGGGCCTTATTCACATCAAGTCGGGCCTCAATAAATGGGTCGGAAACATATCACAATGGGTCACGACCCATGGGCTGAAAATACATCTCAATGAGCCTTACCAAATGGGCCATAAACATAATGGGTGGGTCCCTTCACATGGGCCAGAAATACAAACAGGTGGACCCTACACATGGGCCAAAAATACATCATGATGGGCTGTATCAATGGGCCAAAATAACGGGCCTCATACACATCAAGGTTGGCCTTAACAGATGGGCGACAAATACACCAATGTGGGCCCCATGGATGGGCCATAAATACATCAAGGTGGGGCCCACCATATTCTCCATCCAATCTGGTCATAAGGTTACAAAGACCTGGATTAAAAGGGTAAATAAATTTCATATAGATCCAAAACTCTTTTCTTCTTTTTTTGACCCAAAAAGGGTTTTCAATGGTGGACGTTCAACCTCCACCATTTTCTGCAGTGTGGTCCACTTGATAGATAGCGTGGACATAGAATAAATACATCGAGGGTGGGTCCCTCCATTCTAAACCGGTGGACAGCGTGGAATAAATCACATATAGCATGGCGGGGCATGGCAGCACCAACCAAATAGTCCAACACTGTCCAACATTATTAGGACGGTGTGGATGAAATAAATACATCCCATGCTAGCAAAACAGGTGGACGGCTTGTATAGAACACATACATCCAAGGTGGGCCTGCACAACACTGTCAAATGGATGGTGTAGATGGCACACACATCATAGTGGTTTCCACCATGAATAAAATACATAATTCCCGTGGGGTCTATCATTCATCAGGGCAGGCCCCATACTCGTGGCAGGTGGGATTCCACTGTCCAGAGTGCTGGACGGTGAGAATACAACATATACATCAAGACGTGGCCCACCATCCAGCCATCTGGACGGTGGATCTAACACATACATCAATCTTGTCCTCAGGACCTGCTGACGTTGCTACAGTAGCTTATGTAGCTGTGCACCACTCACCAGTCAATCCCCTTGGTGGGTCCCACGTCCAGGGACTGGACGTGAGTTGTTCCACATCCACCATCTAGATAATGGACGGTCAGGATGGGGTGGATATAAAACATGCCTCCTGATAGGACCCACAACACTTTACTAACGTCTACACAACAGCCGCTACTGCTGGGACCCACTGCCCATGAGGATGGCTGGATACATAATACATATCACAAGGTGGGCCCCACACTCACACATGTAGCACGTGTGAGGTTGGTCCCACACCCAGAAAATAGATTGGTAGAGGGGATAAAATATGTAAATCATGGTGGATTCACCCACCACTGTCCAAACAGATGGATGGCTGGGATAAAACGCACAACATGGTGGCCCACATGCTGAGCAGCACATCATCAAGGTGGGCGGCCCACGTCCCATGCATGGACGGGATGGATGACATACAAACATCAAGGTGTGTCCCATTTGATTGGGGTCCACCGTCAAATGGATGGTGTGGAGCACAAACACATCATGGAAGGTACCCACCGTCCAGCAGCTGCTGGATGGCTGGGGTATAAAATACTTTAAGGTGGGGTCCACACACCACATGGACAACCACATGTATCAAGACAGATCCCACCGTCAGCAGGTTGGACGGTGGGCAAAAATTACATAAACCATGGCTGGTTCCTCATTCTGGACGGTGGAGACGTCCCACCGTCCCAGGGACGGATAGGATGGATAGAACATACATATCAGGTGGGTCCACGCGTGTGGCTCACCTGCTAGATCAACTGACATTTGGGTTTTAACCTCGTCCAGGCCTACTGGGCTTCCAGCGGACGGACGGCTTGAATGAGGCACATAGGCCTGCTAGGTTGCTGCCCTTGTTGGGCTGGAAGGTGTGGACACCATCCACACCTTAATGTGGGTCCACATGGTAGCCCACCAGTTAGGATCCAACCAGATATTTGTGTTTTCTTGCCATCCAAATGGTCCAACCGGACTGACTGTCCAGCAGCATGGGCAGCAAGGCCGTCCCACCTGCTGGATGGTCTGGATCGTCATACAAGTATTATCAGGTGGGCCACACATCAAAAGACGAAAAGAAAGAGAGGGAGACAAAGAGAGAGACGGCCAAGAGGGGACAAGCAATGGAGGGGCTCCGCCACTATGAGCCCCTCTATGAACATGCAATCATACATCAACATGGGTCCCACCAAACGTGGGCCCTCAATTCATCAAATCCAAACAAAAAAAACTACCCACCTTTGATCTTCTTGGGCTTTTTCTTCCATCAATGCATCCTTGAGCTCTAAGGGACAAACTTCAACAGTCGAGATTGGTTTTAGAGGGTGGGATTGGATGGTAGAGAGGTGGCCCACACCAAGCTCTCTCATGGATATTGGAGGAGCTTGGACGTGGGTTGCTTAGGAGATGGGTTTGAGAAATGAGAGAGAGAGTTGTAAGAGAGAGAGAGAGAGAGAGAGAGAGAGAGAGAGAGAGAGAGAGAGAGAGAGATAGAGAGATGGGTGAGGGATGGTGAGTGATGGATAGGTGTACTTGATGGGTAGAGAGAGAGTGTGTGTGTTGACTTTAGGGGTGAGGGGTTGTACTTGACATGAAGTGGTGATTGATGAGATTGATGGGATTGATTTGACATGTTCTCTCTCAAAATTATAAATGCGCAGCGTTTCCTTGAGCTGAACGCGGGCCCACATCTCCTATCCTGAGTATCGCCTCGGCGCGCGAGACGCGTCATCGGAACCGCGGCGACGGCGCGGTCGCTAGGGTACAAGTATCAGGTCGAGCTGACTCTAAAATATGAGATATGACTTAAGATCACGTGCTAATACCGGTGACAGATTGCGGGTTGCCGAAATTCAACTGGGAGGACCGAGGAAGCTTACGAAACGGTACAGGCTAAGATACGGGTCTTACATACGCGGACTCGTATCACTTTTAGTTTATCCCGAAAGTGTTGAGTTAATGAAGAACTCAATAACCAAAATGCTAAAATAGAAAAGGAACAGAGAGTGTTCTTCACTAGAGAACAGAAAGATTTTTCATGTTTTTTTTTTATTTTTAAAATGGAATGGAAGTCCTGATATAAACTCCGAAGTCATGCATTAAGCAATCTTTCGAAAGAATTTGGTCTATCGCATTTAAACCCAACAGGTACGACCAACCGATTGGCCATATCTCTTTGTTCCAAAATGAAAAGGTTCAAGTACTAGTACACTCACACAAAATAAAGTCCTGGGAGTACCCATGCATACACCTACACAAGTACACCCGCACCCACACCCACGGCCCGGCCCGTCGTACATGCATACATGAACATGTACTTGGACTTGGCACGGCATGATGCAAATTAGCTCGGTGCATGTGCGTGTGTGTGGTCAATGACATGGATTAGAAGTATTAGCATAACCCCTCATAAGACCAAATTCACATGCTGCTTGAATGGAGCTCAAGCTCCAAGGAAAAAAGGTTATCTTATATATATACAAGACAACTTTTTTGGACAAATCTGATGTGAGATTAAACCCACAACTCAAATGCAACAGAAATTTTAAATTTGGAGGGAAATTGAAATATTTGAAATGCCTCCTCCCTTTTTTTATAAATTTCATAACAAACTACAACATTATCTATATTGACAAAGAGGTCCATTGAAGGGTTAAGATTATCTCATCGGTGAGATTATTGGAGAGAGGAGCTTTGCTAAGCCCCTATTTATGTATGAGGCATCTAAACTCCACGTTACGACATGTGCTAGCGTGGAGCATGGGAATGAGATCTAAGCCATTCATTAGGCAGGTTCAGTCATTTTAATGTTATGGAATAGCTCGACAAAGAGAAGATGAGAGAAACATATTATGGAATCACAAAACCACGGTAATCAATGGTTAAGATGAACGGTTTGGATTTAAATGACTCTTGAGTGGTCTACATCCACAGATTCTGAATAGAGACCTCAGTTTTGGGGAAGGAAAGTATAAGGAATTATTCCCTACATGTAGAAATGTACAATCTCTACTTCAGTAACTTTGAGACTATTAACACCTTTAACTTTAATGAATTTTAATGCCTTGGAAAGGCTGAAAGCCAATGGCTTTATTTTTTTAAAAGCATTGGAAAGTTGATAGCTTCTTTTCTTTTCTTTTCTTTTTTTTGAGAAAATATTTGTATATATCATTAAAATGGGAAGCAAAAGGCTGTACAACTCTACTGCTAAATTCGAGCTAGGCCGAAGATATAAAAAGGGCCTCACCTATCATGTAGAACTACGAAAAGAAAGGATAAATCCTAGAATGGGGATCAAACTACACAAAGGTAGCCCAACCCAGCCTTGTCCAGAAATAGTTGACCTTTGGCGATAATAGGAAGGGAGTCCTTATCGCGGAAGGATCTATTGATTTGGGTATTGCTACCCAAGTGGGCGAGACCATCGGCTACCAAGTTGGCCTCCCTTGGAGTGTGGGTGATACGAACCTCCAAGGTTCCTCTCAATGCTTCTATTCTCTTCCTTCAGTACCATAGGGGCCAGGGCCCATGGGTCACTTTAGCAAGGGCTGCCACAACCACTCTTGAGTCGAAAGAGATCTCCACTCTCGGGATTCCAAGCTAGACATAATATTGAGCAATACCATCCAGGATCGCCCTCATTTCCACCCTTGTATTAGAACCAAAGTTGTACCTGAAGATGAAGGCGAAGAGGAAGTTACTGTCACGATCTCTTCCGACTCCTCCCCCTCTTGAGGGGCCGGGTTTCCTCTCGACGAGCCATCCATGTTGACTTTGACCCAACCCAACCTGATGGGGCCTCAACCACTTCACTTTGGAAGGAACTAGAAAAAAGGGTGACGGGATACAGATACCCAGGATGTCAAAAAAGAGTTGGAGGGGCGGCTTGAGGGACTTTGGAGAAGGAAGGCTGAAGCTTGATAGGTTGATCCAGCGAAGAATGTTAGGGATGATCTTGCTGTAAATAGATGTCTTAAATCTGTAAATTTTTTAGGCTGCTCGATCATTCAAGAGCCTGGATCAACCAATTGAGGGTCCACTCGACCGGTCGAGGCCCGCTCGACTTGAAGTCCAGAGGCTATTGATTTTGTTATTCCATGTTGCTCAACCAGACGAGTGGTTTGCTCGACCGGTCGAGGGTCCGCTCGATCGGTCGAGGCACTCCTTCGACTAGTCGAGGCTTACGCAGATTCTCCATGGATTCTGTGCGGACTACATAAATTTGAGGCGATTTCGCAGAGATGTTGAAGGGAAGTTTCCTAAACTATAAATAGGGGTCCCTAGGGCTATTTTAGGGCTTGCTAAGGCTTTTAAAGGGGGTTCCAAGGGTTCCTAAAAGGGTTTTAGGATTTCTAAAGGGTGTGCCAAGGGTAAAATTTGAGGTTGTTCGTATCGGGTAAGTCCTTTCTCTTTATAATTTCTTTTCATAGTGGATTTCTATCTCTTTGTGCCATGGTTTTTTCCTGCAAGGGTTTTTCACGTTTAATCTTTATGTTCTCCTGTGTGTGCTTAGTGTCATTGGATTGCTATCCTAGATCTAGATCTGTGTGATTGTGTAACAAAAATCCCTAACAAGTGGTATCAGAGCAATTGTTGGGGCACAGATGTAAGACCCGTATCATATTTTGTACCGTTTCGTATGCTTCCGCAGTCCTTCCAGTCGAATTCCGGCAACCTTCGACCTGTATCCGATGTTTGCGTGCGATCCTAAGCCAGGTCCTACACACAGATATCAGCTCGATCCGAAATTTATATCATAGCGACCGTGCCGTCGCCGCGGTTCTAACGCCCTGACTCGCGCACCAAACTGATACCTAGGCTAGTAGATGTGGGACTGCCTTCGTTCTGAAGAAACGACGTGCATTGCAAATATCGAGGGAATCTCTACGACATATAACATCGATTACATCAATCAAGTACACATTACTCCCATCACTCACACCCATCCCTAAGTACAACTACCCTCCCCAAAAGTCAACTTTTCTTACAACAAAAGTACTCCCTTACATCACTCACCATCCCTCTCATCCCATCACTCCACCTCACCCTTCTTCTCTCTTATCATTCCAAGAAACTCCCATGGAAGCAACCCACATCCAAGCTCCCCATGAGAGAGCTAGTGTGGCCCACCTTCCTACAATAAAATCCAACGCTTGGATCATCACCTCAACCGTTGAAGATGTCCTCTTGGAGCTCTAGAGTGCATAAGCGGAAGGAGGAATAGGCGATCAAGGTGGGTGATTTTCTTTTGTATAGATCTTGACCTTTGGATCATAGTGGGACCCGTTTTGATGTATGTATTGTAGATCCTTGAGGGGCCCATAGTGGCGGGGCCCCTCCACCATCCGACTCTCTTCTTCTCTCTTTCTCTCTCTCCCTTTTCTTTTTTTTTTTCTTTTTGTTTTTATTTATGTTAATGATGCTTGTAGCCCACCTGATGGCGTGTTAGGGGCCAGGCCGTCCATGGCATGGACGTGACCCACCTTGATGTGAGATCCACACCGTCTAGTGTGTTGGACGGTGGATTCCACCATGAGGATCTCAACCTCCCATCGTGGAGTTGATTGGACGGTGTATATCACACCAGCTATATTTGGAGCAGATAGGCCACACGTGTGGACCCACCTGATATCTGTGTTTCCTTCAGACCGTCCGTCATTAGGTGTCCAGAGGCTGGACCTTTGATGTGTATAATATAATAATATAATAATATAATAATATATATACATATAATCTTGTATATATGATGTATACATATCTGGTGAGCCCCACATGGACCCACCTGCTAAAATCAGAGTGGCTGGTTTCCATACACCAACGACTTGCTGCTGTAATGCAGCAAGTCCGTGAAACCCATCATCCAGCCGTCCATCTATGCGGACCACACACACCAGCTACCTAGCTGCTAACGACGTCAGCAACTTTGTGGGTCCAGAAGTGAGGTATGTGCGTTTCATCCTAACCATCTATCTGACGGTGGACCCCACATGATGACCGTGTTTCTTTGTCATCCATCCATCTCCAGCGTTGTATGCTGGAGAGCCCAGCCGTGATGTATCTAGCCCACCTTGATGGCACGTGACACCCTCCACGTGATGTATTTGTTTCATCCACACCGTCCAAACCATCTGGACGGTGATGGATCTGATGGACGGTGCTATGTGGGCCAAACCGTAATGTACTTATTCTATCTACGCCGTCCATCATCTTGACGGTGGGCCGTCCCACTGCAGGACGTCAGCAAATTCTGTGGCCCCCACCTCTGATGTATACGTTTTATATCTAAATCATCTGTGTGTTTTGAAAAGGGAGCATGGGGCCCACCTTGGTGACGTGCTGAGTGCAGCACGTGGACCCCACCTGAAGCATGAGTTTTATTCATGCCATTCATCTTTGGACGTGGGTCCACTTGATGCGTGTGTTTATCATCAGCGTCCATTTGGACGTGCGTGGACCCCACCCATGTTGTATAAGGTTTGGATGGTCAGATGGTCCAAAATGTGGGACCCACCTTGATTTTCTCTATTTTATATCCACACCATTAATCCAGCGTCCAGAAGATTTGGACGCTGCACCCCACTTCATATATATATATATATATATATATATATATATAATATAACTTTAATAATATAATATCATATATATTATATATATATAAAGATATATAATATATTATGGTGGGCTCACGTGGGACCCACTAGGTGTATATGATCTTATATATATATTTCATGGTGAGACCACACCACGTGGAACCCACCATGCCTCATGTAATTTATATCCATCGTCCATGTGCTCTGGACGGTGGAGCCTTTGCATTCAGACATGGGAAATCCAAATCATCCGTCCATTTCATTTGGTGGGTCACACGTGTCGTGTGGACTCCACCATGATGTATGTGTTTTATCTATGTTGTCCATCCCTATGTATGGCCCACGTGATGTATATGTTACATCCATACCGTCCATCTGATTTTCAGGACAGTGGGTGATTGACATCAGCAAGTTATGTGGGTCTCACCTGCACCATGGACGCCACCTTGATGTATCCATTTCATCCACACCGTCCAGATAATGTTTGGACGGTGCTGGACAATGTTTGGACAGTGCTGATTTGCACTAATAATGTTTGGACAGTGCTGATCATCATTAGTGGGCCATGTGCCCATAGAATGACAATGTGCAGTGATACACATGTTACATCTACAATTGTTGGAATGATTTTTTTTGGTGCGGCCGATCTGATGAAGCCCACCTTGACATATTTGTGGCCATCCATGAGGCCCGCTTTGATGTATTTATGGCCCTTCCATGAGGTCCACCTCGATGAATAGTAGCCATCCATGAGGCCCGACATGTTATATATGAGGCTCATTGGAGTGGCCCATTGGGCAGCCCAATGCGATGATTTTGTGGCCCATTCGAGAGGCCCACTTTGATATATTTGTAGCCATCTATGAGGCCCATCAATGCAGCCCATTCATGTAGCCCACTTGATGTCTATGAGGCCCATCAGTGCGGCCCATTAATGTAGCCCACTTGATATGAGGCATTCTGGTGCGGCCCATGTGACGTAGCCCATTGCGATGTATATGTGGCCCATGCGATGCGGCCTACTTGATGTACATGAAGCCTAGGTGATGCAGCCCATTATGATGCATTTGAAACCCATGGGTTGTGCCCCATTGTGATGTATTCGGGGCCTATGGGTAAGGTCCATTGTGATGTATTTGTGGCCTAAGGGTAAGGCCCATTGTGATATGTATTAGGCCCATAATGTCTAGCCCACTTGATGTATCTGAGGCCCATGTGTGAAGCCCACATGCTGTGTATATGAGGCCCATGTGCAGGGCTCACCTATCGTGTATATGAGACCCATTATTGTGGTCCACTTAATGAATATTAAGGCCCATGGTTGTAGCCCATTATGATGTATTTGAGGACCATGTGTCATGGCCCATGATGATGTATATTAGGCCAGTGTATTCGGCCCATTGTGATGTACATTAGACCCTTGTATGAGGTCGTGGGCCCAGTGTATGTTTAGCCCTATGTGGGCCACTCCTTGGGAGCAATGTCGGTTAAATGGACACATTAATGGGCAATGATGGTTTAATGTCCACATTGAGACCTTCCCTTAAGCCTTGTTAGGCCCAATCTCATCATTCCCTTAATGAGTCAACCCAAATAAGTGGGCCCCATTTGCCGTAGATGAATGGCTCTGTGCTATCGAATTTGATATAACCACGGTCGAGTGCCGATCTTTATACTATGGTTGATCGGCTGATCATCTATGGACCCCACTTTGTTTATCCAATGTTATCGATGTCGATTATCAAGGTCAACGCCGATTATCGAGGCTGAGTATCGGTGCCAATTGTCGTGACAGATTTATCGATTTTGATTAGTGATCAAGGCCGTTCATCATGACCAATTGTCAATTCCGATCGACGTGACCGATTTGCTGATTCTTATTATTGATTGATTCCGATTATCGTGACTGTTGTCAATTCCGAGTATTGAGGCCGATTGTCGATCAATTTCAATTATCGTGGCCAATTGACGATTCTGATTGTTATGACCAATTTTGATTACTGAGTCCTACTCCGATTCCGATTTCGATTGTCAAGGCTGATTGCTGAGACCTATATGATGTATATGCGACCCGTAGTTGAGGCCCATTGTGATGTATCTGTGGTCCTTAGGCAAGGCCCGCTGTGTTGTATATTAGGCCCTTATGTGAGGCCATGAGACCACTATGAGTTAAGCTTTATATGGGCTACTTCTTGGGGGCAACGTTGGTTAAATGTCCACATTGTCGAGGGTGATTGTCGATGCCGATTGTCGGTGCCAATTATTGATACCGATTATGAGTATGTGATAGTATAGCATCACAATACATGCCCATACGCATCATTTGCATGTTTGTTATGAGATGTGGTTGACCATTGCATATATCATTGGGCATGTTGTTATGAGACTCCCTGATAGGCGGAGATTGTCTCACATGAGTACACGGTATGCGCAGGATTGATGCATGAATGAATTGTATGACTTATGCATCTTGCATTGTGTGTTGTGATTACTATACACCCTACCAACATCAGGGTCGTAGCCTCCACAAGCATATTATGGATGACCAGATGGGACATCGAAAATCTTATTCTACATGGGTGCTATAGATATCCCTGGGTGAAAGTCCCTAAACCCTCTTGGTTCTAGAGATTGCTCCAACGTCTAGACCAAGTGGATGGATGAGCTCATGAGGTCCGTATACCGTTAGGCCACGTCTCCCACTGTGTCATGGTCGGTTGGAAGGGAGTGCGGCCTTACTTGCTCAAGAGGAGGGGGCAATGCTAGGCTGAGTATGACCATCTTGAGGAATAGGTCCGCTATCGACGAGCTGGGCCCGATATTGACAGGTAGATAGTGAAGTCTCTTCCACTTACCTTGTTGCGCGTGATGGGGCAGTAATCTGGTTTGAAGTGTAATAGACCCCGGTGATTTCTCAGAGAGGAACCGTACTGATATGTGGACTTATTGAGTAGGAGTTGCATGCTCATTCATTCATTCATTCACTATCCACTCGTGCTGGTGGTGCACAACTAATTGTTGTGTACCTTCGTTATGATAAGGATTTCGTTGGGCGCACGACTAACCTGAGATTAGGAGTTTACCACATTGAGTCTGACTATCCAAATTTAGGTATGAGACTGGTTTGGATAAAAGTCCCTTGTAATGGACCCCATAGCCTGCGATACTACGTACTATCATCCTGACTTCACACTCTAGCATGGTCATTCCATTTACACTGCATGTTACATTACATCCGTGACATATGGTACTACTGACGCTGTTTGTGTTACTCATCATGAATGTATATTGCATTGCATTCTCTGCGTCTGATATTTGGCTCTTTATGTCTCCTCATTTGCATAATTGATCTCTATTGCGTATTCTAATATTGTATGACTCACGCACTTGTCAGTATTTCTGCTTACTTTGTTATCGTGTGATTTATGACTTTGTCAGTATCTTTGTTTACTTTGATAATTCATGATCTTATCCGTATTTCTATTTATTTAGACATTGTACGATTTATGGATTACTAGTTTTCTAGTATTGTATGATTATGGCATTGTATTGAATACTTGACACTTACCTTGTGCATACACTTACACCACCCTCTAAGCTTTCTACACCCTCTAAGCTTTCTATAAGCTTATGCTTGATAGATGCGTGCAGGTGATGTTAAGTTGCAGCAGTATTGAGCTTGGAGTATGCAACGGTCTTTTGGAGCTTAATTTTCAATTGATGTATTTTCCTTTCAGCATTGTACTCAAATGATTATATTAGTGGATATGTGATGATGATGTTGCCTTTGTGAATTGGGTAATATTGTGGTTATGCTTATGACGAGTTAAATGTACATAAAAAAAATCCTCCTTGTAGGATCCCAGGATCGGAATCTGGCATATGAATGTTAGGACCTGAGAATGAGGTACTACGGAGGCTGTCAGCACCGGATTCGGTAATCGGGATTCCTCTGAATCCGATTTTCGAGTTTGGGTCGTGACAGTAGATCTAAATATGAGGGATAAGCATCAATGGGAAGCACTAAGTACGAGATTGAGAAGTACTAAGGAAAAAATAATTTTGAGTTATGGAAGATCAAGATGATCAGTTCCTTAATCAAGCAAGGTGAAGATGGTACTTTTGAGGAGTGAATGTCTACTATGACTAATGATGAATGGAATACTCTTGATAAGAAGGCTTTATCATTGATCCGTTTATGTCTCACGGATGAGGTTCTCTACAATGTCATGAGGGAGAAAACTACAACTAAGTTATGGGTGAAGTTAGAGGATGTATATGTGAAAAAAATCCTCTGAAAATCGCCTGCACTTGAAAAGGTAGTGGTATAACTTTAAGATGGCAGAGGGTGGAGATCTGGAGGCTCACATCAGCAACTTTAATAAGCTAGATATGAAGTGATGAAAGATGAGGAACAGGCATGTATGTTGTTGAATTCTCTTTTGGCATGTTATGAGTCATTCAAGGACACAATGTGCTCTACGAATAAAACCCTGAGTGTCGACATTGTTATCTTAGCCCTTCAAGGGAAGCCTATGAGAAAGCTTAACGTCGACAAGGGGATATCTTCCGATGCACTGCTTACAAGGGGTAGGAATCTAAACAAGGTACAGGTTCTTTAGATTCTAGGTCCAAATCTAAGGGTAAGGGCGAAAGAAAGGTAAATTGTTGGAATTGTAGGATGGAAGGACATGTGAAGAACGATTGTACAAATCCTAAATCTAATAGAGAAGTTTCTAAGGCTTCGTATAGGGAGGCCAATGCTGCCACGTCAGGTGGATCGAGTGGATGTCGTGGTGATGTTTTGTCTATGTCTACGATCAGACGGTCATACGATGATCGTAAGGATAAGTGGATTCTAGACATAGGGGCATCTTTTCACATGACTCCTCATCAGAGTTGGTTCACCAGTTATAAGGAGTGCGATGGTGGACAGGTGTTTATGAGCAATGGCTTTGCCCGTAATGTTGTGGCCGTTGGTTCATGCACATCAAGATAGTTGATGGGGTGGAGCATACCTTGACTAATGTCGGGCACGTTTCTAATTTGAAGAAGAATCTAATTTCTCTTGCTGTACTTGAGGCAATGGGCTACAAGTTCATAGGTATTAATGGTGCTCTTAAGGTATCTAAGGGGGCACAGGTAATCATGTACACGTTGATCACGAGCACTTCAAAAGGTGGAGCTGTTATGGCTGTAGCGGATTTCACTTTTGCACGTGTGTGACATGTTGGGCATGGCCGCATAAGCGAGGAAGGCAGGAATGTTGAGACGCGTGGATAGGGATACAGAAAAGTGGAGCAGCCACCTGTGAGAAGAATCATACAGCATAATCACAGGATATCGGCGAGGTACATAAACAACTCCAATATCACAGGAGATTCATTTTCTATTCAGATGGCTCTAGATGAGCCTAGTGCTGAGAAGTGGAAGGTGACTATGGGCAATGTGATGGACTCATTATACTAAACCAACATATGTGATCTGGTGGAGCTTCCAGTGGGCTAAAAACTGATTGGATGCAGGTAGATCTTCAGGAGGATACAACAGAGATATAGAGCGATGTTGGTTGTGAAGGGTTATGTTCAGAGAGAAGGAATCAGCTTCTCAAAGATATTTGTGCCGACAGTATAACAGGTGTTATTAGATCCGTGATTGGTGTTGGTTGGCTAATGTGATCTTGAGCTGAAAGGATGGATGTGGAGTCTACACTTCTGTAAGGGAAATTGAAAGAGTAGATCTACATGAAGTAATCAGAGCGGTTCGAAGTTGAAGAGGCTAAGAAAAAAGTTTGCAGGAGGTCGTAGTACGACCTGTTGCCTAGGCAGTGGTAAAAATTTTAATTCCTTTATGGTGGGTCAGGTATTGTATATTGATGATATGTAGATCACCAATTATAACATGTCTGATATCAATATATTGAAGACTCGATTAAGTCGGACATTCAGGATGAAGGATCAGGGGGTTGCAAAGATGATTCTCAGCATTGAGACTGGAAGAGGAGTAGGTTTTGGTAATCTCAGGCAGAATACCTTGGGTAGGCATTGATCAAGGATGTGATGGACCAGGCAAAGCCGAAGAACGTTTCCTACACGTCTCTCTTCAAATTTTTCCTCGGGACATGTCCCAAAACAGATGAGGAAAAGAAGGATATATCTCATGAGCCTTATTCGAATGCGGTTGGCAGTGTATGACATGGTCTGGATTAGACCGATTATTTCACAGGCTATCAGTGTTGTGAGCAAGTACTCCGACAAGCAATATTGGGTAACGGTGAGATGGTAAGAAGACTACATCTTTCCTTTTGAGAAAACAGGTGCAAAGGTGGTTGGGCACATGAATTCTGATCCAATGGACATCTTCTCCGAGATCATTCCTGTAGAGAAGTTCAAGGTCTGTGCAACTTCTCTAGGCTTGACGATGGCGAAAATGGAGGACGGAGTGTGCACGAGAAGCTATAATGTGATGCAAAAATAAGAGAAGAGATCAAGAAGCTACACGATTGAAGATTAAAGACATGGTGGAAATTGTTATAAACAAATGTCCTAAATATATAAATTTTTCGGGCTACTCCACCAGTCGAGAGCCTGGCTCAACCAGTCGAGGGCCTGGCTCAACCAATCGAGGGTCCGGCTCGACCAGTTGAGGCCTGCTCTACTAAAAGTCAAGAGGCTATTAATTTTTCTATTCCACAATGCTCGACCAGTCAAGGGGTTTGCTCGACCAGTCAAGGGTCCGCTCAACCGGTCGAAGCCCTCCTTCGATTAGTCAAGGGTTACGCAGATTCTGTGCGGGTTGCATAAATTTGAGGCAATTTCATAAAGGTGCGGAAGGGGAGTTTCCTAAACTATAAATAGGGGTCCCTAAGGCTATTTTAGGGTATGCTAAGGCTTTTAAAACGAGTTCTAAAGGTTTCTAAAAGGCTTTTAGGGTTTCTAAATGGTGTAGCAAGGGTGAGATTCGAGGTTGTTCGAATCGTGTAAGTCCTTTCTCTTTGTAAATTCTTTTAATAGTGGATTTCTGTCGCTTTGTGCCATGGTTTTTTCCCACAAGGGTTTTCCACGTTAAATCTTAGTGTTCTCTTATGTGTGCTTGGTTCCATTGGATTGCTATCTTAAATTTGGATCTATGTGATTTCGTAGCACAAATCCCCAACAGATCTTAGCAACATGCATCTTAGAGTTATCAAATTTTGCTCTGTTTCTTGTCATCCAAATTTCCTTAAAAATGAATGCAGGGATGAGGCCTTTGAGAAGGGATAAAGATTTAGAAATAGGGGAGGATGCCCACAAGCGGATGGCTATTAACGTGGTCGAGGAGGGTCGAATGGGCTGAACATTAAAGGCTCTGTTGAAAAAATTCCATATTTGAGTTGTTGTGCTGCTAAAAACAAATAAGTGGTCAGTTGATTCTCGGTTTGAAAGGGATGGAGGGAGGCAGTAAACACATTTTGAAGCTAGCTAGATGCCTTTCTTCTGAACGAAAGCTTCAACGGGGTTAGCACTGTGGAGAAGTTTTTAGGTTGGGAGGGAGATTTTGGAGGGAAGTTTAGAATGCCATTACCCACTTCACCCAAAATTTCTGGTCAATCCTCTGTTTGATCATCTGCCAAGCCAGACTCACTGAAAGCTCCCTGCTGATGGAGTCCAACCAAATGCATTTGTCTTCTATTGGAGAGGTACAGAACCCCTCTTTAGTAACATGGTTGATCACAGACTTCGGGCCGATAACTTATGCAACTACATTATGAAGATTTTCTCCAAGATTATGGCATCTAGGCTAGCCCACATTCTCCCAACTCTAATCTCCAAAGAGCAAGGGGCTTTTGTTAAGGGAAGATCGATAGCTGAAAACATCTCGATAGAAAGAGAGATGGCCCACGAGATTGATCGAAATGTTTATGGGGGCAACTTAATCATCAAATTAGATATGGAAAGGCTTATGACCGTCTGGAATGGAACTTTATCTCTCAAGTGCTTTAGAAATTTAGGTTTAATCTCCAATGGATTACTCAGCTGCAGCGTTGTCTTAAAGATGTCTGGTTTTCGATTCTTATTAATGGCATAAGCTTTGGCTTTTTTAAAGCTTGCAGAGGCTTAAGGCAGGGAGAGCCTCCATCTTCATCCTTGCAGCAGAAGTATTCACCAGGGGCGTTTCCAATCTATTTTCTTCTAGAAGCTGTCAATCATTCAATCTTTCTCAAAATTGTCCTAGAATTACACATGGTTTTTTTTGCTAATGATGCTATTCTATTTCTCAATGATAGGCAATCTAACATGCGTAATCTTCTCATATTTGTTCATGAATATGAATATGCTTTAGGCTAAAAGGTTAACGCATCCAAAACCGCCTTCATTGCTTTGAAGAAAACATCTAGAAGTAAAGCCCAAAGACTGAGCAACCTTACAGGCTTCAAACAAGCTTACTTTCCAACTACATACTTGGGAGTACCCCTCACCAAAGTAAAAAATCAGAAGTCCGCTCCTGCAGCTGCTCGTCTAGAAGATTGCTAATAAAATTGAAGGCTAGAAAGCTAAACTTCTCAACCCGGTTACGAAATTGGTTCTAGTCAAACACATTCTAAATAGCATACCCGTTCATTTACTATCTACTATCAACATTCCTAAATCTATTAGTAAATCTCTGGAAAGAGCTTTTTCTAAATTTCTTTTGGGGCTGCTTGGATGAAGGCAACAAGAGGCATTGGGTCAGATGGTCAAAACTATGTGTTCCAATCCAAGGAGGAGGATTGGGAATCATGAGCATAAATGAAGTTATGCGAGCTCTCAGAATCAAAATGGGTTGGAATTTTCTGCACGACAAGTCTCTTTAGGCTAACTTCATCTCAGCTAAATACCTTTGGAAGCTCATTTCAAACAAAGGTGTGATAGGCTCGATCACCTCTCCAGCCTAGAAGGAGCTCCTAAGAGCATTACCATTCACACTACTCCATTCCAGATGACTCATAGGAGAAGGCAACATCAGTTTCTGGAACCACAATTGGTTGAGTGGCGGTATACTTGCAGGGGCTGTTGTGAGGCCTATTCCACATCACTTATTGAATGTCATGGTTAGCGACTTCAATCCACTATCTGGTAGATGGAAACCATTAGACATCCAGGACATCATCTCTCCAGCAGTAATGTAGACAATTTCATCTTCAGAGGCGGCACTGTCAAATTGAGGATAGGACTGAAAAATAACGTATAAATCTTTAAAAAGTCCTATTCACCCCCCTCTAGGATATACTGACCTATTTCTACTTCAACTAAAGCGATCTTCACAGTAATTTCAATTGGTATCAGAGCGGGTCTCTCTTTAAGGGCTTCACCGCCTAGAGAGTGATTTTGACTGAAGTAGAAATATGGCCAAAGGAGAGGGCTCATCTATCACTAGACCTCCAGTATTTGATGGATCAAACTATGCTTACTGGAAGGCCAGAATGCATTACTTCCTGAGATCTTTAGATCATGAAGTTTGGGATGTAGTTGAGAAAGGATATGTGGTACCATCAGAACAAATTGTACTTGAAAATGAAATCACAATCACTAAACCCAAACCGAATGAGAAGTGGACGGTGTTTGACAAAGAACAATGAAATGTTAAAGCAAAAGCAATGAACGCCATCTACTGTGCGGTGTCCCAAGACATTTTCAATCAGATAAGTATGTGTGGGACCTCTAAAGAAGCATGGGACTTATTGAAAACAGCTAATGAAGGCACAAGCACTATGAAGAGATCTAAACTACAACTCTTAACTTCACAGTTTGAAAATCTCAGGATGGAAGAGCATGGGATATTTATGGAGTTCTACACCAAATTAAACATTATTTGTAACTCCATGGGTGGTTTGGGAGAGAAGGTTCTGGCACCTAAAATATGTAGAAAAATCTTAAGATCCTTACCGGAACGCTTCAATCCCAAGGTAACAATAATTGAGGAGTGTAGGAATATTGATGAGATGAAAGTAGAAGAACTAGTAGGTTCCCTACAAACTTTCGAACTACACTTCACACAACCCCAAAAATCTAAAAACACTGTCCTAAAAACCTCCAAGAAACCAAAACATGAGGACAGTGAGAGTGAAAAGGAAGATGATGATGAGGAAGTGGCTCTGCTAGTACAAAGATTCAGAAGATTCTTTCAAAGGAATCGCGGCCACCCCTCTAAAGGTAGAAAGGTGGATGACAAACCTTTAGTAGGACAATTTGGGAGAAGAAACCGAGAACCAGAATGTTATGGCTGTCATGAGTATGAACATCTATCTACCGAATGTCCAAACAGAAAAACCAAGGGCAAGGTGATAGCCGCCACATGGGATGATATGGAGGAGTCAAATTCAGAAAATAATGACTCATGAAGTGATGGAGATCAGAAATCTTTGAAAATTCTTATGATCTCCACCACTCCAATTATTTCCATGGAATCTGAAAGAGAAGAAGAACAACAAGCCACTGAATCATTTTCATCTGACAATGAGAAAATTGAAGAAGAAGAAGATAAAGAGCAAAATGAATTACAAAATGCTTACAATCAACTTTATATCCATAGCTTTAATATTGTCAAAAGACTTGGAGTAGTTGAAAACAAAAAGGAACTGCTGCAAATGGATCTGGATAAAGCTTCAAATATTAATACTCATCTAATCACTGATTTGCAGCAATGCCACTCAGACAATGATAGACTTAAAAGAACTAACAACTCATTGAAATCTGAGTCAAAGAAATTAGAGGAACAAGTCAAAAAACTAAATGAGGAAAACCTGATTCTTCAGAATAAAAATTATACACTTCAAAATGATCTAAATGAATCTAGAAAAATTGCCAAAACAAACTGTAAATTTTCCCAGAGTGGTGAGAAATTAGAAAAACTATTAGGAATGAGAAAATATGGAGAGGACAAAAGGGGATTAGGTTATGGAAAGGGTAAAATAAAAACTGATGCATAAAAATTTATTGCATCCAGTAGTAACACCAAACCTATTCCAGCTCATTGCAAAAATAAGGAGTCAGTTTATGAGCTAAATAAAAGAAGTATGCAAGCATCACCACTTGAAATAGTTGTAACACCCTGAAAATCGGGGGTCATGTATAAACTCAACTCCCGAGTTCCAGACCGTCACTTATGCAACAAAAATGATTATGATTCAATGTTGTCTGAGTTAAAGCATTCACATGAGTAAAAGTATACCAAAACTGTAATTCATACTCTAAATTCAGTGATAAAAGCAAGCGAAAGACTAAAGCATATATATATCACTGTATGGAAAAACAAAGTAGATCTCGACTGTCTCTAAAGTATGAATACATTTTTGAGTCTCATATACATGTAAATAAACAAAATCAAATGTCCAAAAAGAGTCCCACTGAGAAGTCCCGTCAACCCAGGCCACCTAAGCAAAGCCGTCGTGGTACTGCATGTATGAGAACTCGTCCTGGTCCTCATCATAGTCCGGCTCTGCCTCCTGGATCGCTGCATCACCTGCATCTAAGACAGGGTCTGGTGAGTGTTGCAAACACCATCTCGAAACGTGGGAATGAGTAGCTAACTCAGTGGAATAATAAAGGATTAACATGTTCTCAAATCAATCATGTGATAATAGTAAAGCAGTAAATCAAACAATCCTAATAATGTTGTTAATGCAATATGACATGACATGATGGATGCCCTCACCGACGTTCTCCCTCATACGGCACCATCTTATGCCCACGGCATGCTTACGTACCGCTCAGTGCTCCACATCTTCCAAGCACATGCAATGTGATGGTGATATAATTGTCGAGTTATTATTAGTCCATTCAAACAGAAGGATTGGAAAACTAAGGTACTTCCCTTATATCAATCCCAACACAGATCCTGTCTAGGGTCGTCACTCCTAGTAATCTCATACGATGTATATTTTGTAGGTCGCTGCAAGGGCTGTCGGGGCTGTTGCTCGCACTCGTTGCACCGCTCCCCCATCACCTTATCAATACAGGCCTACTGTACTCTCACTGCTACGGAAGGGTCGTCGCCTCCCGTAGACTCAGAATACGCTCGCGGTCACTACAAAGGACTCGTCACCTGAATAGTGTAGGCCGACAGTGAGAATATAGTGTCCCATACCATCATAATCTGCTCACGAGACATATGTGCTCACTGGTCACTACGGGGAGGTTTGTGGCCCCAGCGTAGGCCGACAGCTCGACCACGGTGTCCCATACCACCATGCACGGCTCATGAGTCTTTATGGATCAAGGTACCATGGTTAACAGGGTTTAGAATGGTAAGTTCAGTACCCTAGGTTCAAGCAGTTATGACTCATACAGGGTGAACATACAACGGCCAGTTGGGTTACTTGACGGGCTCGACTAGCACGAGCGCATCTCAAGTCGAACGACATGAAGTGCGTAAAACACTTCGTGTGGCCTAACCACTGCCGTCAACTCCAAAACACGGCTCGGGTTCATCGACGCGTCGTTCGTGGTAAAAATGAACCAACCACGAACTTGCTCGGTTGCCGACTGCCTGGACTAGGTATAGTCCCAAACAATTATGAATTCACATCAGCAATCATGTGAGAGTATTGAAAATGAAATACAACCATGTGAGCATGTTAACACATGTTATATTATACAACTTAATTAAATCTTCCAACGCATGCATTTCATACATACAATGAAATCATGCATATAGCCAACATGTAGAAAATCCTTTACATCAGCATATAAATTGAGAAATCAATCTCAAACTAATTCATAACACCATTTAATTCAATACATACTAATACAAACATTTATACAAACACTTACACTACACTTAAGTTACATATAGTATGTCGACTCAAAGTACGCATTTAGGAAAATCTCTTCGCCAAACTAATTATGCACGCATTCCTAGAATTCTAATGCGACAAGAAGCCATGTCAATCACATCAGCAAATTATGGATGAAAACAGTATTTCCTACAAATGACTAAAATGCCCTAAATCTCATATTCTTCGTCTATTTACGAAACAGGAAACGGACAGCATGTTGTACATGTCAAACGGCGTTGCCGTCGATAATCTACTATTAAACGACATTGAAAGCGTTAGAAACAGTCAATCAAAGCGTCTAAAATCCGCACCTTTTCTCCTATAGGTGTGTTAATTCGAACGGAGCGTATACGCTTCGTCTACGGCGAATAGGCAACCTGATTTACAAGATCCATCAGCTACCAGGCTATGAAAACTAAGGATCAGCAAATCGGCAACTAATTAGGGTATTTTCTTACCTAGAAAAGCAGAGAAATCACCGAAAAAGTGATTGGAGCGTGTTGCTTAATCACGTGTAGCAGGTAGCACCAGCAGCAGGAAATTCTCTCCCACTCTCTCTCACAATCTCTCACCTTTTCTCTCTCTCAACCTAGGGCTTTTTTCAAATTTGGATGGGAGAGATATGAGAGGGTTTCAACCCCTTTTATAAGCCGAAAGATGCCCGAAATAGGCTCTGGAACAATGTATACTTTAGGTATATCCAAATCGGGGCTGTTTTGGTCCAAAAGGACATTTCTAGTGGTCCCCTGGCCGAACGCGATCAGACTTAATTTCGTACGTGTCGGATGTCGTTCACATCCCGTTTTCAGACCAGTAGTGTTCATATATCGCACGTGGTGGTCTAGTTTCAGTTCAGCGGTCACCGCACGTAGATCAGGCCTGCAAGTCTCATGATATGAAATAGAAATTTTTCCTGATCCGAGGGTGTAATTTGGTTGAATTCTGACGGTCAGAACGCTTAATACTGACGCATCAAGTCGTGTACTAGATTTGAATTTTAAATTCCAAATCTAGTCCTATTCTCACTCTCTTCAGTCCAGGCTCAATGAAATAGCCTGCGAATGTCGATTGGACTTGATTTTCGAAATAATTGTCAAGTCCAGCTAGGCAGTTATAACGGTCTAAGATTGTAGGTATCGAACTTTCGACGCGCGGTCTAGATCCAATACAAAGTTTCAAAGTGGTCCAGAGAATAAACCGGTTTAGAGTTTGATCCGAGGTTTTAGAGTATTATAGCATCGTTGGTTCTACTTGATTTGGGTCTTATAAAACGTATTTAAAGTGATCAGGGACTATTTCCCAGCTACTCTAGCATTGCGCTAGCTAACTTATACTTATTTTCTAAAGGAATTAATCCTGCGCAATTTCTGGTCGAGTTGGTACTCGAGTCTAAGTACGAATTTTTTCAGGGCGTTACAATTTATCCCCCTTAACAAATAATTTCATCCTCAAAATTAGTACCTTTTCGTACTCCTCGAGAAGCTGTGGGTAGTTCTTTCTGATCTCGGCTTCTGTTTCCCAGGTAGCCTCTTCCTCCGAGTGATGTGTCCACAGTACTTTCACAAGGGGAATCACCTTGCTACGCAGTACCTGCTCCTTCCTGTCTAGGATACGCGTCGGTCGCATGATATATGTAACATCTTCTCCTAACTGCACCTGCTCCCATCTGATGATATGGGAAGGATCAGAAACGTATTTCTTCAGCATAGAAACATGAAATACGTTGTGAACGCTCGTGAGAGGCGTGGGTAAAGTCAAATGGTATGCCACTGCTCCCACACGATCGAGGATTTGGAATGGACCAATGAATCACGGTGCTAGTTTTTCCTTCTTCCCGAACTGAAGGACTCCCTTCATATGGAAAACTCGTAAAAATACATGATCCCCAACTGTGAACTCTAGCGGCCGCCGTCTCGTATCGGCATAACTCTTCTGTCTACTCTGCGCTGTGAGAAGCTGACGTCTAATAATATCAATCTTCTCCGACGTCGCCTGCACTAACTCTGGGCCAATCAAGCTACGCTCACCGACCTCTACCCAGTAATGCGGTGCACGACAAGGTCGCCCATACAACACTTCGTAAGGTGCCATACCGATACTCTCCTTAAAACTGTTGTTATACGGGAACTCCGCATATGCAAGACAATCATCCCAACTGTCCTTGAAGTCCAATGCGCAAGCTCGCAACATATCCTCTAAGATTTGGTTCACCCGTTCTGTCTGTCCGTCTGTCTGTGGGTGGAAGGCAGTACTGAACTTCAACTTCACACCCATAGCCTCCTGAATGCGAGTCCAGAAAATAAAAGTGAACCGCGTGTCTCTGTCCAACACGATCTCCAACGGAACTCCATGCAGACGCATGATCTCTCTGATGTACAGTCTAGCCTGCTCGTCTGCAGAGTTCGTAACTCTGATCGGTAGGAAGTGCGCTGACTTCGTCAGACGGTCGACGATCACCCAAATGGAATCATGTCCCTTCCTCGTCTTCGGCAGCCCTGAAATGAAATCCATGGAAATGAAGTCTCATTTTCACTCTGCGATCGGTATAGACTGCAAGAGTCCAGGTGGTCGGCGATGCTCTGCCTTCACCTGCTGGCAAGTGAGACAACGGGACACGAACTCTGCTATGTTGGTCTTCATAACTTCCCACCAATAGGTCCTCTTCACGGCGCGATACATCTTCGTACTACTTGGATGCATCGCGAGTCTGGTACAATGCGCAGCCTCGAGAATCTCTCATCTCAAGTCAGGGACATCTGGGACACATAGGCGACCACGATAACGTAAACCCCCATCCGTGCCAACTCGCCACTCGGCGTCGACATCATCACTAGCCTGCTCTCGAAGCTCAGTCAGATGCGCATCATCCCTCTGCGTCTCGATGACCTGGTCATCGATCTGAGATCGCACCTGTACATGTGCAATGAACTCATACGGCTCCTCTACAGTGAGTTTCTGCTCAAAGTCTCGTAAAAACTCAACCATATCCCACTCAGCAACCATCAGCGGAGCCGCAAACTCTATATCCTTCTTGCAGCTCAACGCGTCAGCCACAAGGTTCGCCTTCCCAGGTGGTAAGAGACTTCGAACTTGAAGTCCTTCAAAGTCTCCATCCATCACCGCTGCCTCATATTCAAGTCTCGCTGCTTGAATATGTACTTGAGGCTCTTGTGGTCGCAAAAGAGCTCGAACTCCCCTCCATAGAGGTAATGTCTCTAGAGTCTCAGTACGAATATGACGGCTACCAACTCTAGGTCGTGTGTAGGGTAATTCTCCTCGTGCTTCCTTAATTGTCTCCAGGTATACGAAATTACCCTGTCCTTCTGCATAAGGACACAATCCAGACCAACGCTAGACGCGTCAGTGTATATAGTGTATTTAACCCCTTGCTCTGACAATACTAGCACAGGGGGGGACGTAAGCCTGCCCTTCAGCTCCTGAAAAGCTGATTCTGCCTTGTCATTCTAGGCGAACTTCACTTCTTTCCGTGTCAACTGAGATAAAGGTCTAGCGATCTTTGAGAAATCTCAAATGAAGCGTCGATAATAGCCAGCGAGACCCAAGAAACTCCTCACCTTAGTGATAGAACCAGGCTGCTCTCAGTCCTGAACTGCAGCTACCTTAGACAGGTCAAATGCCATGCCATCCTTGGACACCACGTGTCTCAGGAACTTCACTTCCTGCTTCCAGAAGTCGCACTTCTTGTACTGTGCGAACAACTGATGTTGTCTGAGTATATCCAGGACTAAGCGCAAGTGCTCCTCATGCTCCGCTCGACTCCTAGAGTATACCAAAATGTCGTCAATGAACACAACGATGAATCGATAGATGAAAGGCCGAAATACCCTGTTCATCAGATCCATGAACACGGCTGGTGCGTTCGTGAGACCGAACGACATCACGAGGAACTCGTAGTGGCCAAAGCTGGTCCTGAATGCTGTCTTCTGCACGTCCTCATCCTTAACGCGCAACTAATGATATCTTGACTGAAGATCAATCTTCGAGAAGTACTGCGCTCCTCTCAACTGATCAAACAAGTCATCGATCCTGGGTAAAGGGTACTTGTTCTTCACCGTAATCTGGTTCAGCCTGCGATAATCAATACACAATCACATCGAACCATCCTTCTTCCTTATAAACAGGACTGGTGGTCCCCAAGGAGACACACTAGGCCGTATAAGGCCAAGCTCCAACAGACCATCAATCTGCGTCCTCAACTCCTCCATCTCACACGGTGCCATGCAATACGTCAGCAGTGAGACGGGCGTGGAACCAGGCACCAGATCGATAGTGAAATCAATCTCCCGTCGAGGCGGCAAACCAGGGATCTTCCTGAACAGATCCCCATAATCACAAACGACTGGCGTATGCTCAAGCATCTGGGCACCAGTGTCTCGTAGCAAAGTAGCGTAGCTAAGTATGCGGAAGGGGAGATTTATCCGCACTGGGAATGTAAAGGATGCGCCCTGTGGCTCGTAGGCAGTCACTATACGAGTCTTGCAGTCAATCTCGGCCCTCGCTGCAGTCAACCAGTCCATGCCAAGAATGACGTCGAGATAAACAAGAGAGGGGTCGATGACAAGATCCAAAGCCATCGTCTTACCTCCCAGATCCACCAAACAGCCCTCACACATCAGGGTGGCATCTGTAAAGGATCCGTGAGCTGTATAAACTCGTACCCCATCCATCCTAATAGTCGGCAACCCAATGCGCCTGACTATGGCACGTGATATCAATGAAATTGTGGATCCTGTGTCCACCATCACAAGAATAGGAATACCTCAAATGTGGGCGGTGACCTCAAAGGCCGAATGCTAAGAGTCTCTGTCGCAGCTACCTCAGCTGTCAAGGCATGTACCCGTGCCTACTGTGGCCAGTTCGGCCGCTATGCCGTGGGCCATAGAGGCAGTTTGATCTGAGATACCGGAGGTCTGAAGGAAGGGTGCGCAGGAGCCAACCGTAAAGACGGTGTTGATATAGCCTGTGGGCGTATACGGTCGATCTTCTGCGGCGGTGAGAACCCACTGTCCCGCATCCGAGCAAAATAACTCTGTGTCGAGTGGCCCAATCTCCCACAATATGTACATGATAAATTGGGACGCCGAAACGGTGGTACTGGCGCTGTAGCCCTAGAAGGAGGGTCGGCGCGAGGCCTCTTACCCACAAAGGGCCTGTCCTGTAACTCTGGTCGTGGCCTAGGAGCAATAGGGCCACGAGATCGGGTAAGTCGATCCACATCCTTCTCTGCCCGCATGGACATGTGAATCAACTCTACATAAGAGGAAATGCTCATGCAGGACATCTTCAACCGAATATTCGGTCGCAAACCCTCTAAAAAGCGCCATATACACATCTGCTCATCTACCAGAATAGTCGGGACGTATTTACCCAACTCAGTGAACCGATGCTCATACTCAGTCACTATTATGTCTCCCTGTCTGAGGTGTAGAAACTCATTCTCCCAATCATGCCTGTACGTCTGGGGATAGTATTTCTCATGGAAGCGGAACTTAAACGCTGCCTAGGTCCATATATAATCAGCGGAAATAGTCCGCAACACACTGTCCCACCATAAGCTGGCCTCCTGCTCGAACAAGAACGTAGCCAACTCGACCTTCTCAGCCTCTGAACAATGTAACATCCACAGTATCTTCGACACACGGTCGAGCCAATACTCGGCCTCCTCGGGTCTATGAGAACCCGTAAAAGTGGGAGGCCGTAAGCACTGGAATCGCTCTAATAAGCTCCGTGTGTCTGCAGCATTCCCCGCAGGATAAGCAGGTGGTGCAGGATGAGCCATGCCCTCATCCTGAGCATATGTATAGGCATCCTCAGCTGGATGCGCAGGTGGTGTAGGTGGAGGCACACTCCCACCCTGGGCTAGAGTCTCCACTATCGTAGTCAGGAGCTGCTGCTGCTGATGCATCATAGCCATCATCTGCTCAAATCTATCTGGAGGTGGAGCAGGCTGTGGCACGTACTGCGTCGAAGAAGACGCACGGTACTGCTCTCTGACGGGCAGTGTGAAAGGTGGTGGTCCAACTGCAGGACCAGTAGTAGGTTGAGAGGCACGTACTGTCTCAGGAATCGGGCCCATAGCAGGATCCGCATGTGCATCAGACTGCGAAGGAGCCTGATCCATAGGCTCACCCAATGTAAGCCGAGCTGTGCTCTGTGTAGCCTTCGGTGGCATTCTCTATATTCAAAATAGGGCGCAACCTTGTCAGTCTCAATAGCACAAACACCGCAATCATTCACATAAAGAGTCAAAGGCATTCCATGCATTTCATTTAATCAAAATTGTCACAATACAAGGGATATCTCCTTACAAGCATCATGACAAGAAGTACATGGGAACTAAGACAGTTAAAGTTACAACAGCAACATAAGCGAACTACTAGCCTCATCAGGCTTACACATCATAAAGCAGGAAACGACTAACTACTAACAACAACATCAAAGATCTCATCGCTAGTCTGAGTCGGGTGACGGAGGAGGAGCACCCTTATCCTGCAAGCAGCACAGGATCGCCTTCAAGGTGCGAGTCACCTTGCCGAATTTCCTCTTCATAACGGCCTTGGTATCCTCGACCTCTGTCCGTAGTTCCTGAACTTCCCTTCGCAAGGTGACCTGACTCTCCTCAATTCGGGCAATGCGATCATCACCAGTAGCATGATCAGGAGGAGGGCTCTCATCTGTATCCTGAGCCTCCTCTTATACCTGTTCCTGGACTTCTTCCTCAACTTCTGCTCCAGGTTCTCCCTCACTTGGATCCTCTTCATCATCAAAATCGTCTCCGCTATCCTCATCAAGCTGAGTCTCACGGTACTGAGACCCGATCTTCATCTTGACCATGGTAGACTCATCAATGTAGTGAATCGAAACTGGCAACTCCGGCCCAAGTCTGTAAGCAAACTCAAGCGCGATCTTGCATATAAGTCAGCCAAAAGGAAGTGACTCAGACATTCTTCTTGATTTCGCTATGAGGATAATCTGTCGCAAGATGAAAGTGGCCATACACACATTTTCTCCCTGGGCCACCTCATACAAGAAATCAACCATAAGGCGCGTACACTCAATGCAATTTGTCGACCTGGGATACATGTTGAACGTGCAAATGTGGTGCAGCAGGCGCAAATTATCAGACATATTAGACGCCTTGAGGCTATTGTTAGGTTGCCATGGAACCAGTTTACCGCATAGGAACCTAGTACGGTGATCTCGCTCACGCCTACTCCTCAAATTCTTAACACTGGGATGAACATCACCAAGGGGCACGTTCAGAAGTCGCGCTATCAACCGAACATCGATCGTAGCCATCCGGTCTCTACCAAAAGGAATCTTGAACTGCAATGGCTCCAAAGTAGGACTCTGGATACGAGCGTAGAAGGCACGAACGATGCTCACATTAGCACGAGCACGAACTTCAAAGAGCGAACCCCAATATACAGCTTCAATGCGCTCGAATAACAGGAATTCACCGAAGAGTCGCCCTTTCATGTCCGCCTCAAACAACACCTTACGGTCAGTGTATTCACCGTGAGGCATCTCTGCTAATATCACTCGCCCAAGTTGAGTATGGGGATCCAAATCTCGCTTTGTATGGAACTCTCGGGCTGTGCTTGGACTTGCGTCGGCGCTTAAGCTAGCGGCGTCACCCCTCGGTCTTCTTGACTGAGCAGGGTGACTAGGCCCAGCCTCATTCGCTGCGGTCTTTCTCTTTCCCATCAAAGAGAGGATGGTGGAGAGAGATAAAAGACCCAAAATGGCTTCAACAAAAGCCATGAAAAATGGAGGAAATGTAAGGAAATAGCTGACCAAACTGAAAAAAGGAGATCTAGGTATTTTAGAGGGATGCTTCAGGCTCCCCTAAGATGGATTTTCAGAAAGAAAAGAGAATGCAAAAGGAGAATGGAGCTCCTCATGGTTTCAGCTTGTTTTGGGGGTTGTAGGAGCTCCAACGGATGAGATTTATAAGAGGGAGAGTTACAAACTGTAATGGAGTGATGGAGTGGAGTCTTTTTCAGCAAAGAATGGGTTTGGGAGTGATTTGGAGCAAAGATTTGAGAGAGGACAGCTAGAAAACGTGAAATGGAGCTAGGGAAGGGGGCTGTTGTGAAGGAAGTACCCCATTTAGGGATTTTCTACGGTCGGACCATACATGGGGGGGTGTACTACCCAAAATACCCCCACGCCCCAACTTTTACAGCAAATGGGCCCCAACGGATGGCGATGCATCGCCGGATCGGCGATGGCATCGCCCACCATCTCTCTAGGTGGCCAGTGGGACCACATGTGTCAGGTCCTCCCTGGCCCGGGGACCTCAAAAAACTATGGGCCCCACCTCAGTTCATTATAGATTGCCCTATGGAGGCCCAAACATGCATTCGGGGCTTTTCGGGGCCAATCTGCAAACTTGAATGAAATACTCTATCATTCATCATATGATTTTGGGGTAGAAGGAGCTAATACATCCATCTAGCCCATTGGTTGCTAAAGATTGCAAACTTAGAATGACCTAATGGCCAGTTTTCATAAAATTTTACTATTCACTGTAAAATTTTGTCGAAGTATAATTTTATATCATTTTCACACTAGGATCAATGCCTAACATAAAAATAATAAGAAATAATTGAAGAATGAAGTGGTGAGAGGAAGAATTTTGAAGAATTTAGGTAAAATGGGATTTTTAAGCCCTAGCGATTGAATGCAAGGGTTGTGGTTGTCCCACCACCTAAGGATTCACATTTACGGGTTCAGAATCATTCAAAGAATGTCTCAACCCATCTACCTACAACCTAGGAGCTACTTAGATCACTTCAAGCGACCCTAGATGCATTACGGACTCGATCGCGCGATCGATACGAATAGTCTTCGCCTATTGGTGAATCTGCGATCTTATAAGTGTTTCTAGACCCTTCTCGCACCCACCTAAGTCAAAGGAAGTGACAGCGTACGTCGCGTGACCATAACCCAGGCCCGGTATAATCTCATTCATGCTCTGATACCAACTTGTAACACCCTGAAAATCGGGGGTCGTGTATAAACTTAACTCCCGAGTTCCAGACCGTCACTTATGCAACAAAAATGATTATGATTCAATGTTGTCTGAGTTAAAGCATTCACATGAGTAAAAGTATACCAAAACTGCAATTCATACTCCAGATTCAGTGATAAAAGCAAGCGGAAGACTAAAGCATATATATATATATATATCACTGTATGGAAAAACAAATAGATCTCGACTGTCTCTAAAGTATGAATACATCTTTGAGTCTCATATACATGTAAATAAACAAAATCAAATGTCCAAAAAGAGTCCCACTAAGAAGTCCCGTCAACCCAGGCCACCTAAGCAAAGCCGTCGTGGTACTGCATGTATGAGAACTCGTCCTGGTCCTCATCATAGTCCGGCTCTGCCTCCTGGATCGCTGCATCACCTGCATCTAAGACAGGGTCTGATGAGTGTTGCAAATACCATCTCGAAATGTGGGAATGAGTAGCTAACTCAGTGGAATAATAAAGTAAGAATTAACATGTTCTCAAATCAATCATGTGATAATAGTAAAGCAGTAAATCAAACAATTCTAATAATGTTGTTAATGCAATATGACATGACATGATGGATGCCCTCACCAACGTTCTCCCTCATACGGCACCATCTTACGCCCGCGGCATGCTTACGTACCGCTCAGTGCTCCACATCTTCCAGGCACATGCAATGTGATGGTGATATGATTGCTGAGTTATTATTAGTCCATTCAAACAGCAGGATTGAGAAACTAAGGTACTTTTCTTATATCAATCCCAACACAGATCTTGTCTAGGGTCGTCACTCCTAGTAATCTCATACTATGTATATTTTGTAGGTCGCTGCAAGGGCTGTCAGGGCTGTTGCTCGCACTCGTTGCACCGCTCCCCCATTACCTTATCAATACAGGCCTACTGTACTCTCACTGCTACGGAAGGGTCGTCGCCTCCCGTAGACTCAGAATACGCTCGCGGTCACTAGAAAGGACTCGTCGCCTGATCAGTGTAGGCCGACAACGAGAATATAGTGTCCCATACCACCATAATCTGCTCACGAGACATAGGTGCTCACTGGTCACTACGGGGAGGTTTGTGGCCCCAGCGTAGGCCGACAGCTCGACCACGGTGTCCCATACCACCATGCCCAGCTCATGAGTCTTTATGGATCAAGGTACCATGGTTAACAGGGTTTACAATGGTAAGTCCGGTACCCTAAGTTCAACCAGTTATGACTCATACAGGGTGAACATACAACGGCCAGTCGGGTTACTTAACGGGCTCGACTAGCACGAGCGCATCTCAATTCGAATGACATGAAGTGCATAAAACACTTCGTGTGGCCTAACCACTGCCGCCAACTCCAAAACACGGCTCGCGTTCAGCGACGCGTCGTTCGTGGTAAAAATGAGCCAACCACAAACTTGCTCGGTTGCCGACTGCCTGGACTAGGTATAGTCCCAAACAATTATGAATTCACATCAGCAATCATGTGAAAGTATTGGAAATGAAATACAACCATGTGAGTATGTTAACACATGTTATAGCATACAACTTAAGTAAATCTTCCAACGCATGCATTTCATACATACAATGAAATCATGCATATATCTAACATGTAGAAATTCCTTTACATCAGCATATAAATTGAGAAATCAATCTCAAACTAATTCATAACACCATTTAATTCAATACATACTAATACAAACATTTATACAAACACTTACACTACACTTAAGTTACATATAGTATGTCGACTCAAAGTACGCATTTAGGAAAATCTCTTCACCAAACTAATTATGCACGCATTCCTAGAATTCTAATGCGACAAGAAGCCATGTCAATCACATCAGCAAATTATGGATGAAAACAGTATTTCCTACAAATGACTAAAATGCCCTAAATCTCATATTCTTCGTCTATTTACGAAACAGGAAACGGACAGCATGTTGTACATGTCAAACGGCGTTGCCGTCGATAATCTACTATTAAACGACATTGAAAGCGTTAGAAACAGTCAATCAAAGCGTCTAAAATCCGCACCTTTTCTCCTATAGGTGTGTTAATTCGAACGGAGCGTATACGCTTCGTCTACGGCGAATAGGCAACCTGATTTACAAGATCCATCAGCTACCAGGCTATGAAAACTAAGGATCAGCAAATCGGCAACTAATTAGGGTATTTTCTTACCTAGAAAAGCAGAGAAATCACCGAAAAAGTGATTGGAGCGTGTTGCTTAATCACGTGTAGCAGGTAGCACCAGCAGCAGGAAATTCTCTCCCACTCTATCTCTCACCTTTTCTCTCTCTCAACCTAGGGCCTTTTTCAAATTCGGATGGGAGAGATATGAGAGGGTTTCAACCCCTTTTATAAGCCCAAACATGCCCGAAATAGGCTCGAGAACAATGTATACTTAAGGTATATCCAAATCGGGGCTGTTTTGGTTCAAAAGGACATTTCTGTTGGTCCCCTGGCCGAACGCGATCGGACTTAAGTGCGTACATGTCGGATGTCTCTCACATCCCATTTTCAGACCAGTAGTATTCGTAGATCGCACGTGGCGGTTCAGTTTCAGTTCAGCGGTCACCGCACGTAGATCAGGCCTGCAAGTCTCATTATATGAAATAAAAATTTTTCCTGATCCGAGGTTGTAATTTGGCTGAATTCTGACGGTTAGAACGCTTAATACTGACGCGTCAATTCATGTGCCAGATTTGAATTTTAAATTCCAAATCTAGCCCTATTCTCACTCTCTTCAGTCCAAGCTCCATGAAATAGCCTACGAATGTCGGTTGGCCTTGATTTTTGAAATGATTGTCAAGTCCAGCTAGGCGGTTATAACGGTCTAAGATTGTAGGTATTGGACTTTCAATGCGCGGTTTAGATCCAATACAAAGTTTCAAAATGGTCCAGAGAACAAACCGGTTTAGAGTTTGATCCGAGGTTTTAGAGTATTATAGCATCATTGGTTCTACTCGATTTGGGTCTTGTAGAACGTATTTAAAGTGATCAGGGACTATTTTCCAGCTACTCTAGCGTTGCGTTAGCTAACTTACACTTATTTTCTAAAGGAATTAATCCTACGCAATTTCTGGTCGAGTTGGTACTCGAGTCTAAGTACGGATTTTTCCAGGGCATTACAATAGTTGACAGGATGAAGGAGCAGTTGAGTCATGTGGACAAATCAAATAAGAAGAACAAATCTACCACAAGTAAAACTCCTGTCACAAAGTGGGTGATTAAAGAAAAGACAAATTGCCTTGTTACTCAATCACATCTTTTATCAGGAAATATGGCTAAATGGTACCTGGACAGTGGTTGCTCAAGACACGTCACTGGCGACAAATCTCTTCTTTTAAACTATAAGGATCTTCACAAAGGGATAGTCACCTACGGAGATGGAACCACTGCTGAAGTAATTGGTCAGGGAATTATAGAAGGAATTAATCTGTTTAAGAATGAGAATGCTTTTTGCATAAAAGGATTGACACATAACTTACTGAGCATCTCTCAAATCTGCGATAATGGGCATGTGGTAAATTTCAACAAAGGAGAATGCGAGATTCTAGATCAATCAGGGAAGTCAATTATAAAAGGTCTTCGCACAAATAACCACTGCTACATTATTGTAGGAAAAGGAAGGAATGATATTGAGAAACACTGAGAGAGAAGAAGTTATTCCAGGTTATGCATCAAAATCTGGAGATTTGCTGAAATGATGTAATTTTGTTGAGCCTTCAAAAGAACATCTAAGGTTGGAGACCTTGAAAGTTTTGTATAAGATCATTATCTCGTTTATAGTTACAGAACTGATGCATTTTTTTTTTGAAATATATAATAACATGCTAAAAGTAGAAAAAATCTGAATAACAAATACTTTCAATACAAGTGATGGTCTTTTTTTTCGATTTCATCGACTGAAGATCGATACTATCGATAGCTGTTCAGAATGTGAAAAGTCATGTGACCATGGATAACATCGACAGCAGTCTCGATAGCATTGATCGACAACCTCTCGATACAATCGATAGGTTGGACGATATGATCAACATTTGGCGCCCAAATAAAAAGACTGATTGGAAATTCTTTTAAAGAAGCCAGCTCTCTACCCTGATCAGTTTCTCTGTTTGATATGCGTGAAGTCTAGCTAAAATTTTGGCACCTAAGTGATACAAGGAAGATGATTAAAGGAAAAGGTAAGGCTCTCTCATCTGCAAAATCTTTCAAGAATAAGAAAGAGAAATATTCTAGATCCCCTCAAAACCAGTCGGACTGGAAACAAGTCACAATAGTCGATCGTACTATTCTCATGAGTATTGTCAAACTCAATTGGGTGGATCTCATGATGGAAACCATTGGATGGATGAATATATTTGACATGGGCGGGCCATATCAGTTTGAAATTGTAACGCCCGTGAAAAATCCGTACTTGGGCTCGAGAACCAACTCGACTCGAAATCGCGTAGAATTAATTTCCATGGAAATTAAGCGTAAGTTGCTAGCGCAACGCTAGAGTAGCTGGGAAATAGTCCCTGATCACTTTAAATACGTTCTACAAGACCCAAATCGAGTAGAACAAACAACTCTTCAATACTCTATAACCTCGGATCAAACTCTAAGCGGGTTTGTTCTCTGGACCACTTTGAATTCTTGTATTTTATTTAGACCGCGCGTCGAAGGTCCGATACCTCCTATCTTAGACCATTAGAACCGCCCAGCTGGACTTGACAATCATCTCGAAAATCAAGTCAAACCGATAATCACAGACTATTTCGTTGAACCCGGACTGAAGAGACCGCGAATAGGGACAGAATTGGAATTTCAAATTCAAATCTGGCACACGACTTGACGCGTCAGTATTAAGTGTTCTGACCATTAGATTTCATCCAGATTACACCCTCGGATCAGGAAAAATTTCTATTTATTATCATGAGACTTTCAGCCCTGATCTACGTGCGGTGACCGCTGAACTGAAACTGGTCCGCCACGTGCGATATGCGAACCCTGCTAGACTGAAAACTTAATACGTGCTATATCTGGTACGCATGAGCTTAAGTCCGATCGCAATCGACCAGGGGACCACCAGAAAGTAACTTTTGGACCGAAACAGCCCCGAAATGGATAGACACCAAGTAAACTTCGTTCCGGAGCCTGTTTCCAGCATTTTTAAGCTTATAAAAGGAGTTGAAACCCTCATTTACCTCTCCCATCTAAAAATTGCAAACCCTAGGATAAAAGAGAGAGAGTTTGAGAGAAAGAGTAGAAGGAATTTTTCCCGCTTCCGAGCCACCGATTGCTGCTGCTCCAGCAACTCTTTCCAATCACCTGACTGGTGATTTCTCCGTTCTTTCAGGTACAAAATAACCCTAGAACTTGCTGATTTAGGGTTTATCCAGATTTAGGGCGTGTTAGCTAACGTACTTCATAAATCAGGTCCTCCTACTGCCGTAGACGAAGCATACACGCTCCGTTCAAAATCACGCTTTCGTAAGACCTAAGGTGAGGATTTTAGACGCTTTGATTGACGGTTTACAATGCTTTCAATATTGTTTAATAGTAGATTATCGACGGCA
Organism: Magnolia kwangsiensis; assembly: GCA_037074715.1. NCBI lineage: Eukaryota > Viridiplantae > Streptophyta > Magnoliopsida > Magnoliales > Magnoliaceae > Magnolia > Magnolia kwangsiensis. The sequence goes on from CM073587.1 coordinate 71,249,682, forward strand.
TCGCCGTTTGACATGTACAACATGCTCTCCGTTTCCTGTTTCGTAAATTAACGAAGAATATGAGATTTAGGGCATTTTAGTCATTTGTAGGAAGTACGGTCTACATTCATATTTTGCTGATGTGATTGACATGGTTTGTTGTCGCATTAGGGAGTTGGGAATGCTTGCATAATTAGTTTGGCGAAGAGATTCGCTTAGTTGCGCACTTTGGGTCGACATACTATATGTAGACTTAAGTGTGTAGTGTATGTGTTTATATAAATGCTTGTATTAGTATGTATTGAATTAAATGATGTTATGTGGTAGTTGGAGATTGATTTCTTAGTTAATATACTGACCTAAATGATTTCCTACATGTTGACCATATGCATGATTCCACTACATGCATGGAATGTATGTGTTTGAAGATTTGCTTAAGTTGAATGTTATAACATGTGTTAACATGCTCACATGATTGTATTTCAATTCCAATACTCTTACATAAATTGCTGATGTGATTCCATAAATGTTTGGGACTAGACTTAGTCCAGGCAGTCGGTAACCGAGCGAATTCGTGGCTGACTGGTCATAGCCACGAACGACGCGTCGATGAACGTGATTCGTGTTTAGAGTTGGCGGCAGTGGTTAGGCCATGCGAAGTGTTTTACGCACTTCATGTCGTTCGACTTGAGATGCGATTGCGCTAGTCGAGCCCGTCAAGCAACCCGACTGGCCGATGTATGTTCACCTTATATGAGTTATAACTGCTTGAACCTAGGGTACTGAACTTACCACTGAAAACCCTGTTAACCATGGTACCTTGATCCACGAAGACTCATGAGCCAGGCATGGTGGTATGGGACACCGTGGTTGAGCTGTCGGCCTACGCTGGGGCCACAAACCTCCCCGTAGTGACCAGTGAGCACCTAGACTCGTGAGCAGATTATGGTGGTATGGGACACTATATTCTAGCTGTCGTCCTACACTGATCAGGCGACGAGCCCTTTGTAGTGACCGCGAGCGTATTCTGAGTCCACGGGAGGCGACGACCCTTTCGTTGCAGTAGAGTATGGTAGGCCTGTATTGATAAGGTGATGGGGGAGCGGTGCAACGAGTGCGAGCAACAGCCCTGGCAGCCCTTGCAGTGACCTACGAAATATACATCGTATGAGATTACTAGGAGTGACGACCCTAGACAGGATCTGTATTGGGATTGATACAAGGAAAGTACCTTAGTTTCCCAATCCTGCTGTTTGAATGGACTAATAACAACTTAGAAATCATATCACCATAGCATTGCATGTGCCTGGAAGATGTGGAGCACTCTAGGGAGTGTGGCATGCCGCGGTCGTAAGATGTTGCCGTATGAGGGAGATCGTCGGTGAGGGCATACATCATGTCATGTCATCTTGCATTAACAACAGTATTAGGATTGTTTGATTTACTGCTTTACTATTATCGCATGATTGAATTGTGAATATGCTAATCCTTGCTCTATGATTCCACTGAGTTGATCACTCACTCCCACGTTACGGGATGGTGTTTGCAACACCCACTAGACCCTGTTGTAGATGCAGGTGAGGCCGAGATCCAGGAGGTAGAGCCAGAGATCGACGAGGACTAGGACGAGTTCTCGTATATGCAGTATCACGACGGCTTCCCGTAGGTGACCTGGATCGATGGGGTTTCAGTGGGACTATTTGGAACATTACATTTTTGTTCATGCATATGTATATGAGACTCAGAGATGTATTCATACTTTAGAGACAGATGAGATTTACTTTGTTTTTCCATACAGTGATATACATTTTGTTTAGTCTTCCGCTTGCTTTTATCACTGGATCTGAAGTATGAATTGCAGTTTTGGTATACTTTTACTCATGTGAATGCTTTAAATCAGACAACATTGAATCATAATCATTTTTGTCGCATAAGTGACGGTCTGGAACTCGGGAGTTGAGTTTATACACGACCCCCGATTTTCAGGGTGTTACAGAAATGATCCAGCAGTTCTTCAACTGTTGTCATGTTACCCAAGATTACCCACCTTGCATATGTCTGAAATTCATGCAACACACCAAGCACATTACTACATCAGTTCTTGGTCACGCTCTAAACATTGTAGTGACACAAATCCCTGTCACTAGTAGAAATCTAAACGATCTGGGTAGATGGGAGGAAATTACACAAGCACTGTGCCAAGGTAGGACAATTCCTAGAAATAATAGCAATATTCTTCCAGTAAAATTCCTGGGAATCTCGTTCCGACTCCTTCACAATATCTTCAGTACGAATGTGTACCCATGTGATGCAAATGACACATATCTGAGTCCTATTACACTCAACATTCTGTATGATTCTATCAAGAAATCCCTGTATGCTTACCGACTTTCATATTAGACTAGCTAATAAAGGTAATCAGAAGTGACCATCTTGAATTTCTACCTTTTCCATCCCTTATCTGCAAGATCGCACACTGGGCAGGTCTGCCGGAAACAATTGATAAGGTATATCCTGAAAAATGGTTTGACCATAAAGCAGTGCAACAAGTGTATGCTTCTGTCTGATCGGATCCAAAGATCCTTCCACTTGTTGAAGATAGTGGTCCCATACTTAATGAAGAAATTCTTTGGTGATCCAATCGAACTCCTGATTATAGTCCTGCTTCTATCACAAATCATCAACATCATGTGCTTGAGCGCCAACTTTTAAGCAATCTCACTAGAATTGATGAGCGACTTCAATACTGCGAACAACGACTATCAGGAATAGAAAACAGGATGGAGGCCCTCCAACACTCTGTGGAGCAGATTCTTGAGCTACTAACGTCTGACGGGCCTTCTATGTGTTAGAAAGAGACAGTTTTGGTAAAGCCATGTGTCTAGTCAAAAACATTTGATCTTGCATCCATCTTTGCTTACTTGTTTTGGGTATCCCTACATTTCTGGACAATGAAATCTTTTTTTTGATATGGCTGAACTTAATTCTCTTTTTACTAAGATTCCCATTTGCTTATACAATGCTTGTGTTGACTGCTTCATGGATTTATGTTCTGTGGTATCATTAATGTATGCTTTATAATGTTTTTTATTTATATACATCTATCTATCTGTGGTTCTCCCATATGCTTCAATCTTCAGTCAATATCACGTCTTATACCCTTGCCAATGACTGACAAAAAGGGAGAGAACAATTCAAAACACCCCGAGCGAAAATTGTATATCTTTGTTGCGGGTGTTAGGGGGAGCAGCCGCAACAAGAAAGGGAGAGTTTTTGAATTAAGGGGGAGAATTTGTTTGGAGTGTACATTGGTGTTTAGAATTTGTAAAATTGTGTTAATACGTGTACACACAATTTAGGATATATCTGTCTAGATATGTTCCTAGGGTGTTTTGGGGATTTTGTCATGTAATTGACAAAGGCGGAGATTGAAAGTGCACCTATTACGTGCCCTGGTTTGTCAATTACGTTATATGTTGAGTCAGTCGGATGACAGCACCTAATAAGAAGATCAAGTCAAGCGTCTGCCTCATCTGGATATGTGGAAGCTCACCAAAATATAAATCATAGCCTCACATCCCATGTCCCAAAACACCAGGTGATTAAACCCTTAAAAAGAACTAGAACATCTTAGGGTTTATGTGTAAGAAAACTTTTTATCCAAAAGAAAATCTTCTAAGTTTTTCTTACACTGTCGATTATATCGATTCCCCTTTCGATATGATCGACCAGATCTGTCGATGTCCTCGGCATATCAATCGATACAATCGAGTGAGGACAGAATGCGTCCAGCAATCAAAACAATCTTCTGGACGATTTATCGATATATTGACCTTCGAGTCGATATCATCGATATTCGAAAATCGATCATATCTGAAGTGGATCGATCATATCGACAGACTGCTTTCCGGTGCCCCTATTTTTTTAAAGAAAACTAACAAATGCTTCGATATATCGATGACTGTCCGATTCAATCTGAACTCAAATATCGATCATATCGGGAGTCAGTCGATCATATTGACTGTGGGGCGCATGTTCTCTCCAGCATGAATTTCAGGTTGCTTTTATTATTGATCGGGGTACCTGTCGATAAATCGATATTTATATATCGATCATATCGAGACCAAGTCAATTGGATCGAGTCAGGATATAATTCATCCAGCAAGCTTACATGTAAAATCTATACGATTTATCGATCTCATCGAAAAGGTCGCCGATATGATCGATGTACAAATTTCGATGACATCGATTGTTTCCCCGATCATATCTGTGATCCTGAAATTCTTCAAGGCTTCTCTCTTATTTTTCACCTGTCGATAGATCGAATCATCATTCGATGGAATCGGAGTTCGAAATCCGATAACATCGATGTCTGTCTCGATCTCATCGACCAGTCGGCGGAAGGTTTGTAAAAGCGAATGACAATTGAGTTTGTATCATCGAGAGGTCGGCCGATACAATCGAGAGTATATGCTTGATCATATCGATGACTGATCGATGATATCGAACTCTGTCATAAATATGACCGTTTATATCCATTGGAACCTTTTGCCTATAAATAGAGAGAGTAGTCTTCATTGCTGGTAGAGAAAGTAGAGAGTGCTTTTGAGAGTTTTAACCTTCCTATCATTTACCTTAAGCCCTTTCTCTCGGGAAGTTCATCCTCCAATCCACCCTCATCATTGATATCTCATAGAGTGGATTGGGGAATGAACTTTCACATTCAAGGATCCTTCAGCTACTACCTTAATGACATATCATTAAGCTGTGATGCCTTGAATGCATAGATGATGGGAACCTCTCTATCTTCCTTATAGGAAAACCTTTAGAGAGTGGTAGTCCATCATAACCTTGACCCAACCTAAGCCTAGCATATATACATCTTTGTGTTGCGGATCAAGGGAGCTGAAGACTCTTCATCAACAAGTAGAAGGTCTTCATCACTATGCTGAAAGGGACTCATCAACTTATCTGTAAGTACTAAGAGTCCAAAGGACACTTACGATCATTCCTTTTTACGATTTGGTTTTAAGTGTTGTTCACCATTTGAAGTCCTCAAAGGAGGCCTCCGACGGGAGTGTACGTACGGGGTGCGTTGTGTGGACCCTTGCTCTGTGGAGAGCATAAACATCTGGTTAGGAGTACGCCAGCAAAACTCCAGAGTTTGAGGTGAACCGAGTAGAAACCTCAGGGTGCGTTGTGTGGACCCTTGTCCTGTGTGGGCATAAACATCTGGTTAGGAGTACGCAAGCAAAACTCCAGGGTTTGAGGTGAACTGAGTAGAAATCTCTGTAAAGGTCGAAGGTGAACCTGATTTAAAACCTTAGGTTTGAGGTGAACCATGGGAAACCTCCTTAGTGAAATTCGGTCACTCAAGGGTTAAGTGTGGAAGGCGAGAGTGGAGTAGACAAGTCGTCGAACCACTATAAAATGACTGTGTTTGAGTTTGATATTGTCTTTCATTTATGTGATTGTCTTGCATGTCTTTATATATGATCACATTCTATGCACACACAGTCATATCCATCATAATCTCATCTACATTGTTTGTCTTTTAAATAGTTTATGATTGGATCATCTATTAGGCTTGAAAGTCAATAGAGTTAATTCTTGAGTAATCCTAATTTATACTCTGTGATAGGATTAGTGGGATAGGACTGAAAAATAACGTATAAATCTTTTAAAAGTCCTATTCACCCCCCTCTAGGATATACTGACCTATTTCTACTTCAACTAAAGTGGTCTTCACCGCAATTTCATATTCTTCACGGCATATCTCATAAATAGAGTATCGTATAGACGCACGGGTGATACCTACGTGATCGTAACAATGGGGCGGTCGATATGAGATAGGTTTCGAGGTCTTGGGATCCCGGTCAGTTGGGTATATACTATAAACGGTCAATCTATGTCTAGCTAAGTGCATCGATCATCATGTACATATGCATAGGAAATGGTACGGAATGGACGGGGTCTTACAACTTATGAGCTTGAGTTATACACAGTTGTTCAAGCGTTGCGACATTAGTGACATTATCTAATTCAAAGGGAGTTTGTTCTGTACACTGACCATCAAGCATTAATGTTTATTAATACCCAGACTAACGTGAATCATGTGCATACTAGATGGGTTGCGTTTTTATAGAAATTTATGTTCGTTCTGAAGCAAAAATCAGGACAGTAGAACAAGGTGGCTGATGCCCCTTAACAGTCGTGCATCACTGCTTGTTACAATGAACAATGAGGTGGTCGGCTTCGACTGTCTCAAGGAGTTATATGCTGAGGTGAGGACTTCAAAGATTCCTGGATGAAGTGTCAAGAAGGTCACCCCAGTGACCTTCATACACAGGATGATTTTCTCTTCAAAGAAAATCGATTGTGCATCCCCCAAAGTTCTCTGAGGGAGAAGATTATTCAGGAGCTACATGGAGGTGGCCTTGGTGGATACCTTGAAAGAGCGGTATTACTGGCCACAATTAGTACATGATGTGGGAAGAGCCGTACAATATTGTCATATTTATCAGACCTCCAAGGGACTATCTCAAAATACGGTCCTTTACACCCCATTACCTGTGCCTGACGGTCCTTGGGAGGATTTATCTATGGACTTCGTGCTTGGTCTCCCACAAACACAACGTAGCAAGGATTCGGTGTTCGTGGTAGTAGATCGTTTCTCCAAGATGGCGCACTTTATTCCATGCAAGAAAACTCTTGATACAACACACGTGGTGAATCTATTCTTCAAAGAAATTGTGCAGCTACACGGGATTCCCAAGACTATTACTTCTAATCGTGACACGAAGTTTATAAGCCACTTTTTGCAGACTTTGTCGATTTGATTTGTACACGACTTCAGTTCAGCAGCGCCTACCACCCACAGACTGACGGTCAAACTGAGGTTGTGAATCGCACATTGAGAAACATCCTTCGATGTATTTCAGGAGAAAAATTGATGCAGTGGGATTTGGCTTTGTCTCAAGCGGAGTTTGCATTCAACAACATGGTGAACTGCTCAACTGGAAAATCTCCGTTCCAGGTTATTTACGGACGAGTACCTCGTCACACACTAGATTTTGTCCCTCTGCCCAAGCTCCCAGGCATGAGCATTGTAGCATAACATATGGCAAATAGGATCATGCGTATTCATGCGGAGGTGCAAGCCAAACTACATTCCTTGAACGAAAAGTATAAGGAGCAAGCGGACAAGCATCGGCGACAAAAGATGTTTGAGGTGGGCGATCAAGTAATGGTTCATTTGCGCAAAGAAAGATTTCTGGCCGGAACATACAAAAAGTGGAAGAATAAAAAAATTAGACCAGTATCAATCATCCGAAAGATCAATGACAACGCTTATGTTGTTGATATTATAGATGACATGGTGATCTCACGGACTTTCAACGTCGTGGACTTGACCGAGTATTATGAACCAGAGTAGGATGTGAACTCGAGGATGAGTTCTTTTAATATGGAGGGGACTGATGTAGAGCAGCTCGCGGACAGTTTCATGGTCAAGATGGATCAAAAAAGGCCCGGTCGACGACAGAAGTGATCCGGATCGTCGAACCTTAGATCGGGTGTATCTCGCAATCCGGAATGAGTTATCTAATGTAAAATATATGATTTTAGGGTAGAACCAACTACTTTAGCCAACCAACCTAGCCACACTAGGTTGTACAGCTTAGATTTGTGAAAAACCCCTTGATCAACGGTCATTTCCCTGTTTTATTTTTTATTTTTATTATAAATAGTATGTTTTAGTCTGATTATAACTCTTCATCCGTTGGGCTTTAGGAGTTGTGTCCAACATGAAAAGTGCTTAGAATAATTAGGATAACAGTTTGGTGAAGTCAAATAGGACACTTACTATTTTTAACTGAAAACCTTGCGCACTAGTAGACATCACGACCGTCTATAAATAGTAAGTTTACTATTTATAGTAAGTCACGGATTCTAGGAGTTTTAGTTGTATTTTGATTCTGATTTCTTTCCCATTGCTTGGTTCCCTTATTTAATGGGTTTTGAGCTTGTTTTTATTCATTCATTAATCAAATTCAAATTTTATTAGAATTTATTTCTATTCTCTTACTTTCTTTCCTCGTGGATTCGAGAAGTCTCTGTGAGGAGTCCAGAGAAGCTCCGTGGATTTGGAGTAGTTATCCTTGAGGAAGACGATGATCGACCTCATCACGTTCATCCCTGCGTCAGGGGGCTACTGTCTTACAACAAGTAAGGATTCTCCTTTTTGGCCTCTCATGCAGAATAGGGCTTTCCCTGTTTCCACAGCTTGGGAGATCAACCGTGCTCCTTGTTCTCGTACTAGCTGAGGTGGGAAGATCTGGAATATAAAAATCCCTCCAAAGATCTCAATGCTGGTGTGGCATATCATCAGGGAAGCGGTGTCAGTGTATGAGGCCGTCAAAACTTGCGGGATCCAATTAGCGTCCCGGTGCAGCTGCTTCGCTGAGGAGCATAACTGCAGACCTTCTCTTGAAACATTTGAGCATATCTTCCTTCATAGCGCTCGACTGGCTGATGTTTGGAATTATTTCGCTAGAATTTATGACATACAATTGTCCAATCGTGAATCTATGCTCGATCGCCTCACTCGCTGGTGGGAAAATCCTTCGATTAGAACGCGTTCTGCTCCTTTCCGAAACCTCATCCCCTGCTTTATCCTATGAGAACTCTGGATGGCAAGAAATGCATCAAGGTTCGACAACTCTAAGCAAAGATCGATTACTATTATTGTGCGCATTTTAGCTTGGGTAAACTGGATTGCTAGGCGGTGGTATATCTCCTCCAACGGTGACAGCTATAGTAGAGCTCTATTTTCCATGGGTATATCTGCCCAACCTCGCCTCTTTCATCAAAATCAGGTGGTGTACTGGAAGAAACCACCAATTGGTTGGGTCAAACTCAACGTTGATGGTTCGTCCCGAGGCAATCCGGGGATGGGTGGAGGTGGGGGAGTGTGCAGAGGAGATAAGGGAGAACTTTGTTTTTCTTTTTTGTGCAGGATATGGGGTTTCCTCAAATACTAGGGTCGAATTGTGGGCTGTTCATGATGGCCTGACCTTTTGTCTCCAACAAGGCTTGATGAACATCCAGGTTGAATCTGACTCCTAGAAGGTGATAAATTTCTCGACGAATTCTTCCCAACTAGGTTGGAGGTGGAAATATTGGATCAACAGAATTCGAAACCTTTTTTAGGTTTGGCCAGATTCTATTCACTCATGTGTGTAGAGAAGGCAAAGGGCCAGCGGACGGTATGGCTAACTTGGGTAGCATCAAGAAATTTTCGTCTCTTTTTCCCTCACCAGCTGACCTCCCTTAGGAGATTAGGGGTCTTCTTTTCCTCAATAGAGTGGGGATTGGATCGATCTAGAAACGTGGTTTTCGGTAGTCCCTCTTTTAGAGGTTCTCTGTTCTTCTTTGAGGTGTTTCTAGTTTCAGGTTGGGTGCCATCAAGGTGATGGGTCTTGTAAATTTTCTTCACGGTAGGTAACCCCGAGTTTAGTTTTATTTTGGCTCTTAGGGTCACCCGAAGTCCAGCCTTGTATCTTCTCTGCCTTATCCATGAATGACAATCTTTGGTTTTTTTTTTTTTTTTTTTTCTTATTTAAAAAAAAAAAAAATCACCTGCCAATTCACGGTTTGGTAGTTCTTAACTGCAGTTGGTTGCTTGATCCTTGGGTGTGTATTGGTTGATTTTGGATGTTCTTTTAGAATGGCATTGGATATTTGGTGAATTTTTTAGTAGTTGAAATGCTGAATTGATGAAGTTCTTACATTCGTTAATTAAGTCATAGACTGCAAATGCTTGTTGTTGTTTCTATAGATGTTATTAAAATATTCTTGACATGCATTACTATGGTAAACAATGAAATAATGAAAGAGATGAAACCCAAGCACTTGAAGATCCTCCTGCCTATGTGCACAAAATAATAATAAAAATAATGATGAGGAGGAGGATGATAATAATAATATGTTCTCTAGTAGCGTGCTGGAACTGGAAACAGCGTGAACCATAGTGCATCAATCAAATCATGTAATAGTCCCCTTTGAACCCAATTTGAATATTAAAGAAATAAGATCTCCAAAGAACTGTCTATCACAGGGATGAAATAGCAAATATGGGGTAAAATGATTTCTCTGCTCATGTAATTGTCTATGAGCTCAACTTGTAGCCTGGTAGTTTTGTTATTCTGTCAAAACACTGTTATAAAACCTTTGAATTTCCTATCTTAATACTTTAACTTCAATGTCAGCTTAGGAAATATCCATGACCCTTTTGCAGCCTTTGTCTTTATATCTTGCATGCTCAATGATTTTCCTTGTTCAGCTTTCTTATTCATCTATAAAGGAATGCTTCACTCTAAAATAGATGAGCTAGGACTCGAATCATTCACTTCTTCTTCTTCTTATCCTACTTATTTTATCTTTGGATAGGTATCAAGACCCAATATGCATGATGATTGTTTTCTTAAAGGTGCTGTGGCCAGATATAAAGGACTCAAATTGATTTCAGGTCTGTAGCATTTCCTCTAAAAAAATTTTGTGTATCAAGCATTCATTTAAATGATCATGATGTGCTCCATTGCATTTTGAATTTGAACTCCATTGCATTTTGATGTGCTCCATTACATTCAAGAAGTCCACATACTAAGTGTTCTTCCCATCTGCTTTGTGCAATTTTCATGATAATGTTTTTGTAAAGTGATCATCAGTCAAGTTTACATCAAGTGTCAATTGATCTATCATCTTTGAACATACTTGTAAAAAAAAAAGGTCCTCTTGTAATGATGTTGGGTTTTCATAATAATGGTACAATGAAATGCCTCCAATATACAACATTGTTTAGTATTGGCATTTGCTTATGTAGGCTTGCTTTACTTTTCATATAGAATATATTGCCATCTTGTCTTTAGAATTTCATCAATATGCTTTTACTTATGCCTTTGCAAGGGACCAAATTGGCATAACATTAGCTTTTTGATTCCATGTTCTTCACCGTCTTCATCTTCTAGAAACAGACCAATAGCTAATAAGCTATTCTGAAATAAATTTTGGGTTGGAACAGTCGAAGGTCAGCAATAGTTCCTCATTAATTCTTATAAGCTTCCATTTGCAAATGATGTTATGATTCATGTTGATTAGACTTGTTAACAAGTCTTCCTGTCTATTTCATTGAGCCTCATCATCCGGCTATGTCAATGAGAAACTCAGCTAAATTTGTTGAATTGGAATCTTGATTCTATGCTTGCCTGCTTGCGGTCCCACCAAAAATAGTGGTTTAGAGTATCTCTCACTTAAAGACCGAAATTGTTACTACTTGCTTGACTCGTTTGATTTCAATCTGGTAACTCATTCAGGTCCCTGTTTTCCTGCTTTAGGTCCCACCAAATCATGGTTTTAAATAGTGGTTCAGAGTATTTCTCACCTAAAGACTGAAATTGTAACTACTTGCTTGACTCATTTGATTTCAATCTGGTAACTCATTCAGGTCCCAACTGAATCCAACTTGTATAGTACGATGTTTGAACCCTGCAACAAATTCATTAAACTTGTCCTTTTTTTTTTGAGAACTAGCCATATATTATATAAACAGAGGAAATTACAACCTGACGCCCCAGGGCCCTCCAAAATCAAGGAAACCTGGCCACCAAACAAAGCCAATCTTGCATAAACAAAGTCTCCACGGGACCTAGAAACACTCTCAGGAAAGTGGCCCGAGCCCAAGAAGAAAAAAATCTAGCTTATCGACATTCGGGCTGCTTCAGGGAAAAAGGACCTGAAAGAAGCCTATCATAAGACTAAGAACAATAAAGGAACAAAAAAGTTAACTCCGATCTAACCACTAGGAGGACCAAGCCGAATCGCCCCAAGGCCCAGCCTATCAAGGAAAAGGCTACCTTTGACATGTTTTGGGAGGAGTGTCGAGCGATGAAAAAATGAAGAAACCTGGGATTCATTGCACATACGGGCCATTCCATTTGCAGGGTCGTTTCCCTCTCGATAAATGTGCTGAAAAATAATTTGGCCTAAGGATTGCCATCTAAGAACCTTGAACTTGTTCTAGTTGATCAGCTAGTCATTAAATTGGAGTTCTTGTTTGGGCTCTATTATTTTATTGATTATTGCTAATTTATATTTTTATTCTTATAAGAAAATTTTTCCTTAAAATAAAGGCAGCAAAGAGAAAGGGGGCTACGAAGAAGGAAACCAAGGACTTTTTGAAGCCAGTTGAAGACAGGTTGATTGAAAGCAAGTGTTTATTGTTGTTAATCCCTCTCCTTCTTTTTTCCCATATGATTTAACACAGGATTAAGTGGGCCCGGGTTGTATTATTAGAGCAACATTGTAAATAAGGTGGTGTAGAGAGATCTTTCTACACTTTTTCTTTTGCTTTAACACACTAGGTTCTAGCAATTCATCTGATGAAAACTAAGGGTTTCTTACTATTATTCTATACAAAAAAATATTTTGAATTAAGTTCTTGTGTGCTTTATATATTTATATTTGTACATATTACTGATTTACCTACAATCATTTTTTTTTCCAGTGGTGAAAGTGGGCAGGAAAAACTAAAACAGTGAAACTTTCAATTGAAACGGATTGTCAGCAACCATAGGTTCTATGGCTACAGATTTTATCTGTATCTTTTTCTCGTTTTGGGCCATGCAATAAATAAACAACTAACGATTTAGGGGTGGCCCGCAAACTGCCGGTACAAGGTGCTGGCCGCCGGTAAAACCTTTACCGACTGAACCTTTACCAGTAGTTGCCTGACCACCAGTTAACCCTTTACCGGCAGTTTTTTGGACCTTTGCTAGTAGTTTTGACGGCCAGGAAAGGCCCATTTTGTTGTAGTGTTTACTTATGTTTTTATGAATATATTTTTATGCGTTGTCAAAATTTTAATTACATGTGACAAACTATGTAAGGATATTTCACTAGGCTTTATAAGTTCACCAGTTATTGTAGATACTAAATTTTAACATGTATAGTCCAGTAGAACAATGGATCGAAGACCTAGAAGTCTGCCTAATTTTATCATATATATATATATATATATATATAAAGTATGATAGAAGTTTAGATGAGAGTCGAGACTATTGTAATAACTTTTAAGTATTTTATTAAATTTATAGAATTGTAATTTGCTAATGTGTGTGGATGCTAAAATTATACATTATCTCTCATCTTATTACCTATATATTGGTGCTACTCCGAAATTCCTCTGAATGTGTTGATTTTTAATGCTATTTTTTCTAATCTTACCACTCATTGCTATACTCATTCTATCAACATTAGGGCTGTCAACACGCGGACTAGGCAAAATCAAAGTTTTAAATAAGGCTAACCTATGGACCCAGCACGAGCAGGCCAAAATCTGGGTTGAAGCAAACCCAGCCCTAGCTGCCCAACAATTGGTAGCATGGATATCATTAAAAATAATAATTTAAAATCGTTTTATAAGTGTGTACCTTTCATTACGTCCGTGCTAATCAGGTGAAACTCACTAGGTGGCCCACATCAAGTTAAGGAGCAAGTTTACATTTTTCCTGCTGGTGTGACGAGTAAGATTTCTTTAGTTGGCTGATCATTTGTATGTGCGTTTCAAATAAGATTTCTCACCTTATGGACAGTGTGGATTTAGATATACAAAGCTTTGGCGTTTTACACGCTGCTTAGGACGGGTTGCGGAGGATTCTCGTCCCATGTCAAACATCCACAGGTCTGAAGTGGCGCCCATAGGTCAATTATCCGGATCAATTATCCAAACTTTCAATGAGGTGTACCCCATGATAGACGACCGACGGACTAGACTCTTCCATATTGGAAGGTCATGCTTTTCTTTTTTGATCTCATGTGGGCTATAGCTGTATTTGAAGGTTCATCATTGTATGTTCTGGGCAACTAAGAAGTGGGGCCAGCCCCACCCGTGCCGGAACCTGTACAACCTTAATATGTAGGCCCAGTAAAATATTCACAAAATCCAAACTGTTCATTAGATACATTACCTCAGAAAGCCTTCAAGGCTAAAATTTCAGCCCAATCTCAAAACCAGATGGGTCACAGCTCAGGGAACATACTGAAGTGGAATGCCCACATGCAGTTAATCATCATACGAGGCCCATCATATGTTTTTATATATAATCAATGCCGTTCAGTCTCTTCATATACTTTAGACGAAGGGTCAAGCCGATATTCAAGCTTTCTTGCAAGGTGGACCCTATGAAATTCAAGGGTGAGTTTTCCCTTCCATCTCGTTCCCTTTGCTTTGGCCAGCCTTATTTTAGATCATGCTTGAGTTTTGTATCTTAGAGGTTTTGTAAGGCCGACGAGTTGGATCCTGTTAAAACATCACTGTGTTCCACATCTGCGCGGCCCAATACCACCGTCAGCTTTGGGTGCAGTAGGTACGAGGTTTCAGGACTCTGTGGGGAACCATGATTTTTGTGTTCATCTAGGATTTCCATCCATTTTCCATATCATTTTAGGGTACGTGCCCAAACTTGGAAGTATATCCAAAGCTCAAGTGGAACACACTACAGAAATAGTGGAGATAATGATGTGCACAGTTGAAACCTTTCTAGGACTTATAGTGATATTTATTTGTCATCCAACCCATTCGCACACCACCTAATCGAATGGAGAACACAAATATCAGCTTGATTCAAAACTTTTGTAGCCCTTAGGATGTTTTCAATGGTAAGCCTCTAATCCCCACTGTTCACTTGAGTTTTTTATATGCTTCAATTTTGATCTTATGTCCTAAAATGAGCTAACAAAACAAATGGACAACGTGGAGAAAACAAAGATATTATGGCGTGTTGGGAATTTTGGCCTGCGGAATCACACAGATCTAGATCTAGGATAGCAATCCAATGACACCAAGCACGCACAAGAGAACATAGATTTAACGACCATTGCGGGAAAAAATCACAGCACAAAGCGACAGATCTCCATTATATGAAAATAGAAATTATAAAGAGAAAGGACTTACCCAATTCGAACAACCTCGAATCTCACCCTTGCTACCCTTTAGAAACCCTAAAAATCCTTTTAGGAACCCTTGGAACTCCTTTAGAAAGCCTTGACATACCATCTCCTTCCACCTAATCCTAGATATACCCCTTTATATAAGAATAGAAAGAGGTAGAATCCAAATAAAAAATAAAATCTACAAAATCTACGTTTCCGCAATCGCATCTGCGGAACTCTTCAAAGATATCGAGGGTCTCTCGATAACAACGTCGATATCATCTGAAAGTCTCTCGATCATATCAATAAGACCAAAAAATTGTCCAGTGACCAGTGGTGAAAATTCTGTGAATTATCGATGTTATCAAGCCACTCTTGATGATAGCCTTGATATCATCTGAAACCCTATCTATATCATCGACAGACCAACAAACAGATTTAAGACATCCGTCCATAACAATCTCCACCATGTCTTCAATCTTCATTCGTGTAGCTTCTTGACCCCTTCTCTTATCTCTACATCACATCATAGCTTCTCTTGCACACTCTGTATTCCTTTTACGCCATCGTCAAGCCTAGAGAAGTTACACAGAACTTGAACTTCTCTACAGAAATGATCTAGGTGAGCATGTCTGCCGGATCAAAATCCACAAGCTCAACCACCTTTGCTCCTGTCTTCTCAAAAGAAAAGACGTAGTCTTCTTACCATCTCACTGCTACCCAATATTGCTTGTCAGGGTACTTGCTCACAACATTGATAGCCTGTGAAATAATCAGTCTAATCCATATCATGGCATACATTGCCAACCGCATTCGAATAAGGCTCATGAGATATCCTACTTTTTCTCATCTGTTTTGGGACTTGTCCTGAGGAAAACTTGAGGAGAGACGCGTAGGGAACGCTCTCCAGCTTTACCTGACCCATCATATCCTTAATCAATACTTACACATAAGGTATTCCTCCTGTGATTACCAAAGCCTACTCCACCTTCAGTCTCAATGCCAAAAACCATCTTTGCAGCCCCCGATCCTTTATCCATGAAGGAATCAAACTACTGCCTAGGCGACAGGTCGAACCATGACCTCCTGCAAAGTCTTTTATCGGCCCCTTTTTAACTTCGAACCGCTCTGATTGCTTCATGTAAATCTGTTCTTCTCTTTCCCTTACAGAAATGTAGACTCCACATCCATCTTTTTAGCTTAAGATCACATTCGCCAACCAACATCAATCACGGATCTAATAGACACCTGCTATACCGTCAGTGTGAATATCTCTGGAAAGTCAATCCCTTCTCTCTGAGCATAACCCTTCACTACCAACCTAGCCTTTTATCTATGCTATATCCTCCTGAAGGTCCACCAGCATCTAACCGCTCTCCGGCCCACTGGAAGCTCCACCCGCTCCCATATGTCGGTCTGGTATAATGAATCCATCACATCACCCATAGTCACCTTTTACTTCTCAAAATCAGGCTCACCTTTAACCATCTGAATAGAAGATGAATTCCCTGCGATATTGGAGTCATCCATATACCTCATCGATATCCTGCGATCATACCGTGTGATTCTTCTCACAGGTGGCTGCTCCACCTGCTCTGTATCCTTGTCCGTGCGTCTCAGTATTCCTACCCTGCCCGCTCATGTAGTCATGCCTAACATGTCACACACGTGCAAAGGTGAAATCTACTACATCCACTGCAACTCTACCTTTCAAAGTGCTCCCGATCAACATGTACATATTACCGAGTCGTTGCGTTTTCATGATTACCCGTGCCCCCTTAAATACATTAAGAGCATCATCAATACTTGTGTACTTACATCCTTTTACCTCAAGTACACCAAGAGAAATGAAATTCTACTTCAAATCAGGAATGTGCCTTACATCTGTCAAGGTACGCTCCACCCCATCAAACATCCTGATGCGCACCGAACCAACAGCCACAACATTACAGGAAATGTCATTGCCCATAAATATCTGTCCACCATCTCACTCCCTGTAGCTGGTGAACCAACTCTAATGAGGAGTCATGTGAAAAGATGCCCCTGTGTCTAACATCCACTCGTCCTTACGATCATCGTATGACCGTCTGAGCGAAGACACAGATAAAACATCACCATCACATCCATTTGACGTGGCAACGTTGGCCTCCTTACATGAAGTCTCAGAATCTTCCCTCTTCGATTTAGAATTTTCACAATTCTTCTTCACATGTCCTTCCTTCCCATAGTTCCAACACTTTACCTTTCCTTTGCCCTTGCCCTTGGATTTAGATCTAGAACTTGAAGAACCTGTACCTTGTCCAGAATTCATACCCACTGTAAACAGTGCATCAGAAGATGTCCCCATGTCATTGTTTAGTTGTCTCATAGCCTTCCCTTGAAGGGCTGAGATAATGGTGTGGACACTCAGGATTTTATTCATGCTGCACATAGTGTCCTTGAATAACTCATAAGACGCCGGGAGAGAATTCAGCAACATACATACTTGTTCTTCATCTTTCATTACTTCCTCCATATCCAGCAATTTATAAACTAATTTATTAAAGTTGCTGATGTGAACCTTCAGATCTTCACCCTCTGCCATCTTGAAGTTATACCACTGCCACTTCAAGTGCAGGCGATTTTCAAAGGATTCTTCGTATGGATATCCTCTAACTTCGCCCATAACTTAGCCACAGTTTTCTCCTTCATGACATTGTAAAGAACCTCATCCGTGAGACATAAACGGATCGATAATAAAGCCTTCTTATCAAGAGTATTCCAAACATCATCAATCATAGTAGACTTCCGCTCCTCAAGAGTACCATCTTCGCCTTGCTTGATTAAGAAACTCATCATCTTGATTTTTCATAAATCAAAATTATTTTTCCCTGAGTACTTCTCAATCTCATACCTAGTGCTAACCATTATTACTAATCCCTCAGATTCACATTTGTGCCCCAACGATAGCTCTGATACCACTTGTTGGGAATTTTGGCCTGCAGAATTACATAGATCTAGATCTAGGATAGCAATCCAATGACACCAAGCACACATAAGAGAACACAGATTTAACATGGAAAACCCTTGTGGGAAAAAACCACGGCACAAAGCGACAGATCTCCACTATGAAAATAGAAATTACAAAGAGAGAGGACTTACCCGATTTGAACAACCTCGAATCTCACCCTTGCTATCCTTTAGAAACCCTAAAAATTCTTTTAGGAACCCTTGAAACCCCTTTAGAAAGCCTTGGCATACCATCTCCTTCCCCCCAATCCTGGATACACCCCTTTATATAAGAATAGAAAGAGGTAGAATCCAAATAGGAAACAAAATCCACAAAATCTATGTTTTTACAATCGCATCTGCGAAACTCTTCAATGATATCGAAGGTCTCTCGATAACAGCGTCGATATCATCTGAAAGTCTCTGGATTATATCGACAGGACCAAAAAACTGTCCAGCAACTAGTGGTGAAAATTTTGTGAATTATTAATGTCATCGAGCCACTCTTGATAACAACCTCGATATCATCTGAAACCCTATCAATATCATTAATAGACCAACAGATAGATTTAAGACATCCGTCCATAACATGGAGGGCCCACATAGTTTTGATAACATGTACTCATGTGGTGTTGGGGTCACCGAGCAATCTGTGTTACAACTTCAGTGGCCCTGGCTGGAAGCAGATCACTCACCACCCACCTTGTTCGTGAAGCGGATTACTCACTACCAACCTCTGTGGTGAAATGACATTTTTTTAAATGACATGCTAATATTTGATTGCAGGGTCATTCACCATCAGAGATATGTTGAGTATGGCCAAAAACATTAAGAAATGGCCCAAGCCCACCTCCGACTGCATGTGTCCTCACTAATCAAATGTTTCCATGTCATTTCACTGAGAGGTAGGTGGTGGACAGGAATTAGGTAATGTTCATGACGTAGTAAGATTTGATTGGATCACAAGCTGCTACGAGAGATGAGGTGTGTTTGAAAGTTGTTATGATAAGTAGGTATTCGAGTGAGCTCTATCTCTAACCATGGTCTGTTGTCCAATCAAATTTCACCGCATGATGTCTCCATTTAGCTTCTTTTTTTTTTTTTGTTTAAATATATTTAAGGAACTCTATAATATAGAAATCAAAAGGACTTTATACCTAGGAATACACTTCAGGAAAGTTCTCTGAAAAAAAGGACCGAGAGGTGGCCTATCATGAGGAAATTAAAAACTGTGAAAGTAAAAGAAAAACTAGGAAAGTAAAGGAGAACTGCCGAAGTGAAGAAGAACTAGATGAGCAGCTCCTATCTCCCCAATGAGGATTGCCTAATAGTTCCCAGCCCAATCTGTCAAGCGGATCCAGACCTCAAATATGAGGCGGGAGCTTAGAAGCTTTCCTAAAAATGGAGAGGGCCTGCTGATCACTCCCCATACAGGCCAGCCCGTCAGCTGGGGAATTCCCTTCTCTCAGAATACGGGAGAAGGAAAATTGGCATGTGCTTTTAATCTTCTCTATCCGGGACACCCAATATCTTTAGCGCCAAGCCACCTTGGGCTTCCCATTCATTAAATCAACGACCATCTTGGAGTCAGAATCAACCAAAACATTGTTTAGGCCCCTATTCATGTAGACGGTCAAATCGTCCCAAATCGCTATAAGCTCTATGATATTGTTAGAGCCCAACCCATAGCCAATTGCGAAAGCGAATAAGAACTATCCTTTCTCCCCTCTGCAAATCCCTCCACCTCCTGCCGGCCCCGGATTGCCTTTGGATGACCCCATCGACATTTAGCTTCCTCCAACTTGCTAACAGAGGAATCCACTTAACTAGATTTGTTACCATTCTAGGAGGGGATGAAGCCTCAATCCCTAAGGCCTGGAAAGTGAGATCAGTAACCATTGAATTTTTTTTATTTTTTATTTTTTTTATTTTTTTATTTTTTAAAGCAAGTGGCCAGGTGCCATTGAGTGATTCATTCATTAGAACTGGAAAGTTACAGTCAACAGGGGAGAACCTAACAAAGATATCTGGGCCACACCCTACAAGAGAAGCAAAACTAGCCAAAGAGAGAGCTGGACCGCAATATACAGGAGGACTTCGGGAAGCCCAGAACAAAAAGATACTGGGACATCCTATCATGTGGAAAATTTAAAATTAGTGAATTCTCATGGAGCCTAGTGATGAGGGTCAAATATTGTATATTAGACCCTGACTATTACCAGATTTTACCAACATGATAATGCTTAATGCCATAGCTTAATTGTGTTTTGTTACAGGATGAAATAAAGAGCGTTGATTGAAAAAGTGCATTGAAAGCATGGATTTAACGCTCCAAAGTCACCAAAGCAATGGACGGACTCCAGAAGACCAATATTGATGGATTTACATGCCAGGGATCCGAGAAAATCAAGCAGCTCACGTTAAAGAGGCCCGAAATTGGTCCAGAATGCAAGATCACAGGGTTCCCGCTATCCGATTGGCACGAAACTTCATACATCTGGTGGAGGCCATAAATAAACTGTACATATTAAATTTCAGCCATTGAATATATAGGGAAGTGGCCTAACGGATAGATCAGCCCCTAAATTCTTAATTTGGGGCCCACCTGCAATCTGGATATGACTCAATTTTAGTCTTAACTGTTTAAAAGATATGAGAGAAGAGATGGATGGAATGGATCTCTCATATCCATCATCATGGACTCTACCGGAGTTGAGAGTGCGCAATGCACAAGTGCATTCGATGTGCACTAGATAATATCAGGCGGTCAAAGTCGGTTTGACCGACTACATCCCTTAAAAAAATGAAAACTTTCGTTTTCAACAGTGTTAACACTGTCCGATCGGACGTTCGAGTTGTGGGCCCCACCTATTGTCCATATCAACAATCCGAACCGTCCATTGGCTCTTTAAGGCCCATGTTACCAAGGGCTAGGTGACGATATTCAAAGAAACAAAGATAATGGAATCCTGGCCGTTTAAATGTTGGATGAACGATAGAGTATAATATCATGTGGGCCTCGTCAACAGAAGGTGAAAACTACATATTCCTGAGAGAATTTTCCTCCTCCATCCAATGGACGGAATGGATTTCCCTAAATAAAGAAGGAATGGGCCCCGCTAGTGTCACAGCGGATGAGACCCGCACTCCCTGTTCCGTGACCGACCATAGCCTGATTTTGGGGCTTGTGGTGTGGTCTCGATGTTGATCGGATTCAAGATCCAAGTCGTCCATCGTGTAGGCCACTCAAAACCATGCCAGGGGACGTTGATTTCACGGACAACATGCAAGGAAAATGAGTTTTTGAAAGTCCCGAATTCAGCTGTGTAAGGGAGTTGCATTGTTGTTTCTGCGGAAGCTTTTTCAACCGACTCCAGCCTCGCCACTGCCCTTCACAGCTATAAAAGCAAGGGGTCTCGGTTTGAAAAGGGAGGAAAGGAAGATCCAAAGCTTGGGGAGAGCCAGGGAGAGGAGAGAAGAAAGAGGAGATAGAGAGAGAAGAAGGAAGAAGGGAGATGTTCTTAGCGTTTAAATCTTATTTGTCCTTTTTTTATTTAAAATTTTGTATTGGTAATCTTGTAGCTAGGGCTGACATGAAGCCCCTAATTTGAATAACTCTTATCTATGTTGAATTTATTTTAATCTGATTGATTTGTTTCTTTCTCTAGTGTGCTTAACTGTAATTTTCATGCTTCTCCATTCTATGAGCTCAACCAACGTCTAGATATGGATGTTGTTTGAAATCTTAACTAGGTGCTTGTGTCTAACCATGAACAGGTCTCGTAAAGAGGAATAAACAAGAATCTACATCTCTCCATGCCTGACCATGAATGGAAAGAAGTGATCCATATACTTTAAGGGATTATACATTCTGTGTGCCCGACCAAGGACATAGTTTGTAATTTATTTAATTTATATCAATCTAAATAGGGTGAATCAACAAGTAAAACAAGGGTTAGGATAATTAGGGGTGGATTTAAAAGTCCTAGTCTTCTCCTTGATTGGATTTTACTCATTGCTCTTGGTTATCCTTTTAGATTATTTTTCTTAATCACTTGTTAAATTATTAGTTGGATAAGTTAAGAAGTCTTAAATTT
Organism: Magnolia kwangsiensis; assembly: GCA_037074715.1. Lineage (NCBI taxonomy): Eukaryota > Viridiplantae > Streptophyta > Magnoliopsida > Magnoliales > Magnoliaceae > Magnolia > Magnolia kwangsiensis. The sequence continues at coordinate 71,271,734 of CM073587.1, forward strand.
AGAATTGTGACAACCAGTTCTCATAGGAACTATCTCGTAATACGTACCATATCCACATCTGATTCATATACTTGTGAGTTAAAATCATTTAAATCAGATTAGTTTAAATAAAACATCAAGTTTTTGGCGCCGTTGCCAGGGACTGTTTCGGTCCAATTAGATTTACGATTCTTTCTTATCATAATTCATAGCCTTAAGATTTTACTAACTTTAGGTTAAAGTTTTTTTTTTATTTTATTTTAGAAACTAACCTATTTCCTGTTTTGTAGGGTCCTGACTTGAAATTTGGTAATCCCTTTCTAAATTCTCTACTGTTTCTAATTTCTATTTTTAGAATTAGGGCTTTCCTTTTTAGAAATTTTCTATTTTCTAATTTTAGATTTAGATTCTTCTTTCAAGTAGCTTTCTATTTTCTAGTTGTAGAATTTTTTTCCTTTTTAGAAACTAACTTAGCTTTTTAGTTATTAGATTAGAAACTTTCTTTTTTTAAAAACTAACCATTGCTTAGGATTTTTTTTAGCATTATTTTAGGAAATTTTTATTTTTATTTTTACAGGAATTGAAGAAGGAAGCTGTTAAATAAGATTGTCTTCAAAAGGAGAAGCTACCAAATCTTTAGAGATCCATCATCTCCTTTTACGAGTTCTTTCTTCCAATTCTTGTTTACATACCTTTATCTTGTTTTTAGAAATTCATAACTTTTAGTTCTAGTCTTATTTCTCTTAGGTTGCATCTTAGTTTAGTTTAGTTTTCTTTCCTACATTTCAGTTATTCAGTTTATGCTGGGGCGTATATCTCTGAATATAGAACTAGCACCCTTTGATCCTAAAATAGAAAGAACCTTTCATAGAAGATTCAGAAACATCCTATTTGAAATGACGGACGCGAATGGAATTAAAGCGCTTAGAGATTATTCAGCTCCTGTCTAATTTAATGCGCCTTCATGCATAGTGTTGCCAGCCACCACGGCAGCACACTTTGAACTTAAACCAGGGGTCATACAGTTGTTACCATCTTTCTATGGTTTAGACAAAGAGGATTCATATCATCACGTAAAAGAATTTCTAGACATTTGCTCGACATTTAGGTTCCAAAACTTTTCAGATGATTCGATCTATTTGCGTCTTTTTTCCTTTTTCTTTGAAGGATAAGGCAAAAGCATGCTTGAATTTTCTAGGAGTTGGGACGATCACTACATGGGACTAACTGTCTAAGAAGTTCTTAAATAAGTTTTTTCCTGTTCACAAAACGAATGCTCTCCGTAGAGAAATCACTAATTTTACGCAAAAAGAGGGAGAACACTTTCATGAATGTTGGGAAAGATGGAAGGACTTACTCCTTAAATGTTCATATCATGGTTTTGAGAAATAGCAACAAGTTCGATACTGCTATAATGGTTTGACTCTCCAAAACCGTCGCATGGTTGATGCCACCAGTGGAGGGTCATTCATGACCAAAAGTGATGTCGAAGCGTGAAATTTCTTTGAAACCTTGTGTGAAAATTTTCAACAATGAGACTACTCAAATAAAGGTGAAAGAAGTCCCCAACTACCAAAGAAAGGTGGTATATATGAGATAGGAGTCACGCCAGATCTTTATGCCATAATTGATAGCCTGACACAGAAAGTTGATGCTCTGATGTTGAATAATGGACCTCCACAAACAACTCAAATCGGGTCATGTACCATATGTTCTAGTCCTAGCCATCCTACGCAGTCATGTCCATCTAGTGTAGCATTTTCAAAATTTCTCTCTGAACAAGTACATGCTATGAACACCTTTCGGAGACCTGGGAATGATCCTTACTCAAACACCTACAACCCAGGGTGGCTAGACATCCAAATTTTTCTTAGGCAAAAGGATCACAATAAGGAGGACCATCTGAAAATCCTCCTATACAACCTTACCTACAAGTTGGCAGTCAACAACTTCAGCAGTTTCCGTAGTATCAACAAGTACCTCCACAATCTAGGAAACCATCTCTTGAGGATACACTCAATCTTTTTATGCAAAGTTCTCTTCAATTTCAAAAAGACACCCAATAAAATTTTCTAACTAACCAGCAAAGCTTACATGCAAATGCGCAATCTATTGCCAAGCTGGAAGTACAGTTGGGTCAACTTGCTGCCACATTGAGTGAGAGAGAGAAGGGGAAGTTCCTTAGCCAACCTGAGGCAAATCTAAAAGGACAGTTTGAAATTGCTTCTAATTCAAACCAAGAACAATATCATGAGCAAGCCAAATCTATCATTACCCTTAGGTCCGGTAAACAGATCGAGAACAAAGTAGAGATGCGTAGGGAAGAATCAAATTTCAAATTGGAGGACCAAAATGAAGCGGAAAGATATACTAGTGCATCTAAAGTCCAAAAGCACTCTGACCCTCCAGAAATCACTCTTGTGCCATCCTATGTGCTTAAAGCACCTTTTCCTCAACGTCAAGCACCGGTTAAGAAAGGAAACAACTTTAATGAGATATTGGAGATGTTTAAGTAAGTGCAAATTAACATTCCATTGCTTGATGCTATCAAGCAAGTCCCTGCTTACGCTAAGTTTCTTAAAGATTTATGCACTCAGAAGCGTAAGATGCATGTTCATAAGAAGGTTTTTCTTGCGGAGCAACTCAGCTCCATGATTCAAAACAACACCCCTCCTAAATTTTGGGATTCAGGAGCCCCTACCATTTCTTGCTTTATAGGAGATCATAAAATTGAGAAGACATTGCTTGATTTAGGGGCGAGCGTTAATTTGTTACCATATTCTGTATATGAGCAGCTAGGACTTGATGAGCTGAAACCAATTAAAATAACACTACAACTAGTTGATAGATCTGTCAAGGTGCCCCGTGGTGTTATTGAGGATATGTTAATCTAGGTTGATAAGTTTTATTTTCTAGTGGATTTCATCTTTTTAGATACTCAGCCTGTCCAGAATCCTACTAGTCAAATTCTGGTTATTCTGGGACGTCCATTTTTAGCCACATCCAATGCTATCATAAATTGCAGGGATGGAGTCATGAAGTTGTCTTTTGGTAACATGAAGATAAAGCTCAATGTTTTCAATGCTGGACAACAACTAGCAGACTCGGATGATTTATTTGAAGTGGACATGATTGAGAGTTTAGTGCAAGAAGCTTTCATTCAGTCTTCCGAAGATGCACTTGAGACTTTCTTAGCACATTTTGGAATGGATTTTGACATGAAAAGTTCCATCGAAGAGGTTAATGCATTACTCAATTCTACTCCTATAATGGAGACTTCAAAATGGAAAGCTAAAGTGGAACCTCTTCTACCCTCTAAGTCTAAATCGGTTCCGTCTGTTGAGAAACCACCTGATCCTGACCTTAAAAAATTACCTGAAAATATCGAGTATGTATTTTTAGGTCCTTCTAAGACCATGGCTGCGTGTCATCAAAGCTTCTAACCTCAAGAAGGAACAGGAGAGCAAGTTGCTTAAAGTACTTAAAGAATATAAGGCAGCTATTGGGTGGAGATAGAAGATATGGAAGGAGTAAGCCCCACTATGTGTATGCATCATACTGTTCTTGAAGAAAGTACAAAAATGTTGAGTGAAATAAAAAGGAGGCTTAATCCTAACCTGAAAGAGGATGTTCGAGCGGTGGTGCTTAAATTGTTGGATATTTACCCCGTTTCAAATAGCACGGTTCAAGTTGTTCCCGAAAAGTCTGGGATTGGTTAATCGAGATGTTGCTTGTCTGGCTGAAGACGTTAAACTTAGCGCTCCTGGGAGGAAACCTAACTTTTCTTTTTATTAGTTAGTTAGCTCAATGTTTGTGGGTAATATTACTGCAAACCCTCACGAGACTACAACTCGTCCACTAGGGGCAACCTAGGGGTTTAAAGGCTTATTGCATACGCTAAATGCAATCGAGAGCACCTGCGAAAGTGGTATAGGTAGGATTTTATTTTTTTTATTTTGCTCTTGTTGATTTCTCTCTTGTGCTGACTCGCTTTTACATTGATATCTTTGGAAAATCTCTCTTGATCCCTTCATTCAGGTACTATCTTTCCATCACTTTTCATTTATTTTCGTTGTCCAATGTGCATTGCATACCTACATCTTTTACATTGAGGACAATGTATATTTTAGGTTGGGGGTGGGAGATTAGGTTACCTAATCAGTATTTTCTTGGTCTTGAGCAAAAATTGTGCAATTTTTAAAATTTTAAATTTCTTGTTGAAGGATAGTTGTGATTTTAATATTATACGATACAGAATGTTGGGAATTTATGCCTCTAGAATTCTGTCATATGTTAGATTTCACAGTTAAGTTTAAGTTATTAATCCATGATTAGAAGTTGTAAACATTGATTGAGTCATGCTTTCGCATATCACACCTCGCTTACACATTAAGGTTCCGGTTCGATATTGAATGATTAAGTAATCACAAAGCATGAAAGGAACCAGTCAAAATAAAATTTCATGTGCAGTAAAGAAGAATTAAAAGGGTAAGTCGCATAATCTTCACCATAGGTTTTCTCCCTATAGGTATAGATTCGATCCCCCATGGTTGATAGCTAGAAAAAAAAGAGTTAGGTGACAAGTTTTCACTATAGGTTTGCTCCCTATAGGTGAGGATTTGATTCCCCTCCTTGGCATTACTGTTTATAAAAGAATCAAAGGCAGATAGAATGAAAAGTTAATCTGTAAAGCAAGTGTTAGCTTCAGTTGTCATGAAATCTGTTGTTAATGCTATCATGAAATTGACAATTGGATCTCTTAATGATTGTGAGCCGAGATTACCCTATACACTCATGGAAGTCAATGTTTAGAATGTTCTAATTGATGGATTAATATTGTGAACTTGATTATGAAGTTTACCATCAGTTTGATTCAAGGAGAAAATTTTACTCACCATTTAAAATCCTAGAATTTTTGCATCTCAACTATCTGTTCACAAGTCACGTGGGTTTAAAGGAATTGGTCTTTTATTTTTGAGATTATTTTTTGCATGATTTGCTCAGGACTAGCAAAATGCTGGTTGGGGGTTGTGATAAGGGTTAAATATTGCATATTAAACCCCGACTATTACCAGATTTTACCAACATGATAATGCTTAATGCCATAGTTTAATTGTGTTTTGTTGCAGGATGAAATAAAGAGCGTTGATTGAAAAAGCGCATTAAAAGCATGGATTTAATGCTCCGAAGTCACCAGAGTAAGGGATGGACTCCAGAAGACCAATATTGACAGATTTACACGCCAGGGATTTGAGGAAATCAAGTCGTTCACGTTAAAGAGGCCCGAAATTGGTCCAAAATGCAAGATCACAGGGTTCCCGCTATCCGATTGGCACGAAACTTCATACATCTAGTGGAGGCCATAAATAAACCATACATATTAAATTTTAGACATTGAATATCTCGGGAAGTGGCCTAACGGACAGATCAGCCCATAAATTCCTGATTTGGGGCCCACCTGCAATCTGGATATGACTCAATTTTAGTCCCAACTATTTAAAAGATATGAGAGAAGAGATGGACGGAATGGATCTCTCATATCCATCATCATGGACTCTACCGGAGTTGAGAGTGCGCAATGCACAAGTACATTCGATGTGCACTGGATAATATCAGGCGGTCAAAGTCGGTTTGACCGACTACATCCCTTAAAAAAAATGAAAACTTTCGTTTTCAACAGCGCTTACGTTGTCCGATCGGACGTTCGAGTTGTGGGCCCCACCTATTGTCCATATCGACAATCCAGACCGTCCATTGGCTCTCTAAGGCCCATGTTACCAAGGCTTAGGTGACGATATTCGAAGAAACAAAGATAATGGAATCCTGGCCGTTTAAATGTTGGACGGATGACAGAGTATAATATCATGTGGGCCTCGTCAACGGAAGGTGAAAACTACATATTCCTGAGCTAATTTTCCTCCTCCATCCAATGGACGGAGTGGATTTCCCAAAATAAAGAAGGAATGGGCCCCGCCAATGTCACAGCGGATGAGACCCGCACTCCCTGTTCTGCGACCGACCATAGCCTGATTTTGGGGGCTGTGGTGTGGTCTCGGTGTTGATCGGATTCAAGATCTAAGCCGTCCATCGTGTAGGCTACTCAAAACCGTCCCAGGGGATGTTGATTTCACAGACAACATGCAAGGAAAATGTGTTTTTGGAAGCCCCGAATTGAGCTGCGTAAGGGAGTTGCATTGTTGTTGCTGCGAAAGCTTTTTCAGCCGACTCCAGCCTCACCACCGCCTTCACAACTATAAAAGCAAGGGGTCTCGGTTTGAACAAGGAGGAGAGGAAGATCCAGAGCTTAGGGAGAGCCAGGGAGAGGAGAGAGAGAGAGAGGAAGGAAGAAGGGAGATGTTCTTAGCGTTTAAATCTTATTTGTCCTTCTTTTTATGTAAAATTATGGATTAGTAATCTTGTAGCTAGGGCTGAGATGAAGTCCCTAATTTGAATAACTCTTATCTATGTTGAATTTATTTTAATCTGATTGATTTGTTTCTTTCTATAGTGTGCTTAACTGTAATTTTCATGCTTCTCCATTCTATGAGCTCGACCAAAGTCTAGATATGGATGTTGTTTGAAATCTTAACTAGGTGCTTATGTCTGACCATGAGCAGGTTTCCTATAGAGGAAGAAACAGGAATCTACATCTCTCCATGCCTGACCATGGATGGAAAGAAGTGATCCATACGCTTTAAAGGATTATACATTCTGTGTGCCCGACCAAGGATATAGTTTGTAATTTATTTAATTTATATCAATCTGAATAGGGTGAATCAACAAGTAAAACAAGGGTTAGGATAATTAGGGGTGGATTCGAAAGTCCTAGTCTTCTCCTTGATTGGATTTTACTCATTGCTCTTGGTTATCCTTTTAAATTATTTTTCTTAATCACTTGTTAAATTATTAGTTAGATTAGTTAAGAAGAGTCTTAAATTTAGAAATGTGATAACCAGTCCTCGTAGGAACGATCTCTAATACGTACTATATCTACATCTGATTCATATACTTGCGAGTTAAAATCATTTAAATCAGATTGGTTTAAATAAAACATCACCTAGTCCCACCCTGTCCAAGAAAATGAACCCTCTGGCATGGGGAGGAATATTCACCAGGTTTTCATAGAAAAAAGAGGACTGGGAGCTGCTGCCCTGCCTTGCCAGGGCGTTAGTCGGCGCTTTACCTTCCCCGAGGGAGTGGGAGTAAATTACCATGGCACCAGCTGCCAAGTTTCTAATTCTGGTGATCTAAGGGTACCATTTCCATCCTGGAGAAGTAGAGCCAGATAGAAAGCTGATGGCAGTAAGCGAATCTGACTCAAGAATTGTAACATCTCGAAAATCGGGGGGTCGAGCATAAACTCCACTCCCGAGTTCCAGAACATCACTTATGCAGCATTTTTAATGATGGATGAATGTTGGCTATGATAGTGCATAAAACATGAAGTGGATTAAGCCAAAACAACATATCATACTCCAGAGACAATTAAATTTGCAAGCGGAAGAATGTGATAGATATATAAAATATATAAATGATTGTAAGTCTCCAGAGTGTGAACATGTTACTAGGTTAACTAAATACATGTACACTCTAAAATAGAAAGAAAAGAATATACATGGGTGCTCCAAAAAAATATAAAATGACAAGTGTCATGGCGTCTAATCAACCTCCTTATAAACCCCGTCGGTCAGAACCTGTATATAGGAGAAATCCTCCTCAACATCATCAAGTCTGGATTTGCTTCGCAAGCATCGCCATCATCTGAAACTAAAATAGGGACTGGTGGGTGTCCGGAACACCGTCCCGTAACGTGGGAGTGAGTAGCTAACTCAGTGGAATCATAGAGCAAGGATTAGCATGTTATCAAATCAATCACGCGATAATGATAAAGCAAGCAATCAAACATTCCTAAATACTGTGATTAATGCAAGAATGAAATGACATGATGGATGCCCTCACCGACATACTCCCTCATGCAACACCATCTTACGTCCGCGGCATGCTTTCTTCCCTCAGTGCTCCACATCTTCCAGGAATATGCAGTGCGATATGAATATGATTACCGAGTTGTTATTAGTCCTTTTCATACAGCAGGATTGGGAAACTAGGGTACTTTCCTTATATCATTCCCAACAAGGATCCTGTCTAGAGTCGTCACTCCTAGTAATCTCATACGATGATATATTTCTAGGTCGCTGCAAGGGTTGTCAGGGCTGTTGCACGCACTCGTTGCTCCACTCTTCCATCACCTTATCAATACAGGCCTAGTTGTACTCTTGTTGCTACGGAAGGATCGTCGCCTCACGTAGACTCATAGTACGCTCGAGGTCACTACAAAGGGCTGCTAGGGCTGTTGCTCGCACTCGTTGCACCGCTCCCCCATCACCTTATCAGTGTAGGCCGACAGCAAGAATATAGTGTCCCATACCACCATAATCTGTTCACGAGTCTAAGGTGCTCACTGGTCACTACGGGGAGGTTTGTGGCCCCAGCATAGGCCGACAGCTCGACCACGGTGTCCCATACCACCATGCCCGACTCATGAGTCTTAGTGGATCAAGGTACCACGGTTATCAGGGTTATCACTGGTAAGTTCAGTACCCTAGGTTCAAGCAGTTATGACGAATATAAGATGAATATACAATGGTTAGTCGGGTTACTTGATGAGTCCGACGAGCACGAGCGCAAGTTGAATCGACCGACATGAAGTGCACAAGCACTTCGTGTGGCCTAACCACTGCCGACGACTCTAGTACGACTCGGGTTCATCATACACATCCTTCGTGGCGAATAGAATCCAACCACGAACTCTAATCTAGTACCGACTGTTTGGACTAGAGTATAGCCCCAAACACATGTAATGCGAATCAGTAATCATATGCGATAAACAAAATTGAAATGACAACTAATTCAAGCATGTTAGCAACATGTTATAAGGTACGACATACGCAGTTAAGCGTACACAAGCATTTCATACATCAGGAATCAATTCAACAACGTACGTGGAGGACGTCATACTCATCATCAACGTAGTTGAGAATCCTATCTCAACACTAGCCTACAACACTATTCACTAAGTGCTTACTCACGCAAGCATTTATACAAACACTTAGACTACACAACTCCAACGTACTTGACGTATGTTGATTTCGACATATGATATGACAGATCCTTATATAAAGGAGTTGTCTAATACACAACAATCATGTTCTTACATTCAAAACATATAGCAGGCATAAATCATCTTGATTTAGGCATTTCAACAAACACTTAGTCTACACATATTAGTCTACATAGCATATGTCGGCCAATACATGCATTAGGACGAATCTCTTCGCCAAACAAATTATACACGTATAACTAACATTGGTACACCACAAATACTCATAGCAATCATGTCGAAAAAATATGTACGTATACAGTAATTTCTACAAATACCTAAAATATCCTAAATCTCATATTCTTCGTACGTATTCGAAATGAAAAACAGACAGCATGTTCTACATGTCAAACAACATTCTCATCAACAATCTACGATTAAACGACATTGAAAGCCTTGAAAATAGGTAATCTAAGCGTCTAAGATCCGCACCTTACGCCGTAGAAGCATAATGAATCGAATGGGAACTCTATGTCGTCGTCAACGACTGATTGGCAACCTAACACAAGGTAAGTCAGCTACTTCACTACTTGAATCGATAGAATCCCTAAAAAAGGTTAGGGTTAGGGTTTTCTTACCTAGAACGGAGTTAGAATCGCCAGAATAGCGATGCAGGTGGATGGAGTTGGCACGTGGAGCAGCAGGGAAGAATCTCAGGAGAAAGCTCTAACTTCTCCCTCACTTTCTCTCTCTTTTCTCTCCTCTCTCCTAGAGTTTTTTCCAAATTCGTATGGGTTAGAAGGCTAAGGGTTTAAGGCCCTTTTATAAGCCCAAACATAACCAAAATAGACTCCAAGTCAAGGTATACTTGGGTTATAGTCAAATCGGATTTTTTTCGATCCAAAAGAACATTTCTAGAGGTCCCCTGACTGAATGCGGTCGGACTTAAGCTCATGGATGTCGGATCCTGATCACATTAAGTTCTCAGCCTGATAGTATTCCCAGATCGCATGTGACGGACCAGTTTCAGTTCAGCGGTCACTAAGACTCGATCAGAGATTCCAAGTACACTGACCTGAGTGGGAAATGTTTCCTGATCCGAGGGTGTATTTGGGTCAGATTCCGACGGTCTGAATGCTTATACTTAACCCGCAAGCAAAACGTGTCAGATTTATTTAAATCACATTTAATTTATAAAGAATTTCACTCTTTCTCACACTCTTTGCTCCAGGCCCAATGAAATAGCCTCAAAACATCAGTTGGGCTTGATTTTCGAAATGATTGTCAAGTCCAACGAGGCGGTCATAATGGTCTAAGATTATAGATATCGAACTTTCGACGTGCGGTCTAGATCCAATATAAAGTTTCAAAGGATTCCTGAGAACAAACAGGCTTAGAGTTTGATCCTGGATTTCAGGGTAAGGTAGCGTCAATGATTCTATAGGTTTTGGATCTTACAGATCATATTTAAAGTGGTTGGTGCTTATTTCACAGGTAATCTAGTGTAGTACTGGCTAATTCACGTTAAATTTCTAAAGAATTAGGTTCTAAATGATTTATTTGGCTTTGGAATTAGGTTCTGAGAGGTTACCAAGGTGTTATGGTTGACCCATAGCCTAAGGACGTCAACCCTAGGTTGGCAAAAATCTGGGGTGTTACAAGAATAATATTGTTGAACCCATTTTAGAGGCCCAAACGTAGACCATCATGTAAAGCTCTGAGTTTCGCGTGAGTGTTTGAGGCCGAGCCATACCCTTCTGCAAAAGTAAAGACCAAGTGACCTGAATTATCCCTACACAGGCCACCATCACTAGCAGGGCCTGGGTTTCCCAAAGAAGATCCATGGACGTTAATTTTTACCAACCCGGCGTGGGGCCGACGCCAAATGATAACTTTATTTGAAAGATGGGAGTGGTCAGCTGAGGAAGACTCTGAGGGCCCCGGGATGTGCATTCCACGATGAGGGAGGAAGAGGTTGGTTTTGACTTATTCTTAAGCCAGTTGATCCACCAGGATAAACGGTACAACAACAAGTGCGGGTGGGGTGTGGTATTGGTGAAGAAAGCCGCGTTTCGGGCCATCCAAATTTCCCAGAGAAGAAAGCAGGGGGCCAGTTTTACCACCGTAGATTTTTGGGCACCTGGCACAAGAGCCGCCCACCACTGAGTTAGGTGATGTTCCACTGATAATGCACGAGGAGTGTTGATGGCAAAATATGCACCGATGAAACCCCAACCCTTTTTATCTAGACCTCCATCCAAGAAGATATGGGCGATGGTTTCATTATCAGTACCTGATCCATCAGCAACAGATGATGCAAGGCTGTTAGGGTAGCATACGCATCTAAACGCCAAGTGGATACCTTTAGCTTGAACCTGTTCATCTACCGAGATTTGCTTCAATAAGATCTTCCAAACCAAAATAGATATTTTTGGGGGAAGGGATGTGTGCCAGATCCATTTGGCCCACATCATTCTTGGCTGGGCTGATCTACAAAGATCCTAAGCCGATGAAACAGAGAAATCTCCCGTAGTAGTGAACAGCCAAATTGGGTTATCAGGACCCGAAGAAGTGCAGAGGCCCGCTTGAAAAATCAGATCAAAAATGTGTTGGGGAAGTACAGTCAGCACTGTTAACGGTGGAAGAGGGCCTGATTTTCCTAAGAATTGGTTGATCTTGAGATTTCTCAGCGCAAGAGGAATATGGATATCATCAATCTGCTGTAATTGGCCCAGCCCGGACCAATTCGCGGACCAAATATTGCTTTCCCCAGTCCCAATCTGAATTTACGCCGAGGTCTCCAACGTTGGGATTAGACGAATGATTTGTTTCCAAATCGAAGATGCGAAAGAAGGCAGGAGTCACCCATATGAGTTTCATCCCTGACCATATCTGGACTTCATGAAATCCCTCCATAAACCATGGCTGGTGTTGAAATGGATCGACCAAGCCATCTTAAGTCTGCATGCCTGCATGGTGTCAACCAGCCTTCTGACACCCAGCCCGCCCTCCGCTTTAGGGAGGCAGACCATCTTCCAGCTACGCCAATGTAATTTACATTTTTCATCGAACCAGCCCTACAAAAAGTTTGCGATCCTCTGCTCCAGATCACGCATCACTTTCTTTGGAACGTGGGCAACTGCGAGGGAGTGAATGGGGATGCTGGTGAGGACGTTTTGGATTAGCACTGATGTCCCCACTTGAGTCAGAAAACAAGCCTACCACCCACAAATTCTGGTTTCAATTTTTTGGACGAGCGGTTGGAAGCTTACAGCCTTAATCCTACCAATGACAAGGGGGACCCCAAGGTAGGAAAAGAGAGTAGAAGCTTTGTGGATACCGCATGCACTCTCAATGGATTGGATTCTCGCTGGCGTGATAGAGTTAACGCAGACAAAGGAGCTTTTGTGGAAGTTTATGGATTGTCCGGAGACGGCTTGGAAATTGTCGAGAAAATTCTTCATAGCCGTGATGGAGGATAGACATCCGTTGAGAAATAAGAGCGTGTTGTCTGCGTATAGAAGGTGGGAGATAGGTAGGGAGCCTCTCCGTAATTTGAAGGGAAGAACAGAACCTTGAGCAAATTGGCTTTTGATGCTGCGACTGAGGACCTCTGAAGAAAGAATGAACAACGTCGGGGAGAGGGGATCTCCCTGCCTGAGACCCCTGGATGATTTAAAAAAACCCAAAACCTCCCCATTTATCAATACTGAAAACCAGACAGTTCTATAGCAGTTTTCCACTAAGGAAATCCACCTACTGCTGAACCCAAATCGAATGAGAACAAGACCACTAGATTTAACCATTGAATTTACCTTGGGCTTAAGAATGGCTTGGGATAGAATATTAAACAACAAGACCACTAGACAGATGGTCATGAATGGTTGGACTTCCACGCCATCAAATCTAGCTTCATTCCTGCTCTTCTAGATTTCCTAAAGAATGATGTTTGGGGCCAGCCTACATAGGGTTGCAATGCCGCCCCTATGATATGAAGTGAGCCACCAAGACTGTAAACTTTCTTCCGCTGTTGGATTTTCCATAACTACGATGCAGAATATGGTCCTAAAGTGCTACCAAACTGCCCTTTCCAGGTTACTGAATAGGAAAAGATGGGGGAGAGATTCCTCTGCTGGATGCTGATCCCCAACCGCCTCACAACAAACACACTTCATCACTAATCTGATCCCTCTGGACTAAAGCCTGTTATCCGATGGGATCGCTCCTTGTAGAAGCCTCCAAATGAAGCAGGAGATCTTGGGAGGCATTTTGGAATACCAAACCCAGCCCACCTAGTTTCTCCTCTGCCCACCAGCTCTACAAGCATGCCACACCAATTTCACTGGGAACTCTCCGGACGGCTCAAGAAACCAAAAGTATGAGTCGGGGCCCTCTGAGGTACAAAAACCCCCTTTGGAAGATGAAATCAACATCCTCTTAGATGAGAAAGGAGAAGACCATTGATGGGGGGAAGGACCGAATGGGCCTAGAAAATCTCTGACTTTCAAGCTCTATAGCCTATCTGGGATGGGCCTGGTAACGCGCTGAGCTAGCGGCAGTACCCAATCCAAGCCACCCAAGCTAGTAAGTATCGATAACAGTTAGAGTGTGATCCTTGCATCATAATCATTCATTTACAAATAGCCAATTGAAGAGTCATCATTATTCATTTACAAACAACCAATTGAAGAATCATCACTGTCCCGTTGGGCTAACTTTTGTGCTTCATGGCCCATTGATGAAGTGGCCCACTAAATGAACCTTTTAGATCACAAAACATTGGGCCTCAGTTCTATCCAACCGAAGGAGAGGGACGTGAATTGCTTGCCAAGCCCTTCCAAGATCACCCCATGACACAAAGCTAGATGGGACCCACCATGATGCTTGTGAGAAATCCACCCCATTCATCCATTTTTTTGGATCATGTCATGACATGAGCTCAAAAATGATGTGGATCTAAAACTAAGGTGCGCTGCACGACAGGAAATAGTAAGGATTGAATTTCCACCATTGAAACACTAGTAGGGCCACAAAAGTTTTGAATAAGGCTAATGCTTTTGTGTTTTCAATCCATCCCTATAGGAGTGACCTTATGAATGATATAGATGGCATATAAACATCATCATGGATCCAAGAGAGGTTTCAATAGTAGACATTTCCCTACCCACTTCTTCCCATCCGTCGCCCGCTTGAGTTTTGGATCTGCCTCATATTTACCTTTGTCCTTATTGGGAACCTTCTGGATGACAAAACATTACCCCCGGTTCCACGGATTAGGTGCAGCCTTAGCCTGACCTAAGACAGTATGGCCTTTAAGGTGGGGCTCACCTTGATGCGTGTATTCTATATTAGACGCCATTCATCTATTTTGCCAAATCATTTTATGGGATGAGCCCAAGAATGAAGCAAGCTCCAATCTCCGGACCCTACTACAAGAAAGAGTTGTGATTGACTATTAAAAACTAATGATGAACCACAAAAGTTTTGGATCAAGGTGATATTTGTTTATTTTTTCTTTTCCGTCTTTATTCAGATTTATGTAATCTTATCAATAGGTTGGACGACACATAAATGTACCGAAACTGGCCCACCTCGAGCGTATGGAGGAAATCTTCTAGAAACAAAAAGCGAGGAATTCTTAGTTGGATGAAGGGGATAGAAATACAAAGCACTTCCATTCCTCAGCTCGTGACGTGTTAGGAGGAGTATGATTACCTCGATCAAAGATGATAGTGGAAATTCCTTCACTGGCCAGGCCCAAATCAAGGTTGTGGTGGTCCAGCACTTTGAAAGACTGTTTCAAGCAGAACCGACTGTGGAACCTAGCTCTTTTCTTGTTGAAATCCCTCGGATTCTCACTTCGGAAGACAACAAGGAATTACTCGCCACTCCTTCCTTCTAGGAAACTCAGTCCACCGCTTTTGGCATTTCGAAAGATGGGGCCTCGGGCCCCGATGGATTTTCTTCCTCTTTTTTTTCATTGCATGTTGGCCGATGGTGGGAGAAGACATCCATAAAGCCGCATGCTCCATATTCGTGGGTGAAGCGATCCCTAGAGCCTTTACTGCATCTATGATCTAGCTCATTCCAAAGTTGTCGGAAGCCATATAATTTGTTGATTATCGCCCAATTAGTTTGTGCAATGTGATCTATAAAATCTTCGCCAAGATCCTGGCTTCTCGGTTAAGGAAGCTCCTCCCTAATCTGATCTCATTAGAGCAAGGGGCATTCGTTAATGGAAGAGCTATCACATAAAATATTACGATGGCCCTGGAGGCTATGCGCAATCTTGACAGGAAAATGAGGGGCGGGAATATCATTTTGAAACTTGATTTGGAAAAGGCTTATGACAGGATCAATTGGAACTTTATTAAAATGGTCTTGTTTAAATTTGGGTTCAGTGACAGATGGGTTGCACTTATGGAAGCTTGTTGGGGAAACAGTTGGTTCTCAGTTCTTATCAACAGGGAGGCGGCAGGTTTCTTCAAATCCTTTAGAGGTTTAAGCTAAGGGGACCCACTCTCCCCTGAGCTGTTCATCATTACCGCGGAAGCCTTCTCCAGATCCTTCAAATAGCTGATTGTTAGAGGTTGGTGCAAGCCGTTCAGCCTTCCAAGAGGTTGTCCCACAATCTCTCACCTTTTGTACTCGGACGATACATTGCTATTCGTGAATGGCAGTGGGGATTCGCTCACAGCTGTAAAGGAATTCCTAAGTTCCTTCCAAAACGTCTTTGGCCATAGGATTAACAACATCAAAAGCTTTTTCATTCCTTCTAAGAACTTATTTGCTCCTAGGATCAGAAGTACAGAGCGCATCTTAGGTTTCTCCAAAGCCCGACCGGGGGTCCTGTACCTCAGCATTCCTCTCTACAAAGGAAGAATTACGTCAACAATGTTTCAGTCGCTTATTGACAAAATTACTAGCAGGATTAGTGGGTGGAATGTTAGGTTTTTGTCCCAAGATGGGAGACTAACCCTTATCAAGCACGTGTTAGGAAGTATCCCTCTTCATACCATGACAGCTATGAAGATGCCAACTCAGGTTATAACTAATATGGAGCGTAAGTTTGCTCAATTCTTTTGGGGCTGGGCTGAAGGGAAAAGGAAATGTCATTGGATTACATGGTGCAAGATTGCTAGGCCAGTTAAGGAAAGTGGACTTTGGGTTAGAAAGCTGCAAGATGTGTTGGCTGCTCTTCGTATGAAGATGGCTTTGAATGTGAAGCATGGGGATAAGGAGGGCCCTTAGGTAGCCCACATGCATACCATGTATCGGGGTGATTTGCAGGATGCGCCTCCGCTCAGACCACCAAACCTTGCATCTCCTTACCGGAACGAGATCCGAAATGTCCTCCCGACAATCGCCAACAACGTCCAGTGGCAAGTGGGATCGGGTATAATGAATTTATGGACTGAAAATTGGACGGGGCTTAGTCCCCTCCAGCAATTAACTGTCAGCCACATTCCAAGTCCACTTCTGTCCCTCCAGGTCAAAGATTTCATTGGCCCTTCTGGCCCCATGCCCCCATCCTCTGTTCCTTTATACCTGCCCCAGGACTCCCTCAATTTCATATTCCAAGGAGGTTTTGCTACATCTGAGGAAAGGCCTGAGGTGTTCTGGCCACATGATCCCTCTAGATTGTTCTCAACGAAATCAGCTTGGGAGCTCCTTAGAGACTCGTCTCTGGGTAGATGGTGGTTCAATTGGATCTGGTACAGTAAATTGCCTCCAAAAATGTCCCTGTTTGCTTGGAGGGTGTTGCAGGGGGCGATTCCAGTTGATGATAGAGTGCAGCAAAAAGGTATCTTTCTGGCGTCTATTTGCTCTTGTTGTGTCGATGCAAACATTTCTATGCCGAACCAGGAATCCATCCAGCATCTTTTCCTCCTTGGCCAAATTGCCACTCAGGCCTGGTCCCACTTCGGCGCTCTTTGTGGGGTTTCCCTCATCCATCATCATTCGGTGGAAGATAGGCTAGCCCAATGGAAATATGCAGAGGCTCAGGGTGCGGTAGTAGCCCCCATCAGGAGGGTCATCCCGATTCTCATCCTCTGGGAGTTATGGCGTACAAGAAACGGTGCGAGGAAGGAGAATCACCCTATGTTTGCTATCCAGTCCATTGCTAGGATTAAATGGTGGGCTATGTGCATTTTGGAGGATCACCTGGACTGCCTTTAGCATTTGGGCAGGGCTGGTTTTGCTGCTCAGTCTCACCGCACGCAGACGGTTTACTGGGATAAGCCACCAACTGGCTGGGTGAAACTAAATGTTGATAGTTTAGCGCGTGGTAATCCAGGGTTGTTGGGAGGTGGTGGGATTTGCAGAAGGGATGATGGGAGCTTTATTTTTGCTGTCTCGTGTGCCTATGGGGTTATTTCGAACAACAAAGCGTAGCTTCAGGCTATTTATGACGGTATGGTCCTCTGTCTGGAAAAAGGTTTTTCAAAAATTGTGGTGGAAACAGATTCCACGGTTGCAGCGGGCCTACTGTCTGGAAATTCGATCACCCCGTGGAAATGGAGGCCTTGGGTTTCTAGGATCAAGAGCTTCAAACGGAGTGTGGAGTTTCTTTTCTCAGTAATTCCCAGGGAAGGGAATGGCTTGGCTGATGGCATGGCCAGGGAGGCTAGCAAAGCCCAAACATCAAGTGTGATCCCTCACCTTAGGGATCTCCCTCCCTGCATTTGTGGCCTTCTCTTCTTAGATTAGGTCAGGTTAGGTGTGATTAGAGATACCCGAGCGAGATTGTAAAGTTTATTTTCCTTCTGTGTAGCTCATGATAGGTGGTCCCAGTCCTTTTTGTGTAGGCCCACCCGAAAGGTTGTAAAGCTTTTTGTTCAATGACTTTCTGTGGCTAGAGCCCACTTTTGAAAAAAACAAAAGGAAAAATGTACCGAAACTGAATGGTGGCCCCTGAGAAGTTTTAAACGGTGGGGCGTTCCATTACCACTTTTTCCTATAGTATGGTCGGGATTTGGCTCTGCTTCATTTTTGACCTTACGTTCTAAAATAATCTCTCAAATGGATGGACAGTGTGGATATGGAATACATACGTCAACGTGTGCCCCATAGTAAGGTCCGCACCGTCTTGGGTGAGCCTCACCTAATCGGCTTCCCAGTTCCACCGATTAAAAGGGGGAGGGAGGGACGGACGGAGCCGTGGGGACTAAGATTTAGATATTCGAAAGTCTGGGTCATTGGCTTCAGTTTTCCGCATGGTACAGCCGCGTGGAACTTTCCTTGTAAACCGCCTCATGTTCTCCTCCTTGGCTCCTCTTCCCTGATTATATCGTATCACCCATACCTGAGAGAGAGAGAGACTACAACCACAACTACAACAGAGAGAGAGAGAGAGACTACAACCACAACTACAACAGAGAGAGAGAGAGAGAGAGAGAGAGAGAGAGAGAGAGAGAGAGAGTACATGCAACCCCAGCAACAACAGAGAGAGAGTAACAACCACAACCAAAAAAAAAGAAAAAGGGCGAGGGAGAGGGAGGGAGAGAACTACAACAATAACCATCACCACCACCACCACCCCAACAACAACAACAACAACAAAAGGAGGTATGAGCAATCTCCCACCAGGTTATAGATTTTACCCAACAGAAGAAGAGCTGGTGGGATTCTACCTGCGTAACAAACTAGAGAACAGGAGAGACGACTTAGACCTTGTTATTGCCGTTGTCGACATCTTCTCTCTCGACCCTTGGCAGCTCCCAAGTTAGTTTCTCCTCCTGCTGACTTCTTCTTCTTCTTCTTCTTCTTCTTACACGCATATATATATATATATATATATATATATATATATATATATATATATATATATATATATATATATATATATATATATTCCATTTGGATTTTTGAGATATGGTAAATGGCACACATGGACCACACAATGAAAATCCATGTGGGCCAAAATCAGGACGATCGATCTGCCCACTTTTGCATTTGTACATTGAATCAGTTCATGGGCCATCCATTGATTTCATTGGTGTGCCCTTATTTTCTTCCATTGGTGGCCTTTATGGTGTGGCCCATCTTTCCTAAGTCCTACAAGAGGGTGTGACATGGTAGGGCGGACAGAGCTTTGTGCAAAAGTTTGCATATTTTGCATGCATGGAATCTTTTTGGAGGTTAAGATCAAGATGGTATTAGGCATTTCAATTTCATGGTCTGTCTGGTCCCTCCTTATCCTGCGCACTTTACTCCCATTCCCTTCCAATGGCTGCTCGGATCGTTGTTTTGTTGCCTGTCCTTCTCGCTCTGGCTTTCTGTTTGGTCATTGAAGCAACGTCCGATTGTGGAAATGGGTCCCGTTGCTTTTATTCGGAGGCTGCTCCACCAGAAATTCTAAGCAGAAAACTGTTGATTAGTTCAAAGGATGTACTCTTCAAGGGTTTTAGGCCAATAAGTCCACGTGGAGGGAACACAATCAGCTGGGAAATGAGAGTTGTTCCATCGGGTCCGGACCCGTTGCACCATAACCGCAGCCCTAAGAACCCTCAAACTCCATGAAAGTTTCTGTTTTTGTTTTTCTTTATATCTTTTTTGGGTTCTTTTTCTTCTCAGATCCTAACCGTTGATGCTCTCGGGCGAATCTACCTCGTGGGTGTACGTGTATTCACGTACACCTAATGTTGTTGGACCCGCAGAAGGAATGTTTCGGGTTTTGGGAATATGGATGTACGTAAATATAGTATATATATTTTCTGGTCTTGGTTTTTGAGCAAAAAAAAAAAACAATTTCATGGTCTTGTCTTCCTTATCCAAGGCCAGAAAAAGTTCTTTTCCCTTTCTACAAGGATTCGGTTAGGAGATCGAACCTATACATGAGAAAATTGGTTTGAAGAAATAATTCACTTTTTGGTTTTCAATCCCATCAGTCACCAGCGCTATGAAGACCTTTGAAAGATGCCCATTCATTCCTAAGGTGTTAAATGTGAACAGACATTTCATGGGTTCTCTCTTCCTGATTTCAGGCTAGACTACTATATATGTGGCCAAGAGCTTTGAACTGTTTTCTCTGCGGGAAAATTCATTTCACTGACTATCAGAATATTTAGGAAGAACGCAATTTTTTCTTTTTTCTTTTTGTTTTACTTCTAAGCATGCTTACTTGAACCAAAGATCGTAAAATTTCATAATATTAGAATTCCATTAAATTTTGATATTATGAAATTTCTTGATATTCGGTGTAACCAAATGCATCCTTAAGAATTAAATCTAAAAATTGTATCTAATCATGAGAAGAATGCCTGACATAAATAACTCAATTTTTTAATGATTAAAAAAAAAAAATTGAGAGCACACCACCTGTATTTTTGTTGATGGTTAAAAAAAAAAATTTACAATTTTTGGGTGGGCACCACAAAAAGTGTCCTTATCATATACCCCAACAGAGCAAGTTCTTTATATATATATATATATATATATATATATATATATATATATATATATATATATATATATATATATATATATATATATATATAACCCGGTGGCAGAAAGCCCTCACAAAATAACTACAGCAACACAAAACAAAAGGGCCAGGCCATTGCATTATCAGCAGCAAGGTCCCTCTCAGTAGTAGAGATTCTCAACAAGAAAACTCCGGAGATTTGAGCAAATTAGTATTGGTGGCCGGCTAGGGTTGAATCCCTAAGGCATCGTTTGGAAATTAAAATTTTCCACACAGGCAATGGAAGCAAATTTTTGCAGCGGATGGCCAGGCCAAATGGGGGAGTGAGTCCCATACCCAGCGGATGTTTACATAAGATAGAGATTTGCAGCCCATCATTAGGTGGCATTTGTTCTTGATAAGGTGGGGTTGGGTAGCCTTCGCTTGTGGTGAGAATTGTATTTGGGGTTCATGATAGGCGAGGCTGTTCGCTCTTTTTTATTTTTTTGGGACAGCCTCACCGGAATTGAGGTGTACAGTTAGTGCTACCAAAAAAAAAAGTATGGAGGAGGAAGAAAAAAAAAAGGTCCCTCTTTAGAAACCAGACTCGTGAGCAGACTTGCAACTATCCTCTTCCCAGCCTCCACAACCTGTTATCTTCTAATATGCAAATAACACCATCCCCCAATCATGACAACGACACAAAATAGCATAGCTTCCCGCTTCACAGCAGAGCACGAAGCGGGACTATGAGTTCCCCCGCTGCCAAGACAAGAAAGATTAGCCTACATCACAGCTAGCCTCAACAAATCACCCCGAAGCCCTTTATCCACAGCCATTTGGATGGGACCATGGTCCATGATATCCTTTTGCTGCCACTTTTATATTCACTCCCTTTTGGTAAAACTTCACCATCTGAGTCTACGATGCCCCCTTTGGTTGGGTTCTTGGCCCGCTGGCCAGGTTCCAATCTAAATTCTTTCACCTTCATCCAAAGACCAACAATCAATCCCAGAAACTTAATTAGCTGATCAGCCATCCAACCAACAATCTTCAATGCATCCTTTTGGAGAATCTGGAAATGGAGCGTTGAACAGCTGCGGCAGCAAGTCAAACCGTCCCAGGAGCAATCTTCATTGGCTGCCTGCACCTGAAGAGACTGGTAGGAGGGGGCCTCAGAATTGGCTGCACCAAAGATCCAGAGCAATGCCTGGGCAGACAGGGGTCATTGGATCCCCTAAGTCAACATGATCGCGTCTGAATGATACTCCTCCAATCATGAATTGTAAAATAGTGGTGACTGATCATTTGTTGCACTCATGTATCGATCTAGACTGTCCAAATCATGGAACCAAATGGCCATGGTGCATGGCCAAATTTATTTTTTTTCTGATATACAAGGACATTATCGAATAAATGAGTGTCAAAAGGGAAATGATCACGCTCCAAATTCAAAGGGAGAAAGCGGATGGTTGAGGGTATCCAATAATTTCTCAGCTATGATTTATCCACAACAGTCCCACAAATTGGGAGGTCTTGATTGACGTGCTTGCATGCCACGAATTTGTTAGATATGTCACCACCATTGATTATGGTGTGGTGAAAACACACTAGTGTTAATATACGAGAAGGGTTCTCGCTGTCTCTCCATGGATCTAGTGTGCTGAAGTTGTCCCAGCTCACAGACCACACCCACAATGCAATCATTGCCGTAGAAGAAACAATCCCGTGAAATTAACCTCCACTTTCTCATTTTCATCGCAGGCATTTCAGGTGAGCTGTGCGTCGGAGACAATGAACAACGGTTTTTCTTCAGCCCAATGCAAGAGAAAGAAGCCCACGGAGGGAGGCCGAACCGAATCACACCGTCTGGCTACTGGAAAGCAACAGGCTCTCCCGGATCCGTCTTCTCATCCAACAACCGAGTCATTGGCCTGAAGAAAACCATGGTTTTCTACGAAGGAAGAGCCCCCACAGGGAAGAAAACCAAATGGAAGTTGAATGAGTATAGAGCCCTTGAAGAAGCATCATCTTCAAATGCAGTTCCAAGGGTATGGTGCAACAACTGATAGTTTCCTAGAACGATGATCTTTTCATCTTAAACCGTATGATAAAACTGTTTGGGTAGTGAGAACACGTTTCATTTGATCTGGGGTGGGCCATACCCAAGAGCTGCACTAATCGTATATCCTAACCTTCCGTTTGGTGGTCGCATTCAAATGATTAGCTGATGTCCAGTGATCAGAGTGTTAGGATCACGGTCGGTAAGTTTTCTGGGATGTGGTTGACGAGGGAAGGATATGATGAGGTCGATCTCCCTTTTCTTTGATCCATAATTACTTTGAATCCACAGGGCTCTCTTGAATCCCCAAGAGCTTTCTTGAATCCATGAGAAAAAAGAAGAAATTTTCTAAGGAATTGATTTATTGAATGAATGATTCTCATAAAAACATGTTTAATCCCTTTAAATAATCCTAAAAAAATCCTTAAAATGTAATTAAAGAGTTCTAGAAGGTTTTGGAATAACCTGCCTTTTTGAACATCCGTTCATCCAGTTTGGAAGCATTTTTTTTCCCCTGGTCAATGGTGGGAGCACACCGTCCTGGACGGAAGCATCCGTTTTTTTTTTTTTCTTTTTTTTTTTTTAATGTCTTCTGATCAATGGTGGGAGCACACCATCCTGGTTGGAAGCATCTTACAATGGACTAAATGGCATACAAAGAGCACTGTGGAACTACATACAATCTGAAAAGTTTTTAATGGGGGTGTCCAATTCTCAACTGTTCACGGTGGTGTGGTCCACACGATGGACGTGTTGGATGTTTTTAAAATATTTTGTCTTCTGATCAATGGTGGGAGCACACCATCCTGGTTGGAAGCATCTTACAATGGACTAAATGGCATACAAAAAGCGCTGTGGAACCACTTACAATCTGAAAGGTTTTTAATGGGGGAATCCAATTCTCAACTGTTCACGGTGGACATGTTGGATGTTTTTAAAATATCATGATCGGTTCACACGTTGATTTATATGTTAAGCTTATGGAGGAAATATTGGTATTGGATCCAGCCTCTCCCCAAAAATAATAATAATACATAAATAAATAAATAAATTCTGAAAGTAGGAAAAAATGGTCTTTAGTATACAACTGGTTGTAGAGGATAAATCTTCTTCAACAATTGTGTTGATTTACTCTTAATGACAGCTGTTTGTTCTTTTTTTTTCTTTTTTCTTTTTTCTTTATCAGCTACGACATGAATATAGCTTATACCGAGTATACACCAAATCGGGAAGCCCACGATCATTTGATCGACGACCAACAGTCAATACAACAAGTGGGACAACATCCGATATTGATTTATGCATTGGAGAGGGTGCTAGCAGCAGCAATTTAGGTGTAATTTCTCATGAAAATCCTTTGAAGGTGGAGAGCCCCGATAATTCGTCATCAGGTAACCATGCTTCTCACTCTCCCGCTGAAGATTGTGTCAATGACGACTGGAAGATGATTGGCAATCTTGACATTCTTTGGGATTCGATGGATTGGAACTAAGGAAATCTACTTCGATTTCTTATTCTTATGGCCATACATCGTTCGCATGGGGCATGTGTGTGTCAATCCCGGGTGTCCAATGTGTAGGGCCTAGTGTGGATGGAACATAGCCTGAAAACGAAGGTAATTGGAGAATCATAACCACCAATTGGTAGATATCAAATGGACGGTTATGAATAAAATATTCAATGTCCAAATTCAACAAGTGAAACCAGATGGTTGAGATTGTTCCGTTCTTTGGACTTTTATGCTATTCTCCCTCCTCAGTGGGGCTTAAAGATTGATTCGTTATTGTTATGCATTTTGTAATTGAATTGCAGAAAAAATAAAAAGTAAAAGAAAAGATATTTATAAAGGGTATAATTCCCTTAGTTTTGCCATTTTTTTTTTCTCATTTGAATTTGTAATTTCAGCCATCAAATTTGAAAATTCCGTCTCTTTTGTCTCTTCAAGAAAAGGATTTTGACCTCGGTTGCATGTTAGATGATCGCAAGAACTATTTGTATTCTGGATTTTATGCCACAGAGGCATCCTTAGAAACATTTGTTGAAAGGATGATTCTGTATGAAGATGAATTTGACAAATGGGAAGTAAAGTTTGAATCTGTACTCATCAAATCAAGCCTCAAAGTTTAAAACCATCAATATTAATATGATTTTGGATCATTGTGCGGCTGATCCTATATGAATTTTATCGGATGACTTAAATCTGTATTACTTGTACTCTCAGGCCATTGTGTAGCCGTCCGCTTTTGTGAACTTTGCCAGATGATTTCAGATCATTGTACGGACATTCATTGTGAATTTACTGGATGGCTTTGGGTCATTGTGTGAATGTTTGTTTTTAGGAACTTTGCTGAACTGATATTTGGGCCATTGTGCGGTCATTCACTTGCATCATGGGTTTAACTTACACCGCCAATTGAATGTGCATTCCTAAGTTGATGTGCATTCACTTGCATCGTGGGTTTAACTTATACTGTCAATTGAATGTGCATTCGTAAGTTGATGTGTATTCATGCATTAATTAAGATTCACATTATTATTATTGAGGTGAATATGTTATTGTTGTTTTGTGTTTATAACTATATTAGACTATGGTGATGGGTACGTAATCTTAAGGGGGAGTTTTCATTGAGTTGGACACTCACCCTTTCGGTGTGCTAAAACACCAACTAGATGGTGGAAGCTAGAAGTTACAAGTACGTCTAAGGAGCAATTCGAGGACCTATGGATGAGGTGTCATTCATGAGTGCAACGGAACATTTGGAGCTCAACGAATAGATAAAAAACTCTTATGCTTTAGTAGGACTTGGATACTTTAACTCGGACAAGTAGAATTATAATAAGTCCCTAGTTAAGTAGATTTTATTATTATTATTATTATTTTTTCTCTAAAGAAAGTGGCCTCCTACCACAGGAATATCATTGAACTGAAACAAATACAAGCATTCGGGAGGGTCCAAACAAAAAGCATTGGCCTCTCCTATCATGTCACCCCATCTTTTGTTTTTTTTTTTAACCTTTTAGGCGGGAGCCAGCAAAATAAGTCAAGGTGTGACTTATTGTTGATTATGCATTGTTTGAAACTTTATGTTATAAAGTCTAATTTATTTTACTTTTATGCAATGTATACTATGTTAATGTAAAAAATAGGAAAATAAATCAAGGTGTGACTATGAAGCATTCATTTATTGTTTAGGTAACACCTTCGAATTCGGGATTTGAGTCCCATATTCAGGTGCCGAATTTTGAGGCATTACAGGAAAGCATGGAAAAAGTCCTGTAAAGCATAGAAGCCAGTTGACCACAACTAACTAATATTGGAAGGTTGCAAGCCTGCTATATATCTTAATTGGCTGGTGGAAATTTTTCTAAAGAGAATACCATTTCTTGTTAATCGACTTACTTATAATCTAATGATATAACCGTACCTAAAGCACGATCGGATCTAGTTAATGGGGGTATATGGCGCTGTACAACATCTCTCCAATATTCTCTGATGCTCGGGTTTTCACCTGAGGTGATTTTTTCCTCATCCACGGTGTCTTCTTGCACTATGGAGAGGCTAGCTTGGAGCTTTCTTTCTTTTTCTTTTTCATCTAGCTGTTTAGGCGATATGATAGGTGAGGCCTGTTGTTTTTGTCGAGCCTACCTGAAAGTTTGGTTGTACATCCTCTGCTCATATTATCAAATGATATTGGGGTGGGACCCCTCCATTTAAAAAAAAAAAAAAAAAAAGTTTTAGTTCAATCATAACTTTTGATCCTCCGAGTCAGTGCGTAATCTTAAGGGGGAGTCAGTGCCTGTTGGACACGGTTGTGGATTGTGCAAATCCAAAATCGTGTAAGGATCTCTTGTGCTAGCTGTTGATGATGTGCAAATGCCGTGTATGCTAGCTTTGGTGTTGAGATTTATTTTCTAAGTTTAGTTTACTAGCTGGGTTAAGATATAGTAGATATTATTCTGGATTTCTTCTATGTTTAGTTGCCCCTAGGATGTATCTAGACAGGGATAAAATAGTCATTTTTCCTGATTAGAAAAGATTATAAAAGGCACCACTATAATTGTTCCAATTCATTCAAATAAAACACAGCAATTCAGCAGGTCTCTCTTCCTCTTTAAAGTTTCAGTTTTTTTTTTTTTTTCATGGTGGCTGCAACCACATGTCAGCAAGAGTTGGGGCTTTAAACCCAACAAACTAGTATTAGAGCTTTAGATTCATTATTCCGGAAGAAGTTTTCAATAGTGGTTTATATATATATATATATATATATATATATATATATATATATATATATATATATATATATATATATATATATATATAGCCAAGTGCATATCTTTTCAAAAAAAAAAATTTGTTTAAAAAAAAAAAATCAGATTGTAAAGCCAACAACTTGTTTTCAACAAAATAAATAAATAAATAAATAATAATAATAATAATAATAATAATAATAATCAAATTTTAAGCTAAAAAAATTAGATTTCAGAAGATTTTTTTTCAAAAATAAAAAATAAAAAATCTGTTCTTCTAGCCCATTCCTCTCTCCCATTTAAAAAAAAAAAAAAAAAAAAAGATTGTTAGCACAATCCAGCCACAAGTTCCTAAGTTGTTAAAGGACAAATATGAAAAGTGGTGCATCCAAATGAAGGCGTTATTCGGGTCGTAAGAACTATAAGAGATCGTCACCGATGGGTATGAAGAACCCACTATGAAAGAAGAAGCTGCCTTCACCAATGAAGAAAAGATCGCTCTAAAAAAATCAAAGGAAGAGAGACAACAAGGCTTTGTTCCTCCTCTATCAAGGGTTAGATGAATCAACCTTTGAAAAGATTGCCAAAGTAACATCAAACAAGCAAGCTTATGATACCCTTGGCACCATCTTCAAGGGTATTGATAGAGTGAAGCGAGTTCGCCTTCAAACACTAAGAGCCGAGTTCAAAGCGGCGCACATGAAGGAAGGTGCAAGCATCTTTGACTACTTCTCACATCTAATTGTTATTATTAACCATTTAAAAAGAAATTGTGAAAAAGTTGAAGACATACGTTTCATAGAAAAGGCACTACGATCTCTCACAACCAAGTTTGAACATGTGGTTGTAGCGATCAAAGAATCAAATAACTTAGAAAAATTATCTATTGAAGAGTTGATGGGATCATTGCATGTGCATGAGCAACGAATGCAAAAGATTGCTGGTTCAATGCTTGAACATGCCTTAGAGTCTAAGTTGACTCTAAATGAACAAAAGAATGACCATACACAATGAGGGAGCTATGACACTAGCAATCGTGCAAGAGGCAGAGGGCGCAGATATAATCTAAGACATCAACAAAACCAGCAGAAAAATATCAATTTTCGTGGAAGAAGAAATGGTAGAGGCAGATTGATGTGTAGATGTGGAAGTAGAAAGAACACCAAGTTCTATAATTACAACAAGCTTGTCCACTATACATCTAATTGTTGGAGCAAGCCGGTGAATCAAGACGAGTGATCTAACTATGCCGAAGCATCACACCATGAACAAGAAGACTCCACACTCTTCCTCACATAAGAAAATACATGTGAATGACCAAATGTGTAATATCTTAACACTAGTGCAAGCAACCACATGAGTGGTAACAAAGAACTATTCGTGGAATTCACAGAAGAAGTTCCTGGTAATGTGAGTTTTGGCGACTCATCAAAGGTACCAGTGATAGGAAAAGGAAAAGTTAAACTCTATCAGAAGAATGGTGAACTAAATTACATCTCTACTGTGTATTACGTACCAAACATGAAAAATAACATCCTCAGTATCGGCCAACTCCTTGAGAAAGGGTATGTCGTACACATGGAGAACTCTTCTCTTTCTATAAGAGATATGCATGGACGTTTGATTGCGAAAGTCCAGATGGTGAAGAATCGTATGTTTTATCTCCATATAAATACAATACTCAAGAAATATTTTTATGCAAAAGCAAAGAATGATTCTTGGATGTGGTATCTTCACTTTGGCCATCTAAATTTCAGTGGCCTAAAACTTCTGTCCTCATCAAGCATGGTGCATGGCTTGCCTGTTATTGAAGCTTCAGAACATGTGTGTGAGGCGTGCACACTTGAAAAACAGTAAAGGAACTCATTTCCGAGTGGAGTATCCCGAAGAGCAAGAGAACCGTTGCAACTAGTTCACACTGACATCTGTGGACCATTGGAGTCAATCTCTCTTGGAGGTAATAAATACTTTATTACCTTCATTGATAATTTCAGTAGAAAATTGTGAATGTATGTAATTAAAGAGAAGTCCGCTGCTTTTATTATTTTTAAAAATTTTAAAGGCTTTGTTGAAAAAGAAAGTGGTCTTAAAATCAAAACCCTTAGATTTGACAAAGGTGGGGAGTACACCTCAAATGTTTTTTGAGAATATTGCAGGGAACATGACATTAAACAACAACACACTACAGTTTACACACCACAACAGAACGGAATTACAAAACGGAAAAACTGCACCATCCTTGACATGACGAGGACCATGCTGAAGGAGAAAAGTCTACCAAAGAGTTTCTGGGCAGAGGCAGTTGCATGTACCACCTATCTTCTCAATAGTTGTCCGACCAAGAGTGTCAGGTTCATGACACCACAAGAAGCATAGAGTGGATATAAGTCAAGCGTGGTGCACCTTAAGATCTTTGGCTGTGTCGCCTATGCTCAAATTCCAGAAGCACGAAAGAAAAGGCTTAATGATCGTGGCGAGAAGTGCATCTTCATTAGATACAGTGAAGAATGGAAGGCGTACAAGCTTTACAACCTACTAACTAATAAAGTAGTGGTAAGCAGAGATGTGGTCTTCAGTGAGGAGGAAGCTTGGAAATGGAATGATGAAAAATCGACCAAAGATATTCAAGTCGAAATAGAAGAACATGAAGAAAGGAATTACCATCAAGAGCAAACACCGCAACACCCTTTTCGTCTGCATCATCAGTACACAAAAGTCCAGGAGTACATTCCATCACTCTTGAAAGTACTCCATCAAGTTAAAATTCGATCAGCTCATCCTCACCCATGGCACCTATAAAAATGATAAGCTTAAGAGACATCTATGAACAAACTGAAGAGGTCAATCTTTTTTGCTTGTATGCAGATCACGCGCCCCTGACATTTCAAGAGGTCATAAAAGAAGAATGTTGGAGAATCGCTATGAAAGAAGAAATTCATGTCATTGAGAAAAATAACACATGGGAGCTGACTACTCTTCCTGATGGTCAGAAAACTATTGGCGTCAAATGAGTGTACAAGATTAAGTGAAATGCTGATGGTAAGATTGATCACTACAAAGCAAGGCTCGTACCAAAGGGCTACAAATAGAAGTACGAGGTGAACTATGTAAAATTCTTCACTCCTATTGCTCGCCTTAACACTGTGAGAATAATTATCTCCCTTACAGCCTATCATAGTTGGATAATCTACTAACTAGATGTGAAATCTGCATTCTTAAATGAAATTCTAGAAGAAGATGTCTATGTTGACTAGCCTGAAGGCTTTATTATGCAAGGGAAGGAACACAAGGTGTATCAACTGAAGAAAGCCATCTATGGGTTAAAGCAAGCTCCACATGCTTGAAATGCACGCCTCGATAACTATCTTCAAGAGAACGGATTCGCCTGATGTCCATATGAGCATGCAATTTACGTCAAGAAGAATGCTCGTGGCGATATGCTTATAGCATGCCTGTATATTAATGATTTGTTGTTTACAGGAAACAGCCGATCGATGTTTGATGAATTCAAGAAGACCATGTTTAAGGAGTTCGAGATGACCAATAGAAGTCTGATGTACATTTTTTCTGGGCATTGAAGTGAAACAACAACATGGTGACATCTATACATCTCAGAAAAAGTATGCCAAGAAATCACTTGAAAAGTTCAAGATGGCTGATAATAATGTCATAAACATGCCTATAGCAATAGGCTTAAAACTAACAAAGGACGGAGAAGGGAGAAACGTTGACTCGACTATATTCAAGAGTCTGATTGGAAACCTAAGGTTCCTCACAATCACAAGGTCAGATATCGTTTGCAGTACTAGACTTCTAAGTAGGTACATTGAAGCACCAAAAGAATCACACTGGCTAGTTGTAAAAAGAATCCCCGGGTACATTAAAGGAACAATGGAATTCAGTCTTTTCTATTTATACGATGACGAAGCAATGCTTTATGGATACTCAGACAGTGATTGAGGAGTTGACCAAGATGAAATAAAGAGCACCACTGGTTATGTATTTTATCGCGGAACGACTGCTTTCACATAGAATTCGAAGAAGCAGAGTGTGGTCGCCCTGTCCACATGTGAAGCTGAATACGTGGCAAGATCATCCACCGTTTGTGAGGAAATTTGGTTAAGAAACCTACTAAAGGAGCTGAAGCATCCGCAAGAAGAATCCACAATCATATATGTGGATAAGTCGGCAATCGAGCTAGCTAAAAATCCGGTGCAGCATGGAAGAAGCAAACACATTGATACCCGATACCATTTTCTGAGAGATCATGTGATGCAAAAAATGATGAAATTAGAGTATTGTAATACTACGGAACAGGTGGCGGATATTTTCATAAAGGCATTGCCGACAAATGCATTCAAATGACTAAGAATGATGCTCAGAATGAAACTGGTTTTGGTTTGAAGGGGAGTGTTGGACACGGTGGTAGATTGTGCAAATTCAAAACTGTGTAAGGATCTCTTGTGCTAGCTGTTGATAACATGTGAATGCCGCGTATGCTATCTGTGGTGTTAAGATTTATTTTCTAAGTTTAGTTTGATAGCTGGGTTAAAATAACAGTAGATATTATTCTGGATTTCTTATATGTTTAGCTGCCCCTAGGATGTATCTAGATAGGGATAAATTAGTCATTTCACGTAAGTAGAAAAGCCTATAAAAGGTACCACTATAATCGTTCCAATTCATTCAAACAAAACACAGCAATTCAGCAGGCCTCTCTTCGTTTTTAAAGTTTCGGTTTTTTTTTTTTTTCATGGTGGCTGCAGCCACACGTCAACAAGAGTTGGGGCTTTAAATCCAACAGTGCCATATGAAAAGGGCTTAGAAAAATTAGGAGAACAACATAGTTAAGCCAAATTGGACATTTACCATTTTGAAAACCATGAAGTATAGTAAGAATGGTGACCATCTAAAATTGTCCTCAATTTGAGATCATTATTTTTTATCATTAATCAATTATTATTAAATTTATTAAAAAAATATATCTATTTTTATTCCCCGTGGATTTGAGAAAGCTATCCGAGGAATCCAGAGAGCTACGTGGATTCGGAATAGTTATTCCTTAAAGGAAGACGTGATTGACCTCATCACTTCCCTCCCTACGTCAGATTGCCGCAGACATGGCCCCGTGTGTGCGGCACGCAGGCAAACCTGCCAATATGAAACACGTGAGATTTGAGCCTTCCATCTGGATCGAAATGTTGCTTTGATCATCTGGCCTCAAATCTGGCTGTTTCACACCTCAGGTCGACCACAGTGGACAAATATCAAAATGCATTATTTTTGGGCTAGAAGATCTAAACTGTATAGCCCATCCGACCAAAAGATCATCACCTTTTAATATTTAGCTTAACCCAGCCATCTATTTCTAAGCCACTGATTGAAGGATCAGAATCATGCCCACAAGATTTTCAACTTATGACCGTCCACAGCAGGACCCATGATTCACTGATCCAAGACGGCAAGACCGTTGGCCACGCTTGTACGCCAGAGCACAAAAGTTCACCAAACGACCCACACTAGTAACCACTCTGAAGTCGCCCGTTTCAAGAAGTAGAGGAGGCTCCTTCTCGCTGAATTCCCAGTTGCTCTCTCTCTCTCTCTCAACCTTCTCTCTCAACCTTTTCCCACGTAAACGCGTCTTGGAGCACACTGTAGTTTTGATGTATAGTACCGTACTGTTCTTTTCACAGAACAAAAGACAAGCTACGGCAGTGTCGCTGTTCCTGAGAATATACACCGAGCACGTACACGCGTGGATAAAATCCATTCATCACGGTGGACCCCACAGAGTCGTCCCTGCCTGGCGAGTCCGTCCAGGCAGGGGACAAGACGCATTCCGCTTCCTCATCCCCTCCCGAAAGGGACAGGTCTTTAGTCTGCATAAATGAGAGCTTTGCTAGGTCACATGCCTGGGCAACTAGCTCTTGCACACGCCACACACGTGCCCCCATGGCGCACATGTGCGAGATCCAGTCCATCCAGCAGGTGGGTAGGTTAGAAACCTTCGGCCAAGTTTTTCAGAGCTGTACATTTGTTCTTCTGATCGATGGATTTGATTTCAAGTTTTCCAAACCTGACGTGTGAATCAACCTAATTCTTGGGTAGGTCATCAATATAGTGGTGCTGTTCTGATAGATGGATTTGATCTCAGACCTATCATGCCATGCTGGCACACGTGTGGCGTGGACAGGGCTTTACTGCACACGAGCATGCTGAGAAAAGCTCCATGAATAATACGGTAGTGTGAAGAACGCTAGAATACGGCAGTGCAGTCAGGACCGTCCATTTAATTAAATAATACGGTAGTGTGAAGAAGACTAGAATACGGCAGTGTAGTCAGGACCTAGAATACAGCAGCGCAGTCAGGACCGTCCATTTAATTGATCACATTTGAGTGTCATAAGTATAAAAAATCAGACATACAAGAGAATCATATCTATCGAAAATATCTGCTTTGTATGGCTTGGATTAGCCATTTGGTGTGGTCTTCGAAACACATGGTGTCAGGAGTTGGAGCTACTAGATGAACGGTCGATATCTGTTTTGATATCTTGCCACGTGTATGATAGGAGGGAGAGGTCTGCCAAATTCCAATCCTAGCGGGGCTACCGTGTCATTTTGAGTCTCTAGGTCCGGATCAGACGTCTCAGGTGAAAATCGGATTACGTACTGAGTCAGTACGGTCTCATCGTACTGAGTAATCTCAGTTGATTCGACCATGAATGTATTTAGGCCGAATTTTTACTCTTAATACGAAATTGAAAAATAATTCTATGTTTAGTGGTGTTTGTTAATGTGTTGTTAGTGCGGAAGATGGAATGCATTAAGTGGCTTTTCACTGAATTTTTTCCGTGATAGAAATCTCGCTTAATGGTGAATGTAAAGTACCCATTTTCAAGTTGCTATCGCAATTTTTTATTTTATAAATTGTCTGTGCAATACAAAATTAACCTTTAACCTATGAAACTTCTTTATGCCTCACTATGATTTATGTGTTTAATCCACACCATGCATCAACTGTTTTAGATAATTTAAGGTGTGATCCAATAAAAGAAGCAGGTCTAATGACTAATTGGACCACAAGGTGGGGATTGAACGTCCACCGTTAAAAACTTCTTGAGATCAGGAGAAGTTTCATATCAAGTTGATATTTGTGTTTTTTACTTCATCCATGTCTACATGACCTAATGAATAGGTTGGATGGTAAAAATACATCTCAGTGGCCCTTAGAAAGGTTTCAACGATGGCTGTAATTATCACTGCAACATCCTTTGGTGTGGCTCACTGAAGTTGTGGACATACTTCATCTTTTATATCATATATTAAAATAATATAAGAAAAATGATGAACGGCTTAGATAAAACACTTACATCACCGTGGGCCCCACTGAGCCCTGACCAGACGGTAATCCGTACAGGCAGGGTAGGACGCAATCCACATTCGAAGAGGATGGGCTGGGGACGTACACAAATTTTCCGCATTGGAACCTGGGTGGGACCCACTGTGATGTTTGTGAGAAATCCTACCCGTCCATATGTTTTGTGAGTTTATTTTAGGACATGATGCCAAAAACGAACCGTTTCCAAATCTCAAGTGGGCCGAAAATGTGATAATTGAATGTCCACAGTTGAAATATTCGTGGGCCACAAAAGTTTTAAATCATGCTAATTTTTGTGATTTTAGTTTATCCCAATAGGAATGAAGTTATTAACGATATGGATAGCATGTAAACATCACTATTGAATCCAAACAGATTTCAACGGTAGGAATTTCCCTAACCACATTTTCCTTTAGCACGACCCGCTTGAGTTTTGGATACGGTTCATTTTTAGTATCATGCCCTGAAATGAACTCACAAAACCGATGGAAGGGGAAGATTTCTCACAAACATCACAATGGGCTCCATCTGAGATCTCAACGTAGGATCTTCCTGTGGAAGGCTTTGGCAGAAATCCGTGTCCGTGGGCGACAGGATTGGGAAGGAGGCGGATTGGCTACTCCCCTGCCACCAGCCAATGGCCGGCTCTTTGGGCCCCAACATGATTTTTGTGTTTCATCCATTCCGTCTATCTATTTTTCCATATCATTTTATGGTATGAGACCAAAACTGAGGTATATAAAAATCTCAATTGGACCACATTACAAGAAACTGTGTCGAATGAGCGTCGACCATTAAAAACCTTTTGGGGACCATAAAAGTTTTGGATCAAGATGATATTTGTTTTTCCCCTTCATCTGTGCCTGTATGACCTAATTAACAGATTGGATGTCAAATAAACAGTACAATGGACCTGAAGAGGATTTTAATGGTGGATATCCAATCACTATTATTTTCCTATGGTGTGGTCCACCTGAGATTTATATCCCTCTCAATTTTGGCATCAGGCCTAAAATGATCTTTAAAAATGGATGAATGGAATGGATGAAACACATACATCATGATGGGGGCCACAGAGCACTGACCACCAGCCACATGGCTGGGGCAGGGGGAGTAGCCAATCCTTTTCAGATTGGGAAGCGGATTAGCTGATGTATTGACGTCAGCCAGTTCTATGGGTCCCATCATAACGTATTTGTTAAATCTAAACCATCCATCCATTTTGCGAGCTCGTTGTAAGGTATGAGCTGAAACATAAGACAGATTTAAAGATAAACTGGACTACACTGTAAAACCATGTTCATGGCACTCGGGGAGCTCCAAAACATTGCATTGCGTGCTATGAACACGTAGAAGGTGCAAAAGCCTACGATAAGAAGATAAAAGGAAACACTTTCAATGAAGAATAAATGGTCTGAAAAATTGTTCTGCATATTGGCGCCAAGGATTGTATAGTACATGGTTTCCAACATGTGAATGGCCACTATCAACTAAACAAGTGTTGAATGAATGGGCATACTTGTTGCAAAATATAAACAATTAAACAAGCAAGCGAGTGCCCCGTCTTCGAGGCCGTTCTTCCCTTCACTACGTGAAAAATGGAAAAAAAAATAAAAAAATGACGGATTTAGAGACAGTTCTGGACCGTCTATAAAATTGCTTGGTTCAAAGACACTTTAGAGATGACCATAAACCTTCTCTAAAATTTTAGACGGCCCTTGACCGTCCTTAATATTATCTTAAAAATTTAAACATCCACAAATCATTTAAGATGGTTGTTGACCATCTTATATGGGTCATCTGAGATGGTCATTGGTCGTCTGCATTAGAGATGGTCTTTGACCGTCTTATATGCCGTCATCTGAGATGATCATTGGCCGTTTTTTACTTACAATCTGAGACTGTCAAAGTCTGTCTTTATTAGAGATGGTCCTTAGCCATCTTACAGCCCTGTCAAAAATCGTCTTTATTAGACACGGCCCTAGACCATCTCTATTAGAGACGGTCCTACACCGTCTTATGGCCTTGTCAAAGACTGTCTCTATCAGAGACTGTCAAAGACCGTCTCTATTACAGACGGTCCTAAACCGTCTCTAATTCTCAGATCAAAAATGAAAAAGCTCAAAAAAAATATGAATTTTGAAAAAAAAAAATAGTTGAGAAGCTTAGAAAAATAATTAACAATGTTTAAGAAAAATTTAAATTTTGAAAAAGAAATTGTAATTTTATAAAAATCTAGATTTTGAAAAAAAAAATTAAGAACTTTGAATAATGTTGATAATTTTGAAAAAAAAAAATCGATAAAAACATGATATTTTGAAAAAGAAAATTTAAAAAATTAAACAAATTTGTGAAAAAATTGATAAAATGTAAAAAAATATATTTTTTAAAAAAGAAAACTAGATTTTGTATTTTGACAACAAAAATTGAAAAATTATATAACAAAAGTGAGATTAAAAAAATGATATTTTGAAAAAGAAAATTTAAGAAATTAAACAAAATTGTGAAAAAAATAACAAATTCTAAAAAATATATTTTTTTTTTTAAAAAAAGAAAACTAGATTTTGTATTTTGACAAGAAAAATTAAGAAGTTAGATAATAAAAGTGAGATTTTAAAAATAATATTTTGAAAAAGAAAATTTAAAAATTAAACAAAATTGTGAAAAAATTAACAAATTGTAAAAAAAAATTTATTTTTTTTTTTTAAAAAGAAAACTAAATTTTGTATTTTGATAAGAAAATTTGAAAAGTTAGATAACAAAAGTGAGATTTTGATGATGTGTTGTATATCTTTGTAGCCCATATGTTTCTCCAACCCATTTTTGGACCGAGTGTAAAAAATTGTATAGATTTAAATCTTAAATGGACCACACCACTGGAAAGAATGATAATACAGTACCTCGCCATTAAAAATTATAAAGAGTCCATCGTAAAGTTTTAATAATGTTTATTTGCAATCTAACTTGTTGATAATATAAAGAAGATCTAGATGAAGGTAAACTATAAATTAAGATCAAATTGATCCAAAACTTTTGTAGCCTTTAAAAGGTTTTTAATAGTTATTCATCATTGTTTTGATTGGTATGACCCACCTGAGATTATTGAGTTCTTATGATTTGAAATCACATCCTAAAATATGATAGAAAAATATATGGACGATGTCGATATACATAAAATATATCAAGGTGGGCCCTACATGGTTAGAGTAACACCCATGAAAGAGTTACCTAAATAGTGAAATGGTACTATACGGTCACCTCATGGGAACTTCCCATGAGGTTAATCTATGTGCACCCCACCATGATATATATAGAATATCAACACCATGCATTTGATGTATCGCCTTTAAGTCCAAAAATCAGTCGTATACGAAACTCAGGTGGGCCATAACATCTAAAACTATGTGAAGACATCCCTAAAACATATAAAAGCATTTAATTGGTAGGGCCCACATGAGTTTTGGATGTGTATGAAACTTGGGCTGACTCCTCATCCAAGTGGGACACACATAATGAATGGGCTGGATCTATGAACCACATCTAGGTGGACCCAATAAATGATTATGAATGTTTTAATGGGAGGGTAACCCTCTCAACTATACTATGTGGTGTGGCCCACCCAAGTCATGGATTGACTTTATTTTTAAGCTCGTGGCCCAAAGTCATGGTTTATCCACACCGTCAATCCATTTTTCCAGATCATTTTAGTAGATGAGTCCACAATTAAAGCATATCCAAAGCTCAAGTGGACCATACCACAGGAAATAGTGGGAATAATGATTTCCACTGTTGAAATCTTCCTATGGCCTACAGTGATTTTTATTTGTCATCCAACGTGTTCAATAGATTACAAATACATGGATGAAGGGAAAACTAAAATATCAACTTGATCCAAAACTTCAGTGGCCTCCCAAAAATTTTCAATGGTAAACGTTC
The DNA here is from genome assembly GCA_037074715.1 of Magnolia kwangsiensis. NCBI lineage: Eukaryota > Viridiplantae > Streptophyta > Magnoliopsida > Magnoliales > Magnoliaceae > Magnolia > Magnolia kwangsiensis. The sequence continues at coordinate 71,309,847 of CM073587.1, forward strand.
AATTTATACCATTTCCTATGATGTGGTCCACTTCAGATTTTTATAGGCTTCATTTTTGAGCTTACGTAATAAAATTATATGTTAAAATGGATGGATGGAGTGGATAAAATGAATAAATCATGGTGGGTCCCACAAGATTTACTCAGTACACTTGGGAACGGATTGCCTACTCCCTTAACACTAGCCAATGGCTGGTGGTCGGTGCTCTGTGGCCCTCACAATGATGTATGTGTTTCATCCATGCCGTCCATATATTTTTACAGATAATTTTACAATATGAGACCAAAAATGAGATATATCCAAATCTTAAGTGGACCACATTCCAGGAAACAGTGTTGAATGAGCGTCAACCATTAAAAAATATTTTGGGGCCATAAAAGTTTTGGATCAAACTGATTTTTGTTTTTCCCCTTCATCTGGCCCTGTAAAACCTAATCAACATATTGTTTTCATGTGGCGTGGCGTACCTGAGATATCGATTTATATACTTCTCAATTTTGAGATCAAGTCATAAAATAATCTTTATATGCCTCTCAATTTAGAACCACACCACATTTTGGATGAAGTTGATATTTGTTTATTATTATTATTATTATATATATATATTTTTTATTTTCCTTTATGTCTGACCTAATCAATAGGTCGAATAAAAATAAATATTACAGTGGGCACTAAGGTGGGCCCATAAAGTTTTTAATGGTGGGTGTTCAATTACCATTGTTTTTTTATGTTGTAGTCTACTTAAGATTTGAATATGATTCATTTTTGGGCTCATATCCTACAATGAGTTGGCAAAACAAATGGACCATATGGATATACAATATATAAACCAAAGTAGGCCCAAGGTCAAGTCTGGCATCAAGTTGGCTAAGGTTAGGCCAAAGGAGCTGGGCAACAAAGAGCTCTGTTGCGGCCTTAATGACCTAATAAACGGATTGGATGTCAAATAAACAATAAAGTGGGCCTTAGGAGGATTTTAATGATGGATATCCAATCACTATTGTTTTCATGTGGTGTCGTCCACCTGAGATTTATATACCTCTCATTTTTGGGCCCCACCATGATGTATGTTTTGTATCCACACCTTCCATCCATTTGGAGAGATCATTGTAGGGCAATGTCCAAAGAACGAGTTAAATCCAAAGTTCCAGTGGACCCCAGCATAGAATACAGATTGGCTACTCCCCCTACCACCAGCCATCTGTGGGCCCCACCATGATGTATGTATTTCATCCATTCCACTCATCCATTTTTACTGATAATTTAGGGCTTGATCCAAAAAATTAGAGGGATAGAAATCTCAGGTGGACCACACCACATGAAAACAATAGTGATTGGATATCCACCATTAAAATCCTCCTAAGGCGCACTGTACTGTTTATTTGACATCTAATCTGTTGATTAGGTCATACAGGCCTAGATTAAGGGGAAAAATAAAAATCAGCTTGATCTAAAACTTCTATAGCCCCCAAAATGTTTTTAATGGTCGACACTCAATAGTGTTTTCTGATTGTGTGGTCCACCCAAGACTTATTTCAGGCTCATTTTTTGGAATCGTACACAAAATGATGTTATGAAATGTATGGACGGCGTGGATGAAACAAATCGATCATGGTGGGGCCCATAGAGCGATACCAGGTCCAAAGTTCAAGTTAACATTTTCAATCTATTGGTTTTTCATTGTGAGTCTTGCATTTTATGTAAAATGGTGTTGACTCGTCCATAACAATAGTGGCTAAGATATAGAGTTATCCAGACCATCAAAATAATCAGTCTAGTTGTAAATAATAAATATTTATAATTTTATTTTGTAAAACGATCTTAACCATCTGGAAAATGGTCCCATGCATGTACGACCATTAATAGAGTTGGTGTTATAAATAATGGTAAACTCACAATATACGAATTTGAAATTATCTCCTTTAAAAGACGAAAACCATCAAACGCCCGCTCCTCTTTTCCTATTTTTCCTCATCTTCCATCGACGAGAAACCCTCTCTCTCTCTCTCTCTCTCTCTCTCTCTCTCTCTCTCTCTCTCTGCTGTGAAAAGCCATGGCAGCGGTAGCAGTAGCAGCTGCAACAGAAGCTTCTTCAGGATCTATCGGTGGAGGAGGATCCGTAGATTCCTACATTCGCAGCATGATTAGCTTGACATCCAAATGTGAAATCAGATATGAAGTCATCCTCTACAACATCAACACCAATGAATCCAGCATCGGTTTGCGGAATGGTACTCTCTCTCCCTCCCCATTTTTTTCTCCATATTAGGGTTTTTAGGGTCTGGAAGGGTTTTTGTGGGGTTTTGGTATATAGGTTTTGATTTTTGTTGGATTTGGGGATATGGGTCTTGTTAAATCTGACATGAGATTTGTTGGGTTTTTAGGATTTTATTTTTTGTTTTTTATTTTCATTTTATACAGGTTTTAAGTGTATTTTTTAGTTTTATATATATATAATTTTATAACCAGGAAGTTTTTATTTATTTATAGAAGATTTTGTATGGTTGGTGGAATGAAAATGTTGAATATTTTTTTATGTTTTTTCTCTTAATTTTTAATTGGGTGGTGAATTGGAATAAAAATAGAACTTATTTTCCCATATAAGAATTGAAAAATGTTGCATTTGATGTATGTAGTTAAGGGCATGTTTGGGTGTTTGAACGAACTGAATTAGAGCAATCGGATTCGGGGTTGAAACATTTTGATCTGTCTTGTACTTTTAATCTATGTCTTCTTATTGATTGTATTTTCTTTGTTATGTTTTGCTTTGTTTTACCATTGAAAGTAACTGAATATTTCTTGTAACCTGGTCTTTAGACCTACACAGAGTATTGGAATGTTATCCAGCACATTTTTTAGGAGTACTCGGAAGGAAGATATGGTAGTTCCTATGGTAAGAATAGTTTTAGGTATTGTTGTTGCATACTTCTTAAATGCTTTTGAATTGTGTTCAAAATTCTTTTCCAGCAAGTTTATTTCTATGTTTATGTTGAATGAAAGTAAATTGACTGGAGAATCATTTAGGGGTGGTTATGGGCTAGGTTTGGGCCATGTATAGGTCATCTAGAAAGAAACAGATTTGCTAATTGAGCCAAAATCAGACTTCACATACATTATTTTTTCTCTACAGTCCAATCTGTTAATATGATGGACTCCCTGTAGATGGGAGATGCACCAAAAATTTGTCAAATTGGAGGATCCTAACAATTATTCTTAAGAGCAGTAACAACCCATATTCTGAGATTTGTTTAGGGAAATGAGTGTTTAATGATGTAGGCTAAAGTGTATCATTCGTACATGTAAGTGTTATGTGGATATGAGATTTTCAATCACCATCTGTCAGCATTTCCTGCAATTTTCATATTTTTATGCAATCAGGTGGTCTTTTTTTTTTTTTTTTTCTTTTTTTTTTTTCTTTTGTATGCTGCAGGTTGCATTGTTGGACAAGGGGCTATGATATTGACTTTTTCAAACTTTATATATTGACAAATTCAGTCTTTGCATAATCTATATAACACACTTAGCATAATTTATTAATCTGGAGCAGTTTTGAACTCTCTTTGGTAAGCAATTTGCTATTATAGAATTGAAACTAAATACCAAAGCCAGCTGATGGAAATGAGAATCTTTCCACTTTAGATTGGAAATTTGCACCAGATGATGGATTTGTGCTATTCAAAACAACCAATTTGAGAGACAAGTGCACATAAAAAGGGCATGCACTGCAATTTACTGTTAACATGCACTGTATTTGCTAGAAAATTCAGTAACCATTCTATGTCGTATCTGCAATAGAAGCTTGTTGGAGTGAAAGACATGTTTGGGTGAAAGGTGGAATACTGCAACATTCTTCCCTTGTTGAATGTTGCAAGTTCACATCTTTGTCATATTGTTTGATCAATATGACCATATTAAAATATCTAGTGGACTATTGCAAAATAATGCAATTAGTGGCTTTCCCATTGCTGCTATGCTATGTTCTTGCTTTGATTTCTTCGTTTGCATTCTTGCAGTTTCGCTAAGTCAATGAGTTGTTTTTTGGTCACTGTTTATCCCCTCTCTTTTGTAGCCTTGCAGTTTGAATTTGCTAGGTGGAGCCGAGGTTATTTTATTATCCTTCTATGTCCCCTTTTTCTTCAGCCTTGCACTTTCTTTTTAGCATGGGTTTTGTGCTCTCTAGGATATAAGCTTATCCATCAATTGTAAGCCTTGGGCACAACAATGTGTCTTCATTGTCAATCTATTATTAGTATATGCTTTTCATTTTTGTTATATCATTCTATACATGAGTTGTTTTCTGTTGTGGATGGACTGTGGGATCCATCTCAAGTCTTTACATGCATGCACATACAATCAACAATGCATGCAGTGTTCTTTAACAGATCCACAATTGCATCTTTTTATTGGGGCGGTTCTTGATTGTTTACATCTTTGAACAATGTTGGTTTCATGGTTAACTGGTATTTGCCAACTTTAACATGATTTTTGTGCATTCACTCCTACTTTTGTGCATCTATGCATGTTTCTTTTTGCGTCTATGCATGTGTGACCTTTTCTTATACACTCTCATGGTAGAAAGAAAAAGCAATGTGATATAAATCCTGAATTAGTTAAATTCTCTTAATGTACATGACAAAAACCAATATCACATGATTGCCTAATGTCTTATACACTCCCATGGTACTGATGCAATGTGATATGAATCTTAAATCAGTTAAATTCTCTTAATTTGTCAAGTTTGTGGTTGGTTTGATGTAGGATGATCAAGTATTTAGTTTCATATTGATTAAATGGTGTTGTTGTTTCTTTTATGACAGCCTACACTTCACAAGCCAAGTATGATGGCACATGTTGTTTGTGTTCTTAAAGGGGAGAAAACACTTCACATGCATTATGCTAATTGCAGGTTTTTGTCATATATCTGTATTTTTTAAGCTCACTGTTTTACCAGTATAAGGGTGCAATTATATTTGTATGTAAAAGTTAACTATTTCTCTGTATGCAGCACTTACAATGCTGATTTTGATGGGGATGAAATGAATGTTCACTTCCCGCAAGATGAAATTTCACGTGCTGAAGCAATCGAAATTGTAAATGCTAATAAGCAATATATTGTTCCAACATCTAGTGCACCCATCAGGGGTTTGATTCAGGTTAAGAATCTAACACCGATCTCTAAATTCCCTTATGTTCCATTGTTTGGACTTAAATATTTATTTTAGGGAATGGCTTTATGATTTTTATCTATGCAATATTTGTTTAGTAATTTTTGGTTTTATTCTTCAGGATCATATTGTAAGTGTTGCGCTTCTTACAAAGAAGGACACGTTTTTAACGAGGGATGAGTACCATATGCTTCTATATGCTTCTGGTGTGTCTACTGCTGCTTCAGGTTCTTATGTTGGTAAATTTAGCCAAAACGTTTACACATTAAGTTCTAATGATGAGATACAGCCCCTTCCCCCTGTTATTTGGAAACTAAAGCCGCTTTGGACTGGGAAACTGAAAGGACCTAGCTATATGCCCTAGAGGGGGGTTGAATAGGGCAAAGCCAAATAAAACTTAAAATAGCGGAATAATAAAAGAAATAAAGTACAATGCTGAATTAAAAGTAATCTCAATAACCTAGAATTAAGAGAATGATACTATATCAGTTCTAAGGACAACCTTACACCAAAAACCAAAGGTTTAAGGTAGGACAACCTTATTTCTAGAACGTCCTTTGTATCACAAACCAATAACAAATAAAAAGCAAGGAAACCACAATAACTTGCAGAAATAAATCCTAAGTTATTACAACATTCCCACACTTGCTTGAAATAAAATGATTACAACATTCATCCAAAAATACAATCCACAAAACTGAATGAATAAAGGAATGAAAGAATAAAGCACATCCACAACACAACGATATATAGTGGTTCGCCTGTGTGTACATCAACTATTATCCAACAGCCACAAAGAATGCTACTCCACTCTTAATATCCTCACATAGGGGATATTAGCATACACTATCAAAATAGGTTTCACAGGTTTACCTAAAACCTTCACAATTGTGTCTTTTTATCTCGGGCTTACACAATCCAAAAACCCACACAATCTGAGTTTTCTGACTCTCCTCAGATAACCAAAACAATGAGATTTTTCTGGCAAATCTCAAACAAAACCAAATAATGTAAATTACACAAATGTAAAATACCTGAATCTCCTTTTGAAGTAGCCCGGTAGAACCAATCGGAGTAGAAGTTCGATTCAAAGTTCAAAGTCTGATGAGGGTCGAATATTGCATATCAGACCCCGATAAATACCTAATTTGATGTATATGATAATGTTTAATGTCGTATTTTAATTATATTTTTGTTACAGGATGAAATCAGGAGCGTTGATTGAAAAAGGATATTAAAAGCGGGGATCTGACGTTCCGAAGTAACCAAAGCAAAGGACGGAATATAGAGGACTGAGATCAATGAATTTACATGCCAGGGATCCGAGAAAATCGAGTCGTTCACGTTAAAGAGCTCAAAATTAGTCCAGAATGCAAGATCACATGTTTTCTACCATCCGATTGACTTGAAACTTCACACATGTGATGGGGGCCATAAATTAACCATACATATTAAATTTCAGCCATTAAAGATTTCATAAAGTTATCCAACGGACAGATCAACCCATTAATTCATTAAGTGGGGCCCACCTGCTACCTGGATATACTTCAAAATTAGTTTTGATAGTTTAAATAATATGAGAAAAAGTATGGACGATGCGGATTTCTAAAAAATATCACAGTGGGCCCTGTATATACTGCGTGTGCATAGAGTATGTAAGTGCATGCCGTGCACTAGACCCGCTAACGCGGTCAGCGGGCGCTGAACCGCGACCAACTTCCAAAACGGCACTTGCCATTTTGACGTAACGCAAGCCCGTCCGCTGGCCCTTTTTGCAAACGACTGTGGGCCTCACAAAAGCTCCGTACGTCCGATCCACACCATCCATCTTCTAGAGGGCTTCGAGAGCTACAAAACTATGCTGACCTTTTGCATCCATGCGTGCACATGTGTGCGATAAAGGGGCCACAAAAGGGCTGCCCTGTAGCGTTCAAATCTGATCTTTTAGTTATTTCTTCTCTGAGACATGCCAATGGATGTTCAAAACCACCCATTCTTGACTGAAATTTCGTTCTGAATCCAATGGACGGGGTGGATTTTCCAGAAAATGCTTCTGTGGGGCCCACCGATCACAACAGTGAAATGGTGCGAAAGGTTTTCCACATCCGTAAAAACTGACTTTTTCAGGCAGTTTTGGCCCACCATCTTTGATCATATGGCAGATTTGAACCTTCTATCATGTAGAGGACCCAAGAAAGTCCTAAGGGACGGTGTTTCTTTGGAATTTAAGTGAGGAAAGTGACGTGTTTCGAGGCACCGAACTTGGCTGCGAAAAAGCTTTCAATGGGCATGCATAGCTTTCCAAATCCAATTTTCACCACTCCAGCAACTATATAAGGAGGTTTTAGATGTGGGGAGCATTCATTCAGACCTTGAAAAGGATGATCCAGAGCCAAGGAGGAGAGAGAGAAGAAGGAAGAAGAGATATAAGGGAGATGTTTTTAATGTTTTTACTTTTTATTTTCTTTTGCCTAATTAATTTTATGGATTGCTAAACTTCTTAGTTAGGGCTGAGATGAAGCCCCTAATTTGATTGACTCTTGTTTATGTTGAATTTATTTTAATTGGATTGATTTGTTTCTTTTTCTAGTGTGCTTTCCTGAGATTTCCGTACTTCTCCATTCTATAAGCTCGACCAAAGTATAGATATGGATGTTGTTTGGAATATTATTCTAAGTGCTTGTGTCTGACCATGAACAGGTCTCCTATAGAGGAAGAAACAGGATTTACATCTCTCCATGCGTGACCATGGATGGAAAGATGTGATCCATATGCTTTAAAGGATTATACATTCTGTGTGCCCGACCAAGGACATAGAGTGTACTTTGTTTATTTTGATATCAATCTGAATTAGGGTGAATCAACAGGTAAAATAAGGGTTATGATTATTAGGGGTGGATTCAAAAGTCCTAGTCTTTTCCTGGATTGAATTTTTCTCATAGTTCTCAGTTATTTTCCATAGATTTGTGTTAGTTTACCTATTAGTTTGCTAAAATATTTGTTGGATTAGTTAAGAAGAGTCTTAAATTTTGAATTGGGACAAACAGTCCTCGTGGGAATGATCTCGTAATACGTACCATATTTACATCTGATTCGTATACTTGTGAGTTAAAATCATTTAAATCAAATTGGTTTAAATTAAAACATCAAGTTTTTGGCGCCGTTGCCGGGGACTGTTTCAGTCCAAATTGGATTTAGGATTCTCTCTTATCACAATTCATAGCCTTAGGATTTTACTAACTATAGGTTAAAGTTTTTATTTTGTTTTATTTTAGAAACTAACATATTTCCTCTTTTGTAGGGTCTTGATTTGAACTTCTATTTTAATAATCCCTTTCTATAATTCTCTATTTTTTCTATTTTTTATTTTTTTTAGAAATTTTCTAATTCTAGGCTTTCTTTTTAGAAATTTTCTAATTTCTAATTTTAGATTTAGATTCTTCTTTCAATTTACTTTTTATTTTCTAGTTTTAGAAATTTTTTCCTTTTTAGAAACTAACCGTTGATTAAGATTTTTTTTTTTTTTTTTTTTTCTAGCATTACAGGAATTGAATAAGGAAGCTGTTAAATAAGATTGTCTTCAAAAGGAGAAGTTACCACATCTTCGGACATCCATCATCTTCTTTTCTAGGTTCTTTCTTCTAATTCTTGTTTACATAGCTTTCTCTTATTTTTAGGAATTCATAATTTTTAGTTCTAGTCTTATTTCTCTTAGGTTGCATCTTAGTTTAGTTTAGTTTAGTTTTCTTTCCTACATTTCAGTTATTCAGTTTATGATAGGGCGTAGATCTTTAAACATAGAACTAGCACCCTTTGATCCTGAAATAGAAAGAACTTTTCGTAAAAGATCTAGAAATATCCTATTCGAAATGACGGACGAGAATGCAATTAAAGCGCTTAGAGATTATTCAGCTCCTGTCCAATTTAATGCGCCTTCATGCATAGTGTTGCCAGCCACCACGGCAGCACACTTAACTTAAACCAGGGGTCATACAGTTGTTACCATCTTTCTATGGTTTAGACAAAGAGGATCCATATCATCATGTAAAAGAATTTCTAGACATTTGTTCGACCTTTAGGTTTCAAAACTTCTCAGATGATTCGATCCGTTTGCGCCTTTTTCCTTTTTCTTTGAAGGATAAGGCAAAAGCATGGTTGAATTCTCTAGGAGTTGAGACGATCACTACATGGGATCAACTATCTAAGAAGTTCTTAAACAAATTCTTTCCTGTTCACAAAACGAATGCTCTCCGTAGAGAAATCACTAATTTCACGCAAAAAGAGGGAGAACACTTTCATGAATGTTGGGAAAGATGGAAGGACTTGCTCCTTAAATGTCCACACCATGGCTTTGAGAAGTGGCAACAAGTTCAATACTTCTATGACGGTTTGACACCTCAAAACCGTCGCATGGTTGATGCCACCAGTGGAGGGTCATTTATGACCAAAAGTGATGTCGAAGCACGGAATTTCTTTTAAACCTTGTGTGAAAATTCTCAACAATGGGACTACTCAAATAGAGGTGAAAGAAATCCCCAACTGCCAAAGAAAGGTGGTATATATGAGATAGGAGTCACGCCAAATATTTATACCATACTTGATAGCTTGACATAGAAAGTCAATGCTCTTATGTTGAATAATGAACCTCCACAAATAACTCAAATCGAGTCATGTGCTATATGTTCTAGTCTTTGCCATCCTACGCAGTCATGTCCATCTGGTGTAGTATTTTCTGAATTTCTCTCTGAACAAGTACATGCTATGAACACCTTTCGGAGACCTGGGGATGATCCTTACTCAAATACCTACAACCCAGGGTGGGCTAGACATCCAAATCTTTCTTGGGCAAAAGGACCACAACAAGGAGGACCATCTAGAAATCCTCCTATGCAACCTTACCCACAAGTTGGTAGTTAACAACCTCAACAGTTTCCGCAATATCAACAAGCTCCTGCATAATATAGGAAACCATCTCTTGAGGATATACTCAATCTTTTTATGCAGAGTTTTCTTCAATTTTAAAAAGATACCCAACAAACTTTACTAGCTAACCAGCAAAGCGTACATGCGAATGCTCAATCTATTTCCAAGCTGAAAGTTCAATTGGGTCAACTTGCTGCCACATTGAGTGAGAGAGAGAAGGGGAGGTTCCCTAGCCAACCTGTGGCAAATCCAAAAGGACAGTTTGAGATTTGCTCTAATTCAAACCAAGAACAATATCATGAGAAAGCCAAATCTATCATTATCCTTAGGTCTGGTAAACAGATCGAGTACAAAGTAGAAATGCCTAGGGAAGAATTAAATTCCAAACCAGAAGAGTAAAATAAAGCGGAGAGACATATTATTGCATATAGAGTCCAAAAGCACTCTAACCCTCCAGAAACCACTCCTATGCCATCCTATGTGCCTAAAGAACCTTTTCCTCAACGTCTGGCACCAGTTAAGAAAGAAAATAACTTTAATGAGATATTGGAGATGTTTAAGCAAGCGCAAATTAACATTCCATTGTTTGATGCTATCAAGCAAGTCCCTGCTTACGCTAAGTTTCTTAAAGATTTATGCACTCAGAAGCATAAGATGCATGTTCATAAGAAGGTCTTCCTTGCAGACCAACTCAGCTCTATGATTCAACACAACACCCCTCCTAAATTTAGGGATCCAGGAGCTCCTACCATTTCTTGCATCATAGGAGATCATAAGGTTGAGAAGGCATTGCTCGATTTAGGGGCGAGCGTAAATTTGTTGCAATATTTTGTATATGAGCAGCCAGGACTTGGTGAACTGAAATCAACTAAAATAACACTACAACTAGCTGATAGATCTATCAAGGTGCCCCGTGGTATTATTGATGACGTGTTAATCCAGGTTGATAAGTTTTATTTTTCAGTGGATTTCATCGTTCTTGATACTCAGCCTGTCCCGAATCCTACGAGTCAAATCCCGGTTATCTTGGGACGTCCATTCTTAGCTACATCCAATGCGTAATAAATTACAAGAATGAAGTCATGAAGTTGTCTTTTGGTAACATGAAGATTAAACTTAATGTTTTCAATGCTGGACAACAACCGGCAGACTCGGATGATATTTTTGAGGTGAACATGATTGATAGTCTAGTGCATGACTCTTTCTTTAAATCTTCCGAAGACGCACTGGAGACTTGTCTAGCACATTTTGGCACAGACTTTGACATAGAAAGTTCCATCGAAGAAGTCAATATATTGCTCGACTCTAATTCTATAATGGATACTACAAAATGGAAAGCGAAAGTGGAACTTCTTCCACCATCTGAGTCTAAACCGGTCCCATCTGTTGAGAAACCACCCGAACTTGACCTTAAACAATTACCTGAAACTCTCAGGTATGAATTTTTAGGTCCTTCTGAGACCCTACCTGTCATCATAGCTTCTAACCTCGATAAGGAACAGGAGGGCAAGTTGCTTAATGTTCTTAGAGAACATAGGGCAGCTATTGGGTGGATAATAACGGACATAAAGGAAATAAGCCCCACTATGTATATGCATCGTATTCATCTTGAGAAAAATACAAAAACATCACGTGAAATGCAAAGGAGGCCTAATCCTAACATGAAAGAGGTCGTACGGGCAGAGGTGCTTAAATTGTTAGATGTTGGTATCATTTACCCTATTTTGGATAGCACGTGGGTCAGCCCAGTCCAAGTTGTTCCAAAAAAGTCTAGGATTATGGTGATAAAAAATAATGATAATGAATTCGTACCAACCCGCATGACTACGGGTTGGCGAGTTTGTATTGATTACCGTAAACTGAACCTAGTCACAAGGAAGGATCACTTTCCTCTTCCTTTCATAGATCAGATGCTAGAGAGATTGGCAGGGCATAGCTATTATTGTTTCCTAGATGGTTTTTTCGGGTACAATCAGATTCCCATTGCTCCCGAGGATCAAGAGAAAACCACATTTACATGTCCTTTTGGTACATATGCCTATCGGCGTATGTCATTTGGGCTATGTAATGCGCCTACTACTTTTCAATGATGCATGATGAGTATTTTTTCAGACATGGTTGAGCGTTTCCTCGAGATTTTCATGGATGATTTTTTCATTTTTAGCTCTTCCTTTGATGAATGCTTATACCATCTATCTCTAGTTTTGGAAAGATGTAAAGAAACGAACCTGGTATTGAATTGGGAAAAGTGTCATTTTATGGTTCAAAAAGGGATTGTACTCGGGCATGTTATTTCAAGTAAAGGCATTGAAGTTGATAAAGCCAAGATTGATTTAATTTCTAGTCTTCCTCCACCTAGAACGGTGAAGGAAATTAGATCATTTTTAGGGCATGCAGGATTCTACAGGAGATTCATTAAGGATTTTAGCAAAATTTCTTGACCCTTGTGCAGTTTATTAGCTAAGGATGTTGCATTTGACCTTGATGATGATTGTCGGAAAGCTTTTGACAAGTTAAAGCTTTTATTAACTTCTGCTCCAATCATCCAACCACCTAATTGGAGTTTACCTTTTGAGCTTATGTGTGATGCTTCTGATTATGTTGTTGGAGCCGTCTTAGGGCAACGATTGGACAAAATATCTCGTGTCATTTATTATGCTAGTAGGACTCTAAATGATGCTCAACTGAACTACTCTACCACTGAAAAAGAGTTGTTGACAGTGGTATTTGCTCTAGACAAATTCAGGTCATATCTCATTGGATCAAAGGTTATAGTGTTTTTAGATCATGCAGTATTGAAATATCTTCTTTCTAAAAAAGATGCTAAACCTCGATTGATTCGTTGGATTCTCTTTCTACAAGAATTTGACATTGAAATTCGGGATAAAAAGGGTTCTGAAAATGTGGTAGCCGACCATTTGTCTAGATTTGTCTTGGAGCCCACAGTGGATCTTGTGCCAATGAACGAGCCTTTCCCTGATGAACAACTTTTAGCTATTTCTCAATTACCTTGGTATGCGGATATCGTAAATTATCTTGTTACAAGTCAGATTCCTTCTCATTGGACTAAACAGGATAAATCCAAATTTCTTGCTGAGGTTAAACATTTCTTCTGGGATGATCCATACCTATTCAAACTCTGTCCTGACCAGGTCATTAGGAGATGTGTACCTGAGAGTGAGTTTCATAGTATAATCTCCTTTTATCACGACCATGCATGTGGTGGTCATTTTGGTTCAAACAAAACAGCTGCAAAAGTTTTACAAAGTGGATTTTATTGGCCTACACTTTTTCGAGACACACATGCCTTTTGTTCTACATGTGATCGATGCCAACGTATGGGTAATATTTCCCATAGGAACATGATGCCACTTACCAATATTCTCATTGTTGAGATATTTGATGTTTGGGGTATTGACTTCATGGGTTCGTTTCCCCCATCATTCGGTTATATGTATATCCTTGTGGCCGTCGATTATGTCTCTAAGTGGGTGGAAGCAGTGCCATGTAAAACGAATGATCACAAAGTTGTGATCCGCTTCTTGAAAGAAAATATCTTTTCTTATTTTGGTACTCCTCGGGCAATCATAAGTGATGGTGGTACTCATTTTTGCAATAAACCGTTTGAATCTTTAATGAAGAAATATTTCATTACCCATAAAGTTGCAACTCCATACCATCCACAAACAAGTGGTCAAGTAGAAGTTTCGAATCGGGAGATTAAACAAATTTTAGAGAAAACAGTTCACCCTAATCGTAAGGATTGGTCGCAACGTTTGAATGATGCTTTTTGGGCGTATCGTACAACATTCAAAACCCCGATTGGAATGTCTCCCTATAGGCTTGTCTTTGGAAAAGCATGTCACTTACCTGTGGAATTAGAACATCATGCTTATTGGGCCATCAAAACCTTTAATTTTGATTTGAACAAGGCTGGATCGCACCGTAAACTTCAACTCAATGAGTTAGAAGAAATTCGAAATGAGGCATATGAGAATGCGAAAATTAATAAAGAACGAACGAAATTTTTCATGACCAATCAATTCTTCGCAAGACATTTAAACCGGGTCAGAAAGTCTTATTGTATAATTTCAGGTTACACCTCTTTCCTGAAAAACTACGTTCGCGATGGCATGATCCTTATCAGGTAGTAAAAGTATTTCCTCATGGAGCAGTTGAGATTAACAATCTTAAGGACGGAAATATTTTCAAAGTAAATGGTCAAAGACTGAAACCTTATTTGGAGGATTTGCTTAATCAAGATGTAGAGGAAGTTAATTTGGAGGACTTAGGTTTTCAAGATTAATTAATTCATGGTCCATTTTTGTCTGGCTGAAGACGTTAAACTTAGCGCTCTTGGGAGACAACCCAGCTTTTCATTCTATTTCATTTTCCTAATTAGTTGATTCAATATTTGTGGATAACATTACTGCAAACCCTCACGAGACTACAACTCGTCCACTAAGGGCAACCTAGGGGTTTAAAGGCTTATTGCATACGCTAAATGCAATCGAGAGTACCTGCGAAAGTGGTATAGGTAGGATCTTCTTTTTATGATTTTCTTTTTACTATTTTGCTTTTGTTGATTTCTCTCTTATGCTGACTCATTTTTAAGTTGATATTTTGGAAAAGCCTCTTGATTCTCCGTACAGGTACTATCTTTCCATCACTCCTCTTTTACTTTCATTGTCCCATGTGCATTGCTGCTTATTTCTTTTACATTGAGGGCAATGTAGATTTTAGGTTGGGGGTGGGAGATTAGGTTACTTAATCAGTATTTTCTTGGTCTTGAGCAAAAAGTGTGAAAATTTTTAAAATTTCTTATGAATTTGAAGTGACTTTGAAAGATAGTTGTGATTTTAAAATTAAAAGATACGTGATGTTGGTAATTTATGACTCTTGGATTCAGTTGTCTGTTAGATTTCACATTTAAGTTTGAATTGTTAACCCGTGATTAGAAGCTTTAAACATTGATTAAGTCATGATTATGCATATCACATCTCGCTTACACATTAAGGTTTCAATTCGATATTGAATGATTAACTTGGTAATCACAAAGCATGAAAGGAACTAGCCAAAATAAACTTTCATGTGCAGTAAAAAAGAATAAAAAGGGTAAGTCGCATAATCTTTACCATAGGTTTGCTCCCTATGGGTGTAGATTCGATCCCCCATGGTTGATAGTTAGAAAAGAAGTTAGGTGACAAGTTTACACCATAAGTTTGCTCCCTATAGGTGAGGATTTGATTCCCCTCTTTGGCGTTACTGTTCAAGAAAATGAAAGGCTGGTAGAATGAAAAGTTAATCTGTAATGCAAGTGTTGGTTTCAGGTTTGATTGTCATGAATTCCAATGATATTATGAAATTGCCAATCAGATCTCTTAATAATTGTGAGCCGAGATTACACTATACACTCATGGAACTCAATGTTTAAAATGTTCTAATTAATGGATTAATGTTTTGAACTTGTTCATGTAGCTCACTATGAGCTTGATTCCTGGAGAAAATTCCACATACCATTCATGAATCTTAGAATTTTTACATTTTAACTATCTGTTCACAAGTCACTTGAGTTTACAGGAATTGTCTCTTATTTCTGAAATTATTTTTTCGCATGTTTTGCTCGGGACTAGCAAAATGCTGGTTGGGGGTTGTTATGAGGGTCGAATATTGCATATCAGACCCCGATAAATACCGAATTTGACGTATATGATAATGTTTAATGTCGTATTTTAATTGTATTTTTGTTACAGAATGAAATCAGGAGCGTTGATTGAAAAAGGATATTAAAAGCGTGGATCTGACGTTCCAAAGTAACCAAAGCAAAGGACGGACTTTAGAGGACTGAGATCAATGAATTTACATGCCAGGGATTCGAGAAAATCGAGCCGTTCACGTTAAAGAGGCCCAAAATTGGTCCAGAATGCAAGATCACATGTTTTCTACCATCCGATTGACCTGAAACTTCACACATGTGATGGGGGCCATAAATTAACCGTACATATTAAATTTCAGCCATTAAAGATTTTGAAAAGTTATCCAACGGATAGATCAGCCCATTAATTCATTAAGTGGGGCCCACCTGCTACCTGGATATACTTTAAAATTAGTTTTAATGGTTAAAATAATATGAGGAAAGGTATGGACGGTGCGGATTTCTAAAAAATATCACAGTGGGCCCTGTATACACTGCGTGTGCATAGAGTATGTAAGTGCATGTCGTGCACTAGACCCGCTGACGCGGTCAGCGGGCACTGAACCGCGACCGACTTCCAAAACGGCACTTGTCGTTTTGACGTAACGCAAGCCCGTCCGCTGGCCCTTTTTGCAAACGACTGTGGGCCCTACAAAAGCTTCATACGTCCGATCCACACCGTCCATCTTGTAGAGGGCTTCGAGAGCTACAAAACCATGCTGACCTTTTGCATCCATGCGTGCACATGTGTGCGATACAGGGGCCACAAAAGAGCTACCCTGTAGCGTTCAAATCTGATCTTTTAGTTATTTCTTCTCTAAGACATACCAATGGATGTTCAAAACCACCCATTCTTGACTGAAATTTCATTATGAATCCAATGGACGGGGTGGATTTTCCAGAAAATGCTTCTGTGGGGCCCACCGATCACAACAGCGAAATGGTGCGAAAGGTTTCACACATCCGCGAAAACTGACTTTTTCAGGCAGTTTTGGCCCACCATCTTTGATCATATGGTAGATCTGAACCGTCTATCATGTAGAGGACCCAAGAAAGTTCTAAGGGACGGTGTTTCTTTAGAATTTAAGCGAGAAAAGTGGCGTATTTCGAGGCACCGAACTTGGCTGCGAAAAAGCTTTAAATGGGCATGCATAGCTTTTCAAATCCGATTTAAATCCGATTTTCACCATTCCATCAACTATATAAGGAGGTTTTAGATGTGGGGAGCATTCATTCAGACCTTGGAAAAGAAGATCTAGAGCCAAGGAGGAGAGAGAGAAGAAGGAAGAAGAGAGATAAGGGAGATGTTTTTAATATTTTTACTTTTTATTTTCTTTTACCTAATTAATTTTATGGATTGCTAAACTTCTTAGCTAGGGCTGAGATGAAGCCCCTAATTTGATTAACTCTTGTTTATGTTGAATTTATTTTAATTGGATTGATTTGTTTCTTTTCCTAGTGTGCTTTCCTGAGATTTCCGTACTTCTACATTCTATAAGCTCGACCAAAGTCTAGATATGGATGTTGTTTGGAATATTATTCTAGGTGCTTGTGTCAGACCATGAACAGGTCTCCTATAGAGGAAGAAACAGGATTTATATCTCTCCATGCCTGACCATAGATGGAAAGATGTGATCCATATGCTTTAAAGGATTATACATTTTGTGTGCCCGACCAAGGACATAGAGTGTACTTTATTTATTTTGATATCAATCTGAATTAGGGTGAATCAACAGGTAAAATAAGGGTTAGGATAATTAGGGGTGGATTCAAAAGTCCTAGTCTTCTCCTGGATTGAATTTTTCTCATAGTTCTCAGTTATTTTCCATAGATTTGTGTAAGTTTACTTATTAGTTTGCTAAAATATTTGTTGGATTAGTTAAGAAGAGTCTTAAATTTTGAATTGCGACAACTAGTCCTCGTGGGAACGATCTCGTAATATGTACCATCTTTACATCTGATTCGTATACTTGCGAGTTAAAATTATTTAAATCAAATTGGTTTAAATTAAAACATCAAAGTCCAATACTCACTTTAAGAATGGTTCTAAGTCTAATTGATTTTAAATCAAAAGGGCTAGTTCTATTTGATTTTGAATCCAAGAAGAAGTAATATCAGAAATTCTCCTTTTCAAATAAGATTGGAATGTAGATCAAAATTAAATAATAAACAAGCTAGCAAAAGGAATATTAAATGATCACAAAGTAACTTAAAAATAAACATGAACTTATCTCAGAGTATAGCCTAAAGATTGCTTGAATTGAGTTGAATTGAATTGAAAAACTCTGAAGTTCGTGCTCTATTTATAGCCTGAAAAATATCATCTACGACTGGTCTTAGGATCCTAGGATTGGTCGTAGCTTCAAAGATTTTTAAAGATTTTTGCGAGATAATGATTAGCTATTCCACGACTGGTCCTGTGTAGACTACGACCGGTCATGGGCCACCTACGACTGGTCGCGGGTCACCTACAACCGGTCGTAGGACCCCTAGTTTAGTTGCTGGAGTTTGAGTCGTAGGACTAAGACTAGTCGAAAGACAAGTCGTACAGCTCACAAGACTGGTCGTAGGATGTCTAGGACTGGTCGTATAATAACCAGAAAGATCCAAAAATCTTCAACAACCTAGAACTGGTCCTGAAAAACTTAAGACTGGTCGTAGTGGAGCTAGGACTGGTCTTGAAGTCCTTAGGACTGGTCTTAGAACAGCCCGAACAAGCATATTCAAATATACGAATTATGTATCCAGAATGACCTACAGTAAAGCCCATCCTAAGGTCAATATAAGGTTAAATAAACCTTAAAAGTGAGATGGACATTGATAGTCTGTACACTCAGATGACCCTTAAGAGAAGCTTGAGAATTTATGAATCTTATTGTAGGCCTTCTCGAGCTTGATCCTTTCTAGAGTTGACAAAGTCTTCTTCTATACTTGTACTTGTTTGAATCTTGAATAAGCATACTTGGAGACTTCTATTCTTGAATTTTTCATCCATGACTTGAAACTTTCTTCATTTAAGTTCTTGTCTTGAAATACGATGTCTTGAAGCAATGAATAGTCTCAAACATGAAACACAAGATATACAAGACATAGATATAGGTTTTGGCACCACAAAATTTGACAACCAAAGGGATATGGAATCATAGCACTTACAGAAACAAGTTAGCATTAACAACACTTTGTAATATAAATGGATAATATCTCTTAGGCATCTCTATCTTTGAAAGAAAAGAAGTTATGATGGAATTATGCTATTAATGTCTTTTTTGTTTCCCCCTCTCTCAGAAGCTATTAAATTTGGTTCTTTTTAAGTGGAAGGTATTTCTTGTTGAACCATTATTTTCAATTTATATTTGTCCTGCTTTAGGTCATAACCACAATCCTAAACCATATCAATCACGGTCGCCTACCTTTTACTGTTAAGAAGGAAAGATTGAAGATGGTTGTTTCTATTCTGAGTGGAAGGTATTACTGGCTGAACTATTTTTTTCTCTCTCTCTCTTTCTTTTCTTTTGGCTGCTTTAGGTCATAACCACGATCCTAAACGATATTACTCACGGTTGCTCACCTTTTGATATTAAAAGGAAGGAAACATGGTAGAAGGTTGTTTCAAGCATTGCAAGTCAAAAGGCAAAAAACACAAGTCGATAATTTGGAAGAATGAGCTTGTGCATGGTGTGATTGATAAGAATCAGTTTTCCAAGTACGGCATGGTTCATACAATCCAAGAGTTCTATGGCTGTAATACTGCTGGCATTTTGCTTTCAGTATTAAGCCGCTTATTTACAGTATTTCTACAGGTGAGTTTGATTGTTTTTAATTTTAACTTCAACTGATTGATATCTTTGTTTGTTTAAGTGTTAAGTTATTTTAAATGATATCTATGATCTCAGATGCATGGTTGTACTTGTGGAGTCGATGACCTATTAATTGTGCAACACCTCGACTTGAAAAGGAAAATGATACTAGAAAAACATGAAAACACTGGTGCAAATATCCATTCTAAGTTCATTGGTGCCAAGATTGCAGGTGCGTTTACTTGCAAATTCTAGATATTGTATGTCAATCTATTTGATAACAAATTTGATGTAATGTTGGATTGAATTTTATCTCTGCTCCTATTCCATCTTTCCATACTGTCAGGACTATTACATAGGAAGGAAGAATGTCATGGATGCCTTCTATTATGTGTGATTGTCCCATGTGATATTTATTAACTTCTAAATTAATGAATTATTTAATATCTCTGTTTTTGTGGATAGGATATTTTATTTTATCCTGCTCTTGACTATGCATGTGCACAACAAATTTAGCTTTCTTGCCTGATAACACAAACACGGTTTAATATATTCAGTTTTGTTAAAACTTCTTACATGCTGCATTTATGCCCTAACTTTATTTCTAACGTGTCTTTCTGTTATTTGTGAAGTTTTGGTTTAAAATTGTCGAAATATCCTAGGATATGTATTTGTAGTTAGTGGGATGGTAGGATCTATCACTTTGAGGCAGTTTATTCTCCATTGGCTTGCTTCTTTTCTCAACTTTGAAGTGTATCTTGGATAGTTCCTTCCCTGAAGTCTTGTTTAGGTTTAGATGAATAATGGTTGTTGGTAACTTAAAATAAGAATGTACCGCTTTCGGAGTTTAAAATTGCTCCAGATTCACAATTAGCAGGGGCTGAGCAACTCTCTGATTACCTCTTAAAATAGATGGATGTGCTTAATATAGAGTCAATGCCTGTAAAGAAACAAAATGTAGCAAAAGAGTTGTTTGGTTCAATTGGCCTAGCCAATGATGGTGATGGCTTTTTTTTTTTTGTTTCTTTAATGAATTTATAGTATGTGTTGTGGTATTTTTTCCTCCTTTATTTGATTGTTGTTGGGATTTTGATGTTTTGCTTGATATGAGTTGCATTGAGTTGGAAATCAAATGATGCAGGAAGAGAGGGTTCAAGATGCTAAATCCCAAGATGTAAATTGTTGGAACCAACCGAATGATTCATCTGTCAAACCACATGTTTGGGATAAGGACAAGATGCATGGTCAATCTAATTCTGTCTGGGGTAGTCAGAACCCAAAGGGTACCCATATGGAGAGATCTTCAGATATTGGTGGTTGGAATGAAGACAGAGGACAAGATGAGTTGAATCAACCAACAAGATCTCCTGTTTGGAGTTCTTCCCCTATTGAGAAGTCTTTAGATGACAGTAGTTGGGAAGAAAATAGAGCACAAGCTTGATTTCTATTGATCGAACAGAGCTCCTGGATGGGGTTCTTCAAGTAGATTCATTACACTCAATAGCAGAAGAGATTTAGATTCATTACACTCAATTCAGGTATGGTTTACACCAATTCAAGAGACTGTACATTAGGCATTCTATATAGAAGACTAGAGTGAGACTGATTAGTCATTTAAATGTATTGCAGGATGTTGTTTGAATTACTTGTCCTAACAGGTGCACAAGTTGGGATGGATTAGACTTTTATCATGAGAAAACACCATGATTTCAGGTAGTTATTATTTAATGGAAAGTTAAAAAATTAAAAGAGAGAGAGAGAGAGAGAGAGAGAGAGAGAGAGAGAGATAATGAATTCACGAAAAGAAATGTTCTTTATCATTAGGGTTGCTTTCGCCAGGTTTGATGCAGAAATCGTCACTAACTTCACAGAAAGACAAATAGCATCAGTGGCCACAGATTGTAACTTGGATTTAAACAAGGTTCGAGGTGTCATCAACAATATTAACAGAATCCTCCAGGTCAGATTATTGATTGGACTTGATTTTATTTAAATGATCTTGATAATCATTTTATTTAAATGAGCAGACCCAGATGTGCGTTGAAGCTATCCGGATGTTGAGCGGGGGTCCTTGGAAGGTGGAAACGCTGTTATGGCCATGATGAAGTTGTCCATATCCTATGGTCAACATTGGAGGTCGTGTTTATTTATTTACTCGAAATTAATGGAGCAGACCCGGATGTGCGTCGGAGCTATCCGGATGAGCGGGGGTCCCTAGAAGCTGGGAATTGTTGTTATGACCATGATGAAGCTATCCATTTTCTATGGACAACATTGAATGGGCCTGGCCATTTGGACAGGCCGTGCTTATGTATTTGCTCGAAATTAATGGAGCAGACTCGGATGTGCGTCGAAGCTATCCGGATGAGCGGGGGTCCATGGAAGGTGGGAACCGCTGTTATGACCATAATGAAGCTGTCCATTTTCTATGGACAGCATTGGAAGGGCCTGGTTATTTGGATAGGCCCTGTTTATATCTATATTTGCAGGGATCACACCCTTAACCTAAACAACACCCTAAACCTATAACCTAAACCAATTCTCAATTACCTAAACTTACAACCTATAACCTAAACCTAAACCTATTCTTAAATCCCAAAAGTTATACTTTAACCTAAACCTATTCTCAATTCACTAAATCTATAGCTTATAACCTAAACCTAAACCTTAACCTAAACCTATAACCTAAACCAAAACTAAAACCTATAACCTAAACCCAAACCCATTCTCAAATCCCAAAACCTATAACCTAAACCTAAACCTTAACCTATAAGCTAAACCAAAACCTATAAGCTAAACCAAAACCAAAACATATAACCTAAACTCGAACCCGAACCCGAACCCGAACCTAAATTCCTAAACCTTAACCTAAACATATAACTTATAACCTATAATTAAGCCTATACGTAAACCTAAAACCTTACTTATAACGTAAAACTATTCTCAAATTCTTAAACCTTAACATATAACCTAACCTAAACCTATACTTATAACCTAAAACTATTCCCAAATGCCAAAACCTATAACCTTAACATAACCTTTCCCTAAAGTAATAACCTAAACTCAAATCCCTAAACCTAAACCTAAACCTATAACCTTAACTCAAATCCCTAAACCTTAACTGTAACGCCCGTGAAAAATCCGTACTTGGGCTCGAGTACCAACTCGACCCGAAATCGCATAGAATAAATTTCTATGGAAATTAAGCGTAAGTTAGCTAGTGCAACGCTGGAGTGGTTGGGAAATAGTCCCTGATCACTTTAAATATATTCTACTAGACCCAAATCGAGTAGAACCAACGACTCTATAACACTCTATAACCTCGGATCAAACTCTAAGCAGGTTTGGTCTCTGGACCGCTTTGAATTTTTGTATTGGATCTAGACCACACGTCAAAAGTCCGATACCTCCTATCTTAGACCGTTAGAACCGCCTAGTTGGACTTGACACTCATTTCAAAAATCAAGTCAAACCGATAATCACAGGCTATTTCATTGAGCCCGGACCGAAGAGAGTGCGAATAGGGACAGAATTGAAATTTCAAATTCAAATCTGGCACACGACTTGACGCGTCAGTATTAAGCGTTCTGACCGTCAGAATTCATCCAGATTACACCCTCGGATCAGGAGAAATTTCTATTTTATATCATGAGACTTTCAGCCCTGATCTACGTGCGGTGACCACTGAACTGAAACTGGTCCGCCACGTGCGATCTGCGAACCCTGCCAGACTGAAAACTTAATACGTGCTATATTTGGTACGCATGAGCTTAAGTCCGATCGCATTCGACCAGGGGACCACCAGGAAGCATCTTTTGGACCGAAACAGCCCCGAAATGGATATGCACTAAGTAAACTTCGTTCCGGAGCCTGTTTTCGGCATTTTTAAGCTTATAAAAGGGGTTGAAACCCTCATTCCTCTCTCCCATCCAAAAATTGTAAAACCCTAGCTTTGGGAGAGAGAAAAGGAGAGAGTTTGAGAGAGAGACTGGAAGGATTTTTCCCGCCTTCGTGCCGCTAGTTGCACGTGCTTCAGCAACTCTTCCCAATCACCTGGCCGGTGATTTCTCCACTTTTTCAAGTATGAAACAACCTTAAAAGTTTCTGATTTAGGGATTACTTAGATTCATAGCGTGTTAGCTAACGTAACTTGTAAAACAGGTTCTCCTACTGCCGTAGACGAAGCGTATACGCTCCGTTCGAAACGACACATCTCTAAGAGACTAAGTGAGGATTTTAGACGCTTTGATTGACGGTTTACAACGCTTTCAATGTCGTTTAATAGTAGATTATCGACGGCATCACCGTTTGACATGTACAACATGCTCTCCGTTTCCTGTTTCGTAAATTAACGAAGAATATGAGATTTAGGGCATTTTAGTCATTCGTAGGAAGTACAGTTTACATTCATATTTTGCTGATGTGATTGACATAGTTTATTGTCGCATTAGGAAGTTAGGAATACGTGCATAATTAGTTTGGCGAAGAGATTCGCCTAATTGCGCACTTCGGGTCGACATACTATATGTAGACTTAAGTGTGTAGTGTATGTGTTTGTATAAATGCTTATATTAGTATGTATTAAATTAAATGATGTTATGAGATAGTTTGAGATTGATTTCTCAATTAATATGCTGACCTAAATGATTTCCTACATGTTGACTATATGCATGATTTCATTACATGCATGAAATATATGTGTTTGAAGATTTACTTAAGTTGAATGTTATAACATGTATTTACATGCTCACATGATTGTATTTCAATTCCAATATTCCTATATAAATTGCTGATGTGATTCCATAATTGTTTGAGACTATATTTAGTCCAGGCAGTCGGTAACCGATCGAATTCGTGGCTGGCTGGTTTTGGCCATGAACGACGCGTCGATGAACGTGAGTCGTGTTTAAAGTTGGCGGCAGTGGTTAGGCCACGCAAAGTATTTTACGCACTTCATGTCGTTCGACTTGAGATGCGATCGCGCTAGTCGAGCCCGTCAAATAACCCGACTGGCCGATGTATGTTCACCCTGTATGAGTCATAACTACTTGAACCTAGAGTACTGAACTTACCATTGTAAACCCTATTAACCATGGTACCTTGATCCACGAAGACTCATGAGCCGGGCATGGTGGTATGGGACACCGTGGTTGAGCTGTCGGCCTACCCTGGGGCCACAAACCTCCTCGCAGTGACCAGTGAGCACCTAGACTCGTGAGAAGATTATGGTGGTATGGGACACTATATTCTAGCTGTCAGCCTACACTGATCAGGCGACGAGTCCTTTGTAGTGACCGCGAGCGTATTCTGAGTCCACGGGAGGCGACGACCCTTCCGTTGCAGTAGAGTACGGTAGGCCTGTATTGATAAGGTGATGGGGGAGTGGTGCAATGAGTGCGAGCAATAGCCCTGACAGCCCTTGCAGTGACCTACAAAATATACATCGTATGAGACTACTAGGAGTGACGACCCTAGACAGGATCTGTGTTGGGATTGATACAAGGGAAGTACCTTAGTTTTTCAATCCTGCTGTTTGAATGGACTAATAACAACTTGGAAATCATATCACCATGCCATTGCATGTGCCTGGAAGATGTGGAGCACTTGAGGGTCGATTGCATGCCGCGGTCGTAAGATGTTGCCGTATGAGGGAGATCGTCGGTGAGGGCATACATCACTTCATGTCATTTTGCATTAACAACAGTATTAGGATTGTCTAATTTACTGCTTTACTATTATCGCATGATTGAATTGTGAACATGCTAATATTTGCTCTATGATTCCACTGAGTTGATCACTCACTCCCACGTTACGGGATGGTGTTTGCAACACCCACCAGACCCTGTTGTAGATGCAGGTGAGGCTGAGATCCAGGAGGCAGAGCCAGACTTCAACGAGGACCAGGACAAGTTCTCGTACATGCAGTATCATGATGGCTTTGCGTAGGCGACCTGGATCGATGGGACTTCAGTGGGACTATTTTGGACATTTACTTTTGTTCATGTATATGTATATGAGACTCAGAGATGTATTCATACTTTAGAGACAGATGAGATTTACTTTGTTTTTCCATACAGTGATATATATATATATTGTTTAGTCTTCCGCTTGCTTTTATCACTGGATCTGAAGTATGAATTGCAGTTTTGGTATACTTTTACTCATGTGAATGCTTTAAATCAGACAACATTGAATCATAATCATTTGTGTTGCATAAGTGACGGTCTGGAACTCGGGAGTTGAGTTTATACACGACCCCCAATTTTCAGGGTGTTACATTAACCTATAACCCAACCTAAACCTATACTTATAACCTAAAACTATTCTCAAATCCCAAAACCTATAACATAAATCCGAATCCAAACCCGAACCCAAATTCCTAAACCTTAACTTAAACATATAATTTATAACCTATAACCTAAGCCTATAACTTAAACCTAAACCTAAACCTATAACCTAATCCTAAACCTATAACCTAAACTCAAATTCCTAAACCTAAAACCTAAACCTAAACCCATAACCTTAACTCAAATCCATAAACCTTAACCTATAACCCAACCTAAACCTATACTTATAACTTAAAACTATTCTCAAATCCCAAAACCTATAACCTAAACCCGAATCCAAACCCGAAGCCGAACCCGAATTCCTAAACCTTAACCTAAACATATAACCTATAACCTAAGCCTATACCTAAACCTAAAACCTAAAGATAAACCTAAACCTATAACTTAAATATAAACTCAAATCCCTAAACCTCAACCCAAACCTACAACCTAAACCTAAACTTATAACCTTAACCTAAACCTAAACTTGAAAACCCAAACCTAAAACCCGATCCCAAACCCAAACCCGATTTCTTAAACCTAAACCTTAACCTATTCTCAAATCCCTAAACCTAAACCTACACCTAATCCTAATCTAAACTCCCTAACCTAAACCTAAACCTAAACTTGAAAACCCAAACTTAACCCGAACCCGAATTCCTAAACCTAAACTTTAACCTATTCTCAAATCCCTAAACCTAAACCTACACCTAATCCTAATCTCAACTCCCTAACCTAAACCTAAACCAAACTTGAAAACCCAAACCTAAACCTGATCCCGAACCCAAACCCGATTTCCTAAACCTAAACCTCAACCTATTCTCAATTCCCTAAACCTTAACCTATAACCTAACTTAAACCTAAACTTATAACCTACACTTATAACCTAAACTTAAACCTATAACCTAAACCTAAGCTTAAAACCTAAACCTATGACCTAAAACCTAAATGTATTCTCAAATCCCTAAACCTAAACCTACACCTAATCCTAATCTCAACTCCCTAACCTAAACCTAAACCTAAACTTAAAAACCCAAACCTAAACCCGATCTCGAACCCGAACCCGATTTCCTAAACCTTAACATATTCTCAATTCCCTGAACCTATAGTTTATAACCTAAACCTAAACCTATACCTAAACCTAAACCTAAACCTTAAACTAAACCTATAACCTTAAAACCAAAACCTATGACCTAAAACCTTAACCTATAATCTATAACCTAAACTTATAACCTATAACCTAACCTTAACCAAAACCTAAAACCTAAATCTTAACCAATAACCTAAAACCTAAACCTAAGACCTAAATGTATTCTCAAATCCCTAAACCCAAACCTACACCTAATCCTAATCTCAACTCCCTAACCTAAACCTAAACCTAAACTTGAAAACCCAAACCTAAACCCGATCCCGAACCTGAACCTGATTTCCTAAACCTAAACCTTAACCTATTCTCAATTCCCTAAACCTATAGCTTATAATTGAAACCTAAACCTAAACCTAAATCTGAACCTATAACCTAAACCTAAGCCTAAAACCTAAATGTATTCTCAAATCCCTAAAACTAAACCTATACCTAATCCTAATCTCAACTCCCTAACCTAAACCTAAACTTAAACTTGAAAACCCAAACCTAAACTCAATCCCAAACCCGAACCCGATTTCCTAAACCTTAACATATTCTCAATTCCCTAAACCTATAGTTTATAACCTAAACCTAAACCTAGACCTAGACCTAAACCTAAACCTTAAACTAAAACTATAACCTTAAAACCAAAACCTATGACCTAAAACCTTAACCTATAATCTATAACCTAAACTTATAACCCATAACCTAACCTTAACCTAAACCTAAAACCTAAATCTTAACCAATAACCTAAAACCTATACCTAAACCTATACCTAAAACCTAAATGTATTCTCAAATCCCTAAACCTAAACCTACACCTAATCTTAATCTCAACTCCCTAACCTAAACCTAAACCTAAACTTGAAAACCCAAACCTAAACCTGATCCCGAACCTGAACCCGATTTTCTAAACCTAAACCTTAACCTATTCTCAATTCTCTAAACCTATAGCTTATAACCTAAACCTAAACCTATAACCTTAACCTAAACCAAAACCTATGACTTAAAACCTTAACATATAACCTATAACCTAAACTTATATCCTATAACTTTATAAGTGTTATGATTTCATATCCCTTTGGTTGTCAAATTTTGTGGTGTCAAAACCTATATCTATGTCTTGTATATCTTGTGTTTTATGATTGAAGACTATTCATTGCAATCAAGTCATCGCATTTCAAGACAAGATCTTAAATGAAGAAAGTTTTCAAGACATGGATGAAGAATTCAAGTATTGAAGTCTTCAAGTTTGCATGTTCAAGATTCAATCAAGTTCAAGTATATTAGAAGACTTTGTCAAGTCCAGATCAAGCTCAAGAAGGCCTACTACAAGATTTGTATATTCTCAAGCTTCTCTTAAGGGTCATCGGAGTGTGCAGACTTTCAATGTCCATCTCACTTTTAAGGTTTGTTTGACCTTACATTGACCTTAGGATGGGCTTTACAGTAGGTCATTCTAGATACACAACTCATATATTTTAATATGCTTGTTTAGAGTGTTCTAAGACCAGTCTTAGGGACTTCAAGACCAGTCCTAGCTCTGCTATGACCAGTCTTAAGTTTTTCAGGACCAGTCTTAGGTTGTTGAAGATTTTTAAATTTTTCTGGCTGTCCTACAACCAGTCTTGGACATCCTACGACCAGTCCTGCGAGTTCTACGACTCATACTTCGACCGGTCGTAGACCTACAACTCAAACTCCAGCAACCAATTTTGGGGTCTTACGACCGGTTATAGGTGACCCACGACCAGTCGTAGGTGGCCCACGACCGGTCGTAGACCGTCTAGGACCGGTCATGGAACAGAAAATCCAATCCCGTGGAAATCTTTAAAAATCTTTGGAGATACGACCAGTCCTAGGTTCCTAAGACCAGTCATAGACGGAATTTTTTAGCCTATAAATAGAGCACGAACTTCAGAGTTTTAGCAATTCAATTCTATTCTATTCAAGCAATCTTTAGGCTATTCTCTGAGATAAGTCTGTGTTTGTTTTAAGCTACTTTGTGCTTATTTAATATTCCTTTTGCTAGCTTATTTTTATTTGATTTTGATCTACATTCCAATCTTATTAGAAAAGAGAAATTTTTGATATTCCTTCTTCTTGGATTCAAAATCAAATAGAACTAGCCCTTTTGATTTAAAATCAATTAGACTTAGAACCATTCTTAAAATGAGTATTGGACTTTGAACGTTGAATCGAACTTCTACTCCGATTGGTTCTACCGGGCTTCTTCAAAAGGTGATTCAGGTATTTTACATTTTTATAATTTACTTTCTTTAGTTTTGTTTGAGATTTTTCAGAAAAATCTCATTGTATTGGTTATCTGAGGAGAGCCAGAAAACTCAGATTATGGGGTTTTTAGATTATGTAAGCCCGAGATCAAAGACACAATTGTGAAGGTTTTAGGTGAACCTGTGAAACCTATTTTGATAGTGCATGCTAATATCTCCTGTGTGAGGATATTAAGAGTGGAGTAGCATTCTGTGTGGTTGTTGGATAACAGTTGGTGTACACACAGGCGAACCACTATATATCGTTGTGTTGTGGATGTGTTTTACTCTTTCATTCTTTTATTCTTTCTGTTTTGTGGAGAGTGTTTGTGGATGAATGTTGTAATCACTTCAAACAAGTGTGGATGAATGTTGTAATAACTTAGGATTTATTTTCTGTAAGTTATTTTGATTTCCTTACTTTTTATTCCTCATTAATTTTTGATACAAAGGACGTTCTAGAAATAAGGTTGTCCTACCTTAAACCTTTGGTTTTTAGTGTAAGGTTATCCTTGGAACTGATAAAGTATCAATCTTTTTATTTAGGCTACTTTAAATTCAGCGTTGTGCTTTATTTGTTTTATTATTCCGCTGTTATAAGTTTTATTTGGCATTGCCCTATTCACCCCCCCTCTAGGGCATATAGCTAGGCCCTTTCAAACTTAACCTTAACGTATAACCTAAAACCTAAACTTAAACCTAAAACCTGAATGTATTCTCAAATCCCTAAACCTAAACCTACACCTAATCTTAATCTCAACTCCCTAACCTAAACCTAAACCTAAACTTGAAAACCCAAACCTAAACCCGATCTCGAACTCGAACCCAATTTCCTAAACCTAAACCTTAACCTATTCTCAATTCCCTAAACCTTAACCTATAACCTAACCTAAACCTAAATCTATAACCTGCACGTATAACCTAAACCTATAACCTAAACCTAAGCCTAAAACCTAAACCTAAACTTAAAACCGAAATATATTCTCAAATCCTTAAAACCTAAACCTAATCCCAATCTCAACTCCCTAACCTAAACTTAAACCTAAACTTGAAAACCCAAACCTAAACCCGATCTCGAACCTGAACCCGATTTCCTAAACCTAAACCTTAACCTTAACCCATTCTCAATTCCCTAAAGTTATAACTTATATACTATAACCTATAAACTAAACCTAAACCTTAACCTAAACCTATAACATAAACCTTAACCTAAACCTAAACCAAAACCAAAACCTATAACCTAAACCTTAACCTATAACCTAAACTTATAACCTATTACCTAACCTTAACCTAAACCTAAAACCTAAACCTAAACCTAAACTTATAACCTATAACCTAAATGTATTCTCAAATCCCTAAACTTAGACCTACACCTAATCCTAATCTCAACTCCCTAACCTAGACCTAAACTTAAAAACCCAAACCTAAACCCGATCCCGAACCCGAACCCGATTGTTGTAATAATGTAGCCCAATCATATGGCAACAAACAAGAATGTATCCCTTTTAACACATGCCTCTTTTTACAAAGATTTAATTTTTCTTGTTGTTTCTATTAATTGAAACACTTTTTTGCATTATTTGTTTGTATTAGTTTTATTTTAATGATCAGTTTTATTTTTAAAAAGTGCCCATTTTTTTGGAAGAAGTTTCTGCAATTTTTCATGATTCTGAATTATAATGTGTGTGGCTGGCCACAGTGAATGATGGAACCCTCCTATCACTGAAGTTACTAATAGTGATGGTTCAAAATCAATAAAAGTAACGACTTATTCTCTTTGGACCACACTTCAGAAAAGTGAAAGTAGTGCCAATGCAAAAGAACTAAATGCAATTACTTGTACATTATCACCAGATGAATTTAAAAGAATCATCTCTAGTGAAAATGCAAAACAAGCATGGGATGTATTAGAAATGACACACGAGGGTACATCTATTGTCAAGAAATCTAAAGTCCAACTCCTCACAACTAAATTTGAAGAAATTCATATGGAGGAGAATGAGATACTACGTTCACTTCCTGAACGGTTCAATTCTAAAGTGACCGCGATTCAGGAACTTCGTAATACGGATACTATGAGGGTTGAGGAACTAGTTGGTTCACTTAAAACCTATGAGTTATCCTTTAAAGCTCCTAAAGGAAAATCAATTGCTCTCATATCATCTAAAAATATTTCACAAGAGAGCACTTCATATTTAGAAAATTCTGAAGATGATATGGCGCTTTTAGCAAAAAAGTTTTACCAAATTTTCAAAAACAAGAAAAAAGTTGATTTTCAAAAATCAAATGATAAGAGACGATTTAAACCTAGAACTCGAAAATCCTTGAAAGATAGTCAATGTTACAACTGTCAAGAATATGGGCACTTAGCTAAGAAATGTCCTAAAAAGGATAAATAAAAAAAGAAAAGCATGATGTCTACGTGGGATGAATCGTCTGATTCTGAATCCTCTTCTAAATCAGAAGATTCTGAATCCGAGTCAGGCGAAGATGTTAAAGCCCTTATGACTCTAGCTAAGATCACCCTTTTAGATAATGATGATATATCTAGTGAAGAAAATCTGAATAGTGATTGCGATAATGAAGATGATCTTCAGGATGCTTATAATGCCCTTTATAAAGAAAGTTATAAAATTGCTGTCAAGCTTAAATTACAAAAAGAAAAATTTTCTAAGCTTAAGGAAGATTATGAGTATCTTGTTTTAGAAAAGTCTCATATTTCTGATTCCTTTGAAAAAACCAAACGTGATTTAGATTTCAAAACCTCTAAAATTGAAGATTTGAGATCCGAAAATGAGAAACTCAAAAATGAGGTAGCTTCTCTTCAGAGTTTGAAAGACAAATGAAGATATGCCCATGGTGATCCTAAATTGAAAAAATTATTGATCGGATCAAGAAAATGTGGCGATCGATCCGGGTTGGGCTATGATAAGGATACATCTCCAAAATAAAAGAACATTGCTCCTAAATTTGTAAAAGGAGAGTCCTCAAACTCAAAAGAAAAGAATACTTATCAAGGTTTTTTCAAAAATTTTAGGACTTTTCAAAAACCTAAAAGTAGCCATGTCAGCGTTAATTTTTAAAACCAAAATCCATTGGCTGAAAAAATAATTGATCTTCTCAAGGAGCTATTAAAGTCTAACTCTATAGGTCTCTCCTATAACAACAGACAGAAAAAGACCATCTATACTTCTAAACCCAAAACAGTTATGAAATGGGTTCCTAAAGTTACTAGCTTGGTTGCCCACACTGCTTTCAAAGCTACAAGCCATTCAAAGTGGTACCTAGATGGTGGTTGCTCTAGGCATATGACAGGTGACAAAGCTTTATTCACCGATCTTAAAGATATGACTGAAGGTTCAGTCACATTTGGTGATGGAAGCAATTGTAAAATCATTGGTCAAGGTACGATTCAGCTTTATAACCTTCCTTTATTTAAGAATGTTTTATATGTTGAGGGCTTAAAACATAACCTTTTAAGCATTTCTCAGATATGTGATAAGAACCATAGTGTGAAGTTTTCTAATCAAGGTTGTGAGATAGTTAATAAAAGGGTTCTGTTATATTAACTGGTCGCAGAACTTTTAAAAACTGCTACATCGTTAGTGATGCAAGCTCATCTGCTCAATCATGTTACATGGTCCATACTGATGAGACTGAATTATGGCATAAACGCCTTGGACATGTACACTATCGGAACTTATTTAGATTGAGCAAAAAAGAACTAATTAGATGTCTACCCAAATTGTAAAAAGTAGAAAAAATATGTGGTGAATGCCAGTTGGGCAAACAGACTAGGAGCTCTCATAAGAAAGTGAACTCCAATACCACATCTAGACCACTCGAGCTTCTCCATATGGATCTTATTGGACCAACTAGATCAGAGAGTCGAGGAGGCAAAAAATACATCTTAGTTATCATATATGACTATACCAGATTCACTTGGGTATCGTTCTTAAAAGATAAAACTGAAACCCTTGATGAAGTGAAAAAGGTCATTAAACGAATCCAAAATGAGAAAGGTTCTCATGTTAGTAAGATCCATAGTGATCATGGATCCGAATTCAAAAATAGTAGTTTTGAGAAATTCTGTAGTGATCAGGGAATATCACATGAATTCTCTGATCCCAAAACACCGCAACAAAATGGTATAGTTGAAAGAAAAAATAGAGTGCTTCAGGATATGGCTAATGTTATGTTGAATAGCATGAAGCTCTTTAGAAATCTTTGGGCTGAAGCATTTAATACCGCATGTTATATTATTAATTGGGTTTATACCAGTAAATCTGATAATAAGACTACTTATGAATTATGGTTTGAAAAGAAACCTACTATCAAATACTTTCGAGTTTTTGGCAGCAAGTGTTATATTTTACGTGATCGTGAAAATTTGGGTAAGTTTGATACGAAGAGTGACGAAGGTATTTTTCTTGGTTATTCTTTGAACAGTCGAGCTTATAGGGTTCTAAATAAGAGAACTGGTGTGATTCAAGAGTCCATCAATGTGGTCATTGATGATCATTTGAACATACCAGCTCCGAGTTCAGATGATGATGAAGCTCTTATTATTGACAATCAAGATATCTCATCAAGTCAAAAAGAATCTGAACCAAGGACTGTCAAAGATCATCCAACCAATCAAATATTTGGAAACCCTCTCACTGGAGTTTGTACTCACAAACAACTTGAGAACATATGTAATTATGTTTGTTTTACATCTCAAATAGAACCGGTCAACGTAAAAGAAGCACTTTCTGACGAAAATTGGATTGTTGCTATGCAGGATGAACTTAATCAATTTGTTCGTAATGATGTCTGGTATCTTGTTCCTAGACCTAAAGATAAAAACATTATTGGAATAAAATGGATCTTTAAAAATAAGTCTGATGAGCTTGGAAATATTATACGAAATAAGGCTAGATGGTTGTACAAGGGTACACTCAAATTGAAGGCATCGATTACGATGAAACCTTTACTCCAGTCGCTCGCCTTGAATCAATTAGACTTTTTATTTCCATCGCATGCTTTAGAAAATTTAAAATTTATCAGATGGATGTAAAGAGTGCTTTCTTGAATGGCGATTTACATGAAGAAGTGTATGTTGAACAACCTTCAGGGTTTGAAGATCCTAAGTTATCTAACCATGTATTTCATCTCAAAAAGGCTCTCTATGGTCTAAAACAAGCACCCAGGGCATGGTATGAAAAATTGACTAAATTCTTACTTAGTCATAGCTTTCAAGTAGGAAGTGTCGATAAGACACTGTTTGTTAAGAAGAATAACAATGATATTTTGATGGTTCAAATATATGTTGATGATATTATTTATGGATCAACTTGCTCTAACATGTCTATTGAGTTTGCAAAGTTAATGAAATCAAGGTTCGAAATGAGCATGGTTGGCAAACTTAACTATTTCCTAGGGTTGCAAGTTAAACAACAACCTGATGGAATTTTCATTTTCCAGACTAAATATGCTTCAAACTTAATTAAAAGGTTTGAATTTGAGAATGGTAAGCACTTTGATACTCCTATGAGTACTACGTTAGGACTCTCAAAAGACTCTTCAGGTAAAGATATAGATCCTAAACTATATCGCAGTATGATTGGTAGTTTATTATATCTAACTGTTAGTAGACCTGATATCGCATTTAGTGTTGGAATTTGTGTGAGATATCAATCTAATCCTAAGGAATCACATCTTACTACTGTTAAACAGATTATTAGATATGTTGCAAGTACTATAAATTTAGGTCTATGGTACCCTTTTGATACTAGTGTTCAATTAGCCGGGTACTCAGATGCTGATTGGGCCGGTAATATCGATGATAGAAAATCAACCAGTGGTGGTTATTTTTACATTGGAAATTACTTAGTTTCTTGGTTCAGTAAGAAGCAAAGCTCAATATCGCTCTCCACTACTGAGGCTGAGTATATTGCAGCTGGATATGCATGTACTCAACTAGTTTGGATGAAACGCATGCTAAGCGTTTATGGAATTAATCAAGATTCAATGATCTTACATTGTGATAATTCCAGTGCTATAAATATTTCTGAAAATCCAATCCAGCATTCACGTACAAAGCACATTGACATTAGGTATCATTACATACGTGAGTTGGTTGAAGAAAAAGTTATTTCTTTGGAATATATATCAACTAAAAATCAACTTGCTGATATATTTGCTAAACCGCTCAACAAAAGCAGGTTCAATAAACTGAAATTTGATCTTGATATGTGCATTTTACATTGAATATTCTTGCTTGCATGTATCATAGTGTATTATATTTCATATATATTTGTTTAAATTTTAATTTTTTGCATTAAAATATGATTTTTGGTCGATACTCGACCAGTCGTGGATGTACACGACCAGTCGTGGTACGACCGGTCGTGAACCGCACTCGACCGGTCGTGGAGCTCGTGAGCATGTTATAATTTGGGAAAAATCTCCTTCTTCTTCATTTTCATTCCGACCTACGACGAGTCGTGGCTCGACCAGTCATAGGATTTCTTGTTGTTCTTCAAGGTAAGTCCTATTTCATCATTTTTCTTAAAGATTCATGTTCTCTATGCTTTGATTTATTCATAGTATAGCTTGATTTCATCTCTTGTTGGGATTTTTCAAGGGTTTCCTCTCAATTTGCTGATCTAAAGAAAACCCATCTTTCTTTTGTGTATTTCTCTTGCTCTTTGTATATCTTTTTGAATATGGATGCTAGAGGAAAAAAGAAAACATCCCGTGGTCCATCTTCTTCTAGATCTACACCAATAACTAAACGGCACATTCGGCCACCTAAAGATGATTCTCAAGATGTAAGAGATCTACTTGTCCGTAACATTATCATTGAGCATACCGATGATCTCAATCACATTGCTCCATATGGTATTGTCCCCCTCCTTGAATCTGTTGGCTGGACTAACATTTTTCTTTGGGGTGGGCCTGCATACCAGTCCATTGCCCAATCAATGGTAACATGCATCTCAGAATTTTCTCTTGATAATTTAACATTTTCAATTGATACTAGAGAAGAGAAATTTGAAGTAGACCGTCATTTGATATCAGGTATTATGGATATACCTGCTAATGATGAAGGTATACCGATTCATAATTTATACGACAAACCATCTGAATCAGAAAAATGCATGTTAACAAGAGATTTATGTAAAATTGATGCGCAATGGACACACAAAGGGAATGCACTCCCTTCAAAGTATTTGTTACCTAGATACAGAGTGTTACATCGTTTTTTCATTTCCAATGTGTATCCTCGGTCCGATAATAAAATTGAGTTAACTTCTTTCATGGTTCGTGTGTTGCATTCTATTGCTTCTGGTACCATGGTCTGTCTTCCTTCTTTGATTTGTTATTTCATTATTCAGTTTCTTCTCCATCCGGGTCATAGTGATATTTTGTTCAGTTATCTTACGACTGTTTTAGCCACTGACTTACTTGTCGATAAACCTGTTAATGAGGAACCAATTTATCATCTTATTTTCAACAATTCCAATCTTAATAAGATGAAATTAGATCTGCTTCCTGGCCAAGTTGATGAAGGTGGTGATGGAGTTGTTGGTGGTGAAGCTGGAAATGAAGGGGAAGCTGACGATCTTCCACAATAAGATGTTAATATGGATGACATATTTGATGATATAGAAACTGATTCACCTAATGATCCAGATTATGATCCTTCTGGTTTTGATGCACGCCTTCGTGCATTGGAGGAAAAGGTTGATAATATGAATATAGCCCACGATATGCAATTTAAGTACATGCGAAAATATCTGCGTCGCATCAATAAGGGCTTACACCAGATTGATCCGACTATCCCTGCTCCCTCCTCTGGATCAGATTAGGTGAATTATCTTCTGGATAGTACAACATTATATTTTATTTTGGATATGTGTTATGGATTATGGCTTGATGCTTCAGGTTTATATTATGTCCTTTCATATCTCTTTCTCATTATCTGCTTTTTACTCTTTATGTTCTCCTTCCTAGTGTGACTTTCCCTTGTCATTCTGTGACAAAAAGGGGGAGTAGTAATAGCTAAAGCTAAAAGGGGGAGTAGTATGGAAAGGGGGAGTAATTTGTTTGAATTGTTTAATTGAAGGATATGTGGATATGTGGATTGAGAATATGGAATCTTGAGGTTTTCATGTTGTTTACTGTTTATATGAGCAGTACTCGTATTACTCAGGGGGAGTAGAGTAATTTATGATTTTATGACTTATAATTCCTTATTATCTTCTATGCTATATGTTTTGTCACAAATTTGACAAAGGGGGAGATTGTAAGAGCTATAATTTCATATCCCTTTGGTTGTTAAATTTTATGGTGCCAAAACCTATATCTATGTCTTGTATATCTTGTGTTTTATGATTGAAGACTATTCATTGCAATCAAGTCATCACATTTCAAGACAAGATCTTAAATGAAGAAAGTTTTCAAGACATGGATGAAGAATTCAAGTATTGAAGTCTTCAAGTTTGCATGTTCAAGATTCAATCAAGTTCAAGTATATTAGAAGACTTTGTCAAGTCAAGATCAAGCTCAAGAAGGCCTACTATAAGATTTATATATTCTCAAGCTTCTCTTAAGGGCCATCTGAGTGTGCAGACTTTCAATGTCCATCCAACTTTTAAGGTTTATTTGACCTTAGATTTACCTTAGGATGGGCTTTACAGTAGGTCATTCTGGATACATAACTCATATATTTTAATATGCTTGTTTAGAGTGTTCTAAGACCAGTCCTAGAGACTTCAAGACCAGTCTTAGCTCTGTTACGACCAGTATTAAGTTTTTCAAGACTAGTCCTGGGTTGTTGAAGATTTTCAGATCTTTTTGACTGTCCTACGACCAGTCCTGGACATCCTACGAACAGTCCTGTGAGTTCTACGACTCATACTTCGACCGGTCGTAGCCATACGACTCAAACTCCAGCAACCAATTTTGGGGTCCTACGACCGGTCGTAAGTGACCCACGACCAGTTGTAGGTGGTCCACGACCGGTCATGGAACAGAAAATCTAATCCCACCAAAATCTTTGAAAATCTTTGGAGCTACGACCAGTCCTAGGTTCCTAAGACCAGTCGTAGACGGGATTTTTAAGCCTATAAATAGAGCATGAACTTCAGAGTTTTAGCAATTCAATTCAATTCTATTGAAGCAATCTTTAGGCTATTCTCTGAGATAAGTTTGTATTTGTTTTAAGCTACTTTGTGCTTATTTAATATTCCTTTTGCTGGCTTATTTTTATTTGATTTTGATCTACATTCCAATCTTATTAGAAAAGAGGAATTTCTGATATTCCTTCTTCTTGGATTCAAAATCAAATAGAACTAGCGCTTCTGATTTAAAATCAATTAGACTTAGAACCATTCTTAAAGTGAGTATTGGACTTTGAACTTTGAATCGAACTTCTATTCCGATTGGTTCTACCAGGCTTATTCAAAAGGTGATTCAAGTATTTTACATTTTTGTAATTTACTTTCTTTAGTTTTGTTTAAGATTTGCCAGAAAAATCTCATTGTATTGGTTATCTGAGGAGAGCCAGAAAACTCAGATTATGGGGTTTTTGGATTGTGTAAGCCCGAGATCAAAGACACAATTGTGAAGGTTTTAGGTGAACCTGTGAAACCTATTTTGATAATGCATGCTAATATCCCCTGTGTGAGGATATTAGGAGTCGAGTAGCATTCTGTGTGGCTGTTGGATAATAGTTGGTGTACACACAAGCGAACCACTATATATCGTTGTGTTGTGGATGTGTTTTACTCTTTCATTCTTTTATTCTTTCTATTTTGTGGAGAGTGTTTGTAGATGAATATGGTAATCACTTCATGCAAGTGTGGATGAATGTTGTAATAACTTAGGATTTATTCTATAAGTTATTTTGATTTCCTTACTTTTTATTCCTCATTAATTTATGATATAAAGGACGTTCTACTAATAAGGTTGTCCTACCTTAAACATTTGGTTTTTGGTGTAAGGTTGTCCTTAGAACTGATAAAGTATCAATCTCTTTATTTAGGCTACTTTAAATTCAGCATTGTGCTTTATTTATTTTTTTATTCCGCTGTTATAAGTTTTATTTGACATTGCCCTATTCACCCCCCCCCCCCCCCCCCCCCCCCCCCTCTTGGGCATATATCTAGGCCCTTTCAAACTTAACCTTAACCTATAACCTAAAATCTAAACTTAAACATAAAACCTGAATGTATTCTCAAATCCCTAAATCTAAACCTACACCTAATCCTAATCTCAACTCCCTAACCTAAACCTAAACCTAAACTTGAAAACCCAAACCTAAACCCGATCTCAAACCCGAACCCAATTTCCTAAACCTAACCTTAACCTATTCTCAATTCCCTAAACCTTAACCTATAACCTAACCTAAACCTAAACCTATAACCTGCACGTATAACCTAAACCTATAACTTAAACCTAAGCCTAAAACCTAAACCTAAACTTAAAACCGAAATATATTCTCAAATTCTTAAAACCTAAACCTAATCCCAATCTCAACTCCCTAACCTAAACTTAAACCTAAACTTGAAAACCCAAACCTAAACCCGATCTCGAACCTGAACTCGATTTCCTAAACCTAAACCTTAACCTTAACCCATTCTCAATTTCCTAAAGTTATAACCTATATACTATAACCTATAACCTAAACCTAAACCTATAACCTAAACCTTAACCTAAACCAAAACCGAAACCAAAACCTATAACCTAAACCTTAACCTATAACCTAAACTTATAACCTATTACCTAACCTTAACCTAAACTTAAAACCTAAACCTATAACCTAAAACCTAAATGTATTCTCAAATCCCTAAACTTAGACCTACACCTAATCCTAATCTCAACTCCCTAACCTAGACCTAAACTTAAAAACCCAAACCTAAACCCGATCCCGAACCCGAACCCGATTGTTGTAATAATGTAGCCCAATCACATGGCAACAAACAAGAATGTATCCCTTTTAACACATGCCTCTTTTTACAAAGATTTAATTTTTCTTGTTGTTTCTATTAATTGAAACACTTTTTTGCATTATTTGCTCGTATTAGTTTTATTTTAATGATCAGTTTTATTTTAAAAAAGTGCCCACTTTTTTGGAAGAAGTTTCTGCGATTTTTCATTATTCTGAATTATAATGTTTTTTTGGTTAAATATTTTTTTATTAGATGAAAGACAAAAAGAAAATTGTTGCTGATTTTTTTCCTTTTTTTTTCTTATGATGTTAAACTTGTATGTATTATGCATGAATGAATGTAATGTGGATAAGATTGTTTGTGTTTAGATGGATGTAGTTTATGTTTGGATGGATTTACGTAGTTTGGGTTAGATGAATGTGAATGTGAATATGATGAAATATATTGTGTAACAGGTGTATATCAGGACGAATACGATGAAATATATTGTAATAGGTCAAATTTGAAAATGTTCTTTAAGGGTCATAAGAGACGGTTCATAGCAGTCCTTCCTTTTAAAGGACGGTCCATAACCATCCTTTAAAGGCTTATAAGAGATGGATCATAGCAGTCCTTTTTAAGGACGGTCCATAATCGTCATTTGAAGGCTCATAAGAGATAGTTCATAGCAGTCCTTTTTAAGGATAGTCCATGACCGTCCTTTGAAGGCTCATAAGACGGTCCATGACCGTCTTTTTAAGGATAGTCCATGACCGTCCTTTGAAGGCTCATAAGAGATAGTTTATAGCAGTCCTTTTTAAGGACTGTCCATGATCGTCCTTTTAAAGGATAGTCCATGGCCATCCTTTGAAGGCTCATAAGAGACGGTCCATGACGGTCCTTTTTAAGGACGGTCCATGACCGTCCTTTTTTCATCAATAAGAATGACGGTTTTCAACCGTCCTTTAAGTAATACGATACATCAAAATTTGACGGCCCATGTGACGGTCCATGACCGTCCTTTTTGGTCATTTGAGACGGTTTTGGACCGTCCTTTTTTCACCATTTTGGCGTAGTGCTTCACTCTCATCCTCGTCAATGCAGTAATACGGAACACAGCCTTTTTGTTCGAAATATTCCTTTTGATTGTACCTCAGCTGATCTACATGCTATCCTCAGAAGGTATGGGAGATTACAAGATGTCTATATTCCTAGATGGTCGGACTATAATCATCCATGGGGATATGCATTTGTCCATTTTCTATATGAACAAGATGCTAAATTGGCCACGGATGTCCTCAACGGTAGGAGAATCGATGGTCGTACAGTGACGATCTGCCTAGTAAAACCACTTTCTTAGACCTAGGGCAGGAGCCGGGGCAGCACGAGGGGTCGTCCTCTCTCCCCTTCAAAGTATAACATTGGCCCTCGTATGTAGGGCTCAGTTTCATATGCAGATGTAGCCACTTCTCGAAGTCATCATTCCTCAGTCCCAAGTGCTCCAGAGGAGGAGTTCACATCTGTTGCAGACGGGGGAGTTGTAGAGTATAAGCTGGAGGAACTCCATTGGGGGTATATTGGGTCCTTGACAAACCCTAGCATCTCGATTGTTCAAGCCATCAGAGCAATATGTGATTCTTCCTTCCAAGCATCCACCATTGACGTGGTGCGATTATCCCCATCTTAGATTCTATTTATTCTCAAATCTCCTAAGGACTTCTCTCAGTTTCATAAAGATTCAGCTCTTCACAAGAGAATGGGCATCGCATCCATCATCCTCTAGTCTCCCTCAGTAGTCTCAGCATCTCGCGAAGTGTGGATTAGATTATTCGGTATTCCTCCCCATGCGTGGTTGGAATCCTTCATTGTTGATTTGGAGAATTTCTTCGGCAAGGTAGTAGAGATAGACCCTAACTGCCGATTTAGCCTATTCCAAGGTTTTGCACGCGTCAAGGTTGCCCTCTACCCTGGGGTCGATCTTCTACGGGTCCTCAAGCTCCAAGTAAGCCCCGATGCGTTTCCCATCCATTCAATGTTGGAAAACGGGTGGCCAAGGAAACCTGAGGAACGATGCCCTTTTCCTTCTAACCAGCAGAACACTAAAAATTGGGTGAGAAAATCATTTTATCCGCTTCCTCAGGCCGAACTTAGCCTTGAGCTGGACGTCGATCTAGCCTGTACTGTAGCTCTTCCAACTTTCCCACCAGATGTTCGTCAAATTACCTCGACACCTATCCTTCCCTCAAGGTCTACATCCTTCTCCCCCTATCAGGTCCGGCCTATTAGCATGTCAGGAGCCTACACCCCTTTGCTGATAACTAGAGGTTCAACTTCTCCATTTCTACAAACCACTTCAGTCTTAGGCATTCATCCTTCTCCGGGTCCCTCACATGGTTTGGGCACAGGCCCCCTTTCCGATCCGTCCGATTAGGGCATTAGACTGAGGAGCGAGGCAGCATTCGCAGCTTATGAACCTGGTAAATCAACCCCAGTTCTGGCGCACATTTTCGGCTCTCGCCCCAGGCTGCATATCTCAATCAGGAGGGACTCTCCCTCTCGGGTCTTACCCACGCCTGATCGTACATCTCTAGCATACAAACCTACTCGCGGGACAAGTGATACTTGATCTTCCATTGTTCTCAATGCTTTTCCTTGTCTGTTGAATGCCTCTATTTCATCATGTCATAATAAAGAGCTCCTAGTAAATGGGGTCACTTTGAGCTAAGGGATTCCTCGATGCAAATCAGCTAGGAGTTTGCCTACCCTCAGGGTGTATTCTGACATTTTGGAGACCAAATCTCCCACCATTGGCTTCGATTCTTAGTATTGCCCTTCCCCAACGAACTCTCTAAGCTCCCGTTCCCACTCAGTGATGCCAATACACAAGAGCCCTACTCTCGAAGTGGATCTCTCGCCCTATTTCAGCAATGCGGGGGGTGCCAATCCGGGTGAACATTCTCCACAGTCCGCCTGGAACATGGCCTATACCATACAGGTTCTCAACCTTGAGTCGGCTCAGCCCAACATCTCAGGTGATAATGGGGCTTCAATCAGTCCTTATAATTAGCTTCAGCCTCCCATCTACCAGACGTAACATCGGAAGCTAGCTAAGCGCGACCCTAAAGTCAGAGGTAAAAAGCATTCTAAATTAAATCCGTACAGCATTTCCTTAAGAGGAGAGTGGATTGACAAACTAAGATGCATGCAGA
Source organism: Magnolia kwangsiensis (assembly GCA_037074715.1). Classification (NCBI taxonomy): domain Eukaryota; kingdom Viridiplantae; phylum Streptophyta; class Magnoliopsida; order Magnoliales; family Magnoliaceae; genus Magnolia; species Magnolia kwangsiensis. The sequence goes on from CM073587.1 coordinate 71,353,280, forward strand.
AAAGGACTGAGAAATTACAAGTTTCCCATGGTTGATAATATTTTAATATGAAATGCCTGTGGAGTTGGTAATTCTCCCACTGAAAGGACCCTGAAGAGGCTTATTCTTTATCACAAACCTTGTATTATGGCTATTCTCGAGTCCATGATCCATGACTCCCAGAGAGTTTCTCTCAAGCTGAAACTCGGGTTTCACTCTTCCTACTCCAACTTTGAGGAAGGGGGAAAAATTTAGATTTTCTGCGGGAACCTGCCCGGGCTCTCTATCATCTCTAAATCTAGTTAGATAATCTTCATGGTTGTATCAGCTACGCCGCTCCCTACCCCAATTGTCCTCTCCTTCGTTTATGCTAGCTGTTCTAGGCTTCAATGCCAGTCTCTATGGGAAGATGTGGTCAGTGTTTCCAGATCAGCTCAGGGTCAATGGGTCATTGACGGTGATTTTAACACAGTAGCCGACTCTTCGAAGCATAGGAGCCATAGGAGGTCTGATAGGGCTAGCTCCAGGGAGTTTGTTGACGCCATTAATAGGGCTGGACTGATCGATGTTGGCTATTTCAGCAACAGTTACACTTGGTGTAATAACCAGTTGGGCCCTGCCAGAGTTTAGGCTAGGCTCGACAGATATCTCATTAATAACCTTTCCAACTCTTCCTTCCCCAACATGCGGGTGCAACATTTAGCCAGGCATAATTCTGATCACTCCCCCATACTTATGTCCTTACCCTCCCAATATGGGTCGACCCCCAAGCCATTCTGGTTTCAAAGAATGTGGACCTATCATGATGCATTCAAGCAGACTGTTCGGGCCACCTGGGAAGCCATTAGCGACCCAGATCCCATGTTCAATATTTTGAGAAAGCTGCAAAAAGTAAAATCAGATTTAAAGTGGCATAAGGAGTCTTTCGGTAACATCTTTGAACAAATTAAGCTGGCTGAGCAAGCTGTTCATTAGGCGGAACTCAACATCCTTCATCTCTAAGGTTCAGACGATGTCAACGGCCCAGCTAACGCTGAGTTAAGTGCAGTAAAAGCCCACTTGAATCACCTCGAGCTTATGGAAGAAGTTTTCTTGAAGCAAAAATCTCATAATAATTGGTTAAAAGAAGGGGATCGTAACTCCAAATACTTTCATGCATTCGTCATGTCAGAAATAGGAATTTAGCGATTTCCTCCATCAAGCTTGAATCAGGTCAGATTGTTGAATCCCAGCAAGATATCCAATCAGAAGTGGTAAGATTTTTCCACAAGTTGTTCTTTGCAGGTGCGGTTAACTTGGGAGTGGCACTTCTCGCTTCCATCCTGGAGTTGGTTTCCGGGGCTTTTAATGCCCTCCTGATGGTTTACCCCTCCATCCAGGAAGTTGGCGAAGCGGTGATGGCTCTTCAGCCGGATTGGGCCTCTGGCCCGGATGGTTTTTCCGGGGCATTTTACACATCCTATTGGGATATTATTTGCCACAACCTCCTAGCCACAGCCAAGGCGTTCTTTGAGGGGACCCGCTTGCCTAGGGCATTTACTTCCTCTCTCATTTGCCTCATTCCTCAAGGCAAATCCCCTGAGTCTTTTACTGACTTTCGTCCAATTAGCCTGTGTAACTATATATACAAGATCATGGCCAATATAGTTGCCCATCAGTTGGCCAAGGTGCTCCCAAAGCTTATTTTCAAGGAGCAAGCTACCTTCGTTAAAGGGAGATCTATTGCGGAGACCATAACTCTAGCTTAGGAGGTCCTCTAGGAGATAAACAGAAAAGTCTGAGGAGAAAACATTGTGCTAAAATTGGATATGGAGAAAGTGTACGACAGGATCGAGTGGTCTTTCATCTCTAGGGTGCTCTCCCATTTCGACTTCGGTGCGGCTTGGATCAGAATGGTTGAGCAGTGCTTCTCCAACTACTTGTTTTCAATTCTGATCAATGGAGTTTCTGGGGGCTTCTTCAAATCTACTCGTGGGTTGCTGCAAGGGGATCCTCTGTCCCCCAACCTATTTATTCTCTCTACTAAGGTGATGCACAGAGGATTTTCAGATCTGATAGACAAGGAGCTAGATATGGCCTATTAGCTGGGGTGAAATGCTCCATATGTTTCCCATTTACTTTACATGAATGACACGCTTGTATTCTTTAACAGGGGGAATCGAATTAGTCCGAAAGGATCAATATTTTCTAGACACTTATCAACAGGTTTCAAGTCAGCAAATCAATCTCCAAAAAAGTACCATGCACTACTCCTCCCTCCTGTAAGCAACCAAGGTCGACAACATTCAAAGGTTGTTAGGTATGGGTATTGGGCCAGCAAATCTTATTTATCTTGGGGTGCCTATTGCTGCAGGTAGAGTTAAAAGTTCTGATTTCCATTCTCTCATCAACAAAGTTGACAATCGGATCAACAGCTGGAAGTCCAAGTGCCTCTCACAGGCTGACAGGGCCACGTTGATCGCTCATGTGCTATCCTCTATTCCTATTCATAGTATAGCAGCCTCGATTGTCTCGTCTCTTACTCTAAAATCTATAGAAACACGATTTGCATCCTTTTTCTGGGGTTGGAAAGACGAGTAGAAGAAATTTCATTGGAAAAAATGAGCTAACTTAGCTTGCCCAAAACAAGAAGGTAGTTTGGGGATCAGAAGATTGTCAGAAGTCATACTTGCACTCCGCCTTAAGCTCACCTGGGGAGTGAAGTATAATCAGCAACAGAGTATGTGGGTTCACTTCATGTTCTTTGTCCACAGGTAAGACTTACACCCCATGGATCCTCATCTTAAGTCAAAGCAAGCCTCCCCGCTGTGGCAAAAAATTAGATCACTATTCCCTTCCTTGGACTCCAAAGTTCAGTAGATGATTGGAACTGGCGAGTATAGTTTTTGGCTATCCAACTGGACCGGCCATGTGCCCCTCATCTAGCAGGCCTCCCAGCCCATTCCAGCTTGCTTTGCGACGGTCTTGGTCTGGGATTGCTTGGGGTAAGGTGGCCCTCTTCCTCCTTTGTTAGTATTTAATTTCCTCCCCCAAGAGACGATTAATGTAATCTTCTAGGGGTTTCTGCATCTCAGAAGGTTCAAACATCCCCTGCTAGCCCTTCCATCCTTCTGGCCAGTTTTTAGTCAAATCTGCCTGGGCGGAAAGCAGGCCCCACAGACCATCAGTGTTCTGGTGTAAAAAATTGTGGTCTTCCTACCTGCCGCCTAAGATCTCCTTGTTGGCTTAGAAAGTCCTTTAAAATGCAGTCCCTGTGGAGTGCTCCATCCAATCCAAAGGCATTCACCTTATGCCTTGCTGCGTGTGCTATGACGATCTCTCCGAAGGGACCCTCTGTGGAATCCATCAGTCATATTTTCTTATCTAGCCCTTGTACGAAAGTCATTTGATCTCTGTTTGTGGGTATTTTCAACGAATTCCCCCTTGGTGGTCCCTCCATTGCTGACCGGCTTTCGATTTGGTGGAACGGTTCTCCTTCCCCCCGGGGCTGGGCCGGTACCATTTGTAATTTGGTGCCTGGGATTATTCTTTGGGAGCTATGGAAAGGGAGAAATCAAGGTAAGTTTGATGGCAGTCCCTCTGCGATTCAAGTTTAGGTAGCCCGTATTAAAGGGTGGATTTCCAACCTATCCATCTCGGTAGATCATGCCTCTTCTCCTTCGGTTGGAAGTAGTCGCGCTCTATCCTTCTTGAATGTTCTGCCTGCTTCGGCGTCCTTCAGGCCCAATCCTGGTTATTAGGTGGGAAAAACCTCCCTCGGCCTAGGTGAAAATCAATGTTGACGGTTTCGCCAAGGGTAATCTAAGTTTGGTTGGGGGTGGAAGCATCTGTAGAAACGAGAAGGGTGACTTCCTTTTCGGGGTCTATGCTGGCTACTGGAACGGATCCAACATTCGAGCCGAGATAAGGGCCATTCATGACGGTCTATTCCATTACTTGAGTAGGGGCTTCTCCAAAATTATAGTCAAATCAGACTCTTTACTAGTGATCTCCCTGCTTTCCTAGGATTTTCATTCCAGTTGGAAATGGAGATACTGGTTGGCCCGGATTAAAAGGATGCGGGATGCAGGACAAGTTAAATTTCAGCATGTTTTCAAGGAAGGAAACAGCCCTGCGGACTGTTTAGCCAAGTTGGGTAGCGGATTGCAATCTTCCTCTATTCTCATTCATTACAATGTTCTCCCGAGAGAAGTGAAGGGCTGGATGTTTCTGGATAGATTGGGCCTAGGTGCTCTTAGTGTAACACCCTGAATTTTTTCCAACCTGGAATTAGACGTCCTTAGGCAATGGGTCAACCATAACACTCTCAAAGCTCAATCCTAAAGCCAAAGAAATCGCTTTTCAACCTATTTCCTTCAAATCTCATCTTTCGCCACCCCATTTTTCAAACTTCTTCAAGTACTTTTTTATTAGACACAAATCCTCAAGTTTAAATAGTGAAGAACTATACTTAAACTAAAACTCACTGAAAACGGTCGCCGAGATTGAGTTCGTGCACACTCCTAATCACACACAACGACCCTAAATCACTTCTAGACTGTCAATCGAAGGGTTTAGACTATGTTTCATTCCATTTCAAATCTAGAAATGAATGTCCTTAGGTGGTAGGTCAACCCCAACATCTTACACTCAATCTCAAAGCATAAAACCTCATTTTATCCAATTCCTTCAAAATCTCACCCTCCACCACTTTATTCTTCATTTATTTTTAAGCACATTCATAATACACATCAATCCTAGGGTATAAATGAGGAAGAACAATACCGAAACTAAAACTTATCATAAATAGTAAATAAATGGATAAAATGGATTTTGACCCTTAACCTTTTGGAATCTAACCAAATAAATGGGTTAGTTGGATAGATTAGCATCTCCTACCCCAAAATCATATGCTACACATCACATAAAATCATTCCAGTTTACAAATTGACCCTAAAAATTCTTCAAATGGAGTTGGAGGCCTACCCACACCAATCCAGAGGGACCCAGGGTGGGCCACATACTTTTCTGGGATCTAGGGGACAGGAGGGCCTCACCCAAATGGCAAGACCTTGCCAACCACTCCAGTGGTCAGCGAGGACCTCGCCGGTAAACAAGCCAGGCCGGGCGGGCTGCTCTGGCCGATTGCATGTGGGGCCTAGTAGGACCCTATGGTATAAGGTTCGACCCATATTTCTTCCCCATTTTGGTACTTCCTTCACAAACCACCCCTCCAAGCTTTCCGTTTCTTAAAAAATCTTTCAAATCTCCTCTAAATTCCTTCTCCAAATACTTCCTTGTTCATTTCATATACCACTCACACTACCCTTCAAATCCTACCTCAAACAAAAATCATTAGGGGCTACTTCCTTTAGAAATTAGATGAAATTAACTAGCGCTAAACTAGACAACCTGTGAAATTGTCACCAATCACTTTAAATACGATCTGCTAGAGGTAAAACGTGTAGAATAGTTGACGCTACATTACCTTAAAATCTTGAATCAAACTCTAAACCCAGTTGCTCACGGGAGCATTCAGAAACTCCGTATCGGATCTGGACCACACATCGAAAGTCCAATTACCCCAAACTTAGACAATACTGACCGCCTTGTTGGACTTGACAATCACCCCAAAAATTAAGTCCAAATGATATCCCACGATGATTTTCTTGAGTCCAAAGTGAAGAGCATGAGAAATGTTAGAAATTAAATAAAATTTATGAAATCTGGCACGTGTCACTTGCGTGATATTTTCTAAGCATTCTGACCATCAGAATCTGATCCAAATTTATCCTCGGATCAGGGATGATGGCCCACTCATGTCATAACACTTGTGGCCCTGATCGAGTTTCGGTGACTGCTGAACTGAAACTAATCCGTCACGGTCGATCTGAAAATTCGTTCTGACTAAAACTCAGCCTAACCTAGATCTAATGTCAGAGAGCTTAAGTCCGATCGCACTTAGAAAAGGGGCTGCCATAAGTGCTCAGTTGGATTAGAACAAGCCCATTTTGGTTATAAAATAACTATACCTTAGCCTCAAGCCTATTTTCGACAATTCTGAGCCTATATAAGGAACTTAAAACTCCTCTCTCTCATTCCATGCGAATTTCCTAAGCCCTAGGAGAGAGAAGAGAGAAGAGAGAGAGAGAAAGAGGAGAGAAAGAGAGAGAGATTTGGAGCTTTTCTCTTGGGATTCTTCCCTGCTGCTCCATGTGCCAAGTCGTCCATCTGTGTTGCTCTTTCAGTGCTTCTAACGTCATTTTTAGGTAAGAAATCCTACCCCTAACCTGTTTAGATAATCCATGTAGTTGTAGTGTTAATATAGCTAACCTATTTCATAGTATAGATTGTCATTGAGCTGTTGACGAAGACTTATCGTCTGAATCAACTCCGTTTCGCAATTTCTGGTTTAAGGTGCGGATTTTAGATGCTTAGATTACCTATTTTCAAAGCTTTCAATGCCGTTTAATGGTAAATTATTGACAAGGATGTTGTTTGACATGTAGAACATGCTGTCTGTTTTCCATTTCGAATACGTACGAAGAATATTAGATTTAGGGTATTTTAGGTATTTGTAGGAAATACTGTATATATACGTATTTTGCTGATATGATTGCCATGAGTATTTGTCGTCTACCTATGCTAGTTTTGCGTGTATGTTCTGTTTAGCAAAGAGATTCGCCCTAATGCACACTTTGGCCGACATATGCTATGTAGACTAATGTGTGTAGACTAAGTGTTTGTATAAATGCATGTATTAGTAAGTATTGAGTAAATAGTGTTGAAGATTAGCGTTGAGATTGGATTCTCAACTAATTTGATGATGTACATGATTTCCTCCATACTTGTTATAGTTGAATTGATTACTGTATGTGTGAAATACTCATGTATGGTTAACTGCTTATGATGTATGTTATAACATGCTGGAATTACTTATATTTTTAATTCAGTCTCTCTCATATGATTATTGATTTAGATTACAAGTGTTTGGGGCTATACTTTAGTCTAGGCAGTCAGTAACAGATTTGAACTCGTGGTTGGCCTCTATTCACCACGCAAGACGTGCTTGACGAACCTGAGTCGTGCGTTGCTTGTCGGCAGTGGTTAGGCCACACGAAGTGCTTATGCACTTCATGTCATATAACTTAACGGGCGCTCGTACTAGTCAAACTCGTCAAGTAACCCGATTGACCGTTGTATGTTCACCTTGTATTGGTCATAACTACTTGAACCTAGGGTATTGAACTTACCAGTGAAAACCCTGATAACCGTGGTACCTTGATCCGCTAAGACTCATGAGTCGGGCATGGTGGTATGGGACACCGTGGTCGAGCTGTCGGCCTACGCTGGGGCCACAAACCTCTCCGTAGTGACCAGTGAACAACCCAGACTCGTGAGCAGATTATGGTGGTATGGGACACTATATTCTTACTGTCGGCCTACACTGATAAGGTGATGAGGGAGCGGTGCAACGAGTGCGTGCAAAAGTCTTGGCAGCCCTTTGTAGTGACCTCAAGCGTACTCTGAGTCTACGTGAGGCGACGACCCTTCCGTAGCAACAAGAGTACAAACTAGGTCTGTATTGATAAGGTGATGGGGGAGCGGTGTAACGAGTACGTGCAAAAGCCCTGGCAGCCCTTTCAGCGACCTAGAAATATATCATCATATGAGACTACTAGGAGTGACGACCCTAGACAGAATCCTTCTTTGGGAATGATATAAGGGAGGTACCCTAGTTTCCCAATTCTGTTGTATGAAAAGGACTAATAACAACTCAGTAATCATGATCATATCGCACTGCATGTGCCTGGAAGATGTGGAGCACTGAGGGAAGAAAGCATGTCACGGACGTAAGATGATGTCGCATGAGGGAGTATGTTGGCGAGGGCATACATCATGTCATTTCATCCTTGCATTAATTACAGTATTTAGGAATGTTTGATTTGCTTATTTTATCATTATCGCTTGATTGATTTGATAACATGTTAACCTTTGCTCTATGATTCCACTGAGTTGATCACTCACTCCCACGTTATGGGACGGTGTTGTACACACCAACCAAACTCTGTCTTAGCTACAGGTGTTGGAGATGCTTTAAGGCAGAGCTGGACTATTCGATGACGAGGAGGAGCTCTCCTATGTCCAACTCTCTGGTGGGTCTAAGTAGACCTGGAGTTTCGCTGGCCGGACTATAGGGTTTGGATAGAAAACACTACTTTTCCTTATTGCACATTTTATGTAATTATTTAACCTGGTGATAATCATACTCTGAGAGCTTACCATTATTTTTATATAATTTATATACATACCACAGTCTTCTACTTGCATAATTTAATTGCCTCTAGAGTATGATTTTCCATTTGGCTTAATCTTACTCATGTTTACTGTACTAACAGACAACATTTAATCATCATCATCATATATGTTGCATAAGTGATGTTCTGGAAATCAGGAGTTAGGTTTCTACTCGACCTCCGATTTTTGGGGCGTTACACTTAGGTTGTGATTTCTTGTCTTTGCTCCGTTGTTTGTCTCGTTGCCTTTTCTATTTTTGGCCTCACGATAGGATCGAGATAGGCTATGTGCCTATCGAGCTCGAATGTAAAGTGGCTATACATTCTGATTTTGATCAATGAAATTCCTTTTACATATATATAAAAAAAAAAAGCAAGCAAGCGGGTTGCGCCTGGACCATGTGGTATTGGGCAGCCAGAATTGCTTCCCTCATGAACACAATAGAGGTCCGCCTTTTTTATTTAAATTTATGAAAGGTGGCCGCATTATAAGACTTGTATCCTAGACCGTACCATTTCGTTGACTCCCGTAGTCCTCCTGTTCGAATTCTGGCAACCCGCGACCTATAATTGGTGTTTGCCCATGACGCTAAGTCACATCTTGTATATCTATGTCAACTTGACTCAAAACTTGTATCCTAGCAACCGTATTATTGCCATGGTTCCAACGTCGCATCTCGTGCATTAATACAATATCCAACTCTAAAATTGTGAGCCCACATTTATTTTAAAGAAAACACCGCTTGTTATAAAATTCTAGGAAATTTCTACCAATTATCAAATCAATCAATCAATGTACAAGTCAAGTACATATCCCATCAACACCCATCCCTCTCTTACCCACAACGCATGACAACCCATACCTCTCTCATCCAAAGTCAACTCTCTCTCCCTCTCCAGCCATCCCTTCCTTACATCCATCACCCATCACCCCATCCCTTTTCATCCCACCACTTCTCTCTCTCTCACACACATTTTCTCTCTTCACTCTCAAGCTCCCAAGGAGAGCAACCGTCCAAGCAATTCCCATAGAGAAAGAGCCAAGTGTGGCCCACTTCCCTACTCCAAAAACTCTCATCTCCACCATCCAAACTTCATCATCCACCATCAAAGGTTGAGCATAAGAGCTAAGGAAGCCAAGGGACCAAGAAAGAGTGATATAGGTGGGTGATTTTAGGATATCCACCGTCGATTTCCATTTAAGGCCCCACTTATGATGGGACCCACTTTGATGTATATGTTGTGATATAAGAGGGGCCCACAGTGGCAAGGTCCCTCCACTACACCATCTCTCTCTCTCTCCCCCTTTGTATGGTGATGATGATGATGATGAGGTGTGTGGCCCACCTGATGTGTGTGTGTGTATGGCCCACTATGATGTGTTATATCCATGTCATCTACCTATGGGGCCCATCTTGCTAAACTGTCTAGCAGATGGGTTTGTTGCCTGATAGTCTGAACAAGCCCATATGAAGAGAAAATGTAAATATCAACTTGTCCCAAAGCTGTTGGGTCCCACACATGTGGACCCAGCCATGATACATGTTTCTTACATGTGGACCCCTTTCAATATATATATATATATATATATATATATATATATATATATATATATATATATATATATATATATATATATATATATATATATATATATATATATATATATATATATATAAACATATGATATATATATGTATATGGTAGACCCCACGAGGGACTCACCTTCCTGATTGGCTGGTGCATCTCACACTAGCTATATGGTTATTATAGTCACGTGTGTGGGTCTCATCCACACCATCCATCCATTTTCTGGATGGGTGGGGCCCACCTTGCTGACCTGTTGTATATCCTAACCATCCATTCATCTGGATGTGGTGCCCCACTCCAGCTATATAGCTACTGTTGACATCAGCAGTAATGTGGGTCTGATCTAAGACATGTGTTATATCAGAGTCATCCATCTGCTGGATGCTGGGTCAGCAGCCCAGCAGTCCAACAGCTGGATAGCTGCTGTATTGATGATAACAAGTTCTGTGGGTCCCTCCATGATGTATACGTTGATCCACACTGTCCATGTGTGGGGCCCACCGTATGATGTATGTGTTATCATCAATACAATAGCTGGATACCTGTTGTATTGATGATAACAAGTTCTGTGGGTCCCTCCATGATGATACGTTGATCCACACCGTCCATGTGTGGGGCCCACCGTATGATGTATGTGTTACATACAAACTGTCCATCTAGATGGTGAGCTCATCTTAAGGCTTGAGACTAAAAATAAAGCAGATCTATTTATCAAGTGGAAAAACAATGGGGATTGAACGTCTACCACTGAAACCCTTTTGGGGTCATGGAAGTTTTAGACCAATATGGAATTTGTTTTCCTCTTAATTTAGGTCTTCATGACCGTATGATCAGATTGGATGGAAGATAAACGTGATGGTGGGCCTTGCAAATTTTAAGCAGGGAAAATCATTATCTCCACTGCTATTTGTGGTATGGTCCGGATGATTTTCCAATATGATTCCTTTTTGTGGGTAATGCTCTAAATTGATCTCTAATAATAGATAAATGGTGTAGATGGTCCCGCTAGGACGATGGGCCTACCTTGATGTATGTAAGGCTCGTTGTTGTGGCCCACCTTGATGTATATGAGGTCTATTGTTGCGGCACACCTTGATGTATATAAGGCTCGTTGTTGCAACCTACCTTGACGTATATGAGGCCCATTATTATGGCCTAATGTGGTGTATATAAGTCCCATGAGTGAGGCCCAATGTGATATATGTAAGGACCATGAGTGAGGCCTATTATGATTAATATGTGGCCCATGAGTGAGGCCCAATGTGGTGCATATCCGGCCCATGAGTAAGGCCCGTTGTGGTGTACATTAGACCCTTCATGTGAGGTCCATATTGTTATGTATGAGGTCCATGTGTGAGGTCATTGGTCCACTCTACCTTTGGCTTTATATAGGCCACTCCTTGGGAGCAATGTTAGTTAAATATCCATATTGATGGGCAATGATAGTTAAATGTCCACATTGTGACATTTCCTTAGGCCTTGTTAGGCCCATGCTCATCATTTTCTATGTTAACCCAAATCATTGGGCCCCATTGATGTTGCATGGTCTATCATCGTCGTAGACAATGGCTCCATACTACTAGAGTTGGTATGTCTATGGCCAAAGGCTGATCTTTATATTATGGTTTAGATCGGTTTTTCATATATGGATCCCACCATACTTATAGGCTGATTATCAAGGCCGATTATCGATGTCGATTATCGATGTCGGTTATCGATATCGATTATGAGTATGTGACAGCGTAGCATCATGATACATGATCCTATGCATCATTGCATGTTTGTTATGAGATGTGGTTGACCATTGCATATGCCATAGGGCAGGTTATTCATGCAACTCCTTGATAGGAGGAGATTGTCTCACATGAGCACACGATATATGCAGGATTGATGTATGACTGGATTGTATGACTCATGCATCTTACATTGTATATTGTGATTATTGTACGCCTTATCGACATCAAGGCCGTAGCCTCCATAGGCATATCATGAATAACAGGATTGGACACCGAAAATACTGTTATTAACATCGGGGCGCCATAGATGTCCTTGGGTGAAAATCTTTAAAACTGATGGTACCAGAGGATAACTCCAACGTTAAGACCGAGTGGATATATGAGTGTATGAGGGCCGAATACCAGAAGCCCACATCTCTCACTGTGTCATGGTCAGTTGGAAGGGGGTGTAGCCTTACCCGCCCGAGGGTAGGGGGCAATTGCTAGGTTAAGTAGGATTAGCTCATAAATGGGTCCGCTATCGACATGCCAGATACGTATTAGCAGGCTATTGGCTAGGCGGATAATGAGGTTTCTTACTCTTACTTGAACTACGCACCTGAGGAAGGGGCAGTGTCATTTGGAGTGTACTAAACCCTAGTGATTATCCAAGTGAAAACTGTACTGATATTTGATGCTCTAGTGGTGAGCTACATTAATATATGGATTCGAATGAGGATTGGTATGCTTGAGTTACATCTCGCATCACATGACCTTAATATGGTCGACATCATTCATACCTTGCACGCATGGCCTCGATATGGTCGATAGTATTCATGCCTTGCATTGCATGGACTTGGTATAGCCGATAGCATTCATGTCTTGCATCGCATAGCCTTAGTACAGCTGTTAGTATTCATGCACTTATTAGCATGATTCTGCATTACTCTGATATTGCATTTTGAGCACGCTTATATTGCGTACACACTCTTACCACCCTCTACGTTTTCTATAAGCTTATGCACGATTGATGCATGCAGATGATGCCAGGACACAGTCGTAGCTTAGTAAGAGTAAGAGCGTGCAGTCGATCTTCAGGATTTTTCTTTATTATTATCATTGTATTTCCCTTCATGTGCACTGTACCTTAAAGTTTTTATCATAGTGGATTTTGTGATGGTGTCTTGGTTATTGTTTGTGGGTTATGCTTATTACGAATCCAATTCATGTTAAAAATCCTCCTTAGAGGATCCTAGGATCGGAACCTGGCATTTGAGTGCCGGGAGTTGAGAATGGCGTACTAAGGAGCCATCGGCGCTGAATTCAGCAATCAAAAATTTTATGAGCCTGGTTTCTAAGTTTGGAGCGTGATAGAAGTTTGTATCAAAGCATAACTTGGGAATAAATCAGGATAACATCATATATCTATTATGAGTTCAATACAATTTGGTCCTGAGTGCATAACCTTCTGGATTAGTTCTCTAACGTGCATGCCTTCAAGAGTTCTTAAGGTTGATAGACATTTTTGTTCTTTCCTATAGGATATGCCACCTAGGAGAGCGACCCGATCCACTCCAGCTCCACCACCTGCGACTCTCGCTCTACCACCTACAACTCTCACTCTACCACCAGAGACCCCTACTCCCCAGCTTGAGGATACCGCTCCTCTACCTGATATTGGTGTGGATTCGATCATACTCGTGAGTGCCTCCTAGTTACAGCAGATGTTGCAAGTTGTGACGGCCACCCTTCAAGGGCAGGGCAAGCACCCTATTATTTCACCAGCCCATGCAGAGCAAGCGTGTGCGAGCGCCCTTCTTCAAGAGTTCCGATAGCTCGATCCTCCATATTTCCAAGGCAAGCTAGACCCGACAATATTTGAGAGATGGCGCTCCAAGGTGGAGAAGGTTTTTAATACGATGGCATATACAACCCAGTAGTGGGTCCGTTTAGCTATATTTCTTCTTTAGGGTGAAGCCGAGCACTGGTGGACCTCCATCACACATGTTGTAGAAGCTGACTTTATCTGGATATGGGAGGATTTTATTGACCGATTCGACCAACAGTACTTCCCTGACCACATTTGTCAGCAGCGAGTATTAGAATTCGAGACCCTGGTGCAGGGAGACTTATCTGTGGTACAGTACGTGGTTCATTTCTTGGCGCTATCGAGGTTCGTGCTATATTTAGTTGATGATGAGTGAAAGGCCTGTCATTTCAAGAACGGCTTGCGTTATGGTCTTTGAGGGCGTGTTATTGGGCATGAGTTCCTGACTTTTCATGTGGTAGTATGGAGGGCTCGGATTTATGAGATTGAGTGAGCCGACATGCACAGTGACGAAGATCAGAGAGACCGGAAGAGGCAGGCCCCCTCCAGTAGCTCCCACTAGTATTAACGGCCACAGAGGCATAAGAGACACCCATCTGCCAGAGCACCAAAAGCACAAGTGACACCTCTAGCGCTACCTTAGCGGCCATTTACAAGGACTTATTTTGGATGTGGTTGGACAAGGCATCGCATGCATGAGTAGCGACGAAGATCAGAGAGACCGAAAGAGGCAGGCCCCCTCCAGTAGCTCCCAATAATATTGACGGCCACAGAGGCATAGGAGCCACCCATCCTCCAGAGCACCAGCAGCACAAGTGGAACCTCTAGCGCTACCTTAGCGGTTGTTTATAAGGACTTGTTTTGGATGTGGTTGGACAAGGCATCGCATGCATGAGTGCCCCTGCCCTTAGTAGCAACAGTAGCCAAGAGGGCCACAACAGCCTCAACCATAGCGACGACCCCAATAGCAGCAACCATAGCTACCTTAGCCACCGAGGGCCCATCAGCAGCCGAGACAGCAGTATAGGTCACTGTAACAGCAGCAGCTACAACAGGGACCTCAGAGGGGACAGGAACCTTCCCAACCAGGTCAGGATAGGTTCTATATAGCTCAATAAAACCCACAGTCCTCTGGAGGAGTCGCTGAGGGTATACTTATAGTCTTTGCATGCATCGCTCGAGTTTTATTTGATTCCGGTGCTTCGCACTCAGTCATGTTCGAGGATTTTTGTCATTCGACTGGATTGCTGATAGAGTTTGCTCACGAGGGGTTGATTGTATAACGCCCTTATGGAAGACTAAAGTGTTAGGCCACTTCTGTTCATCTTGCCCCATGTTGGTGGGAGACATTTTCTTGCCCGCTGACTTATTTGTGCTGCCGATGTCAGATTTTGACATCATCCTGGGCATGTATTGGCTTGCCAAGTATCACGCTATCTTTGACCGGTCCACAAGAACAAACACGTTCTGTATACCAGGCTTGCCGTAATTCCAGTTCGTTGACGAGCCTAGAGGAGAGTTATTGTCTTGTTTGATGTCATGTGTAGTAGAGGAGCCTGTGGCGGTGAGCGTTAATCAGTTGTCAGTTGTTTACAATTTCCTCGACATGTTCTGGGAGATTCTAAGGTCGCCGTCACGCCGGCGTATTGAGTTTCAGATTGATCTTGTGCCCAGTACCGCGCCTATCTTGAATGCCTTGTATCATATAGCATCGTTGGAGTTGCGAGAGTTGCAGCGGTAGTTAGATGAGTTATGTGAGTTGAGTTTCATTCGTCTAAGAAATTCGCCATGGGGAGCGCCAGTACTCTTCATCAGGAAGAAGGATGGCTCATCGAGGCTCTACGTGGATTACCGCGAGCTCAATCAGGTCATGATTAAGAACAAGTATCTACTCCCGAGGATTGACAATTTATTTGACCAGTTGCAGGGTGTACAGTTCTTTTCGAAGATTGACCCGCGTTTTGGTTATCATCATATTGACGATTGCACAAGATAACTTGGGAGAAAAAACACCAATATGAACCTTTGGCAACACCATAACCACAAAAAATAGACAGGCACCCCCACTACAAGGAAACCACGCTAACCTTCCCTATACAAAAAGACAGAGCCAACTAGATAGGAATCGAGACAACTTAAATGGATCCCAGGCCAATCCTGTCAAGGAACACCAAACCTCTAATCGGCCTAGGAAGATCACACTCGCGATTAAAGAAGAGAGAGGAGTGGCTGCCACTTCCCTTTCGGGCCAGACCATCGGCTGGCCCATTACCTTCTCTAGGGATGAGCTCGATCAACACCGAACCACACCTCATAAGAGATTTAATCCTGGACGCTCAGTGTCTCCAATGCTAAGTGAAAGACAATCTCCCTGAGATGGCGTCAACCACGAACTTGAAGTTTGATTCTATCTCGATGCGGTTGTACCCCTTACTCAACGCTAGACGGAGCCCATCATGGACAACCCTCATCTCAGCCTTGTTATTAGAGGCAGACCTGTAAATTGTTGCAAAAGTGAAGAGAAAAATGCTCATGTGACTTCTGGAAATTCTAGCCCCTCCAGTCAGGCCTAGATTACCCAAGGACGAACTGTCGACATTAAGTTTCACCCAGTCCATGGAGAGCCTGGAACACTTTACCATTTCCACTCTTTTCTGAGCAATCATAAGAGGGGACAACATAACCCCCCCCCCCCCCCCCCCCCCCTCCAAAAAAAAAAAATCAAATTATCCCAAAATCGGATCCTGCTTGGAGAACGCTGAGAACAGAGCATGGAAGTCGAGAATGGGGAGTACTCATCCCTTGATTTTTGCTATACATGCAGGAGCCGAGGCAGATTTCTGGTTGAATTTGGTAGAATTCCTCGCACACCAGATCTCCCACAAGATAAAACAGGGCATGATGTTGCGCAAGGAGTTGGAGTGAGCTCCACCCACCATAACCGTCCACCACTGCCATAGCCTAGATTCAACAGATTGCTCCTGAAGGAAGAAAATATCGAAAATGGCGCCAAAGTGATCCTAGATGGACTTCGCCAAAGCTCCATAGAGGAATATGTGGTTGATCGATTCTGAGTTAGGCCTGTTCCCATGCTCCTCAACACAGCGATAGCACCTGGAGACCTTAGGAATTCCCTTAGCCTGGATGCGGTCATCCACTAGGACAGCTCCTTGGATCAATCTCCAAATGAACACAGAGATTTTTTTCAGCAATTTCTCATGCCACACCCAGCCTGACCATCCAAGAATGCTAGAAGTGTGCCTATTAATATTCTAGGTAGATTTAACAGAAAACTTACCTGAACGATCAAGAGGCCAAAAACACGAATCACTGTCATCCGACATGGAAAAGCCTTCTTGGAAAACGAAATCTATGATGTCTTGCGGAAGAAAGGAGAACATTGCCGAGGGAGGGAAAGGCCCTAAGGGCCCGAGAAAATCCTTAATCTTCAAGGAGAGTAACTCGCTCAATATCGAGGAAGATGTCAAACGCTGAAGAGGGCCCAACCCAGTCCAGTTCATAGACCAAAGGTTCGCTGAACCCTGATCCACTTGCCACTTAACGATACACTCAAGTGAGTCTAACAGCTCCCTGATTTTTCTCCATAAAGGGGAGGAGACTGTAGATGAAGAAACCATAGAATTCGAATCAAGATCTACCCAATGCTTAGATCTCATGAGCATAACCCACAGACCACCAAATTTGTCGTATTTCACCTCACAAGATAATTTCATTCTCATAGATTTCAGGACTTCAAATAGCTTTCTAATCCCCAAACCACCTTCCTCTATGGGCCTAGATATCTTCTTCCAAGAGATCCAGGGAATCTTACTCTTCCCATTAGCCTAACCCCAAAAGAACTTTGCAAAACATTTCTCCAAGTTTGAAATGACCTGGTGCAAGACCACAACAGCCGACATAGAATGCAACAGGATGTTGCTCAGGACATGCTTGATCAGGGTGGCTCTACCTACTTGTGACAGCAATCTAGCTTTCCATCCGCTAACCTTGCTCTTCACCTTATCTAGGAGAAACTGGAAATCTGAGCACTTCACTTTGCCCATGGCTAGCGGGACGCCCAGGTAACGAATCCTAGAATTGGATTTAGAGATCTCGAGAATCCTCTCGATACATCTAATTCTCTTTGCTGAAAGTTTCCCCGAGCAAATAAAGCAGCTCTTACTGAAATTTATCCTCTGTCATAGACCTCTTGGAACGCGTCCAAGAAAGACTTCACTACCTACAATGAAGATCTACTACCATTTAGCGAAAGGAGGGTATCGTTGGTAAACAACAAATGTGTGGTAATTGGCCAACCCTTACCCATCATATAAGGACGATTCCACCCTCTCACCATAAGATTCCTAAAATTTCTAGAGAAAGCTTCCGCTACAATAATGAACAAACCGGAAGATAGGGGGTCTCCCTGACGGAGGCCCCTCGAGGACTGAAAGAAACCCGCAGCCTCTCCATTTATTAGGATCGAAAACCAGCATGTACTCCAACAGTTTCAAGGCCAAAATGGATAAGAAAAGGCTCGGTCGAAGACAAAAGTGATTTGGACTGTCGGATATTAGATCGAGCATATCTCATAATCCGGAATGAGTTGTCAGGCGTAAAATATATGATTTTGGGGTAAAATGAGCTACTTTAGCCAAAACCCCAATACGCCGAGTTATGCAAGCTAGATTTGTGAAATACCCCATGATCGACGGTCATTTCCCTAATTTAATTTTGTTTTTACTATAAATAATAAGTTTTAGTTTGATTATAACTCTTCATCTGTTAGGCTTTAGGAGTTGTGTCCAACATGAAAAGTGCTTAGAATAATTAGGAGAACATCTTGGTGAAGCCAAATAGGACACTTACTATTTTTGGCTGAAAACCTTATGCACTAGTAGACATCATGACCATGTATAAATAGTAAGTTACGAATTCTAGGAGTTTTAGTTGTAGTTTTCTTCTGATTTCTCTCTCATTACTTGGTATACCTATTTAAAGGGTTGTGAACTTGTTTATTTCATTCATTAATCAATTTTGAATTTTATAGAATTTATTTTCTATTTTGCTTACTTTCTTTCTCATGGATTCAAGAAGCCTCTATGAGGAGTCCAAAGAAATTTCGTGGATTTAGAATAGTTATCCTCTTGAGGGAGATGATGCTCGACCTCTTCATGTTCATCCTTACCTCAATTGGTATCAGAGCGAGGATTTTCCTCGGGCCGATGGCAAATAACAAAGGTATGAACCAAAATCCTATGGACAGTGATCCTGAGATTTGTCATCTTGCAGAAAGAATGGAAGCTTTCCACTGGGAGAGTCAGTTAACCATGTAAGGGCTACAAGGACCCTTAAACCGTCTTGTGGATGCACTACTTCTGCCCTGAGCCATGGGCGGTGCTCCACCACCTATGGTTGCTCCACCACCCATGGTTGTTGTACAACATAACCCCGATTTTTATAGAGCACTACCAGCGAAAAACTGTAGAGGTACACCAGATGATTCAAGTTCTAGAGACGAGGACAATAATGAAGATTTTTTTCAATGACCAATCCATGGAGGCGATCATTTAGATTGTGCTGAAAGAGATTATTAAGGTAAGGCTAAACTTTCTAGTTTTAATGGTTTATTACGCATAGAAGATTTTCTTGATTGGCTAGCCGAAGTAGAGAGATATTTTGATTATATAGACGTGACAGATCATAAAAAGGTAAAATTGATAGCATTTAAATTAAAATCTGGTGCTTCTACATGGTGGGAGCAATTACAACTCTCACAAGCCCGCCAAAATAAGACACTCATCTCATCATGGCCATGAATGAGACGTCTTCTTTAATCACGATATCTACTAGGTGATTATGAGTAGATATTAATCCAACAATACAAGAATTACAGACAAGGAAATCGAACTATCACAAATTATACTAAATAATTCTAGTGGTTAGAAACATAAAATGATCTGTTAGAATTCGAGTCGTAGAAGGTGGCACGATTTATATGTGGGTTGTGTGAGACCCGACCCGAGTTCGCATGTGTGCATGTGTGTGTAAGTATGCATTCCGTCCATCTTGGTTCCGCGGTCCTACCGGTCGAATCCTAGCGACCCGTGACCTTGGATAGTGTTTGCAGTCATCTATAAGTCCAGTCATGAAGACCCCGACTCAGATTAAGTTGAAACATATGTCATTGCGATCGCATCGTCGTCGCGGTTCCAACGCCGTGTCTTGTGCGTCCATCCGATATGTAGTTCAAAAGTTGTGTACATTTCATTATATGACCATTGATTATGTGTCCCACTTAAGTGGAGTGCATGTGTGGACCACCACCTTCCTTAGCACAAGTTCCAACACTACACAAATATCCATAACTAACACCACTAACCAAAAACACCACCAAGAGACCTACTAAGCATAGCACTTTGTTATTGTCACCATAGGCCATTATGGTTTCTCTAACCAAGGAGAGAGAGGCCATGATTGCTTCCCTACAACTATCTCTCTCTCTCCCTTTGCTCTCTCATTTTCTCTCCTTCTTTCTCCCTTAC
Source organism: Magnolia kwangsiensis (assembly GCA_037074715.1). Taxonomy (NCBI): domain Eukaryota; kingdom Viridiplantae; phylum Streptophyta; class Magnoliopsida; order Magnoliales; family Magnoliaceae; genus Magnolia; species Magnolia kwangsiensis. The sequence goes on from CM073587.1 coordinate 71,373,213, forward strand.
AAAAATCCAGTACCTCTCCCCTCCATTCCAACCCCTTCTCCTCCTTTTTGTTCTCAATCCCTCCATTGAAAAATCATCCCAACCATTGATCCATGTTGCTTGGATCCTCTAGATGTGATGTAAATTTCAAGTTTTATCTAGGTGGGCGCTTTCTTCATCAAGTAAATATTTTTTCTCCTCATGTAATCTCTTTCCTCTCTCTCATTTGGATGTGTAGGACCCACTAATTAGTGGTGAAGATCTTACACAATCATCTAGATGTGGCCATGAGGCCCACATTGTACATACATGTCCATGCATGGGATTCTTCCCTTGATAGACCCCTTGCATGTGGATTTCTCTTATTTTTCTAAGTTGATGGGTCATCTAGGCCCTTTCATGTGGCTGGGATGGCATCTCAACCACTCATTTCAAAGATCTAAGCCATGCATCATAAGATCTAATTGTACAATGTGTTTATATTATTGTTTGTGGTTGTGATTGTGTGGGGACGGCTTAATAGTGGCGGAGCCCTCCCCTGATGGCCGGATGCTCTTCCTTCTCTTTCCTTAGTTAGAAATCTGATGATATTATGTGTGGTCCACTTAGTGGGCCTGGATTGCCCAAAAGAAAAAGCCTAGGAAGAAAGGGACATCTATACTCAACCTACACCATGGTTTAGATGCCGCTTTTTGCCACCTTAAATGTTCTTGTAAGGGTGAAAATTTGAGGGTTTGTTCTGAAAAATTGTGGGGCCCACTAGGGTGGGCCATAACACCCAATTTATGGGTCAGTCCTTTCCTTAATAGGCCCATAAATTTATTTTATTCCATGCATGTATTGTTGTCCAGAAATTTCTGGACAGATTTTTTGTTGGACTTGGGCTTGAAATTGGGACCGATTAGGAAACCTTTTGTACCCATCAAATATATTTTTCTGAAATTTGGAGATCTCATCTTCATGTGCCCCAAATTTCAACCCCATCCAATCTTGATAGAGGTCCCAAAAATGTGGTCCAAGTGGGGTGGACAGTCTGGATTTTCTGCACTGTTCCAGCAACATTCCACCCTAGACAGGTTGGCAATTCGAAATTTATTAAAATATTTTTAGGTGTCTAAAAATTCTGAAAATTTACAGAGATGTGGTCCACCCTTGGTAAGAAATACCTGCAAAATTTTATGCCAATGGACCCCATTTGGGCATCTAAACGGGTGGTCCAACATAGTGGACTGCCAAAAACACTCTGTTGTGTAGTCCAGCAGTATAGTTTCATAAAAATAAAATTTTAAAAATATTTTCTCAGAAGGTGGGCCATATTTCTGAGCTCCATGTTAATTTAGGCTTAATGATGGACCTTGGGTATAAATTTCAAGAATTTTGGAGGCCCAGAATCTACCCATTTGGGTGGCCCAAATTTAAAACAGTTACATTCCAACAATAGTTCATCCTGGACAGATTACATTCTTAAAATTTATTAAAATACTTTTGAGTGTCTAAAAATTGTAAAAATTTACAAAGATGTGTCAAACTCATGTTAGGACCTACATACAAAATTTTGGAGCCATTAGATGCCTGTACACACTATGGTGGTGGCTGGATCGGTCCACTATTATATGGTGTCCAGATCAGTCCGAGTTTTAGGATAGATTGTCTTATTTAAATTAATTAAAATATTTTTATATGTCTAAAAATTATAAAATTTTATGGGGGTGTGACCCACACATGGAAGGACTGCTGTATAAATTTTCAGGGCCATCAGGCCTCTGTACCGACCGTGGTGTGGCCTGCAATTTGGACCAGTTTTGGGTCAAATACCCAGGCACACCCTTATCTTGGGTTGCTGGGCCTGCACTCTAATGGCATGGCCCACTTGAAGTAAGTGTTGTATATCTCTCTTTTATCTGGTGGTGCCCACTATGATATATGTGGATCACCATGGCTCAATAACCCATCTAAATTAAATAAATTTCTGGACTCCAGCAGGCCCAGGAAATGGGTGGGCTAGAATTCCAACAATGGGCCTAAAATTTGCTACATGGTTGATTGTTTATGAACTATTGTGGCATACCAGATTTGAGAGAGTGTTGCACACACTCCTTGCTTTCCTTCCTTGGATATTTTGGGCTTAATGAGTGCCCCCTTGAGGCCCACCTTTGTGGTAGTTTTGTGGGCTAGCCTTAACCAGAAGTTTTAATAGTTTTATAGGCTCAATGGGCTGGGAACTTCTTTCTTGAGCCCAAGATTGTGCAAGGGCTGACCTTATTGATTTACGAGCTGAATGGGCTGTCTATAAGTTGATCATGTATATTAATAGGCCTTGATGCCCTCATGAAGTGTTTAATTGTGGGCTGACTTGCAAAGCCCACATAAATGCATATTGTGGAGGATCTTGTTAAGTCTTTATCTGATGAGGCAAGGTCCACCCTATCGGTATAGGTCTCTCCCTTATGTATTCTTGGACTTATGGGCTGCCCTCAAGTCCACTATAATGTATGAATTGGATGGCTTTTATTTTGGGCCATTTCTTTAGGGCCCATTATGTGATATAATATATGCATGATTGTATTAGCAAGTAGGCCTTGTGGACTCAATTCTTTTAGATAGGCCCATTGATCTTAGGCCTGTAATCTCCTACCTATTGTGATGGGCTTAGGGGCAATTATACACAAGAAGTCGGGCCATTGACTGCCCTTTAAACTGACCCTGCACTTGGGCCAAAAGTGAGAACCAACTCACTTGTGTTAAATGTAAAACTTGCTCATGTAAATGAATTACTGGGCTGCCCATGAAGCCCACTACAATATATGAAATTATGACCTTTGTGGTTGGGCCCAAACCTTACTTGAGGGTCCACTATATGGCCTATGAGTTGGGCTTGGTGTATGGCCTATTAGGTCATGCATTGCTTAGGCTTTAGACCTTACATTATACGATTTGTGGCGGGCTATCTCTTGGAAACCAGTTGAGGTTGGATGTCCTCCTGGGTGATCCTAGGGTAGGCCCATGGGTTCCTCTATGGATGGTTAAAGGCCCACCATAGACCCTTGACTGTTTATTTGAGGCTAAATATGGATGCATGTGGAGCCTACCTCAACACATGTTTGGTCCAGGTTGTCTAAGCCTTGGATTGCCCGATCATGGAGATACTCTCTGCCTTGGGTTGCTACTGGACTCCCAGTCCATTAGTAGGCCCACTTGACCTTTTCATGATGTATGCACGCCCTCCATCTGGTGGGGCCCCCTGTGAGTATTGTTGGCCTTCATGAGATTATTTGACTAATTTCTGGACCTTAGCAGGCCCAGGAAGTCAAATGGGCCAAAAGTTTATCAAAGGGCCTTAAATTAAAATTGTATGGTTAAAAATTTGTTTGGCTGTGGGGCCCACTATATTGAGAACTTGTATACGTGTTGCGTGCTTATATTTTCTTATAATCTTTGGGCTTAATCAATGCATTCTTTTGGGTTACCTTTAGTGATCACATGAGGACCCCATCTTAGATCAGATTTTTGGAGTATCTCATTGGCCCAGAGTGGGTTGGAACGTCCTAGCTTGGCCCAACCATATATTGGGTCGACTTTCACGATTTTGATGGACTTGCGGGCTAAGATAAGGATAGTATTGGGCCCTTGGTTGCCCACTTAATTTGTTAGTTATTGGGCTGATGTAGTTGGGCCCATTTCCTCCAAACTTAAACTTATTTTCTAGCCGTATATTGTGTACGCGGGTTGCCCACCAAGTCCAACTTAATGCATGGATTCTATAGCTATTGAAAATTAAGCCTTGGGCCTTGATTTCCCTCTTGAGGCCTATGTTGTTAAAGGTGATATTATATCATTTTCTCATGGCATATTATGAGGAATATATATGTATGTGGTTACCTGTGTTTTTATCTAAATGTAGGCCTTGGGCCTTCTATCCATTCATGGTTGATATGCCTTTTTGGGGAATGGCGGTTAAATGTCCCCATTATGAACCCCTCTAGGCCCGGTTATATCTAAATGTGATTAGATGCTCATCTTAAACTCTTGCTAGACTCACTTCTGTATTACTTAGACACATAGTTTGTTTGCTTAGTCTCGTGGGCTACGCCAGGTAAATGGGCCCCCACTAGAGGTTGGATTCCTTAAGGATATTGTCTAAGTACCTAGTATTGGTCCTTTCTTGGATAGGAGGAGTGTACTACTTTGTATATTACCGCATAATGCGTATAGACCCATCTTCATGGCCCATGTACATCATTGTATGCTTGGTTGACACTATGTATGTGTGGTCATATTATGTCATTGGGCATTGCATGATACTTTCCCCGAGGGACATAGTATCCCCTCTTGAGCACGTTGGATGCTTGGGATTGATGCATGGTTGATTGTGTGATTCATGCATCTAGCATTGCATAGCATATGAGCATTATCGCCCTTACTTCATCAGGGTTGCAGCCTCCACAGATACATCGTGGATGGCCATGTTTGGATACCGAAAATATTACTTGAGCATACCGGGTGCATAGGATACCCATGGGTGAAATTTCTAAAACTTCCATGGTACCAAGGATCTGCTCCAGCGCCGTGACCGAGTGGTATATATGAGCGCACGAGGGCCTTATACCGTTAGGCCTTGACTCCCACTGTCTTGTAGTCGGTTGGATAGGGGTGTGGCCTTACTCGCCTGATGTAAGAGGGCATTGTTAGGCTGAGTTTGACCAACTCGTGAATGGGTCCACTAACTTCAGGCCTTGTTGGTGATTGACTGTCCACAGGCGGGTAGTGAGGTCTCTTATGCTCGTTTGACTGTGCGGGGTCTGTAGAGCGGCAGTCATCCAGCAGTGTAATAGACCCCAGTGATTTTCTTATGATGAAAATGTACTTGATATGTGGATTGAATATGAGCACTGGCATTACTTCGCATTATTGCATTTGCATCGGCTGTGTAAGCCTCATATTGCATCGCCTTAACATGGCGCCCAGTACTCATTACATTACATTACGCATTGCACTATATATCCTTGGTATGACTTCCTACATTATCATACTACCTTGGCATAGCTTCTTGTGTTCATGATCGCCTTAGTAAGGTTAGTGGTATTAATATTGATCGTGACTCCCTTCTACATTCTCTATCTTCTTCGGAGCACCATTGTCACACACTTTCACCACCCTCTAAGCTTTCTATAAGCTTATGCACGATTGATGCGTGCAGGAGATCGTAAGTTGGTGTCTTAGCAGCAGAGCTTGGATAGGTGTGCGAGCCGAGGACCCAGTGTTGCAGATTCTCTTCCTTCTTTCTTCTGTTATCTTATGTATGTCCTTTTAGACCTGATGTAAGCTTGTAAAAGTTCAAATTCATAGTGGATTTTGTGACGTGTGCCTTTGTTATTCTCAGATTGATTTGCTGTGATCTTGGGTATGCTTGTATTGGAAATGATTATATTATTGTGGAAATCCTCCTTTTAGGATCCCAGGATCGGAACCTGCCTCAGGAGCCGAGAATGGGGTACTACGGAGGCTGTTGCGGCCAGAACCGGTCATCAGGTTCCTTGTGAGGTCCGGTTATCGAGTCTGGGGCGTGACAGGTTGCGACCAACAATTCAAGACTGAGTTCAGATGTATCCAATCAAGACCATGGATGAAGTAGTTCAATTGGTTTGTAGGGCAGAAATGCAACTTACGAGGGTTCCTGTTCAGCCCTATCCTTCAAGTCAACCCCCTATGATGGGTCCTACATAGGATCCAATGTTAGCATGAGAAAAAGAACCAGTAGGAGAATGTCCTCAACTGATTGCAACCGCATGCCGTGATACGGGAAGCAACTCATCCGGACCTCAATGTGCAACACCCACAACAACGGACCTGAGTAGGATTTCAAATCCTTATGCTCGGCCAAGGTCAAACAATTATTACTTTGTGAATAACCAGGCCACTTATCAAATAACTATCCTCAACATCTCGTGACACACTTAACCATAAACGAATGAGGCACTTAATATGAAGCCGTAGAAGAAGACCCTGGCTTTGATGAACATGAACAAGCCACTAAGAAAATAGCAGATGGTGATGAATTAACGAGCGAAGATCATGGTGAGCCTCTAGTTGTGAGGCGATTACTATACCTCACAAAAGAAATTACACCCACAACGACATTATATATTCTATACACGGTGCACTGTCAACGGAAAGGTCTGTGATGTGATCATAGACAGTGATAGTAGTGAGAACATTATCTTAAGAGTGATTGTGGACAAGTTACAGCTACAAACGACAAAATATCCTTCCCTGTACTCAATTGGCTGGATAAAAAAGGTGAACAAGACCAATGTAACTAAACAATGCACTATTTCATTTTCAATTGGTAAAAATTATAAGGATCAAATACTTTGTGACATGGTCAACATGGAAGCATGTCATATATTACTCGGTTGACCTTAGTAGTCAGACCGTGATGCGACCCATTGAGGATGAGACAATCTCTATATATTTGTTAAGGATAGTCAAAAAATAATCCTTACCCCTATAGCATTAGAGAATCACCCTGAAGCCTCTAAACTGGAGGGAGTTCCCTCTTAATCACTTAGGATTTCATGGAGGAATCCATGAAAACTGTTGAGGTATACACCGTAGTAATGAAGGGCGAGGAATTAGAACCCTCAAACATTCCTCCAAGTTTAAGACTATTTTTTTAATGAATTCAAAGAAGTCTAGATTGAAGATTTACCAGATGGATTGCCCCTCCATGAGGGACATCCAATATCACATGGACCTTGTCCATGGGGCTAGCTTGCCTAACCATCCTCATTATCGAATGAGTCTGAATGAGTGTGAGATACTTCAGGGGCAAGTGAAGGAATTGATCCGTAAGGGTCTCTTAAGGGAGAGCACGAGCCCATGTGTTGTACCACTATTATTAACGTAAAAAAAGATGGAAGCTAGCGCATGTATGTCGACAACCAGGCAATCAACAAAATCACCATCAAATATTAGTTCTCAATACCACGGTTGGATGACATGGTCGACATACTAGAAGAGGCCAAGGTGTTCTCCAAACTACACCTAAGGAGCGGGTACCATTAGATTTGTATCTGACCCAGTGATGAGTGGAAAACGATATTCAAAACCAAAGAAAGGTTGGTGAGTGGTTGGTCATGCCCTTCGTCATATCGAACACACCAAGTACTTTTATCCATTTAATGAATCAAGTTCTAAAACTGTTTACTGGCCGATTTGTTGTATATTTTGATGACATACTGATATATAACCAAGATGAGAAGGAACATAGGAAATATCTCAGGTAGGGTGCTACAGTCATATGATTAACAAGTTGTACTTCAACTTGAAGAAGTGTATTTTTTAAACGAACAATTTCTTGTTTTTAAAATTTATTATAATGTCCACGAGCATCCGTGTGGACGATTAGGGTATGGCCAATCCCGACAAACATTCATAAGATGAGGAGTTTTCTTGGGGTTGGCAACCTTCTATCATCGATTCGTGTGAAATTTATTACAGATTGCATAAAAAAATGACCGTTTCAATGAACCGATGAAGCTAACAAGAGCTTTCATGAGATTAAGCGTCATTTGTCCACAACACCGGTCTTGAGATCAAGCCTCATTTGTCTACAACATCGGTCTTAGTGCTTCCTAATTTTGACAAGCTATTTGAAGCAGTGTGACGCTTTATACATCGGAATTAGATGAGTATTATTACAAGAAGGCAGGCCGGTAGTCTTCTACAGTGAAAAGCTTAGAGAAGCCCAAAAGAAGTGGTTGATATATGAGCTTGAGTTATACGAAGTTGTTCAAGTCCTGCGGACAATGACGACATTATCTGATTCAAAAAAGTTTGTTCTATACAATTACCATCAAGTATTAAAGTTTATTAATAGTCAAATTAACATGAATCGTGTGCATGCTATATGGGTTGCATTTTTACAGAAATTCAAGTTCATTCTGAAGCATCAGTCAAGATAGTAAAAAAAAGTAGCTGATGCACTTAGCCATCGTGCATCACTACTTATTACAATGAGTAACAAGGTGGTCGACTTCGACCGTCTCAAGAAGCTATATACTGAAGATGAAGACTTCAAAGATTCTTGGGTGAAGTGCCAAGAAGGTCACCCCAGTAATCTTCATATACATGATAGTTTCCTCTTCAAGGAGAATCAATTGTGCATCCCTCAAAGTTCTTAGAGAGAGAACATTATTCAAGAATTACATGGAGGTGGCATCAGTGGACACCTTGGGCGAGACAAGACACAAGCTCTTGTGGAAGAGCGGTATTATTAGCCACAATTAGTACATAATGTGGAAAAAGTAGTACAATGTTTGTCAGATCTTTTAAGGGCAATCTCATAATACGGGCCTCTACAACTCGTTACTTGTGCCTGACGAACCTTAGGAAGATTTATCTATAGAATTTGTACTTAGTCTCCCATGAATACAATATGACATGGATTCGGTGTTCATGGTGGTAAATTATTTTTTTAAGATGACGCACTTTATCCCATGTAAGAAGACCCTCGATGCAACATACGTCGTGAATCTATTCTTCAAGAAGGTTGTACAGCTACGCGGGGTTCCTAAGAGCATTACTTCTGATCGTGACACAGTTTATTAGCCACTTTTGACAGATTTTGTGGACTTGATTCGATACACGATTTCAATTTAACAATGCCTACCACCCACAAACTGATGGGTAAACCGAGCTTGTAAATCGTATGTTGGGAAACCTCATTCACTATTTTTTAGGAGAAAAACTGAAGTAATGAGATTTGGCCTTGTCTCAAGTAGAGTTTGTATTCAACATGGTGAACCGCTCGACGGGAAAATTGTCATTCTAGATTATCTACAGATGAGTGCCTCGCCACATGCTTGACTTGGTCCCTCTGTCCAAGCTCCCAGGCACGAGCATTACAGCAGAACATATGGTAGACAGGATCATGGGCATTCATGTGGAAGTGTAGATCAAGCTACATGCCTCAAAGTAGAAGTAAAAGGAACAAGCGAACGTGCATCAGCGATAAAAAGTGTTTGAGGTGGGCGATCGTGTTATAGTTCATCTGCGCAAAGAGAGATTTTTAACCAGGATGTACAACAAGTTGAAGAATAAGAAGATTGGACCATCCCAATCATCCGAAAGATCAATGACAACACTTATGTTGTTGATCTTATAGATGACATGGTGATCTCACGGACTTTCAACGTCGCGGACCTGATTGAGTATCATGAACCAGAGCAGGATGAGTTCTTTCAAAGTGGAGGGGACTGATGTAGAGTGGATCGTGAATATTTTCATGGCCAAAATGGATAAGAAAAGGCCCAGTCGACAATAGAAGTGATACGGACTGTCGGACCTTAAATTGGGCATATCTCACAATCCGAAATGAGTTATCTGACATAAAATATATGATTTTGGGGTAGAACGAGCTACTTTAGCCAACTAACCCTGCTATGCCAAGTTACGAAAGTCAAATTTTTGAAATACCCCCAGATAGATGGTCATTTCCTTATTTTATTTTCCATTTTTATTATAAATAGTAAGTTTTAGTTTGATTATAACTCTTCATCCGTTGGGCTTTAGGAGTTGTATCCAACATGAAAAGTGCTTAGAATAATTAGGAGAACAGCTTAGTGAAGCCAAATAGGACACTTACTATTTTTGGCCAAAAACCTTGCATACTAGTAGACATCACGACCATCTATAAATAGTAAGTTGCAAATTTTAGGAGTTTTAGTTGTAGTTTGCTTCTAATTTCTCTCCCATTACTTGATACCCCTATTTAAAGGTTTTTTTTTTTTTACAAAGCTACAACATGTTACATTCATAGAAATATGCAGTCAGTTGTCTACAATAGTCCCCTTTATTATACGATGTCTTATGAGTAACCACATAAAAGAAGGCCAAATTGATACAATTGTGGCGTAGCAGAGAGAGCAGACAAGTCAAATCAAAACCAAATGTCATGGTGTTGTGCTTGAGCTTTTCATCATTTGGTATCCAGTGCTTAGCAAGATGCTACCCATGAAGCACTAAGAACTGGTACGTCTCTCAAGTGTGAAGGTAATTGGCAGCCCATCATCAACTCTAAAGTCATTTCAGGTTCAATGTGAAACTCAGTCTCTTTGCCACTAGTGAATTGCAAGGACCAGTAGAAATACTAGCAGATCTTCTCGAGAATCGTTGTGCTAATTTTTGAAAACGTGACTTCCCCATGCTGCTTCTCCAAAAAGCTCCCTGGAGAGGTGAGCATGTTGCGGATGGTGTGAGAGACCATAACTGCTTTCTTATCTATCACGAATTCAAATCCCTCCGCACTTATCAGCTTCACCATCTCCTCCTTTCTCATCTTTTCTTCCAAAAACATAGTGGAATGGAGTTTCTGAAGATTGCGAACAGAGATCGAAGATAGAGAGAGCTATTTAAAGGGTTGTGAACTCATTTATTTCATTCATTAATCAATTTTGAATTTTTTAGAATTTATTTTTTTATCTTGCTTGCTTTCTTTCTCATGGACTCAAGAAGCCTCCAGAGAAATTCTATGGATTTGGAATAGTTGTCCTCTCGAGGGAGCCGGTGCTCAACCTCATCACGTTCATCCCTACGTCAGATACCCATTTGTCATTGAAACCAAAAGCTTTGAGCACCAGCTTAAGAAATCCCCAGTCCACCTTATCATAGGCTTTTTCCAGGTTAATCTTAACAGCAATATTGGCTCCTCAAACCTTCCGGTTGATGTCTCTGACAATCTCCTGGGCATACGCAATGTTTTCCGTAATGGGCCTACCCTATACAAAGGCACCTTTCACCGATGAGATTAGCTTGAGTAGAAGCTTGCTGAGCCTTAAAGCTACGATCTTGGAGAAGATTTTGTAAATAACATTGCACAAACTAATAAGCCAAAAATCTGAGAATGTTACGGGGGCCTGAGATTTAGGAACTAAGAAAATTAAGGATGTAGTGAAAGCTCTAGGAAGATCACCAACCTCGAAGAGGAATTTTGCCACCATGAGGAAATTGGCACCCACAAACTATTAACATTGTGCAAAGAAAGATCCTATGAACCCATCCGGGCTTGAAGCCCCATCCTTGGGGATGGTGTTAACTACTTCTTGTACTTCCGTTAATGAGGGCTTTTATCAGAGCTCTTCATTCTCTTCCTCCGTGATGAGTTGAGGGATAGCTAAGGGATAGCTTAGAATATGTCTAAGGAGGGAGAGACATGAGTCACTCGTAATAGGTTGGAGAAGTGAGAGACGGTCGCAGCTTTGATGGCCTAACGGTGAATATGCCCTGCCTCATTAGCAATAGAGGAAATGGATGATCTCCTGATCTGCTTAGAGGCAAAGGAGTGAAAATACATAGTATTTCTATCTCCTTCATGAAGCCACGCATTTCTGGCTTTTTACTTCCAAAACACTTCTTCCATTTGCTCTAGCTGAGAAAGTTTTTACCTAGCTGCCGCACTTTCCTACTGGAGATTTTCTAAAATGAAGTTTTGCATTTTGTTTTCAATACACATCAGATCCTCTTCCGCTTGCTTCCACCTTGTCCATATTCCTAGAGAGGTGAACTCAGTAACAGATGGGCAGTGCTAGTCAAGGTTACCGACAAGTTCTTTCATAGTGTGACCTCCCCTAGCCCATTCATGGCCTGCTGTTCCTAGACAGAGTGGTGCTAAGCTCAATTTGAGAGGATCTAACTCCCTTTTCTACTTTTATTTTCTTTTATGATAGGTGGGCCTGCCTTCTTTTCTTGGTAGACCTGCTTAAAATAACTCATTTGTGCTTCCACAACTATATTTATAGATCTTATGAATACTTGATGGTTTTGGTTTTTTGAATATATATATATATATGTGTGTGTGTGTGTGTGTGTGTGTGTGTGTGTGTGTGTGTGTGTGTGTTTGGTTTTATAGGAAAAAAGAAAAATGAAAATGTAAGCAAAAATCCTATAAATACTTGTTATCTAAAGTACTACCCAACTTAGCGAGAGTCTATGCAAGCCAACAATGACTAAAAAAAAAAAAGCAAAGAAAGAAAGAATGAAGAAAATGAATAAGAGATTGGCGATATGTAAAAAATGATTTTTTTTTCCTTGAACAGCTATTATAAAGACATTACAAAAAGTTCTCTCATACAATAAATGCATATGTAAGGAAAGGAGAGAAAAAATTTTTAAAAGTTTCTAGCCAATTATCTTTCGAGAAGTCGGGTCCTACATTTTTTGCTAAAACTAGTATCCAAGACTTTAAACTTTACCTTCTGCCCATAGAGAGCATCATTTTCTTAAAAGGTTGCCACCACATGAATTGGAGGAGCAAATAATGCAATGGCAGAAAGTTTGAAGGAGGCGGAAGAGGTAGGTAATGAGCAAGCATGATGATGAGCTCTCACCCTAATATTTAAGATTGGAGATTTCCAATGCAGCATTACTACACATGATGGTCAAGCACAAACCTTATGCCACCACATATCGCACGTTGGAGTAATCGTTGAAACTGAAACATTAAATGTTCATTCATGTCCTCCAAATGTAATGTGACATGGGATCATTACTTACACTTGTCCTAGTGTGTCTACACAAATCAATGAAATGTTGTCACATGTCGGCATTATATATGAACAATAGACAAAATCCTACTCATGCCTCAAGGATATCTTTCACCTATCCTTCTACAAAAAGTCATATGCTAAAAGTAGAATGGCTCGAGTCATACACATGTTCACAGGTGAGATACTGCAACTCGCACAAGTGGCACTTATGGTTGAAGAAACATACTTGACAAGCTTATAAAGACTCACTGAGATAGAAACTCTATCGCCATCTGGATATACTTAGTAAGGCCATTTCACACAATCTTACCAAACTAGGAAGACTTCCCAAAAACGATCGGTGCTTTCACGACAAATACAAAAGTTCAAGAAACTGATTCCTCCCAAAACAAAATGAAATTAAAGTATGAGATGATGAATTTAAGTCTATCTAGGATATAAATTGATCTCATAATCTTCAGGGATCTCTGTAACACCCTGAAAATCGGGGGTCGTGTATAAACTCAACTCCCGAGTTCCAGACCGTCACTTATGCAACAAAAATGGTTATGATTCAATGTTGTCTGATTTAAAGCATTCACATGAGTAAAAGTATACCAAAACTGCAATTCATACTTCAGATCCAGTGATAAAAGCAAGCGGAAGACTAAACAATGTATATATCACTGTATGGAAAAAACAAAGTAATCTCATCTGTCTCCAAAGTATGACTACATCTCTGAGTCTCATGTACATATACATAACAAAAGAATAATGTTCAAAAAGAAAGTCCCACTGATGTCCCCTCGATCCAGGTCACCTATGGGAAGCCGTCATGATACTGCATATATGAGAACTCATCCTGGTCCTCGTCGATCTCTGGCTCCACCTCCTGGATCTCGTCCTCACCTGCAGCTACAATAGGGTCTGGTGGGTGTTGCAAACACCATCCCGTAACGTGGGAATGAGTGATCAACTCAGTGGAATCATAGAGCAAAGATTAGCATGTTCACAATTCAATCACGCGATAATAGTAAAGCAGTAAATCAGACAATCCTAATACTGTTGTTAATGCAAGATGATATGACGTGATGTATGCCCTCACCGACGATCACCCTCATGCGGCAACATCTTACGACCGCGGCATGCCACACTCCCTAGAGTGCTCCACAACTTCCAGGCACATGCAATGCTATGGTGATATGATTTCCAAGTTGTTATTAGTCCATTCAAACAGCAGGATTGGGAAACTAAGGTACTTCCCTCGTATCAATCCTAACACAGATCCTGTCTAGGGTCGTCACTCCTAGTAATCTCATACGATGTATATTTCGTAGGTCACTGCAAGGGCTGCCATGGCTGTTGCTCGCACTCGTTGCACCGCTCCCCCATTACCTTATCAATACAGGCCTACCGTACTCTACTGCAACGGAAGGGTCGTCGCCTCCCGTGGACTCAGAATACGCTCGCGGTCACTGCAAAGGGCTCGTCGCCTGATTAGTGTAGGCCGACAGCTAGACTATAGTGTCCCATACCACCATAATCTGCTCACGAGTTTAGGTGCTCACTGGTCACTACGGGGAGGTTTGTGGCCCCAGCGTAGGCCAACAGCTCGACCACGGTGTCCCATACCACCATGCCCGGCTCATGAGTCTTAGTGGATCAAGGTACCATGGTTAACCGTGTTTACAATGGTAAGTTCAGTACCCTAGGTTCAAGCAGTTATGACACATAAAAGGTGAACATACATCGGCCAGTCGGGTTACTTGACAGGCTCGACTAGCGCGATCGCATCTCAAGTCGAACGACATGAAGTGCGTAAAACACTTCGCGTGGCCTAACCACTGCCGCCAACTCTAAACACGAATCACGTTCATCGACGCGTCGTTCGTGGCTATGACCAGTCAGCCACGAATTCGCTCGGTTACCGACTGCCTGGACTAAGTCTAGTCCCACACATCTATGGAATCCTATCAGCACTATACGCAAAGGTATTGGAATTGAAATACATCATGTGAGCATGTTAACACATGTTATAACATTCAACTTAAGCAAATCTTCAAGGCATACTTTCTATGCATGTAATGCAATCATGCATAAGGTAAACATGTAGGAAATCATTTAGGTCAGCATTTTAATCATGAAATCAATCTCAAACTACTACATAACATCATTCAATTCAATACATACTAATACAAGCATTTATACAAACACATACACTACAGACTTAAGTCCACATATAGTATGTCGACCCAAAGTGTGCAACTTGGCGAATCTCTTCGCCAAACTGATTATGCAAGCATTCCTAACTCCCTAATGCGGCGACAAACCATGTCAATCATGTCAGCAAAATATGCATGTAGACCGTACTTCCTACAAATGACTAAAATGCCCTAAATCTCATATTCTTCGTTAATTTACGAAACAGGAAACGGAGAGCATGTTGTACATGTCAAACGGCGATGCCGTCGATAATCTACTATTAAACGACATTGAAAGCGTTGTAAACCGTCAATCAAAGCGTCTAAAATCCTCACCTAGTCTCTTACGGTTGCAGGATTTTGAACGGAGCGTGTACGCTTCGTCTACGGCAGTAGGAGAGCCTGATTTATGGAATACGTTAGCTAACATGTTATGCAACTAAGTAAACCCTAAATCAACAAGTTTTTGGGGTTATTTTATACCTGAAAAAGTGGAGAAATCACCAGTCAGGTGATTGGAAGGAAGTGCTGAAGCAGCAACTGTCAGGGGCTCGGAAGCGGGAAAATTCTCTTCTTCTCTTTCTCTCAAACTCTCTCTTTTTCTCCTAGGGTTTGTGATTTTCGGATGGAAGGGAGAAATGAGGGTTTCAACCCCTTTTATAAGCTTGAAATCGCTGGAAATAGGCTCCGGGACGAAGTTTACTTGGTGCCTATCCATTCCGGGGCTGTTTCGGTCCAAAAACTGCTTTCTGGTGGTCCCCTGGTCGATTGCGATCAGACTTAAGCTCATGGGTACCAGATGTACCTCGTATTAAGTTTTCAGTCTGGCAGGGTTCGCAGATCGCACGTGGTGGACCAGTTTCAGTTCAGCGGTCACCGCACGTAGATCAGGGCTGAAAGTCTCATGATAATAAATAGAAATTTTTCCTGATCCGAGGGTGTAATCTGGATGAATTCTGACGGTCAGAACGCTTAATACTGACGCGTCAAGTCGTGTGCCAGATTTGAATTTAAAATTTCAAATTCGTCCCTATTCGCGGTCGCTTCAGTCCGGGTTCAACGAAATCGTCTGTGATTATCGGTTTGACTTGATTTTCGAGATGAGTGTCAAGTCCAGCTGGGCGGTTCTAACAGTCTAAGATAGGAGGTATCGGACCTTCGACGCGCGGTCTAGATCCAATTCAAGAATTCAATGTGGTCCAGAGAACAAACCTGCTTAGAGTTTGATCCGAGGTTATAGAGTGTTGTAGAGTTGTTTGTTCTACTCGATTTGGGTCTTGCAGAACGTATTTAAAGTGATCAGGGACTATTTCCCAGCTACTCTAGCGTTGCGCTAGCTAACTTACGCTTAATTTCCATGGAATTTATTTTTATGTGATTTCGGGTCGAGTTGGTACTCGAGCCCAAGTACGGATTTTTCACGGGCGTTACAATCTCTATAGCCAAGCTGACAAGGAGATCCTGATATGGACATTCACCCTCCCAAAACTATATAAGGAATACCCGATGAAGAGCTCAAGGCTCTCACTAAACACGATCCCTTTATGTAGCACAATAATGCTTATCTTAGTTATAGTTTTTACTTCGTCTACTTCTATCTAGTCACATAGCAAAACGCTCGGAGTTTAGGATAGTTTAGATCATTGTTGTTCAACACCACCATTGTAGTATATTTAGTAGTATAAATATCCACCTATCATTGTCGTTGGATTCCCTGTTCAGCCGAGTGCTTACTTGGAAGATGATATTCTGTTGACCATCCACTTCAATTGTTTATCCTCAAGGGGATTCCAAGTATTTATCTTCTACTCATTTCTCTACCACTTAGTTTGTTTCTTTGCTAATCGTATTGAGCTTTAATTATAATCAATAAAATTAGCATCCTAACCTTTAATTTTAAATTCTTTTCATCCATTGCTGCATTATTGAGAAATGTAAGGCCCACGATCACTGTTGAAAGAAAATTTCTTGGCTCAAGGAAAAAAGAATTCATTTTGAAGGACTAACCCTCTCTTTCTAAATCACCTAATTGCTACAACATTGGTGGCAGGTGGTGACTTCTTGATCTCGCAATGGATAGGTGAAAAAAAAGCACAAAAAAAAAGGCGATCTGAAGCTTAGGGTTTATGAGGGGCCAAGAACAGGGCTGATGATGACTCCTAAAAGACTCTATTCGTGGGGAATCTGCCTTTCAACTACTCTACAGAGGATCTATTCAAGAAATTTCAGAGGTATGGCAGGATCTCAGAGGTATATCTCCCCCTCTTTCCTAGCATAAGCAAATCAAGGGGTTACACTTTCATCCGCTACATGTATGAAGATGATGCTTGTGCTGCCAATGGTGTACTAAATGGGCAAAAGATCGATGGAAGGAGGGTTTTTGTGGAAGAGGCCAGACCCAAACCATTTCATCCGTCCTCTTCAGAAAATCTCTTCCACGGAACTCATCAGCCGAATGCAAAGACGAATCAGGAAAAGGTCCCTGCATGGGTCCCAAACCTTCCCATAGAGGTTGGGAAAAACCACCTGCCCCAGAGATTTTCCCCCAAATATGGCCTAGGATGGTTAATGGCTGATCTAGTGGCTGTCAAGGAGAAGCTTCGGGAGCTACATCTGGGGTTGGTAGGGGTCTCAGGTAGCAAGAAGATTTCTATTCTTCATCTAATAGATAGCATAAGGGCTTCAAAATTTAAGGCCTCTGCAATTAACATTGCTAGAATTTCAGACTGCCAGTTTTTTATTACCTTTAAAACCAAAGCGAAGCTCTCTGATTTCGCAGCTGACTCACTCTTTTGGGGTGACCTGGGGTTGGCTGAAGTGTTTCCATGGACATCAAAGATATACTTCAACAAGAATGCGACCTGGATCATATTGCTCGGCATCTCGGCACATGCATGGTTTGAATCAGTGATCAAGGACCTGGGCAAAACCTACGGCGAAGTGATTCAAATTGATACCATTTTGAGATTTAGGATTTTTCAGAAATTTGCCAGGGTGAAGGTGAAATTGGCTTTTGGCTCACCCCCCGCGCCCCCTCCCCCCCCCCCCCCCCCCCCCCCCCCTTAGATGGTACAAACTCTCATCGTTGGTGGAGATTCCTTCAGGATTTTGGCCTAGATTGAGGAATCTACAGCGGCTGTAAATGCTGATCCAGATAACCTAAACCTCTTAACACAAAGAATCGAAGCAGGATGCTCTGGGGACAGGATGGTACACAGTTTCGCCAGGGAATATGACGGCATCGAAAACGGTAGCTCAGGTGCTTGTGAAAATGCCTCCCCTAACCATACTCCCGTTAGCCCGTTTTGTCCTGCAGAAGGAGAGGTGGAACTGCCCCTCGCATCCTCGACGGTAGGTTTGACTTCCCTGCATCCCCAGACATCTCAACAAGCTGCGGAAAGCTCTGTTCCTAGGGCCACATTGGTCGCGCACCCTACTTCTCCAAAAAATGACAGGCACGGAGTTGGAGATAGGGAACCAAACCCCATGATGCATCACCGGAGATTTCTCGGCCAGTCAGAGAATGCCGAGCTTGCTGAAGAATTTCAGCCCCCTACTCAGGTGCGTTCTTGTCTAACTGAGAACTAGGTAGATCTCCCAAGCCTTGGAATAACCCCGCTCTCTAAAGCAATTATCCCCTACACTATTTCTGGCTCTAACCATGTAGGGAAGAGGCGGTCCCCTCAAGGGACTTCCAGATTAGCTGATCACTCCCCAGTGTCCCCACTATCCAGTCAGGGAGATGGAGAGGATCTAGATGCGGGATCCTCCCCTCACCTCACCCCATATTTTTGTTCTGGGAATGTGGATCAATCCCATCCCCATAAAGGGCTCTCAGAAGGTTGTATTACAGTCTACAGTCAGTTAGACCTATCGGTTGATCTCTCTCCATATCATCTTCATCGGAGGGGACCAGAAAATCATTATCCCAAGAGGCAAGAAGGTGATCGCATGAAGGTGGCCTCTCAAGATTCTGTGGCTCCTGAAAATTTAGACCTAACCTTGCCCTCGCATGGGCAGGAACCTCCTAACGGGCGTGATGTCAGGGTCCACCTTCCCTCTCAAATAGTTGAAAAGGACTCACCCAACTATGTTGAGGGTCATGCTATTCATGATCAATACAAAGATGTAAATCAAAGTTCAGTAGAAGAAGCTTGGAAAGACAGGCTTAAAAGGTTGCAAAAGAAGGCCATATTTTCAGGGAATTTATCTGATGGATAGCCTCGTCATTTGGAACGCTCGAGGTTTGGCCAATGCAACCACAATCCAAACTACAATTAGATTAATCCGTGAATTTAACCCCTCAATTGTAGCCATTCTGGAGCCCATGGCTATGGTTAGGAAGAGGGTGAGAATCGACTTAAAACTTAGCTTTCATGCATCTATCTCTAATGCTGAATTCGAGGGTAAATTTTGGATATTTCACAAAGGAAATCTCTCAACTTCAGTTATTCGAATGTCTAACCAAATTATTTCAATTCATGTCTCTCTCCGAAACTTCCCTTGTCACGCCCCAAACCCAAAAATCGGATTCAAAGGAATCCCGATCACCGAATCCAGTGCCGACAGCCTCCATAGTACCCCATTTTCGACTCCCAGCGTCCATATGCCAAGTTCCAATCCTGGGATCTTACAAGGAGAATTTTTCAACATACATTTATCTCATAAGAAGCATAACCACAAGTTTACCCAAATCACAAAGACAGCATCATCATCACATATCCACTAATATAAACTTTGAATACATTGCTAAAAGGGGAAATACATATGTCAAAATAAGATCAAAGATTTGGAAGACAGCTACATGCTCCAAGCTCCACACTCCTGCAACCTAACATCACCTACACGCATATATCATGCATAAGCTTATAGAAAGCTTAGAGGGTGGTGTAAGTGTGTGCACAAGGTAAGTGTCAAGTATTCAATACAATACTATAATCATATAATATCAGAAATACTGGTAAGATCATGAATCATAAGATATCAGAGTAAGTGAAAATACTGACAAGTCTATGAGTTAATTAATATCAAAATATGTAATACAGATCAGTTATGCAAATGAGAAGTCATAAAGAGATAAATATCAGATGTCGAAGATGTAATGCAATAAACAATTTTTTACGAGTTCACGAATATCATCAGTCATATCTAGGCCATATAAATGCAGAAACATAGTAACCCAAAATGTCATATGCCGCGGGTGTAATGCAATATGTGGTGTGAATGGAATGACCATGTCCATCACAAGGGACTTCTATCCAAACCAGTCTCATACATAAATTTAGATAGTCAGACTCAATGTGGTAAACTCCTGATCTTAGGCTAGTCGCGTGCCCCAAATAAAATCCTGGCCATTACGAAGGCACACATAAGAAATAGTTGTGCACCATCAGCCCGAGTGGATAGTGAATGGATGAATGAATGAGTATGCAACTCCTACCCAATAAGTTCACATATCATTAATGTAAATCTATGGGATCATCACAGGGGTCTAGTACACTCTAATGCAAATCTCCACCCACTAATGCGCTACCATGTAAGTGGAAGAGACCTCACTATCCGCCTGGCCAGTAGTTAGCCAATATCTACCCGACACGTCGATAGTGGACTCATTCACGAGCTGGTCAAACTCATCCTATCTATGCCCCTACCCTTGGGCGGGTAAGGCCACACCCCCTTTCAACCGACCACAACACATTAGGAGACGCGGCCTCCTGGTATTTGGCACTCGAGCACTTATGTATCCACTTGTTCTCGACATTTGGGCATCTTCTGGCTCGGAGGTTTAAAAATTTTCACTCAGGGCCATCTATGGCAACCTGATGCTAAGTACATATTTTCGGTGTCCCATCTGGCCATCCACGATATGCTTGTGGAGGCTACGACCCTGATGTCACTAGGTTGTATAGTAATCACAACACACAATGTAAGATGCATAAGTCATACAATTCAGTTATGCATCAATCTTTCGCATACCGTGCGCTCATATGAGATAACCTCCGCCTATTAGGGAGTCTCATAACAACCCGCCTAATGACATATGTAATGGTCAACCATATCTCATAACAAACTTGCAGATGATGCGTATGGGCATGTATCATGATGCTATGCTGTCACATACTCATAATCAGTATTAATAAGCGGCATCAACAATCGGCATCGACAATGTGGACATTTAACCAACATTATTCCTAAGAAATGGCCCATATAAAGCTTCACATATAGTGGACCCATGGCCTCGTATAATGGCCTAATGTACAACACCATAGGCCTTACTCAAGAGCTTAATATACATCATGATGTGCCTCTCACATGAGCCTAATATACATCACAATGGGCTTCATCGCCTGACCCTCAAATGCATCAAGCCAAGGTCGAATGCTCATCATAATAGGTGTCAAATATAGGCCACATACACGTTACAATGGGCCTCGACAATCGGAGTTGGCCTCAATAATCAGAATCGGCCTCAATAATCAGAATCGATAATCGGCAATCGGAATTAGCCTTAACCTCAATAATCAAATTCGGTAATCGGCAATCGGTCATGATAATCAGAATCGATCAATAATCGGCCTCGATGATTGGAACAGGCAATCGGCCACAACAATCGGAATCGACCGATAATCGGAATTGACAATCGAAATCAGAATTGGCCTCGACAAACAGAATCCGCCTCTCAAAGGGCCTAAGGGAAGGTCACGATGTGGACATTTAACCATCATCGCCCATTAATGTGGACATTAAACCATCATTGCTCGCAAGGCATGACCCACCATAATCATCATTACACACATCATGTAGTAATCACACATCGCAATAAACCTCATATATATCGAGTCAGCCATAGCACATGGGCTGTACCAGTGGGCCTCATATACATTAGGTGGACCGCGTCCACGGGCCGCACCAATGGGCCTCATATATATCGAGTCGGCGATATCACATGGGCCACACCAGTTGGCTTCATATACATCAAGTGGACCGCGTCCACGGGTCGCACCAATGGGCCTCATATATACAATAGGTGGGCCCTGCTCATGGGCCTCAAATACATAACATGTGGGTCCTACACGTGGGTCTCATATGCATCGAATGGGCCACATATTCGGGCCTCATATACATCAAAAGGGCCACGTATCATGGGCCTAATACATATCACAATAAGCCTTGCCTATAGGCCTCGAATACATCACAATGGGTCTTACCCATGGGCATCATATGGGCCTCAAATATACATCATGATGAGCCTTATCATATGGGCTTCAAACACAAACAGCTGGACCCCATTACATAGGCCAAAAGTACAAACAGATGGGCCCCATTACATGGGCTAAAAGTATAAATAGATGGGTCCCGCACAGGAGCCAAAATACATCATGATGGGCCTCATAGATGGGCTGCACCAATGGGCCTCAAATGGGTCTGGACCACACCAAAAATCATTTTAATAGTTGTAAGTGTAACATGTGTACCACTGTACACTATCATTGCGTGGAGCACATGGCCCAATAATGATGATCCGCACTATCCCAACGTTGGACATAATAATCAGCACAGTCCAAACATTGTCCAGCACTATCCAGACCCCTTCGATGGTGTGGATGAAACATACGTTATGGTGGGCCCCAAAAAAACAGATGGATGAACCCACAGAACTTGCTAACGTCATGCAGTGTCGGACTCACTATCCACATGGACAAACGGTTTGGATATAACAAATACATCTAGGTGGGTCCCACATGGGACCACTACTCATATATATACAATATTATATCATATTTATTATTATTTTGAAAACGTCCTGTCTCTACCCCTGGACTGTATACTCACGTATAACGTGGGTTGCCACCGCCTAAAAGATCTAGATGGTGCAGATATAATAAATACATCAACGTGGGTCCACCCATATGTGTGGGGCGCGCCATGGATGGACGGTACAAAGAAACACATCACTGTGACAAAGCACTTACTCACGCCAGTCAGTAGCTATATCGTGGACGTGAGGTATTCTAACCAACTGCATCCCCCAACCATGGATTGGACAGGATGGATGCAACATATAGAATCAAGGTGGATCCCACTTAGGGCCAGCAGCATGGATAAAACACTGAGATCACGGTGGATCCCACGTCCTCATATGGAGGGTGGGATGCAACGCATGCATCATGGTGGGGTCCACATGCGGCCCACCAACTGAATGGACGGTGAGGATGCTGACGTCCACACATAGCTATATAGCTGATGTGAGGCAGACCGGCCAATCTACTATCTCAACAGGTGGGTCCCACGTGGGGCCCACCAGAATATAATAATATATATTTACCATTATTACATTATTATTATTATTATTTAAAAATAAATAAATAAATAAACACATGCATCTACTGGACGTCCAGTGTCCAGATGGTTGGACGCCTGTCCAACGGACGGACTGGATTCACATGCTTCAAAGTGGGGCAGCACTTGCTGACGCAATGCTGCAGCAACTAGAAGCTGCTCGACGGCTTGGATTAAAAACATATCTCAGGTGGGTCCACACGTGTGGGACCCACCAGCTTGGATAAAAGCTGCTATTTGTGTTTCAATAGTCCAGACGTGCTGGACGATCAGGACAGCCGGTCACGACCCATCTGGCCCTATGTAGGGCGGCCAGATGATGTTCGGGGTGGATATACATCACATACATCATGGTGGAGTCCATATGGTGGGCTACATGGCTCTAGATCAGGCTGATATTTGAGGTTTTTCCTCAGCCAGGCCGGCCCAAAAACTCAGGCACCAAGACGGTGAGCGGCAAAGTGGGTCAACCCTATTATTAGGGCGATCATGTGGTCCACCACTTGGACAGCGTGGAGAACTCTCATACACTCATCAAGTAGGCCATCAAACCAAAAAAGAGAGAGAGAGAGAGAGAGAGAGAGAGAGAGAGAGAGAGGGAGATCGGATAATGGAGGGACCCTGTCACTATGGGCCTCTCATAGATACAAAACATACATCAAGATGGGTCCCACCACAAGTGGGCCCTCAAACCATCAAAATCACACAAATCAAATCTTATAAAAACACCCACCGTTAGATCTTGAACTCTTCCTTCCACCGATGCGATCTAAATCTCCAATGGATAGACTTCAACGGTTGAAATTGGACTTGGATGGTGGAGATGGAAGGTAGGAAGTGGGCCACACTAGCTTCTCCATGGAAGTTTGGACGAATTCTCCCATGGGGTTGCTTGAGAAAAATGGAGTGAAGAGAGAGAGAAAAAGGAGTGATGTAAGGGAGAGATGGGTGATGGATGGAGTGATGGATGATGAGTGATGGGTGGTATGGGTTGTGTACGAGAGAGTTGACTTGGGGAATGACTTGTGTACTTGGAGATGGGATGGAGTGATGGGTTGTACTTTGATTGATTGATGAGATTGATTTGACATTTGGTAGAGATTCTCTTGGGCGGCATTTTTTCTCAAACCGAACGCGAGCCCACATCTCCTAGCCTGGGTATCGCCTTGGCGCGTGAGATGTGACGTCTGAACCACGGCAACGGTGCAGTCGCTAGGGTACAAGTCTCGGGTTGAGCCGACTTCGATATGCAGGACTCGGCTTAGGATCGCGCGCAAACGTCGGATACAGGTCGAGGGTCGCTGAAATTTGATCGGAGGACATCAGAAGCCTATGAAACGATACAGTCTAGGATAAGGATTTTAATTCGGTAAAGCTTAAGAAACTCAAGGTGCAGCTAAAAGCCTAAAACAAAGAGGTGTTTGAAAATATTTTCCACAACCTCAAAAAGGCAGAACAAGAACTGATCTACATAGAATCCCAGGCCCATTCATCCCTCCCTCATATTGGCAGAGAAGTTCTTGCGGATGCAAGGCTAAAGCTTACCAACCTAGAGCTTGTGGAAGAAATTTTTTGGAAACAAAAAGCTTACAACAATTGGTTTTCTGAGGGCGATCGCATTATAAAGTTTTTTCATCTTGCCTCTTCAGAGAGAATCAGAAGGTCCACCATCTATGAAATCCAGCTATATTCAGGGGAAATCACTCCTACTCAAGCATTAATTAAAGAAGAAGGTGTTCGTTTCATGAAAGCTCTCCTTTCGGCAACTCCCTCTCCTAACCAGTCTGGGGCTGTTGTTAGTCTATTCAACTGCATTCCTTCCCAGGCAGCTGTAGACAACGAGATGTTGATGGCGTCCCCTTCCTTTGATGAAGTCTGAAGCTTTATGTTTGCTCTCCCCATCGATGGGGCCCCCGAGCCTGATGGGATTTCAGTTGCTCTCTATCATATCTGTTGGGACATTGTGGGTCCTGATATCTTTCTGGCTGTAAAGGAATTTTTTCAAGGAACTCTACTCCTCAGAGCCTTCGCTACTACTCTAATTTGCCTAATCCCAAAATCCTAGGTGTCAAGAACCTTTGCCGACTATAGACCAATCAACCTTTGCAACGTGGTCTACAAAATATTTGCCAAAACTATCGTTTCTAGGCTCAGCTCCATTCTCCCTAAGCCGATCTCGGTTAAACAAGGGGCCTTTATTAAAGTTAGATCCATTGCGGGAAATATCGCCTTATGTCAAGAAATATTTAGGGACATTGGAAGGAAGGTTAGGGGAGGCAATATAGCCTTGAAACTTGATATGGAAAAGGCCTATGACCGGATTGAATGGAGCTTCCTGAAATAAGTCCTCATCAAGTTTGGTTTCTGCCTGGCCTGGGTAAAGTTGGTTGAATCTTGCTAGAATTCTAACTGGTTCTCAGTCCTTATCAACGGTGAAAGCTGCGGTTTCTTCCAAGCATCTCGCGAGCTTAGGCAAGGTGATCTCATCTCTCCCAATCTTTTTATTCTAGCGGCCGATGTGCCTAGCAGAGGTTTCTCCAGGTTGGTGGAAAGCGACCTTTGCCACCCTTTTAAGTTGAAGCAAGGATGCAAGCAGGCCACACACTTGCTATGCTGACGACATAGTTCTTTTCCTTAACAACGGCTGCAGATCTCTCGGCATAGTTCGTTCTTTTCTCTAGGCCTTCCAAGAGGTGTCTGGCCAGAAAATTAACCAAAGGAAAAGTGCCTTTTACTGCTCTCCAAAGTTTTTAGTATCCAAGATTCGAAGCATTGAGAGATACCTTGGGATATGCAATTCCACCTCAGTCCTCACTTACTTGGGTGTCCCTATTGCGATAAGGCGAATCAGATGTAGCCTTTTCAAGCCCTTATTAGAAAAGGTGGCCTCCAAAATCCAGGGGTGGAATGCCAAAGTTCTTTCTCAGGGGGGCAGATTAACTCTTATCTCCTTCGTCCTGTCTAGTATTCCACTCCACTCCCTGGTGACAACGATTATCCCGAAGAAAGTTCTATTATCTTTGGAAGCTAGCTTTACAAATTTCTTTTGGGGTTGGAGGAATGGTAAAAAGAAACTTCATTGGAGGAATTGGAGGGTTATCTCTCACCCAAAGGAAGAGGGGGGTCTGGGAATTAGGAAACTTAAGTTATGGATATTTTCTAGTTGAAGATGGCTTGGGCCATTCGATTTGGGAGCGGGAACAATCTCTGGCACTACATGAAAAATGGAAAAAAAGGATGAATTTTGAGACGATCCTGGACCGTCTCTAAAATTGCGTGGTTTAAAGACGCTTTAGAGACGGCCATAAACCGTCTCTAACATTTTAGACGGCCCCCTGACCGTCCTTAATATTTTCTTAAAAATTTCAACGTCCACAAATCGTTTAGGACGGTCGTTGACCATCTTATATGCGGCCATCTGAGACGGTTATTGGCCGTCTAAATTAGAGATGGTCATTGGCCGTCTTTTACTTGTAATCTGAGACTGTAAAAGACCGTCTCTATTAGAGACGGTCCTTAGCCGTCTTATAGCCCTGCCAAAGACCGTCTCTATTAGACTATCAATGACCATCTATATTAGAGACGGTTTAGGACCGTCTCTATTAGAGACGGTCGTTGTAAGACCCGTATCTTGGTCCGTACCTTTCCGTACACTTCCGCGGTCTTACCGGTCGAATTTCGGCAACTTTCGACCCTTAACCGATATCGACGCGTGACCCGGATTCATGTGCCGACAACCCGAGTCGACTCAACCCGAGACCTATACCATAGCGACCGCATCGTCGCCGCGGTTCCGATACCGTGACTCGCGCGCCGAGGCGATACCCTGATCAAGAGATATGTGCCAACGTTCGGTGCGAGAAAACACCGCGCGTTGCGAAAACCAAGGGAATCTCAACGATGTGTCACATCAATCACATCAATCCCATCAATCAATCACCCATCAAGCCATCACATGTCAAATACACATCACTTCCATCCCTTTTCCCAAGCAACCACAAAAGTCTCCCAAACCCATACCTCTCTTACACAAAAAGCCAACAAAGTCTTCTCAACCCATACCTTTCTTACACAAAAGGCCAAAAAGTCAAGTTTTTCTTACACCACCATCACTTACCCATCCATCCATCACTCTCTCTCTCTCCCTTTACATCACTCTCTCTCTTTCTCTCTTTCTCATTCCAAAATTTTCAAGCAACAAAAATTGCAAGGGCTCCATACGTATGGCATTTCTCCAAAGACCTTAAGCTCCAAGTGGCCCACCTTCCTACCCCAAAATCTCCCATCTCAACTCTCCATTCTTTATCTTAGCCATTGAAGTTGAAGACAAGATGCCAAGGAACCCCTAGGAGCGAGAAGATCGGACGGTGGGTGCTTATATAGGGTAGATTTATGTGTTTTTATGGTGGACCAAGTGAGACCCACCGATCAATGGTGTGGATCTCACTTGGGACCCAAAAATGTGGCCAATGGACCACTTGGATCATCATGATCGTTCCATAATGAGGCCATTCTCCATGGACCCCATCATGATGGTTATTTCATTGCAAAAAGGTCATCTAGACCTTCCATAACGGTGGAGAATGGATCTCCACCGTTGATTTATAATTTTGATGGTCCCATGATCAAAGGGATCCATTTATTGTATGTTTCATTGCAAGGGAGGGCCCATAATGACGGGGTCCCTCCATCACAAGTCGTGTCCCACTCTCCATGTCTCTCTCTCTCTTTTATTTCTTGTATTTTATTTTATTTTATTTTATTTTCTTAG
Source organism: Magnolia kwangsiensis (assembly GCA_037074715.1). Taxonomy (NCBI): domain Eukaryota; kingdom Viridiplantae; phylum Streptophyta; class Magnoliopsida; order Magnoliales; family Magnoliaceae; genus Magnolia; species Magnolia kwangsiensis. The sequence goes on from CM073587.1 coordinate 71,401,028, forward strand.
GATTGTGTGGCCCACTTGAATGGATCCCACCTTGATGTAATTTTATTCAAGTGGGGCCCACCTTGGACATTGAGCCCATGGCACCCATCATGTGGTGGCCCACTTCATCAGGGCCCACCACCATGTGCATATCAAAGGGCCCACCACCATATTCACTGTCCAGCGTCCGGGACGCTGGACGTCCCTGCCTTTAAAAAAAAAGAAGAAAAGAAATAGTACTTTGGGGTGGCCCACATGCATAGGCCCCACCCTGACGTATATGTTTGATCCAAGCCGTCCATCCTCTTACCCACGATATTTTACCCGTTGGGTAGGAGTTTGGAGCTGATCCTATCACTTGGTGGGCCATAGTGTCAAAATTTTCATCCTCACCCTTCAAATATATTTTTTCTTACTTTATTTCATTTTCTTTCATCAGAAAAATTTAAACTTTGGACTCTTTCGGCTTGTTACGAGCCGTAGAATTCCATGGGCGGATTGGATCTACTAGATGAGGACCCAAAATGTGGAAAACCCCGAAATCATGGGTTTTCACAATTTTTCAAAAAAAACGGCATGAGGCAGAGCCTCTGCGCGTCTGACGGGCAGCAGCGCTGCACTCTGCTGCGTGTAGCGCCAGCGACGGGCGGACGGTCGCTGGCCACCCACGGCTATGCACGTGGGCCCCACTGTAATTTTTATTGGTCATCCGACCCGTCCATGAGGTGGGTCCCATCCTCTGGTGGGCCCCCTCCAAATTTCGGCCAGATCCAAAACTCAGGTGGCCCACACCACATGAAACAGTGAGATTTAGGGTCTGCCATTAAAATATTCTTTGGGGCCCACAGATGTATTGGATCAAGCTGAAACTTGTGTCTTCCCCTCAACCAGGCCCGAGTGATTTTGTGATTGGGTTTGATGTCAAAAAGATATTACAGGGTGGGCCCCACATGGGACCCACCATGATGCTTATCTTAGTCCTGGACGGTGGCACCCACCACGGTGACGCCCCACCTGATGTTTGTGTGGCCTCCACCATCCAGCGGACGGTGGGGCCCTGGGTAATGTATGTGCGCCATCCGCACTGTCCACTGGACAGTGGGACCCACTATGGTGCATGTGATGCACCCAGACCGTCCATCCACTTGTACAGTGGATTCTAAGGCCTATGAGTTAGGCCCATTTAGTTTGTAATAGGCCTATGGGTAGGTCCATTTGGTTTACAAGAGGCCTATGGGCTAGGCCCATTTATTTTATGAAATGCTTATGGGCTAGGCCCATTTGACTCATTTAAGGCCTAAGAACTTGGGCCCACTTGTTATGTAAAACCTATGGGCTTAACTTGATATTTAAGGCCTATGGTTTTAGGCCCAATGGATATGATCTAAGGCCATGTGACTAGGCCATTTGATGTACTTCTAGGCCCATGGAAGTGGACCCATTTGTTACATTGTAAGACCCATGGGACTACACCCATTTGATTAAGAAAGGGTCCCTGGGTTTAGGCCCACTTTGACATGCATCCAAGCTCATGGATTAGGTTCATTAGAATTGTTTAAGGCCTAAGGATTTAGGCCCATTCGACTCATATAAGGCCTCTTGGTTGAGGCCCATTTGATATACATTTGGGGGCCTAATTGGTGTGGCCCATTTGATACATATTAGACTCATATGACCAGGTCCAATTGATGCAATCCAAGGCCCACGGGTTTGACCCATTGCAATGCACATAAGACCTATTGGTGGCCCACTTATGTGGCCCATCTGATGAATTAAAGCCCATAGGATATGGGCCATTTGATATATATATATGTAAGGTCTAATGGGGACAATCTACGGTCCATTGCAATGAGTAAATCCATTACAGGCTAAGTACGATGTGTACAACGATCTCGCCTTGGGAGCAATGTTGGTTTGACGTCCACATTGCGAGCGTAATGCTGGTTGGATGTCCACATTACAACTCTCCTTAGGGCCCATCACCAGGCCGTACTTGCTGTGTATAGACCGTCCAGGCCCATCTGCATTGTAAGACAATTCATTTTATTATAACATGTTTAGTATAGTTTCATGACTCATGATCATACGCATCATATGTATGCTTGATATGAGGATTGACTGATCATAGCATTTACCTTCGAGCAGGTTATTTATGGGCTCCCGGTTAGGCAGTGTTGTCCTACATGAGCGCACGGTATGCGCAAGATTAGTTGCATGACTGGATAGCGTGATACATGCATTCCGTATTTGTGTGACATGGTTATTGTATGCCCTAGCGACATCAGGGCCGTAGCCTCCACAGACGCATCGTGGTTGGCAGGATTGGATACCGAAAATCTTGATCTACATGGGGTACTATAGATATCCCTGGGTGAAAGTCCCTAAACTCTTATGGTACCAAGAGGTTGCTTCAACGTCTAGACCGAGTGGGTAGATGAGCACTGAATGCCGAATACCAGTTGGCTGTGCTCTCCACTATGTCGTGGTCGGTTGGAAGGGGGTGCGGCCTTACCCGCCCGAGTGTAGGTGGCAATGTTAGGCTGAGTTTGACCAGCTCGAGGAATGGGTCCGCTATCGACGAGTTGCGCCCGATATTGGCAGACGGATAGTGAGGTCTCTTCCACTTACCTTATTGCGCGCGATGTGGCGGCAATCTGGTTTAGAGTGTACTAGACCCCGGTGATATTCCATACTTTGAGCTGTATTGACGTGTGGACATTGATGAGTATCTGTATGCTTGAGTTGCATTGTACATTGTATGGCCTTGGGATGGCCGATACCATTCGTGTCTTGCATCGTATAAGCCTTGGTACGGCTCATGATATTATGTTTCCATTTGCATTATCCGCATCACTCTGACATTGCATGTACATATTACTACCTTGAGCACACACCTTCACCACCCTCTAAGCTTTCTATAAGCTTATGCACGACCGTTGCGTGCAGGTGACGTCGGATCGCAGCAGCGTTGAGGCAGGAGCACGTTGCTAATCATTTTGGAGTTTTTCTATTATTTACCCTTGTATTTCCCTTTATGCCCATTGTACTTGTAAAGTTTTTTATCATAGTGGAAATGTAATGGATTTCTTGGTTATTGTTTGTGGGTTATGCCTTTGGTTATGCTTATTACGAATCAAACTGATATTTAAAATCCTCCTCGTAGCATCCTAGGATCGAAACCTGGCGAATGGGAGCTAGGAGCCGAGAATGGGGTTCTACGGAGGCTATCGGCGCCGGATTCGGTGATCGGGAATCTTGTGAGCCCGGTTTCTGAGTTTGGGGCATGACAGAAGTTGGTATCAGAGCATAACTTGGGAATAACCGAGAACAACATTACATGTTTGCTATGAGTGCAGAATGGCTAAGTTCTGAAGTTCGGATAGCTTCGCGAATTTTCGATTCAGACCGTTAACGTGCGTACATTCGAGAGTTTTGAAGTCGATAGGCGCTTTCGCTCTTTCCTGTAGGGTATGGCGCCTGTTACTCGATCGACTCCCGCATCACCACCTGAGGATTCTACTTCACCATCGGAGACTCCAGCTCTACCGCCTGCGTCTCCCATTCCACCCTCAGAGATTCCTGCTTCTTCCCATGAGGATGACATTCCTCCACCTGAGACCGATGAGGAGCCGACGGTGACTGTGAGTGCCTCTCAGTTACAGCAGATGTTACAGGATGTGACCGCCGCACTCCAGGGACAGGGTAGACGCCCAGCTGTTTCACCAGCTCAGGCGGAGCAGGAGCGCACGAGCGTCGTACTTCGTGAGTTTAGACGACATGATCCCTCACGTTTCCAGGGTGAGCCAGATCCGACTGCAGCCGAGAGATGGAGCTCCGATGTGGAGAAGATATTCGATACCATGTTATGCAAGACCGAGCAGCGCGTCCGGTTAGCAGTATTTCTCTTCCACGGTGAGGCCGAGCATTGGTGGACCTCTGTCGCCCGTGTCGCCGGACCTGATTATGTCTGGACATGGGAGGACTTTGTGGACCGATTCGAGGAGTACTTCCCTGACCACATCCGTCGTCAGCGAGCCTTAGAGTTCGAGACTCTGGTGTTGGGAGATATGACTGTGGCGCAGTACGCGGCCCGTTTCATGGCACTATCGAGATTCGCACCATACATGGTTGATGACGAGGGGCGGAAGGCCTGCCATTTCGAGCACGGCTTACGTTACGGCCTTCGAGGTCGTGTCATTGGGCATGAGCTTCCTACTTTCCAGGCAGTAGTGCGGAAGGCTCAAATATATGAGACTGAGTGGGCCGGTTCTCAGTCTGATCGTGGTCAGAGGGGAGACCGGAAGAGGCAGGCTTCTTCCAGTCATTCCCAGCAGGGTCGACCACAGCAGCAGAGGCGTACTGGTCGCCCAGCTTTCCGTGCACCATCAGCACCAGCAGCACCTCCACCACCACCTCAGAGGCAGTTCACCGGCACTTGCTTCAGGTGCGGTGCGACGGGACACCGTTCATGGGAGTGTCCCAGTCCCCAGCAGCAGCAGAGAGGTCCACAGCAGCAGAGACCTCCACCGCAGCAGCAGAGACCCCCACAGCAGCAGCGACAGCAGCCTCTACCACCGAGGCTACCTCAGCAGCAGCATCAGCATCAGCATCAGCCTTAGAGGCCACAGCAGCAGAGGCAGCAGTTTCGACCACCTCAGCGACCCCAGCAGCAGCAGCAGCACGTTCAGAGGGGACATGCACCTCCCCAGCCGGCTCAGGCTAGATTTTATGCGGCTCAGCAGGATCCGCAGTCATCCGGAGGAGTCATTGAGGGTATACTGCCAGTTTTTGCATGCATTGCACGTGTACTATTTGATTCTGGTGCATCGCATTCTTTTGTGGCTGAGAGCTTCTTCGATCGGCTGGCTTACCGTTGGAGTCTGCTGGTGAGAGCCTATCAGTATCTACTCCCTTGGGGAGGACTGCAGCGTTAGGACAATTTTGCTCGTCATGCCCCGTTCTAGTCGGGGATACCTTCCTGCCTGCTGATTTGTTTGTTTTGCCGATGTCCAAGTTCGACGTCATCCTGGGCATGGATTGGCTCGCTGAGTATTATGCCATTTTGGACTGCGCCGCGAGGACCGTCACGTTTTGTATACCCGGCGTGCAACAGTTCCAGTTTGTTGCAGAGGCCAGAGGAGAGAAGTTGTCTTGTTTGATGTCGTGCACCATAGAGGAGCATGTCGCCGTTTGCATCGACCATTTGCCGATAGTTTGCGATTTTTCCGATGTGTTCCAGGAGATTCCGGGATTACCGCCTCGTCGACTCACCGAGTTCCAGATCGATCCCGTGCCTGGTACCGCGCCTATTTCAAAGGCCCCATATCGTATGGCACCGTTAGAGTTACGGGAACTGCAGAAGCAGTTGGACGAGTTGAGTGAGCTGGGCTTTATCCGTCCGAGCAGTTCTCCGTGGGGAGCACCGGTACTCTTCGTGAAGAAGAAGTATGGTTCGTTGAGGCTCTGCGTTGACTATCGCGAGCTCAACAAAGTCACGATCAAGAATAAGTACCCGCTCCCTAGGATTGATGATTTGTTTGACCAGCTGCAGGGTGCACAGTTCTTTTCAAAGATTGACCTGCGTTCCGGTTATCATCAGATTCGGGTCCGAGATGAGGACATTCCGAAGACAGCATTCAGGACGCGTTACGGTCATTTTGAGTTTCAGGTCATGTCCTTTGGATTGACCAATGCACCCGCGGTCTTCATGCAGCTGATGAACGAGGTATTCCGCCCATATCTAGATCAGTTTTTTGTGGTCTTCATCGACGACATTCTGATCTACTCGAGGACCCGTGAGGAGCATGAGCAGCACTTGGAGATTACTTTACAGACCCTCCGCGCACACCAGCTGTATGCGAAGCTGGAGAAGTGCGAGTTCTGGCAGGAGGAGGTGAAGTTCCTCGGTCACGTGGTGACGAGGGAGGGTGTCGCAGTGGACCCCTCGAAGGTCGAGGCAGTGCGTCAATGGGGCCAGCCCACGACTGCGACAGAGATCCGTAGTTTCCTTGGCTTGGCGGGCTATTATCGACGTTTCATCGAGGGTTTTTCTCATATTGCAGCCCCGCTGACCAAGTTGACTCGGAAGGGCGCAGAGTTTATTTGGAGTGACGTTTGCGAGCGAGCATTTACGGAGTTAAAGGACCGTCTGACGTCCACTCCTGTCCTCACTCTTCCCTCTGGGAGTGACGGCTTTATTGTATTCACTGATGCCTCGCATATCAGTTTGGGTGCTGTCCTGATGCAGCACGGGAGACCAGTGGCCTTCACGTCTCGTCAGCTCAAGGTCCATGAGCTGAACTACCCTACACATGATCTGGAGCTGGCTGCCGTTGTCTTCGCACTGAAGGTGTGGAGCACTACCTTTACGGGATTAGGTCGAGCTCTTCTCTGATCACAAGAGCTTGAAGTACCTCTTCTCACAGTCTGAGTTGAATATGAGACAGAGGCGCTGGATGGAGCTCCTGAAGGACTATGATTTCGACCTCCAGTACCACCCGGGCAAGGTGAACGTGGTGGCAGATGCCCTCAGCCGTCAGCCACGAGGCTTAGTGGCGCACATGATGATTCAGGAGTGGCGGATGCTTGAGGATGTTGCTGCGTATAACTTTGAGTTCGGCCTACAGTCTTCTATTGTACAGTTATCGAGCTTGTCGATTCAACCCTCTCTTGTCGCTAGGGTGATCGAGGCTCAGCAGGCTGATCAGTCGTTGCAGAGTTATATGGCTGAGGCAGCATCTGAGGGTCAGGAAGATTGGCAGATTGGTACAGACGGTGGACTTCGCTTCAGAGGCCGATTATGTGTCCCGGATATTCCAGAGTTACGCAGAGATCTTATGACCGAGGCACATCGATCGCGATTTTTTATCCACCCGGGCTCGACAAAGATGTACCGTGACATGAGGCGACAGTATTTTTGGGCGGGGATGAAGCGCCAGATCGCCAGTTTTGTGGCCGAGTGTAACACGTGCCAGCGTGTCAAGGCCGATCATCAGAGACCTCCTGGTCTTTTGCAGCCGTTGAGCATCCCGATGTGGAAGTGGGAGCACGTGTCGACTGATTTCATTATGGGTTTGCCGAGGACTCAACGCGGTCATGACGCCATTTGAGTTGTTGTGGATCGTCTGACGAAGTCGGCACATTTCCTTGCGATGCGTGCGACTTGGTCTATGGACCGGCTTGCAAGACTATTCATCGAGGAGATTGTGAGACTGCATGACGTTCCAGTCTCGATCGTTTCTGACAGAGACTCGAGGTTCACGTCTCAGTTTTGGGGGAGCTTCCAGCGTGCGATGGGGACCGATTTACAGCTCAGCACCGCGTACCATCCGCAGACCGATGGCCAGACCGAGAGGGTCAATCAGATACTTGAGGACATGCTTCGGGCCTGCGCGATTGACTTCGGGGGTAGCTGAGATGAGCATCTGCGATTGGCTGAGTTTGCGTACAATAACAGCTATCAGGCGACCATCGGCATGGCTCCTTTTGAGGCACTATATGGCAGACCATGCAGATCACCGAGTTGTTGGACCGAGGTTGGAGAGCGCCATCTCCTAGGTCCCGAGCTTGTGAAGGAGACTTCAGAGGCTATCGACGTCATCAGGCAGATGATGCGCACAACTCAGAGCCGACAGAAGAGTTCTGCTGATCGTCGGCGTCGTCCCTTGAAGTTTGATGTAGGGGACCATGTGTATCTCAAGGTCTCGCCCATGAAGGGCGTAGTTCGATTTGGAGCGAAGGGTAAGCTTGCCCCGAGATTCATAGGACCTTTTGAGATCACTGGGCGCGTTGGCGCCGTGGCCTATCGGCTTGCCTTGCCATCTCAGTTGTCCGGCGTCCACAACGTGTTTCACGTCTCCATGTTGAGGAAGTGTGGGTCAGACATAGTTTCCGTTATTGATTGGCAGCCGCTTGAGGTTCGTGAGGACGCTTCTTACATTGAGCAACCAGTCCGTATCCTTGATCGGAAGGAGCAGGTCCTCAGAACCAAGGTCATTCCATTGGTGAAGGTGCAGTGGGGTCACCATTCTGTAGAGGAGGCTTCTTGGGAGTGTGAGGCTGAGATTCGAGAGCGATATCCTCATCTCTTTAATGGTTGATGATCATGTATTGTATTTTGTACGTTGTCCCTGATTCTATATGATGACGTTATGTTTCTTATTCCTCGCGAGTTAGGCTTAGTTGCGACGCTTGTGTAAATTTCGGGGATGAAATTTTTATAAGGAGGGGAGAGCTGTAAGACCCGTATCTTGGTCCGTACCTTTCCGTACACTTCCGCGGTCTTATCGGTCGAATTCCGGCAACTTTCGACCCTTAACCGATATCGACGCACGACCCGGATTCATGTGTCGACAACCTGAGTCGACTCAACCCGAGACCTATACCATAGCGACCGCACCGTCGCCGCGGTTCCGATACCGCGACTCGCGCGCCGAGGCGATACCCTGATCAAGAGATATGGGCCAACGTTCGGTGTGAGAAAACGCCGCGCGTTGCGAAAACCAAGGGAATCTCAACGATGTGTCACATCAATCACATCAATCCCATCAATCAATCACCCATCAAGCCATCACATGTCAAGTACACATCACTTCCATCCTTTTTCCCAAGCAACTACAAAAGTCTCCCAAACCCATACCTCTCTTACACAAAAAGCCAACAAAGTCTTCTCAACCCATACCTTTCTTACACAAAAGGCCAAAAAGTCAAGTTTTTCTTACACCACCATCACTCACCCATCCATCCATCACTCTCTCTCTCTCCCTTTACATCACTCTCTCTCTTTCTCTCTTTCTCATTCCAAAATTTCCAAGCAACAAAAATTGCAAGGGCTCCATACGTATGGCATTTCTCCAAAGACCTTAAGCTCCAAGTGGCCCACCTTCCTACCCCAAAATCTCCCATCTCAACCCTCCATTCTTCATCTTAGCCATTGAAGTTGAAGACAAGGTGCCAAGGAACCCCTAGGAGCGAGAAGATCGGACGGTGGGTGCTTATATAGGGTAGATTTATGTGTTTTTATGGTGGACCAAGTGAGACCCACCGATCAATGGTGTGGATCTCACTTGGGACCTAAAAATGTGGCCGATGGACCACTTGGATCATCATGATCGTTCCATGATGGGGCCATTCTCCATGGACCCCATCATGATAGTTATTTCATTGCAAAAAGGTCATCTAGACCGTCCATAATGGTGGAGAATGGATCTCCACCGTTGATTTATAATTTTGATGGTCCCATGATCAAAGGGATCCATTTATTATATGTTTCATTGCAAGGGAGGGCCCATAATGACGGGGTCCCTCCATCACAAGCCGTGTCCCACTCTCCATGTCTCTCTCTCTCTCTCTCTTTTATTTCTTGTATTTTATTTTATTTTATTTTATTTTCTTAGGATTGTGTGGCCCACTTGAATGGATCTCACCTTGATGTAATTTTATTCAAGTGGGGCCCACCTTGGACATTGAGCCCATGGCACCCATCATGTGGTGGCCCACTTCATCAGGGCCCACCACCATATTCACTGTCCAGCGTCTGGGACGCTGGACGTCCCTGCCTTTAAAAAAAGAAGAAGAAAAGAAATAGTACTTTGGGGTGGCCCACATGCATAGGCCCCACCCTGACGTATATGTTTGATCCAAGCCGTCTATCCTCTTACCCACGATATTTTAGCCGTTGGGTAGGAGTTTGGAGCTGATCCTATCACTTGGTGGGCCATAGTGTCAAAATTTTCATCCTCACCCTTCAAATACATTTTTTCTTACTTTATTTCATTTTCTTTCATCAGAAAAATTTAAACTTTGGACTCTTTCGGCTTGTTACGAGCCGTAGAATTCCATGGGCGGATTGGATCTACTAGATGAGGACCCAAAATGTGGAAAACCCCGAAATCATGGGTTTTCACAATTTTTCAAAAAAAACGGCATGAGGCAGAGCCTCTGCGCGTCTGACGGGCAGCAGCGCTGCACTCTGCTGCGTGTAGCGCCAGCGACGGGCGGACGGTCGCTGGCCACCCACGGCTATGCACGTGGGCCCCACTGTAATTTTTATTGGTCATCCGACCCGTCCATGAGGTGGGTCCCATCCTCTGGTGGGCCCCCTCCAAATTTTGGCCAGATCCAAAACTCAGGTGGCCCACACCACATGAAACAGTGAGATTTAGGGTCTGCCATTAAAATATTCTTTGGGGCCCACAGATGTATTGGATCAAGCTGAAACTTGTGTCTTCCCCTCAACCAGGCCCGAGTGATTTTGTGATTGGGTTGGATGTCAAAAAGATATTACAGGGTGGGCCCCACATGGGACCCACCATGATGCTTATCTTAGTCCTGGACGGTGGCACCCACCACGGTGACGCCCCACCTGATGTTTGTGTGGCCTCCACCATCCAGCGGACGGTGGGGCCCTGGGTAATGTATGTGCGCCATCCGCACTGTCCACTGGACAGTGGGACCCACTATGGTGCATGTGATGCACCCAGACCGTCCATCCACTTGTACAGTGGATTCTAAGGCCTATGAGTTAGGCCCATTTAGTTTGCAATAGGCCTATGGGTAGGTCCATTTGGTTTACAAGAGGCCTATGGGCTAGGCCCATTTATTTTATGAAATGCTTATGGGCTAGGCCCATTTGACTCATTTAAGGCCTAAGAACTTGGGCCCACTTGTTATGTAAAACCTATGGGCTTAACTTGATATTTAAGGCCTATGGTTTTAGGCCCAATGGATATGATCTAAGGCCATGTGACTAGGCCATTTGATGTACTTCTAGGCCCATGAAAGTGGACCCATTTGTTACATTGTAAGACCCATGGGACTACACCCATTTGATTAAGAAAGGATCCCTGGGATTAGGCCCACTTTGACATGCATGCAAGCTCATGATTAGGCCCATTAGAATTGTTTAAGACCTAAGGATTTAGGCCCATTCGACTCATATAAGGCCTCTTGGTTGAGGACCATTTGATATACATTTGGGGGCCTAATTGGTGTGGCCCATTTGATACATATTAGACTCATATGACCAGGTCCAATTGATGCAATCCAAGGCCCACGGGTTTGACCCATTGCAATGCACATAAGACCTATTGGTGGCCCACTTATGTGGCCCATCTGATGAATTAAAGCCCATAGGATATGGCCCATTTGATATATATATGTAAGGTCCAATGGGGACAATCTACGGTCCATTGCAATGAGTAAATCCATTACAGGCTAAGTACGACGTGTATAACGATCGCGCCTTGGGAGCAATGTTGGTTTGATGTCCACATTGCGAGCGTAATGCTGGTTGGATGTCCACATTACAACTCTCCTTAGGGCCCATCACCAGGCCGTACTTGCTGTGTATAGACCGTCCAGGCCCATCTGCATTGTAAGACAATTCATTTTATTATAACATGTTTAGTATAGTTTCATGACCCATGATCATATGCATCATATGTATGCTTGATATGAGGATTGACTGATCATAGCATTTGCCTTCGGGCAGGTTGTTTATGGGCTCCCGGTTAGGCAGTGTTGTCCTACATGAGCGCACGGTATGCGCAGGATTGGTTGTATGACTGGATAGCGTGATACATGCATTCCGCATTTGTGTGACATGGTTATTGTACGCCCTAGCGACATCAGGGCCGTAGCCTCCACAGACGCATCGTGGTTGGCAGGATTGGATACCGAAAATCTTGATCTACATGGGGTACTATAGATATCCTTGGGTGAAAGTCCCTAAACCCTTATGGTACCAAGAGGTTGCTCCAACGTCTAGACCGAGTGGGTAGATGAGCACTGAATGCCGAATACCAGTTGGCTGTGCTATCCACTGTGTCGTGGTCGGTTGGAAGGGGGTGCAGCCTTACCCGCCCGAGTGTAGGGGGCAATGCTAGGCTGAGTTTGACCAGCTCGAGGAATGGGTCCGCTATCGACGAGTTGCGCCCGATATTGGCAGACGGATAGTGAGGTCTCTTCCACTTACCTTATTGCGCGCGATGTGGCGGCAATCTGGTTTAGAGTGTACTAGACCCCGGTGATATTCCATACTTTGAGCTGTATTGACGTGTGGACATTGATGAGTATCTGTATGCTTGAGTTGTATTGTACATTGTATGGCCTTGGGATGGCCGATACCATTCGTGTCTTGCATCGCATAAGCCTTGGTACGGCTCATGATATTATATTTCCATTTGCATATTCCGCATCACTCTGACATTGCATGTATATATTACTACCTTGAGCACACACCTTCACCACCCTCTAAGCTTTCTGTAAGCTTATGCACGACCATTGCGTGCAGGTGACGTCGGATCGCAGCAGCGTTGAGGCAGGAGCACGTTGCTGATCATTTTGGAGTTTTTCTGTTATTTACCCTTGTATTTTCCTTTATGCCCATTGTACTTGTAAAGTTTTTGATCATAGTGGAAATGTAATGGATTTCTTGGTTGTTGTTTGTGGGTTATGCCTTTGGTTATGCTTATTACGAATCAAACTGATATTTAAAATCCTCCTCGTAGCATCCCAGGATCGGAACCTGGCGAATGGGAGCTAGGAGCCGAGAATGGGGTTCTACGGAGGCTGTCGGCGCTGGATTCGGTGATCGGGAATCTTGTGAGCCCGGTTTCCGAGTTTGGGGCGTGACAGTCGTAAACCGTCTTATAACCCTGTGAAAGACCCTCTCTACCGTCTCTGTTAGAGACTGTCAAAGACCGTCTCTCTTAGAGACGATACTAGGCCGTCTCTCTTAAAGACGGTACTAGGCCATCTCTAACGGTCAAAAATTAAGCAGCTCAAAAAAATTATGAATTTCGCAAAAAAAATAGTCGAGAAGCTTAGAAAAATAATTAACAATGTTTAAGAAAAAATTAAATTTTGAAAAACGAAATGTATAATTTTATAAAAATCTAGATTTTGAAAAAAAAATTAAGAACTTTAAATAATGTTGATAATTTTGAAAAACATTGTGATAAAAAATGATATTTTGAAAAAGAAAATTTTAAAAATTAAACAAAATTGTGAAAAAAAATTGACAAATTGTAAAAAAATATATATTTTTTAAAAAAGAAAACTAAATTTTGTAAAAAGAATGTTAAATTTATTTATAATAAAAATGATATTTAGTTAAAAGAGAAAAAATATACATTTTGAAAAAAAAATGTTAAATTTATTTGTGAAAAATAAAATGACTAAATTATTAGGCACATCCACTAATTGAACCTTTAATCATTTTTTGACAATCTAATCAGTTCAAATTGAAGAGAAAATAACTTCAGATGTTTAAATCAAATTTCACTGAAATTGTTGATCAATTATATGCCCAATATCTTTCTCATATGTAACTTGATTAAGGCGAATAACTAGTCAAATTGAGAGTATTGATAGTAAAATAGAGTGAATGGACTAGACATGTAAAATGGGCCAAATATTTTAGGTAAAATTGTGACCCAACTAATTACTGACCTCGTGAGAACCTAAGAATTGATATTAGTAAGTTTTGTGGGCCCCATCATGATGTGTGTCAAACATCAACACCGTGGATTTGATGTGTCCCCTTTAGCTTATGAGATATCTCAAAAATCATTGGTAAACAAAACTCAAGTGGGCCTTACCATTTAAAAACTATGTGAAAACGTCCTAAAAAATATAAAAGCACTTGGTGGAGCCCACATGAGTTTTGGATGCGATTGAAACTTGGTCTGACCCCTCATCCAAGTGGGACACACATAATGAGTGGGTTAGATATCTGAATCACATTTAGGCACGCCCAATATATGATTATGAATGTTTTAAGGAAACCTCTCTCCACTACATTTAAGTGAGTTACTCATTACCTTTACCAGAGTAAACTCTGTGGGGTTCACCGTTATTTTTTTTTTTTATCCACTCCATTCATCCATGTTAACAGATAATTTAAGGTTTAAAGAACAAAAATGAAGCATATCTAAAGCTCAAGTCAACCACACCAAAGGAAATAGTGTGATTGAACCTCTACCGTTTAAAATTTTTTGGAGGCCATAAAAGTTTTGGATCAAGCTGATGTTTGTGTTTTCTATTTATTTATATATTTTTGATATTATGAACAACCTTTAACTATTTTTGGACAATCTGATCAGTCCGAACATGAAGAGTAAATAACTTCAGATGTTTAAATCAAAATTCACTTAAATTGTTGATCAATCTTGTTTCCCCAATATCTTTCTCATATGTAGTATGATCGAGGTGAGTAACTAGTCAAATTGAGGGTAATGATCAGTAAAATAGAGTGAATGAACACCCATCATGATGTGCGGTACTCTGCAATAGGTGATCAGTTCCCTTTGCATCCTGACACAAAGGAATCCTAGGGCTACAATTTTGAAGATAGTGAAAGTAATGTCTTACCTGTTGTAGTAATAAAACCACTATCTATTCTTTTCTTTAACTTTCTATCCATCAACTTGCTATAAATGAATGAGGAGAAAATGACTTCTATGTTAGTTTTCCACCATTTGAAAAAATGATAGTGACTTATCCTTTTCATTGTGGCACTGATGTTCAGCTATCCAGCTTATCCAAATTGTGAGTTCCATTGCAGATGGATTGTATCTCTAAAATAGCACTGATCAATCAATTGTAACCATTTAATTAATGGCTGACAAATGGGCGGTTGGGAGTAAAGTAGCACTTGGTCCAAATTCAAAAGGAAAAATCAGATTGTTGGTTTATGCTAAACTATTTATATAATTTGAGATGTTGTACAACTACACCATGTGCACAGTTAAAGAATCTTTCCCATTTTTTAAAGTTGTTTATAAATAATATATGGAATAATAAATACTTTGATACTTTGGTAGTGGAACAGATGATAGACAAGTATAAGAAATCGTACATGTGACACACAAATAATTTGAATTAAGTTCCAGTCGGGTCAGGTCGAGTCGAGTTTCATACCTAGTTGGGCCGAACTGGGCCCTATCCGAGCTCGACTCGAACTCAATTTCGGGCTTAGAAACATGGCCCGTCCCGACCCGAACTCAGTTCCCCGGTTGGGTCGAGTCGAGCTTTTTCGGGCCGAGTCGAGCGAGCTAACTAGGCTAGCCCGGTTTGTGTACACCCCTACCAGGCAATGACTGGTGGTCAGTGCTCTATGGCCCCCACCATGATGTATGTGTTTCATCCATGCCGTTCATATATTTTTACAGATAATTTTACAATATGAGACTAAAAATGAGATATATACAAATCTCAAGTGGACCACATTACAGGAAACAGTGTTGAATGAGCATCGACCATTTAAAACATTTTGGTAGCCTAAATCTATTGGATCAAGCTGATTTTTGTTTTTTCCCTTCATCTGGTCTTGTATGACTAAATCAACAGATTTGATGTCAAATAAACAGTACAGTGGGCCTTAGGATGATTTTAATAGTGGATATTCAATCACTATTGTTCTCATGTGGTGTGGACCACCTGAGATTTATATCCCTCTAATTTCTTGCAAAAAGCTCTAAAATGATCTTTAAAAATGGATGAACGGAATGGATGAAACACGTACATCATGGTAGGGCCCACAGAGCGTCGTCGACGATTTCATCCATGCCATCCATCTATTTTTACAGATCATTTTACGGTATAAGTCAAAGAATGAGGTATATCCAAATCTCAAGTGGACCACATTACAGGAAACAGTGTTGAATGAGCATCGACCATTACAAACATTTTGGTAGCCTAAATCTATAGGATCAAGCTGATATTTATTTTTTCCCTTCATCTGGTCCTGTATGACCAAATCAACAGATTTGATGTCAAATAAACAGTACAGTGGGCCTTAGGAGGATTTTAATAGTGGATATCCAATCACTATTGTTCTCATGTGGTGTGGACCACCTGAGATTTATATCCCTCTAATTTTTTACAAAAAGCTCTAAAATGATCTTTAAAAATGGATGAACGGAATGGATGAAAACTTACATCATGGTAGGACCACAGAGCATCGTCGACGGTTTAATCCATGCCATCCATCTGTTTTTACAGATCATTTTAGGGTATAAGTCAAAGAATGAGGTATATCCAAATCTCAAGTGGACCACATTACAAGAAACAGTGTTAAATGAGCGTCGACCATTAAAAACATTTTGGGGGCCATAAAAGTTTTGGATGAAGCTGATATTTGTTTTTTCTCTTCATCTAGGTCTGTATAACCTAATCAACAGATTGGATGTTAAATAAACAGTATAGTGGGCCATAGGAGGATTAATTTTAATGATTGTTATCCAATCACTATTGGTTTCATGTGGTGTGATCCACATGAGATTTGTATCCCTCTCACTTCTGGGATCAAGCAATAAAATGATCTGTAAAAATGGACAAACGGAATGGATGAAACACATACATCATGGGGGGGCCCACAGTGCTCTGCAGTTCTCCTAGTTTTATTAGGAAGTTTGTGAGTACAATCCATTGATCTAGACTGTTTATTAGGTCCAACTCATATTTCATACGCTACCATGAATAAATCATATTGATGTAACTAAAAAAAGAAGATTTAATCAATGGTATTAAAATGGACGGTCAAGATCATTTACAAAAAGGTAGGTCAGATCAACAATTTGATTCATCAAATTTTTAGGGACCATCATGGATTGCTTATGAGTCTAAAGAATCACTTTTGTTAGCCAATTGAAAGCATCCTATCCATGTCTTGGAAAAAGGATGGTTAGAGAAAAAGCCCAAAAATCATAGATTATATCACTCGTTCAGTTTAAATATTTTTCATGGTAGCCTAGAAAATGTGTTCTGAACTTAATAGATGGTTGAGATCAACCGAATGGACCACATTATATAAAAATAGATGGACGTCATGAATAAATCATGAGAACGGATTGACTACTCCCCTTGACATGGTGGTCGGTGCTCTGTGGGGCCCACCATGATGTATGTGTATCATCCATGTCATCCATCTATTTTTATATATCATTTTATGATATGTTAAAAAAATGAATTATATCTCAATCTCAAGTGGACCACATTATAGGAAATAGTGTTGAATGAATTTTGACCATTAAAAATGTTTTGGGGGCCATAAAAGTTTTGGATCAAGCTGATATTTATTTTTTCCCTTCATCTGGGTCTTTATGACCAAATCAACAGATTGGATGTCAAATAAACAGTACAGTGGGCCTTAGGAGGATTTTAATTGTGAATATCCATTCATTATTTTTGTCCCGTGGTGTGGCCCACATAGGATTTATATAGTTATCAATTTTTATATCAAACACTAAAATGATATTTAAAAATGTATGAACGGAATGGATGAAACATGTACATCATGGTGGGGCCCACAGAGCACCAACCTAAATGTCCCAAAATTGGGCACGCGCTCAAAAGAAGCCACGCCCAATCTCCCTCTCCCAAAATCGGCCCTTCCTCTGCCCTCTCTCTATCTCTCCCTTTTCCCTCGCCGCCATCCCTCTACCCCCCCCCCCCCCCCCCCCCCTCTCTCTCTCTCTCTCTCTCTCTCTCTCTCTCTCTCTCCCGGTCCCAGACACCCACGCGACTTTGAGCTTCTTCCTACATCCAACTCTCTCTCTCTCTCTCTCTCTCTCTCTCTCTCTCTCTCTCTCTCTCTCTCTCTCTCTTCCTGATTGGTGCAGCTAGCAGCCCCTGCCTTTCATCTCTTCACTGGCCAGGTACTCATTTCTCTATTTACGTTTTTAATTTTTAGATCTGTAAATCCGCATACAATGGATGTATACCATGTATACAATGGATGCAAAGATAGACTAGTCTTGCCATTCATCATTTGTTGTGCATGTTTAAGGTGTGCACAACATGTGTTTGATGAAATGTCTCTGCTAACGTGATCTGGGGTTCAAGAAGTTTATTCACTCAAATATCAAGAAGTTTACTTTGATATTAATGTGAATGTGGACTGCACACGTGACTACATTGAAATTAATGTGAATGTGTTTGCTTTGTTAGGGCCTCAGGGCATTTTTTTGTCAGCCTGAGCTGCTCGCCTAATCTGTAAAGTCAGTTTCTTCTAATGGAAAGTTTTTGATTTTGAAAAAAAAAAAAAGGCTGACAGACATTTATAAGAAGCTCCAATGTACTGCCCGGTTTATCTAGGTAGGCAATATTTTAATAGGTAGTTCGTTGATGCATTCTCAGAGTGTGGCATTTGATACGAAGGCACTCAGGAAATGTACATTTGACCTTTAACTCAAGTTGAACCATGAACCCGAAGATAGGTCATCATATGAAATTTAGTTTAATTGAACTTAATATAAGCTCACACTAATGCTCATCCTTATGTTGAATTAGAATTCATACATGGCTTGGGCCTCAAGTCTTAAGTGTTGGACCGGGAATAGGCCCATCCAGGGCTAGCCCCAACCCAGCCCGGCCATTGCCCCCTATCAATGGATGGCTGGAGATATTTGATACATAATCTCATCTGCAGCAATAGGAACACATGCTTACTTCCATCTCTTTTGGTGGAAGAAATACTGAAAAGCTCATTACAAGGTCTCACACACAACTAGTTGGATGATAAAGTTATCATCCAATTAGCTCATCATAAGTCTGAACATGCAAACAGTGTGGAACATCTAACTCATCCCAAAAGGTTGGCTCCACTATGAAGAACACGTGTTGCAAAAAATCAGGCCAATCCACTCATTAGTGGGCTAAACCATAGAAAATAATGGAAAGCCATCGATATGATCCAAAGCAAGTGTCAATTTTTACTCTAGATGATCTTTATCAAGGGACCAACCTTCAAATGTCATTCACACGCAACACAATGCTAACTATGTGCTAGTTGGGTGATACTTATTGACCAACAAGTTGCATGTGAGACCTCATTATTCTTTATTTTTAGGATTTTTGCATTTAATTATTACAATATGTCATTGAAATATAATCTCCTGGTATTTTAATTATTTGGATGGATTTGTAATCAAATCTGAGTTTTAAAAGACTATGTTTGACACTGAATATCAGCATTTGAAATGGAAATGTTTCCTTGTCAAATGTTCCATAGGTTTGAAACAAGTCCAATTGGGAATCACGAAACTTTTCTGATAATACCCACCCATAAAGAATAAAGAGACCCTTTTCTGATAGTAGGGAATCAAATAAACTAAAACACACATGTAGTAATTTCTCCTGACTGCTAGGCTCCAAGAAAGTTATTGATGCATTTCCTTAATCTCTTTGGCTCCTCATGGATATTCTGAGTAGTCGAGATCATCAAGAGCTGGGGAGGTGGGAGTTGTGTATATGTATCCATGGTTTGATTTTTTTTTTGTATGGATGCATCATGCATGGTTTTATGATAAAACACATGTATGTATGTGTATATGTATGCATGCACGCATGGATGGATGAAACGTATGCATGCATGCATGGATGGACAGATTATGCATGTGTGTGTATGCATGCATACATGCATGGATGGAATTATGTGTGCGTATATGTATGTATGTATGCATGCATGGATGAAAGACTGGATGGATGGATCATCACGCTTGTGTGTGTATATGTGTATGCATGCATGCATACATACATACATATACACATTTGGGGTTTTTGTGAACTTATTAGCTGGTTGGTAGGGTTTTCAATCACCGTTTTTTGCTATTGCATGGTTCACTTGAGCTTTGGATTTTCTTGGTCTTTTGTTATAAATTGACATGGAAAAATAGATGGATGGTGTTGATTATTTAACTTATTTCTTACTATAGCACATGCTCTTAAGCCCTATTAAATAAAAATTTATTATACACGCAAATTTTTTCTTTTTCTATTTTATTCCTATATGTGTAAATATTTATATTTTTTTTCTTTTTCTATTTTATATTTATTTATTCCTGTTGATGGTTACCAATGATTTTTATCCACCCATTCGATGGACACCATTTCAGTGGTTAGGATGTTCAATCAGCATAGTTTTGAAATATTCTCAATCCACAGTGGACTTTTGAAATCATATGAGTGGACTTTTTCTATGGTTGTTGGTTTAAAACATGACTTCTACAAGCCAACAAACCCAATTCTCACTTTAATTGATAAGACCCAAAAATATTAATTTTTCTCTTTTAAAAAAATAGGCACATGATTTCTCCACACTTGAACAATCACCCATCACAACCAACAGATAACTTTTATTAATAAACTAAATCAATAAAATAATCCAAACTCAATTAAGGAGTCTTTTGGATGCATGTTAATGGTTTAAGTTATAAATGATTTACATCTTTATAGCCTGTCTTGTTTGGCTTTAAGTTGTAAATGATTTACAGGTAAACGATTGTCTATGTTTGTATAGCCCGTAAATTGTTTAAGCCTTGTAAATGGATATATATATATATATATATATATATATATATATATATATATATATATATATATATATATATATATATATATATATATATATCTTTATTTTTTTGTGATTGGTGACCACATGTGTGGCATGTTTTGACAGTTTATGAAAAGCCTCTTTTTATATTGTATCTCACATTTTATATGATGCATGCACGTGATATCAGAAATGGATTTGACGCCCCCAACAAGAATTGAATGACGAAAGATATATTGAGTGATGAATACATTAAAGGCATTGAATCATTTATTAATTTTGCGAAAAGGAATTCGAGAGGTGTTGATTGGTATAGTTGTCCTTGTGCTAGATGTCATAATGTGCGTGGGAAGAAAATACTAAGTACAGTTTTTGAGCATTTGATTATGAATGCATCAGAGTTGTAATACATGATATCAACATTTGCACAGCAGAGTTATTTAATGATGACAGGACATTTGAAGATATTCAATTGGGTGAAATTTTCGTTTGGCCCAAATTCCTGATGAGAATTTGAATATTCAGTACTTTTGTTTAACTTTTTGAACTCTAGGACGTTTTGTATGACGAAAACTTGATTATTGACTGAAATCCTTTTTTGATCAAGTTGTGTCACGCCCCAAACTCGGAAACCGGGCTCACAAAATTCTCGATCGCCGAATCCGGCGCCGACAGCCTCCGTAGAACCCCATTCTCGGCTCCTAGCTCCCATTCGCCAGGTTCCGATCCTGGGATGCTACGAGGAGGATTTTAAATGTCAGTTTGATTCGTATTAAGCATAACCAAAGGCATAACCCACAAACAACAACCAAGAAATCCATTACATTTCCACTATGATCAAAAACTTTACAAGTACAATGGGCATAAAGGGAAATACAAGGGTAAATAACAGAAAAACTCCAAAATGATCAGCAACGTGCTCCTGCCTCAACGCTGCTGCGATCCGACGTCACCTGCACGCAACGGTCGTGCATAAGCTTACAGAAAGCTTAGAGGGTGGTGAAAGTGTGTGCACAAGGTAGAATATGAACATACAATGTCAGAGTAATGCGGAATATGCGGATGGAACCATAATATCATGAGCCGTACCAAGGCTTATGCGATGCAAGACATGAATGGTATTGGCCACCGCAAGGCCATGCAATGTGCAATGCAACTCAAGCATACAGATCCTCATCAATGTCCACATATCAGTACAGCTCAAATATGGAATATCACCGGGGTCTAGTACACTCTAAACCAGATTGCCGCCACATCGCGCGCAATAAGGAAAGTGGAAGAGACCACACTATCCGTCTGCCAATATCGGGCGCGACTCATCGATAGCGGACCCATTCCTCGAGCTGGTCAGACTCAGCCTAGTATTGCCCCCTACACTCGGGCGGGTAAGGCCGCACCCCCTTCCAACCGACCTCGACACAGTGGAGAGCGTAACCGTCTGGTAATCGGCACTCAACGCTCATCTACCCACTCGGTCTAGACGTTGGAGCAACCTCTTGGTACCATAAGGGTTTAGGGACTTTCACCCAGGGATATCTATAGTACCCCATGTAGATCAAGATTTTCGGTATCCAATCCTGCCAACCACGATGCGTCTGTGGAGGCTACGGCCCTGATGTTGCTAGGGCGTACAATAACCATGTCACACAAGTGCGAAATGCATGATTCACGCTGTCCAGTCATGCAACAATCCATGCGCATATCGTGCGCTCATGTAGGGCAATACTGCCTAACCAGGAGTCCATAAACAACCTGCCCGAAGGCATATGCTATGATCAGTCAGTCCTCATATCAAGCATACATATGATGCATATGATCATGAGTCATGAAACTATATTAAACGTGTTATAACAAAATGAACTATTTACAATGCAGATGGACCTGGACGGCCTAAATACGATAAGTACGGCCCAGTAATGGACCCTAAGGAGAGTCGTAATGTGGACATCCAACCAACATTACACTCACAATATGGACGTCAAACCAACATTGTTTCCCAGGTACGATCTTCTTAGAACACCGCTACATAATCGGTATTGGGTTTACACATTGCAATGACCTTATGTTCCTCCCATTGGGCCTTAGATATATATCAAATGGGCCATAGCTTATGGGCCTTTTATTCGTCAGATGGGCCACATAAATGAGCCACACCAATGGGTCTTATGTGCATTACAATGGGTCAAAACCCGTGGGCCTTGGATTGCATCAATTGGACCTAGTCATATGAGTCTAATATGCATCAAATGGGCCACACCAATTGGATCCCACATGTGGATCAAGTGGGCCTCAACCTCTAGATCTAATATGAGTCAAGTGGGCCTAAACCGCCAGGCCTTAATCAAATAAAGTGGGCCTAACTCATGGGTCTCAAATACATCCAATGGGCCTAATCCCAATGCTCCTTTTTATAATCAAATGGGTTTAGTCCCATGGGCCCTACAATATATCAAATGGGTCCACTTCCATGGGATTTAAGAATGCAACAGATGGGTCCAATTTCATGGGCCCTGACATACTTCAAAAGGGCCTACTCTTATGGACTTAGAACATAACCAGTGGGCCTAAACCAATAGGCTTTACATATGTCGAGTGGGCCCAAGTTCTTAGGCCTAAAATGAGTCAAATGGGCCTAGCCCATAAGCGTTTCCCAAATCAAATGGGCCTATCCCATAGGCCTGCTACAAATCAATGGATGGACGGTATGGATGCCTCACATGCATCAAGGGGGGTCCCACTGTCCAGTGGACAGTGCGGGTATAACACATACATCACACAGGGCCCACCGTCCGTGGACGGTGGAGGCAGCCCGTGCGTCAGGTGGTTGCCACCGTCCGCCTGGACGGTGGGCTACAACATAAGCATCAATGTGGGTCCCATGTGGGGCCCACTCTGTAATGTTTATTTGCCATCCAACCCATTCATAAGGTCACTCAACCTGGATGAAGGGAAAACATAAAATTTCAGCTTGATCCAACACTTCTGTGGACCCCAGGAAGATTTTCAATGGTGGATGCTCATTCACACTGTTTCTTAAGGTGTGGGCCACCTGATTATTGAACGGGACAGAAATTCAGAGGGGGCCCACCTGAGGTTGGGACCCACCTCATGGACGGCTTGGATAGCATACAAACATCAAGGTGGGGCCCACGGCTGGAGCCGTGGGTCCCTGCTGAACGCCCTCCCGCCCGGGCGCTGCACGCTGCCGCGTGCAGCGTGCTGCGGCTGACAGTGGAGAGACATGCCACCCTCTCTCTCTCTCTTCTAAATTTTGGTTTCTGCCAAAAATCACGTGTGGGGCCCGCTTCTTGAAAATCCATCCCATCCATAGTGTTCTACAGCTCGCAACAGACAAAAAGAGTCCGGAGTTCGAATTTTTTTGAGGCCTAGAAACACCAGAAGAATTTTCAATGGTAACTGTCAATGTTTCCCATGCTATGGCCCACAAGATATTCAGATCAGTCCCATTCTTTTACTTGACGGTTAAATCGATGTGAGTAAGGGGATGGACGGCTCGGATCAAACATATACATCAAGGTGGGGCCTACACTAAGGGACCACCCAAAACCTCTCCTTTTCTTTCCTTTTTCTTCTTTCTGTAAAACGTCCAGCGTCCCAAACGCTGGACAGTTTTTATATATATATATATATATATATATTTTTGTGTGGGCCTTGATGAAGTGGGCCACCACTGATGGGTGCCATAGGTTCAATGTCTAAGGTGGGCCCCACTTGAATAAAATAATTACATCAAGGTGGGATCCATTCAAGTGGGCCACACCATCCTTTTGCAATAAATAAAATAAAATAAAATAAAATAAAATAAAATAAAATAAAATAGAGAGAGAGACATGGAGAGTGGGACACGGCTTGTGATGGAGGGTCCCCGTCATTATGGGCCCTCCCTTGCAATGAAACATACAATAAATGGATCCCTTGCACATGGGACCATTAGAAATGTAAATCAACGGTGGAGATCCATTCTCCACCGATATGGACGGTCTAGATGACCTTTCTAAATGAAAATAAACATCATGATGGGGTCCATGGAGAATGGCCCCATCATGGAACGATCATGATGATCCAAGTGGTCCATCGACCACATATTAGGGTCCCAAGTGAGATCCACACCATTGATCGGTGGGCCTCACTTGGTCCACCATAAAAATAAGTAAATCTACCCTATAGAGTCACCCACCGTCCGATCTTCTCGCTCCTAGAGATTCCTTGGCACCTTGTCTTCAACTTCAATGGCTAAGATGAAGAATGGAGGGTTGAGATGGGAGGTTTTGGGGTAGGAAGGTGGGCCACTTGAAGCTTAGGGATTTTTGTAAAATTCCATACGTATGGAGTTTGGAAATCCTTTGTTGCTTTGGAATTTTTGGAATGAGAAGGAGAGAAAGAGAGAGAGTGATGTAAAGGGAGAGAGAGAGAGTGATGGATGGATGGGTGAGTGATGGTGGTGTAAGAGAAACTTGACTTTTGTGGCTTTTGTGTAAGAGAAGTATGGGAAATGAAGACTTTTGTGGCTTTTTGTGTAAGAGAGGTATGGGTTTGGGAGACTTTTGTGGTTGCTTGGAAAAAGGGATGGAAGTGATGTGTACTTGACATGTGATGGATTGATGGGTGATTGATTGATGGGATTGATGTGATTGATGTGACACATCATTGAGATTCCCTTAGTTTTCGCAACGCGTGGCGTTTTCTCGCACCGAACGTTGGCCCATAACTCTTGATCAGGGTATCGCCTCGGCGCGTGAGTCGCGGTATCGGAACCGCAACAACGGCGCGGTCGCTATGGTATAGGTCTCGAGTTGAGTCGACTCGGGTTGTCGGCACATGAATCCGGTTCGCGCGTCGATATCGGTTAAGGGTCGAAAGTTGTCGGAATTCGACCGGTAAGACCGCGGAAGTGTACGGAAAGGTACGGACCAAGATACGGGTCTTACAAGTTGCCTTTTTATTTATTTAATCTTTAGCATCCTTTTTATTAACTATGGCTTTTTGTCATTTATTTTTTATTAACCAAGTCATAAAACATTTCAATTTCAAATGTAACTGAAGTATTGATAGAACGTTGTCTGTTGTTGCAGTACGAGATCTAACAAGAATATACATTGATTGTGTATTTGAATTTTTTAAAATGCACCAACCAGAAACGATTTGAGACGACATTCAATGATACTTTGTTAAATATGAAATTTATAACCTTTAGTAACTTAGTTAATTAAAAAGAACTACGCTGTGGCTTGATCCTAATCTGACTTTTTGGGTATGTAGGCAGTCGTTCGTAATGTACTATAATATCGGTGCAGCCACAAATCTTTTTTCTCCTTTAAATTATAACAGACTGTATCGGTTGCATTTTTCTCTGTCATACAGTGTAAGACCCGTATCCTAGCTTGTACCATTCCGTAGGCTTCATTGGTCCTTTTGGTTGAATCTTGGTGACCCACAATCTGTTACTGGCATTGGCACGCGATCATGAGTTGTGTCCCGTATATCTGAGTCAACTTAATCCGAGACTTGTACCAGTGCGACCGCGCCGTCGCCGCGGTTCCGATGTCGCGTCTCACGCGCCGAGGCGATACCCTAGTCAGAAGATGTGGACCCACGTTCAGTTTGAGAAAATGTCGCGCAATTGTGAAATCTCAAGAGAATCTCTACAAGTTGTCAAATCAACCAAGTACATGCCACATCACTCAAAAGC
The DNA here is from genome assembly GCA_037074715.1 of Magnolia kwangsiensis. Classification (NCBI taxonomy): domain Eukaryota; kingdom Viridiplantae; phylum Streptophyta; class Magnoliopsida; order Magnoliales; family Magnoliaceae; genus Magnolia; species Magnolia kwangsiensis. Next base: position 71,427,052 of record CM073587.1, read on the forward strand.
AAATCCAAAGTCAACTCTTTCTCTCTCCACCAATCCCTTTCAAGTACACACCTATCACTCCCCATCACTCCATCACCTCTCACCATGCCTCTCTCCTTACATCCTCTCTCTTTCATCTCTCTCTCTCTCTCATTTCAAGCAACCCACGTTTATGGCTTCCATAGAGAGCAAGTGTGGTCCACCTCATACATCCCATCTCCACCGTCCAAGCTACATTCTGGCCATTGAATCTCGTCCACTAGAGCTCTAGAATGCGTTGATGGAAGGAGAAGTCCGTGATCAAAGGTGGGTGCTTCTCTCTCTGTCTCTTTCTCATTTTTGTGTGATGTGTGGCCCACTCGAATGGACCCTACCTTGATGTATGTCTTATCCGAACCATCCAAGTTATGTAGACTCTACCTTACAGTGGTGGAAAAATACAAGTATATGATGGATTCAAATTAGGTGGGCCACGTTGATGTGAGACCTAACTTGATAAAATGTGGGCCACGTCCAAGTGGGACCCACTATGATGCTCGTGTATATCCAAACCGTCCAGCGTCCAGGGACACTGGACGTGCAGCAGGAAGCGGCTACCATGGAGTGCGTGTACTGACATGGACGAGTACTAACAGCTAAAAAAAATAAATTCTTTTAAATGTTTGGGGTGGGCCGCTCGTGCTGGCCTTACCTTAATGTATGTGTCTGATCCACACCGTCCATCCCATTTACCAACTTATTTTAGGCGTTGAGCCAGAAAAAGGAGCCAATCCAAATGTCCAGTAGGCCACACCATCTAAACCTTTATTTTTAATAGTGAATAACTGTTAGGGCTCACCATGATGTTTTTTGTGCATCAAAAATGTTAAATATAGGGCTTATTAGACCCGTCATGAGCCGGAGAACTCAATCAATGGAGTGGATCCTCCGGATATTGGCCCCACCTACAAATCTCCCACCAAAAAAAAATAATAATAAAATATCTGACGCTACTGCTACTAGGGTCCAGAGGACACTGCAGCCAGCAGCATCTTGGTGCATATAAATGGGCAAGGAGAGTGGGTCCCACCTCAGGCCTCCACATTGGTGCATATGGAGTATCCACACCGTGCGTTTGATGGGTCCCCTTTAATTAGTGGGTCACCCCAAAAATCAGCCATGCATGGGACTCAAGTGGTCCACACTTCAAAGCAGAACACCTACCATTGAAATCCTTTTTGGGTCCCAGAATTTTTGGATGCCTATGATATTTGTTTTTTTTCATCTTTATCAAGGTCTGGGTGACCCTATCAACAGATGGGATGGAAATTAAACGTTAAGGTGGGACCCACACCATCACGTATATGTTATGTCCAGACCGTCCATCTGATGGACGAGCAACAACAAGGTGTTGCTGTGCTTGGACATCAGCATACGGACGTCAACACGTGGGTCTCACCACGAGGTATTTGTTATATCAAAACCATCCATCCACTGGACGTGGCCCAACCTGGTGCAGGTGTTTCATCCCAGCCGTCCATCTATTTTATTTTATTTTTTATGGTGGGCCACCCATATGCATGTCTCCCAGCCGTCCATCTGGACGGTCTGGGAGGGGCGTACCATGTGTATATATATATATATATATATATATATATATATATATATATATATATATATATATATATATATATATATATATATATGTATACATTATATTATGATGGACCCCACGTGGGACCCACTTGGTATGGGAAGCTGTTGGCTGATGTAGCTTACATCAGCTATATTGCTGATATGTTTTGACGTCAGCAAGCTGGTGGGGACCACCATGATATTTGCGTTTCATATCCAGGCCATCCATACAAGCCTGGATGGTCCTGTGGGACCCGTACATGAGGTATTTGTTATATCCTAACCATCCAATTCACTGATAGTGGTCCCACCATGGAAGCGTGTGGAGCCCACTTTAATTTAATGTAATCCATCCTCATCGTGCATATCTTGGACGGTGAGAGTGGATTGACTAGTGTACCTCATGTCAGCAGTATTACTGCTGTAACTGCAGCAACAGCAAGCCCCCTGGGCCATGCCTTTGATGTATTTGTTGGTTCCAAACCGTCCAGATAGCTGGATAGTGGGACCCACCATTAATGTATTTATTCTATGTCCCCACTGTCTATCAGGTGGACCACACTACAACTAGTGAGGGTTGAACCTCTACCCTTGAAATCCCTTTTAGGTGAGTTTTGGATCTAAGTGCTATTTGTTTTTCCTCCCCAACCAGGTCCTTGTGATTGTACGAATAGATTGGATGGGAAATAAATGTTATGGTGGGGCCCACCTAGCCGTATGTATTCTGTATCCCCGTGAGGCCCTACCATGATGTATGTGTTTATCTGTGTCATCCAACGTGACCCACCTTAATGTATTTAATTCATCCACATCGTCCAGATAGTGTTGGATGGTGTTGGACGGGTTTGGATGGTGCCGGGTTACATGGACAATATTTGGGTGGTGCTGATTTACATGAAAAATGTTTGGTTGGTGCCGATTTATCTGGGCAATGTTTGGACCGTATTGATAATCATTAGTGGGCCATGTCCCCCATGGACTAATAATGTACAATGATACACATGTTACACCTACAACTGTTGAAATGATTTTTGGTGAGGTCCAAGCCCACTTGAGGCTCACTGGCGCGACCCATCCATGAAGCCCATCATGATATATTTTTTTTGGCTCATGTGTGGGGTCCACCTGTTTGTATTGTTAGGCCCAAGTTGTGCGGCCCACTTGTTGTATACGAGGCCCACATATGATGCCCATGGTGATGCATTTACGGCCTATGGGATGAGGCCCATTATGATATATCCGAGTCCCATGGGCGAGGCCCATTATGATGTATTCAAAGTCCGTAGGCATGACCCATTGTAATATATTTGAAGCCCTTGTATGAAGCCTAATGCTATGTATGTGAGGCCCATGAGGGAGGCCTAAGGTAATGTATATATGGCCGTTACATTGTATATGAATCCCTTACGTAGGCCACTCTTTGGGAGCAATGTTGGTTGAATGTCCACATTGATGGGCAATGATGGTTAGATGTCCACATTATGACCTTCCCTTAAGCCTGGTTCGGCCCATTTTCATCATTCTCTAGTGGGTTAACCCAAACGAATGGGCCCCATTGATAATGCTTCGACCATCATCGGCTGTCCATCTATGGACCCCGCCTTGCATCGATTATCGATTACCGATTCTGATTTGATGTGGTTGATTGTCTATTATCGATCATAGCTGATTATCAATCGAGGCTGATTATCGTGACTGATTGCCAATTCCAATTATCGTGGTCGATTGTCGGGGCCCAATGTGATGTATTTACGGCCCGTATTTGAGGCCCGTTGTGATGTGTATTCAGCCCGTGTTTAAGGCCCAATGTGATGTATTTGGGGCCTATGGGCAAGGCCTATTGTGATGTATATAAGGCCTATGGGCAAGGCCCATTGTAATATATTCGTGGCCCATGGACAAGGCCCATTGTAATGTATACTAGGCCCATCATGCATGGCCTATTTGATGTATTCAAGACCCATGTGCAGGGCCTACATGTCATGTATTTGATGCCCATGAACAGGGACCACCTATTGTGTATATGTGGCCCTTGAGTAATGCCCAATGTGTCGTATATTAGGCCTTTGTGTGAGGTCATGGGCCCATTATATGTTTGATTCTGTGCGGGTCATTCCTTGGTGGTAATGTTGGTTAAATGTCTACATTGTCGAGGCTGATTGTTGATACTGATTATGAGTATGTGACAGCATAGCATCATGATACATGCCCATACACATCATCTGCATGTTTTGTTATGAGATGTGATTGATCATTGCATATATCATTGAGCATATTGTTATGAGACTCCCTGATAGGTGGAGGTTATCTCACATGAACACAAGGTATGCGCATGATTGATGCCTGACTGGATTGTATGACTCATGCATCTTGCATTGTGTGTTGTGATTATTGTACGCCCTAGTGACATCAGGGTCGTAGCCTCTACAGGCATATCGTGGATGGCCAGATGGGACACTGAAAATGTTTGGTTCTAGCATACGGTGCCATAGATGTCCCTGGGTGAAAATATCTAAACCTCCGTGGTCAGGAGACGCCCCAATGTCGAGACCAAGTGGATATATATGAGCACATGAGGGCCGTTTACCAGTAGGCCGCGTCTCCCACTTTGTCGTGATCGGTTAGGAGGGGGTGTGGCCTTACCCACTCGAGGGTAGGGGGCATTACTAGGCTGAGTTTGACCAACCGTGAATAGGTACGCTATCGACATGCCGGATAGATATTGGCATACTATTAGCCAGGCAGATAGTGAGGTTTCTTACGCTCACTTGGACTGTGCGGCTGGGAGAGCGGCAGTGCCTTTTGGAGTGTACTAAACCCCGGTGATGATTCCAAAGATGAACTATACTGATATGTGAACTTATTGAGCAGGAGTTGTATACTCATTCATGTAAGTGCTATGATTTCATATCCCTTTGGTTGTCAAATTTTATCGTGCCAAAACCTATATCTATGTCTTGTATATCTTGTGTTTCTTGTTTGAGGCTATTCATTGCTTCAAGACATCGCATTTCAAGACATGATCTTAAATGAAGAAAGTTTCAAGTCATGAATGAAGAATTTAAGAATAGAAGTCTTCAAGTATGCATGTTCAAGATACAATCAAGCTCAAGAAGACTTTGTTCAAGTTAAGATCAAGCTCAAGAAGGCCTACTACAAGATTCATATATTCTCAAGCTTCTCTTAAGGGTCATCTAAGTGTACAGACTTTCAATGTCCATCTCACTTTTAAGGTTTGTTTGACCTTAGATTGACCTTAGGATGGGCTTTACTGTAGGTCATTCTGGATACATAATTCATATATTTTAATATGCTTGTTTGGGTTGTTCTAAGACCAGTCCTAGCTCTGCTACGACCAGTCTTAAGTTTTTCAGGACCAGTCCTAAGTTGTTGAAGATTTTTGAATCTTTCTGGTTGTCCTACAACCAGTCCTGGACATCCTATGACCAGTCCTGTGAGTTCTACGACTCATCCTTCGACCAGTCTTATCCCTACAACTTAAACTCTAGCAACTAAACTGAGAGTCCTACGACCGGTCGTAGGTGGCCCACGACCGGTCGTAGGCTACCCAGGACCGGTCGTGGAACAATAAATCCTTATCCCACGAAAATCTTTAAAAATCTTTGAAGCTACGACCAGTCCTAGGATCCTAAGACCAGTCGTAGACGAGATTTTTCAGGGTATAAATAGAGCACGAACTTCAAAGTTTTAGTAATTCAATTCAACTCTATTCAAGCATTCTTTAGGCTATACTCTGAGATAAGTTTGTGTTTGTTTTAAGCTACTTTGTGCTTATTTAATATTCCTTTTGCTAGCTTATTTTTTTATTTGATTTTGATCTACATTCCAATCTTATTTGAAAAGGAGAATTTCTGATATTCCTTCTTCTTGGATTTAAAATCAAATAGAACTAGCCCTTTTGATTTAAAATCAATTAGACTTAGAACCATTCTTAAAGTGAGTATTGGACTTTTAACGTTGAATCGAACTTCTACTCCGATTGGTTCTACCGGGCTACTTCAAAAGATGATTCAGGTATTTTACATTTTTATAATTTACTTTCTTTGGTTTTGTTTGAGATTTGCCAGAAAAATCTCATTGTATTGGTTATCTGTGGAGAGCCAGAAAACTCAGATTATGGGGATTTTTGGATTGTGTAAGCCCGAGATCAAAGACACAATTGTGAAGGTTTTAGGTGAACCTGTGAAACCTATTTTGATAGTGCATGCTAATATCCCCTGTGTGAGGATATTAGGAGTGGAGTAGCATTCTGTGTGGCTGTTGGATAACAATTGGTGTACACACAGGTGAACCACTATATATCGTTGTGTTGTGGATGTGCTTTATTCTTTCATATCTTTATTCATTCAGTTTTGTGGTTTGTGTTTGTGGATGAATGTTGTAATTATTTTATTTCAAGCAAGTGTTGATGAATGTTGTAATAACCTAGGATTTATTTCTACAAGTTATTTTGATTTCATTACTTTTTATTCATCATTGGTTTGTGATACAAGGACGTTCTAGAAATAAGGTTGTCCTACCTTAAACCTTTGGTTTTTGGTGTAAGGTTGTCCTTAGAACTGATAAAGTATCATTCTCTTTATTTTAGGCTATTGAGATTACTTTAAATTCAGCATTGTGCTTTATTTCTTTTATCATTTTGCTGTTATTAGTTTTATTTGGCATTGCCCTATTCATCCCCCCTCTAGGGCATATAGCTAGGCCCTTTCAATTCATTCATTCACTGTCCATTCGGGCAGGTGGTGCGCAACTAATTGTTACATGCACCTTTGCAATGGCCAGGATTTCGGTTGGGGCATGTGACTAACTTGAGATTAGGAGTTTACCAGATCGAGTCTAATTATCCAAATTTAGGTATGAGACTGGTTTGGATAGAAGTCCTTTGTGATGGACCCCATAGCCTGGGATAGTCCTTACTACCATCCCGACTTCATACTCCAGTATAGTCATTTCATTCGCATCACATATTACATTACATCCGCAGGCATATGACATTTTAGGTTGCTATGTTTCTACACCTATATGGCGTAGAAGAACTTAGCAAGATTTATATATTGCATTGCGTCCTCGACATCTGATATTTAGCTCTTTATGACTCCTTATTGCATAGTTGTTCTATATTGTGTATTTCGATATTGATTTACTTATGAATTTGTCCATACTTCCGCTTACTCTGATAATTTATGATCTTGTCAGTATTTCTTCTTACTCTAATAATTCATGATCTTGTCAGTAATTTTGATATTGTATGATGATGGCATTGTATTGAATATTTGACACTTACTTTGTGCACACACTTACACCACCCTCTAAGCTTTCTATAAGCTTATACACGATAGATGCGTGCAGGTGATGTTAGATTGCATCAGTGTTGAGCTCGGAGCATGCAGCGGTCTCCTGAAGCTTGATTTTTGATTTATGTATTTTTCTTTCAGCATTGTACTTAAATGATTATATTAGTGGATATGTGATGATGATGTTGCCTTTGTGAATTGGGTAATCTTATGGTTATACTTATTACAAGTTAAACGTATATTAAAAAAAATCCTCCTTGTAGGATCCCAGGATCAGAATCTGGCATATGGACGCTAGGATCTGAGAATGGGGTACTACGGAGGCTGTCGGCACCGAATTCGGTGATCGAAATTCCTATGAATCCGATTTTCGGGTTTAAGGCGTGACATACAGGCTGTGGCTATCAAAGATATAATATCACCTCCTTATAGGGAAACAATTAATGATGTGTACAGGTAAATTCATTCTTTCTTATTCCTTATATTGTTCCCCAGTTATATGTGTGTTGGTTTCAGAGTACAGGTAGCGATAAAAATTGTTGGTCGATTGTGGCTTGTAGATAAAGGGATAAGTAACCAACAATACAAATATGGGAGGCCTTCCCCAATTATCTAGATGCTTTTAGATATATTTATATTATTTTTGAATGTATTAGCTCGAAATTGATGGAGCATACCCGGATGTGCGTCGGAGCTATTCGGATGAGCGGGGGTCCCTGGAAGGTGGGAACTGCTGTTATGACCATGATGAAGCTGTCCATTTTATATGAATAGCATTGAAAGGGCTTGGCCATTTGGACAGGCCATGTTTATATCTGTATTTGCAGGGACCACACCCTTAACCTAAACCTAAACTTAAAAACCCAAACCTAAACCTGATCCCGAACCCGAACCCGAACCCGATTTCCTAAACCTAAGCCTTAACCTATTCTCAATTCCCTAAACCTATAGCTTATAACCTAATCATAAACCTTAACCTAAACCTAAACCTATAACTTTAACCTAAAACCTAAATGTATTCTCAAATTCCTAACCTAAACTTATAACCTACACTTATAACCTAATCCTATAGCTTATAACCTAAACATATGACCTAAAACCTAAATGTATTCTCAAATCCATAACCTATTCTCAATTCCCTAAACCCATAACTTATAACCTAAACCTAAACCTTAACCTAAACCAAAACCTTAACCTTAACCTAAACCTATAACCTTAACCTAAACCAAAACCTATGACTTAAAACCTAAATGTATTCTCAAATCCTTAAACCTAAACCAACACCTAATCCTAATCTCGACTCCCTAATCTAAACCTAAACCTAAATTGAAAACCCAAACATAAACCCGATGTCGAACCCGAACCAGATTTTCTAAACCTAAACCTTAACCTATTCTCAAATCCCTAAACCTAAACCTATACCTAATCCTAATCTCAACTCTCTAACCTAAACCTAAACCTAACTTGAAAACCCAAACCTAAACCCAATCCCATACCCGAACCCGATTTCCTAAACCTAATCATTAACTTATTCTCAATTCCCTAAACCTTAACCTATAAACCAACCTGAACCTAAACCTAGAACCTACACTTATAACCTAAACCTAAACCTAAGCCTAAAACCTAAACCTATACCTAAAACCTAAATGTATTCTCAAATCCCTAAACCTAAGCCTACACCTAATCATAATCTCAACTCCCTAAGCTAAACCTAAACCTAAACTTGAAAACCCAAACCTAAACCTGATCCCGAACCCGAACCCGATTTTCTAAACCTAAACCTTAACCTATAGCTTATAACCTAAACCTAAACCTATAACCTTAACCTAAACCAAAACCTATGACCTAAAACCTTAACGTATAACCTATAACTTAATCTTAACCTAAACATAAAACCTAAACCTTAACCTATAACCTAAAACCTAAAACCTAAACGTATTCTCAAATCCCTAAACCTAAACCTATAACCTAACCTAAACCTAAAACAAGAACCTACACTTATAACCTAAACCTAAACCTATAACCTAAACATAAACCTAAACTTGAAAACCCAAACCTAAACCCGATCTTGAACCCGAACCCGATTTCCTAAACCTAAACCTTAACCAATTCTCAATTCCCTAAACCTATAGCTTATAACCGAAACCTAAACCTAAATCTTAACCTATAACCTAAAACTAAACCTAAAACCTAAATGTATTCTCAAATCCCTAAACCTAAACCTACACCTAATCCTAATCTCAACTCCCCAACCTAAACCTAAACCTAAATTTGAAAACCCAAACCTAAACCCGATCCCAAACCCGAATCCGATTTACTAAACCTAAACCTTAACCTATTTTCAATTCCCTAAACCTATAGCTTATAACCTAAACCTAAACCTATAAACTTAACCTAAACTAAAACCTATGACCTAAAACCTTAACCTATAACCTATAACCTAACCTTAACCTAAACATAAAACCTAAACCTTAACATATAACCTAAAACCTAAAACCTAAATGTATTCTCAACTCCCTAAACCTAAACCTATAACCTAACCTAAACCTAAACTAAGAACCAACACTTATAACCTAAACATAAACCTAAACTTGAAAACCCAAACCTAAACCCGATTTTGAACCCGAACCTGATTTCCTAAACCTAAACCTTAACCAATTCTCAATTCCCTAAACCTATAGCTTATAACCGAAACCTAAACCTAAATCTTAACCTATAACCTAAACCTAAACTTAAAACCTAAATGTATTCTCAAATCCCTAAACCTAAACCTACACCTAATCCTAATCTCAACTCCCCAACCTAAACCTAAACCTAAATTTGAAAACCCAAACCTAAACCCGATCCTAAACCCGAATTCGATTTACTAAACCTAAACCTTAACCTATTTTCAATTCCCTAAACCTATAGCTTATAACCTAAACCTAAACCTAAACCTAAACATAAACCTATAAACTTAACCTAAACTAAAACCTATGACCTAAAACCTTAACCTATAACCTATAACCTAACCTTAACCTAAACATAAAACCTAAACCTTAACCTATAACCTAAAACCTAAAACTTAAATGTATTCTCAACTCCCTAAACCGAAACCTATAACCTAACCTAAACCTAAACTAAGAACCTACACTTATAACCTAAACATAAACCTAAACTTGAAAACCCAAACCTAAACCCGATCTTGAACCCGAACTCGATTTCCTAAACCTAAACCTTAACCAATTCTCAGTTCCCTAAACCTATAGCTTATAACCGAAACTTAAACCTAAATCTTAACTTATAACCTAAACCTAAACCTAAAACCTAAATGTATTCTCAAATCCCTAAACCTAAACCTACACCTAATCCTAATCTCAACTCCCCAACCTAAACCTAAACCTAAATTTGAAAACCCAAACCTAAACCCGATCCTAAACCCGAATCCGATTTACTAAACCTAAACCTTAACCTATTTTCAATTCCCTAAACCTATAGCTTATAACCTAAACCTAAACCTAAACCTAAACCTAAACCTATAAACTTAACCTAAACTAAAACCTATGACCTAAAACCTCAACCTATAACCTATAACCTAACCTTAACCTAAACCATAAAACCTAAACCTAAACCAAGAACCTACACTTATGACCTAAACATAAACCTAAACTTGAAAACTCAAACCTAAACCCGATCTTGAACCCGAACCCGATTTCCTAAACCTAAACCTTAACCAATTCTCAATTCCCTAAACCTATAACTTATAACCGAAACTTAAACCTAAATCTTAACCTATAACCTAAACCTAAACCTAAAACCTAAATGTATTCTCAAATCCCTAAACCTAAACCTACACATAATCCTAATCTCAACTCCCCAACCTAAACCTAAACCTAAATTTGAAAACCCAAACCTAAACCCGATCCCAAACCCGAACCCGATATACTAAACCTAAACCTTAACCTATTTTCAATTCCCTAAACCTATAGCTTATAACCTAAACCTAAACCTAAACCTAAACCTATAAACTTAACCTAAACTAAAACCTATGACCTAAAACCTTAACCTATAACCTATAACCTAACCTAAACCTAAATATAAAACCTAAACCTTAACCTGTAACCTAAAACCCTAAACCTAAACCTAAAACCTAAATGTATTCTCAACTCCCTAAACCTAAACCTATAACCTAACCTAAGCCTAAACCTAGAACCTATACTTATAACCTAAACCTAAAACTATAACCTAAACCTACGCCTAAAACCTAAACCTATGACCTAAAACCTAAATATATTCTCAAATCCCTAAACCTAAACCTACACCTAATCCTAATCTCAACTCCCTAACCTAAACCTAAAATTGAAAACCAAAACCTAAGCTCGATCCTGAACCTGAACCCGATTTCCTAAACCTAAACCTTTAGCGTATAACCAAAACTAAAACCTAAACCTAAACCTAAACCTTAACCTATAACCTAAACCTAAACCTAAAACCTAAATGTATTCTCAAATCCCTACACCTAAACCTACACCTAATCCTAATCTCAACTCCCTAACCTAAACCTAAATCTAACCTTGAAAACCCAAACCAAAACCTGATCCCGAACCCGAACCCAATTTCCTAAACCTAAACCTTAACCTATTCTCAATTCCCTAAACCTATAGCTTATAACCTAAACCTAAACCTAAACCTATAAACTTAACCTGAACCAAAACCTATGACCTAAAACCTTAACCTATAACCTATAACCTAACCTTAACCTAAACCAAAAACCTAAACCATATCCTATAACCTAAAACATAAACCTAAGCCTAAAACTTAAATGTATTCTCAACTCCCTGAACCTAAACCTACACCTAATCCTAATCTCAACTCCCTAACCTAAACCTAAACCTAAACTTGAAAATCAAAAACTAAACACGATCCCGAACCCGAACCTAATTTTCTAAACCTAAACCTTAACCTATTCTCAAATCCCTAAACCTATAGCATGTAACCGTAACCTAAACCTATAACCTTAACCTAAACCAAAACCTATGACCTAAAACCTGAATGTATTCTCAAATCTCTAAACCTAAACCTACACCTAATCCCAATCTCAACTCCCTAACCTAAACCTAATCCTAAACTTGAAAACTCAAACCTAAAACCCGATCCCGAACCCGAGCCCAATTTCCTAAACCTAGACCTATGACCTAAAGCCTAAATGTATTCTCAAATCCTTAAACCTAAACCTACACCTAATCCTAATCTCAACTCCCTAACCTAAACCTAAACCTAAACTTGAAAACCCAAGCTTAAACCCGATTCCGAACCCGAACCTGATTTCCTAAACCTAAACCTTAACCAATTCTCAATTCCCTAAACCTATAGCTTATAACTGAAACTAAACCTAAACCTAAACCTAAAACTTAAATGTATTCTCAAATCCCTAAACCTAAACCTACACCTAATCCTGGTCTCAACTCCCTAACATAAACTTAAACTAAAACTTGAAAACCCAAACCTAAAACCAATCCCGAACCCGAACCCGATTTCCTAAACCTAAACCTTAACCTTTTCTCAATTCCCTAAACCTATAGCTTATAACTGAAACCTAAACCTAAACCTAAATCTAAACCTATAACCTAAACCTAAACCTAAAAGAAAAATGTATTCTCAAATCCCTAAACCTAAACCTACACCTAATCCTAATCTCAACTCCCTAACCTAAGCCAAAACCTAAACTTGAAAACCTATAACTAAACCCGATCCGGAACCTGAACCCGATTTTCTAAACCTAAACATTAACGTATTCTCAATTCCCTAAACCTATAGCTTGTAACCTTAAGCTAAACCTAAACCAAAATCTATGACCTAAAACCTAAATGTATTCTCAAATCTCTAAAACTAAACCTACACCTAATCCTAATCTTAACTCCCTAACGTAAACATAAACCTAAACTTGAAAACCCAAACCTAAAATCCGATACCGAACTTGAACCCAATTTCCTAAACCTAAACCTATGACTTAAAACCTAAATGTATTCTTAAATCCCTAAACCTAAACCTATGACTTAAAACCTAAATGTATTCTTAAATCCCTAAACCTAAACTTACACCTAATACTAATCTCAACTCCCTAACCTAAACTTGAAAACCCAAACCTAAACCCGATCCTGAACCCGAACCCGATTTCCTAAACCTAAACCTTAACCTATTCTCAATTCCCTAAACCTATAGCTTATAACCTAAACCTTAACCTATAACCTAAACCTAAACCTAAAACCTAAATGTATTCTCAAATTCCTAAACCTAAACCTACACCTAATCCTAATCTCAACTCCCTAACCTAAACCTAAACCTAAACCTAAACATGAAAACCCAAACCTAAACCCGATCCCGAACCTGATTTCCTAAACCTAAACCTTAACCTTTTCTTAATTCCCTAAACCTATAGCTTATAACTGAAACCTAAACCTAAACCTAAACCTAAACCTTAACCTATAACATAAACCTAAACCTATAACCTAAATGTATTCTCAAATCCCTAAACCTAAACCTACACCTAATCTTAATCTTAACTCTCTAACCTAAACCTAAACCTAAACTTGAAAACCCATACCTAAACCCGATCCCGAACCCGAACCCAATTTCCTAAACCTAAACCTTAACCTATTCTCAATTCCCTAAACCTATATCTTATAACCTAAACCTAAACCTAAACCTATAAACTTAACCTAAACCAAAACCTATGACGTAAAACCTTAACCTATAACCTATAACCTAACCTTAACCTAAACCTAAAACCTAAACCTTAACCTATAACCTATAACCTATAACCTATAACCTATAACCTAAATGTATTCTCAACTCCCTAAACCTAAACTACACCTAATCCTAATCTCAACTCCCTAACCTAAACCTAAACCTAAACTTGAAAACCCAGAAGTAAACCTGATCCCGAACCGGAACTTGATTTTCTAAACCTAAACCTTAACCTATTCTCAATTCCCTAAACCTATAGCTAATTATAACCGAAACCTAAACCTTAACTTAAATCTATAACCTTAACCTAAACCAAAACCTATGACATGAAACCTAAATGTATTCTCAAATCTCTAAACCTAAACCTACACCTAATCCTAATCTCAACTCCCTAACCTAAACCTAAACCTAAACTTGACAACCCAAACCTAAAACCCGATCCCGAACCCGATTTCCTAAATGTAAAACCTAAATGTATTCCCAAATCCTTAAACCTAGACCTACACCTAATCCTAATCTCAACTCCCTAACCTAAACCTAAACCTAAACTTGAAAATCCAAACCTAAACCCGATCCCGGACCCGAACCCGAATTCCTAAACCTAAACCTTAACCTATTCTCAATTCCCTAAACCTTAACCTATAACCTAACCTAAACCTAAACCTATAACCTGCACTTATAACCTAAACCTATAACCTAAATCGAAGCCTAAAACCTAAACTTAAACCTAAAACCGAAATGTATTCTCAAATCCTTAAACCTAAACCTGCACCTAATCTTAATCTCAACTCTCTACACTGAAATGTATTCTCACCAAAGAGCTGATAAGAGATCTTTTTCAAGTTGTGCACGATCCTCAGAGAGGTTCTATGAACAAAGGGATGATCTGATAAGTCTTTTTCTCCTCTGTTTTTGTATGATCTTTGGTGAAAGTGTTTGAATTCAATGTTTAAAGAATATCTATGGTATTTGGCAGAGAACAACTGATTGCATTCAAGCAAGCAACGGGACAGAAGCCTCATCGCATCATGTTCTATAGGTAATTCTTCACCTTAAGAGTCTTTATAAAGTATGAATATTATGATTTAGTCTTAGTTTTTGTTGGATGAGAAACTATTTGGTATTTTAGCTCATGATTTGGAGTTTTGCAGGGTTGGTGTGAGCGTATTTATGCGTGGATGAATGTAATGTGGATAAGATTGTGTGTGTTTGGATGGATGTAGTTTATGTTTAGATGGATTTATGTAGTTTGGGTTTAGATGGATGTGAATGTGAATATGATGAAATATATTATATAACAGGTGTATATCAGGAAGAATACGATGTTGTAACAGGTGTATATAACAGGTGTATATTAGGAAGAATATGATATTGTAACAGGTGTATATTATTTGTGTTTGGATGGATGTAGTTTATGTTTGGATGAATGTAGTTTTTGTTTGGATGGATTTATATAGTTTGGGTTTAGATGGATGTGAATGTAAATATGATGAAATATATTATATAACAGGTGTATATCAGGAAGAATATGATGTTGTAACAGGTGTATATAACAGGTGTATATCAGGAAGAATATGATATGAACAGGTATATATGCAAATACAAGACAATTGAAGACCATCCTTTTAAAAGACGGTTCACGATTGTCCTTTTCAGGTTCATAAGAGACGGTCCATGACCGTCCTTTTCAGAATCATAAGAGACGGTTCATGACCGTCCTTTAAAAGGAAGGTCATAGACTGTCCTTTTCCGGCTCATAAGAGACAGTCTGTGACCATCTTTTCTAGGTCATACGAGATGGTCTATAACCGTCCTTTCTATTAACAGTCATGGGCTGTCCTTTTTACGGACGGTCATAGACCGTCCTTTTCATCTTCATATAAGTCTACTAATACCTACCATTATAGATGGTCTATGACCGTCATTCTTTAGAGACGGTCCATGACCGTCCTTCTTTAGAGACGGTTTATGGTCGTCCTTTAAAAAATACGACATGTCAAAATTTGACAGTCGTTGCGACGGTCCAGGACCGTCCTTTTTAGCCTTTTGAGATGGTTATCGACCGTCCTTTTTTCGCTATTTTGGCATAGTGTGGGCTGAGTTCATGAAAGAAAAATACCGGCAAGAGAGGCTCTCCGGCTCTACCAACATGGTCGGTCCAGGAACTTCTCCTATCTAGAAGCGAATGGTGCATCTTTTCCCTATATTGGACAGACTCACTCAATGGGCGGTGGGCCAAGGAAATATCAACATGTGGAGCTGTAATTGGTCTGGGCTGGGAAGCTTGGAATCACTTCCTTCCATTTATATTCCTCAGGATCAGCGTTCATTGCAGGTAGTTGATTTTATCGGCAATGAGGGGCTGATTCCGCTTCCCCCATCGGCCCTTCCTGACTGGGTTTCGGTGAACATAACTCAAAGGGGCTTCTGCACTTCTGATTTGGATGATGTCCCGTTCTGGCCGCTTGATGCAGCAAGGAAGTTCACGGTTAAATTACCATGTGATGTAGACAAAGGGCTGGTACGAAGAAAGAATGGGCGAGAAGGGTCTGGCATCCAAAGATTCTCCCAAGAGTTTCAATCTTCATGTGGAAGATGCTTCACGGGGCCCTTCCTGTGGAGGAAAGAATCCAGAAAAAAGGTACGAAGTGTGTCTGTTGTGCAAATGATCTAGGAGCTACCCCCTGCTTGGAATACCTGGCGCACCTTTTTCTTTTGAGTAGCCTGGCTTCTAAAGTCTGGAACTGGATCGCCCGAAGTTTTAGGGTCTCCCTTACCCACCACCTTTCTGTCTCAGACAAACTTCATTGGTGGTGGTTTAGGCCCCTCCCGTTCAAAAGTATCCCGATCCACCTCTGCTTAATTCCTGCTTTTGCTCTTTGAGAAATCTGGAAAGAAAGAAATGGTGCTCATAGTGAAGGAACTCCTATCTCAGTTTCACAAGTGCTGGAGAAAACCAAATGGTGGATGGAATCGCTGTATATTTAGGCTAAGTCAACAATCCAACCCCCTGTCCACGTCCCAGCTTGACCTTGTCAGTTCACATCTTCATAAGTCTCTGCCCCTTTTGCGGTAGCTGAAGTTATCTATTGGTTCTGTCCTCCACAAGACTAGCACAAACTCAACGTCGAAGGCTCAGCATTGTCCAATCCAGGGCCAGCGGGTGGGGGACGCATTTGCAGAGACTCCTAAGCAAATATGATATTTTCTTTCTTAAGGGGATACGGGAACGCATCCAACAACTTGGCAGAGCTCCGTGTAGTTTATGATGGCATGTAAATGTGCATTTTGTCTGGTATGGAGAGAGTGATAGTCGAATCAAATTCCTAGTGGGTAGTGCATTGTCTATCCGGAAAATCTAAGTTCTCTTGGAAGTGCCACTACTGGATGACCAGAATCAGGAAGTTATGCAGTAGGGGAATGTTCAAAATCTCCCTTACCTTGAGAGAAGCAAACGAGACTGTTGATGGGTTGGCGAAAATGGGAAGCTCTTCTCAAACAGACCAGCAATTTCAGGATGTCCTCCATCTCCTTTAATTAATCAAGGGTCTTTTCCTTTTAGACAAAACCGGCTTAGGATCGGTTAGGAAAATCAAAAAATCTTCATTTGTATAGAAAAGATAGGTAGGTGGCATAGTTGTTGTCTTTGCCCGAAATACCATGGGCTGTAATCCTTTTCTTCATTTATGAAAGCTGGTGGGCCTATAGCTAGCCTCACCTTTTAAAAAAATTTAAAAAATTTTGGTGGTTGGATAGTCAGGTTAACCTTTAGAGGTATGATCTTATAACTAATTCAACACTTAGGGTCATAAGCGTTCAATCAAACTTGAGTCAAATACCACTCTGGCATGCCCACACTATCCTAATCATAGACGGTTGACTGAATATGGGTCGTTCGTTAACATGTGCAGCCTTATGTTTGATTGAATAACAGGAAAGGGATTGAATGCTACAAAAGTAGATAATCATTATTGTTTATTTTTAAAAAAGTATATAATTTGAATAATCAATCACCCTGGCTGCAATCTTTGATTGCTATCACACCCAAGATGCGGATTACGAATTGTTGTGCCTGCACAAATGTAGGTATTGGCACATTGTGGTGGAATTTGACTAGATGGCGGGCGGCACAAGATGGTCAGAAGCTAAGTGGGGCTCATCTTGATGTTTATGAGAAATCTACCCTATCCATCCACTTTGCTAGCTCATGTTAGGATGATCCCAAACTCAAGTGGGCCGTATAACACTAAAAATTAAGCAGGGAAGGAAATGCCTACGGTTAAAACCTAAAACCTTTCTAGGGTATGCACGATTCATAATTCGATCCCATTGTGGGGAACTGAGAACACAAAAACAGATGGAGCAAGCCAGAAGTCGGGTGGTGTAGAAGGATCTTAGGAATTCCCTCTCTCAAGGAAAGACCAATGAGGTGTCATATAATCAGATGGAACAAGTCGGAAGTCGGGTGGGTCAAGCTAAACGTCGATGGCTCATAAAGAGGGAATCCGGGCGTGTCGGGAGGTGGGGGTGTCTGTCGGGGAGATAACGGCCATCTGATGTTCGCCTTCTCCTCAGGCTATGGGGTGTGCTCCAATAATATCGTGGAAGTGAGGGCTACACATGATGACATCAATTTTTGTCTTTTGAGAGAGCTAAAGAAAATTGTCGTTGAATCGGACTCCAAGTTTGCTTTCAGCCTCATCCTAGGGAAGTCCCAAATTCTGTGGACTATGAGACCTTAGGTCTTGCGGATTCTTTCCCTGCTCAAGGGGTGTTCTGTGTCCTTTTCCCATACCTTCAGATAGGGAAACGGGCCTGCGGATGCCTTGGCTCGTATGGGTAGTAAGAACTAAGTGGATTTCGTTCACGTGCATCCTAACACACTCCCATGGCATCTGAGGGGGATGCTTGTTTTGGACAGGACCAGGTTCAGGACACTGAGATCATCTCCTCTTTAAAGTGTGTGGTTCCCGGTCCCGTTGCTGTTTTTTTTTTTTTTTTTTTGTGGTGGGCTCTGCTCGGGCGGTCCGGGGGATCTTCACGTTGCGTCTTGGTCTTTTTGTTTTTTTCCTGTTGATATGTAGAGCATATGATAGGAGAGGTCCAGTTTTTTTGTGGTTGCCCTCCTGAATTTGGTCAACTGTAAATCTGTCGATTGCACGTAAATGGAAAAACAACTATTTTATTTTTTTTTATAAAAAAAAAACACACACACAAACATTAGCCTGATCAAGAACATTTGTGGCACCAAAAATGTTCCAACGAATGGGTGTTCAATCTCTACTTTGATTGTACGGCTTACTTGAGTTTTGAATTTGCCTCATTTTTGGCACTTGTCTTAACATTAGTAGGCAAAATGGATATAGATCGATAGATTTCTCACAAACATCATGGTGGGGCCCACATAGCTTCTGACTCCGTGGAGGGATGGCAGGCAATCTGCGTCTAATCACAGCCGTGCTTAGGCAAAACTGTACATTTTTGTTGCATCACAAAATAAGGCAAAATTCTTTTCTCACATTATTGTCAATATACCTAAAACCATATTTTAGAATTAATTGGGTCTCCCATACTCAACATGGTAATTGATATGATCGATCTGAATAGACAACAAATACCCTTCTTTTTCAGAGACAGGACTGTCTCGTTACGTCCAGGACACATGTTTTGTTTTTTTCCAAGACATTTATTCACCACATAATGATCTCGTTACTTTGTCTTGTTTTGTTTTGTTTATATTTAATCATCTATAGCTCATAAAAAATAGTTTAGTAATTTTATTATAAAATGCACACATCATTAGAAATCAAATCTAGCACATGTAATGAATGGTTTAAATTGGTTATATTTTAGGTGAATGGGATTGGTTTTTTCTTTTTAAATTCACTTCTGCATTTGCGTCATTCACCTGGTTCAAACCCTTGATCATAGTTAGGTAACCCTTGGATTTGCTTGTTCTTTTTTGAAACCAGATTAAATGAGCAGGGCTGGTAAAACACCAACTTCAGTAAAACCCTCATGATACGATGACATTTTATCAGGGACCGTGCTAGATGGGGCCACTCAAAACACATCTTTGGATTGAGTACTGCACTGCCTAATCGGAAGATAGGATGGGCATAACATAGCAAAATTCCTGTCAGGTCACAGTCAAGCCCCAGCAACTTTCAAAACTGCAGGCTAGTCAAATCCTACTATACTGTGCCCACCCATGCTCCTTCCAGACCGACAATGGTCGGTTTGAAAGTCCATGGGGGGCACCTACTCCCACGACATAACACAGGCTAGGCCAATCAAATTTCGCCAGGGCCTCGCTAAACTCCCTGTTTCCCTGGCCTCACGGCATCCAGTTCTTCCCTTTTTGAAGTTATTTTCAAGAGTAAAAATCATGGAGTAATACCTATAAGCCATATAATTTGCCTATTCTTTGATCATAATCAAATGGGGCACAGCACATGCACTTGACTTTTGGTGCATTTATTTGTATAAAATTATTAAGGTGCCATTTAGTAAACTTATTAAAAATAAGGCTTAAAATTTATTTTAAGTGTTAAAAGCTTAAAGTGCTTAATTTAAGTATTTATAAGCATTATAAAAACTATTTGGTAATTTTCCTGAAAAAAATCCAAGTTCTGAAATTAACCACTTTTTTCATAAAAGATTGTTTGGTAAACATGATTGTAAAATGTTTGAAAATTGATAATTTTGTTATATTTGGCCCTACTATCTCTATGTCTATCTTCTACAATCATGTCACCAAATTTGGCACTCTAATACCCATTTATATACATTCTCTTAAACATAATCTTTTGATTGACGAATCATGTATTATAATTTTCTTAATAAAATAATCATAACTCTTCAATTGATGTCCTTAAATTGGAGAACTAATAAGAGAAGCACAACATCTCATATTTAATTGATAATGATCAATTTTTTTGTTTCATGCCCTAAACACGCTGGCAAAATGGATGAATGGTGTGGATAACACCAATGTTTTGCTAGCTTATTTTAGGGCATGAGCCCAAAAATGAAGCATATCCAATCTCAAGTGGACAACACCATGGGAAACTGTGCTAATTGAATGCCTACCATTATAAACTTCTTAAGGGCCACAAATTTTTTGGATGAAGCTGATATTTGTGTTTTCCCTTCATCCAAATACGTTTGACCTAATCAATAAGTTGGGTGTCAAATGAATATTACAGTGGCTCTATGAAGTTCTTAATGGTAGGCATTCAATCACCCCTGTTTTTCTGCAGCATGGTCCACCTGAATTTTGGATGTGCCTAACTTTTGGGCTCATGCATTAAAATAATTAGTAAAATGGATAGATAGCATGGATCAAACACATACAAACGCAAAGGACGCGGATTGCATCCTAACCTCGCCTGTCTCTAGCTAGGAATATGCAAGAGCTTTGAGTAGCTACCATGATGTAGGTATCTTATCCACACCATCCATCCATTTTTTTAATATCATTTTAAGGCACAAGCCCAAAAATGAGTCACAACCAAGGCTCGAGTGGACTACACAACGGGGATTACACTTTTATCATTGAAAACTTCTTAATGGCCACATAAGTTTTGGATGGAGTTGATATTTGTGTTTTCTCTTCATCTAGGCCTATGTAATTTTATGAACAGGTTGGATGGCAAATAAACATCATGGTGGGCCCTAAAAAAGCTTCGATGGTGAAAATCATTATCACTGTCGTTCTTATGGTGTGGTCTAATACCCTAAAATGATACCAAAAAATGGATGGATGGTGTGGATAAACTCATACATCATGGGGGCCACTCAAAGCTCCTGCCCGTTCCTAACAATATACGAGCAAGGGTAAGACTAGAGCTAGCTAGGCATAGGATGACTTGACTCAACTAACTCGACTCATCTGACTCATTCGGACCTGACTCGATCCGAACCGAATGGGTGATTCGGTTTGAACCGAGTAGGCTTTTCTCAATCCAAACTTAAACCGAGTCGAGTTCGAGTTACCCAGTAACTCAACCCGAAACTTGATCCGATCATACTCGACTCGATCCGAAACCAACTCGACTCGGATTTGAGTGTGTGTGTGTGTGTGTGTGTGTGTGTGTGTGTGTGTGTGTGTGTGTGTGTGTGTAATAAGTCCGAATTTTCAAGTATCTCTAACCATACATGCCGCACCTGACCCCACCCCGACCCGATCCAATCTCAAACTCTCTTCCTCCCTCCTCCTCCTCTTCCAAACCCTCTCTCTCTCTCTCTCTCTCTCTCTCTCTCTCTCTCTCTCTCTCTCTCTCTCTCTCTCTCTCTCTCTCCCCTCTTCCAAGCCCGTCAACCACCCACCACCACCACCCTCCTCCTCCTCCTCTCTCTCCTCTTCGCTCCCTCCCTCATCTCTCGATTTGATTCGATGCCAACTCGAACCGAGTCGGTACTTTTTACTAGGTCAGACTCGATCCGGATTAGTCCAGGCCAAACTTGGATTTAGATTGGTTCAGGCATACTAAACTCGGTACCAAGTTAAGTCGAGTTCAAGTCAGGCTTATTTCAAAACCACATGGAGTTAGGTCAGCCCTAGCTTAGTACGACTCAACCGGATGCCCAGCTTTAACTTGGACAGGAGGGCTTAAAGAACACTGCTTGGCTACTGCCAACTTCAGGTGTTACCCTAGTAAACCGTGGTGGGTGTTACCTTTCCCATGTGGGGTCTACCTTGCTGAATGAGTTGTATATCTATGCCGTCCATCAATTTTTTCCATTCAAAGTCCAAAAAATTAAGAAGATCCAAATCTAAGGTGGATCATATATAGTTGGAAAAGTGGTGAATGATAATTTAAAAAACTCCTCGTAGGCCACAAAAATTTTGGATCAAGCATCTTTATATTTTATTTTCTGCTTGGCATTATCAAAAGGTTGGATGACAAATAGTTTATTTCAGTGGGGCCTTAGGAAATTTTTAACGTTGGGCGCACAATCACCACAGTTTCACGTGGTATCGTCCATGTGAGGTTTGAATTTGCTTAATTTTGAAATCATATCTTAAAATGGGCTTAGAAAGAGGGACCGACGGTGTGGATATGCAGAAAATCACAACGGGGAATGTAGTCCAAATTATATATATATAAAAAAAAAAACAAAAGTGGACCTACAGTAATGATACCCCCAGGTGTTACCTGATCTCCCGTGATTTTTGGCGAGGGACTGCCACTTCGGTGTGAGTTGACATCACCAAATTCTCCGTACACGATCGTCATGTATTTATTGGAAACGGATTGGCTACTCCCCTCCACCAGCCCCGTTGCTGGTGGTCGGTGCTCTATGGGCCCTAACATGATATATGTGTTTTATCTATTCAGTTCATTCATTTTTAAAGGTCATTTTTAAGGCTGATTTTAAAAATTAGAGGTATATGAATTTAACTTAGTCCACATCACATGAAAACAATAGTGATTGGATATATCCACCATTAAAATCCTCTTTAGGTCTACTGTACTGTTTATTTGATATTCAATCTATTGATTAGGTCATTCAAGCCCAGATGTAAGGAAAAAACAAAAATCACACCAAATGAAAACAATTGTAATTGGATATCCACCATTAAAATCCTCTTTAAGCCTATTGTACTGTTTATTTGATATTCAATCAATTGATAGGTCATTCAAGCTCAGGTGACGGGGAAAAACAAAAATCAGCTTAATCCAAAGCTTTTGTGGCCTATAAAAGGTTCTTGATGGTAGACTCTCATTCAACGCTGTTTCATATAATGTGTTCAGTCTCATACCCTAAAAATAAATGTACAGCATGAATAAAACACATACATTATGGTGGAGCCTATAGAGCACCGACCATCAGTCATTCAATGGTGTCAGGGGAGTAGCCAATCCGTATCCGTATTTATTACATCCAACTGTCAGTACATCCGTGGATATCATTTACCAAATTCCATGCATGCTATCGTGATGTATTTATTACGTACAAACCGTCCGCCCATTCGAGGATATGGTTTTACTGCATGAGCCCGAAAATGAAACGGATCCAAACCACCAAAAGCAGCAGGGACAATGATGCCTATCATCGAAACCTTCTTACGACCTAACATGGTGTTTATTTGTCATCCAACTAGTTCATAAGGTCACAAATAACTGGAAAAAAAAAAAACAAAAACTAAACATTAGTTTTATTCAAATCTTCTATAGCACCCAAAAAATTTTCAATGGCATACGGTTAATATCCCCATGGCGTTTTGCAGTATAGTCTACTTAAGATTTGGATCTACTTAAGATTTGAATCTACTTAATTTTTGGACTCATGCCTTGAAATCATCTCACCAAATGGATGAATGACTTAGATATAACAAATTCATTACCGCGCGGCCATAAAACTTGGTGACTTAACACACAACCAAGGGCTCTCGTTTGCGGCACATTCCACATCCTTTCCGGAATCGACGTCAGTAGCATCCTACCTTCCATGTTGATGGGGTAAAGATTTGTAGCCTTTACTTTGATGTATTTGTTAGATCTACACCATCTATTCATTTTTCAAGTTAGTTTAAGCATATGCTAGAAAAATGAAGTAGATCCAAGACTCAAGCAGACTACAAAAAAAAAAAGAAAAAAAAAAACCCAATGGTGATTGAATATCTACAGCTGAATACTTCTTCCACGCCACAGAAGTTCTGTGTTTTTCCTTCATCCAGGTCCATGCGACCTTATAAACAAATTTGGTGGCAAATAAATAGCATGGTGGGCCCTAAGAAGGTTTCAACAGTGGACATCATCATCCCGCAGCTTTTTGTGGTGCATTTCACATTATGCCTCATTTTTTGACTCATACCTTATAATGATCTGAAAAATTAGATGGAACATGTGGGTATAACAAATAAGGTAATAAGGAGAGTAAAGGAGAGAAGGAGCTTTGCTAAGCCCATTGTCTAATTAAGGAATTATTCTTCTTTTCTTCCAAGATACTTGTTCACCACCTAATGAGCTCATTGCTTTGTTTTGTTATATTTACATTTATTCATTTATAGCTCGTAAATGAATATTTTGGTAATTTTAATTTATTTTAAAATGCATACATGAATAGAATTAAAAGTGAGTACATATAATGTATGGTTTAGATTGATTATATTTTAGGTCAATGGGATTGGTGGTTTTTATCACTCCTGCATTCGTGTCGCTCACCGAGTCTTTTTTCTCTCTCTCTCTAATTGAATTGGAAAAAAAGGAAACTGATTCCGACAGGCTCCAACAAAAAACTGGATCTCGCCTAAACACAACTGCAAAAGTAGAGAACTACGCAAAGGAAAAGGAACTGAATCGATGGGTTTTAAATTCGCATTATTTAAAATTTGAACTCAGTCAAAATCTGTTATAACTGACGTGTGTTTATCTCCGGATGAGACAATGTCTTCACACGTGGAAAATCATTATGTGAATGTGTTATGTAGAGCGAGTGGCCGACACTATCAGGCGAAGATGGGAGAATGGCTTCGCACGTGGAAAATCATTATATGAATGTGTTATGTAGAGCGAGTGGCCGACACTATCAGGCGAAGATGGACAGAGAAGGATCGATAGGAGGCAGAAGTCAACAGGACTGTCGAAACATTAAAATATGCATATCTCACAAATTGGATTGAGTTTCTTGACATATCATGTATGATTTTCGGCAGGAGAAGGACTTTAGCCAACCAACCCTGCTACACCAAGTTGCCCATGCTGGATTTATGAGATTCTATTAGATCGACTGTTAATTACGAGATTCAATTAGATCAACGGTCAAAAGTCTATTTTATTTTCATTTTTACTATAAATAGTAAGTTTTAGTTCAATTATAACTTTTGATCATTTGAATTGCAGGAGTCATGTCTAGAAAATTTAGGAGAATAATGTGGTTAGGCCAAATTGGATGCTTATTATTTTTGGCTGAAAACCATGAAGTCTAGTAGGAATGGAGACCATTTATAAATAGTAAGCTTATTATTTATAGTAAGTCATATTTTTAGGGAGTTTTAGTTAAAGTTAGAGTCTAAAACTTCGGATCCTTGCTCTTGCTTGGGTGGTAGACTCTTGGGAGTTTCAACACCCGGTCAAGGGTTCAAGTATCCATACGTGGTGAAAACCCACTAGCGTGAGTATGTGGGGGTGTGCGTGCGTGTGTTTAAAAAAAGACAAAAGTCTAAAACTTCATCATATGTTTGAGCTCATTATTTAAGAATTGTAAATTCATTTTTTTTTTTTTTTTATCATCAATCAATTTATTTTCAAATTTATTAGAATGTATTTCTATTTTATGCCTCGTGGATTTTAGGAAACTCTGTGAAGAATCTAGAGAGCTCCGTGGATTCAGACTAGTTATCCCTGAGAAAAAAGGTAACCGTCCTCATCACGTCATTCCCTGTGTCAATTAGTATCAAGGCGATGACTTCCCTTGGACTAATGACAACTAATGATAAAATGTAATCAAATCTTGTGGATGGTGATATAAGGATTTGTTATATATTGGGAAGAATGGAAGCTTTATACCAAGAGAGTCAGCTGACTATATAAAAGTTGCAGGCAACCTTTGATCATATTACGAATGCACTAATTATGCCTCAAACCCAAGGCGATGCTTAACTACCTATGGTTGTTGTACGACATAACCCCAACTCCCGTAGAGCACCTCCGGAGGTGAATCCTAGGATTGCCTTAGATGTGTTAAGCTCTAACGATGAGGGCATCAGTGGCATCATTACCCAACGATCGGTCCAGGGAAACGATTGACTAGATCATGATGAAAGTGACTATCAATGTAAGGTCAAACTTTCTAGTTTTAATAGCTTATTATGCATAAAAGATTTTATCAATTGCTTAGCCAAAGTAAAATGATATTTAGATTACATGGACGTGCTGAACATAAAAAGTGAAATTGGTAGCATTCAAATTAAAATTCGGTGATTCTGTATGGTGGGAGCAATTACAACTCTCATGTGCCTGACAGAACAAGGCGCTCATTCGATCATAGCCACGGATGAGATACTTTCTGTGATCACGATTCCTCCCTAGTGATTACAAGTAGCTATTATTTCAAAAATACCAAAATTGTCGACAGGGGAATTGAATCGTCACAGATTACACCAAAGCATTCTTGTGGTTGGCAACGTGGAATGATTTTTCGAAGACCTAAATGTAGAAGGTAACATGGTTCATAATCGGTTTACGATCGACAATTCAAGACCGAGTTCAGATGCACCTGGTCGAGATCATGGATGAAGTGATTCAGTTGGCTGATAGGATAGAAACACAACTTACAAGAGTCCCTACTTAGCCTTATCCTTCAGCTCGACCCCGATTACTAGTCTCATGCCAACTTCATCGCTGGCCAAAGGAAAGGAACCAGTAGGAGGTTTCCCTCAACATTTTAACATTGTAAACCATGACACGGAGAACGGTCTATCTAGGCCTCAAAGTGCGGTACCCATAACAACAGGTTCGAGTAGAATTTCAAATCCTTATGGTCAACCAAGGCCAAACAATTGTTACCGTTATAACCAACCGGGCCACTTATTAAACACCTACCCTGAACGCCTTGCAACCCACTTAACCATCAACGAATGGCGCACTGAAGGTGATGCAAAGGAAAAGGGCCATGAATTTGATAACGATGAATAAGCCGCCAAGGAAGGAGCTAGTGATAAAAAATGGTTGACTGAGGATCATGACGAATCCTTAGTTATGAGGCGATTCTTGGATACTTCAAGGAAGGAGGTACACTCGCAGTGGCACAATATATTAGGTATGCGATGTACTATTAACAGAAAGATCTGTGGTGTAATCATAAACGGTGGTAGTAGTGAGAAGATCGCCTCAAAGGTGATTGTGGACAAGTTGTGGATACCTACGACAAAGCATCATTCCCCTTACTTGATTGGCTAAATAAAAAAATATGAACGAGACGAAGGTAACTGAATAATATTTATATTTTCATCAAAGATGGTTGAAAGATAATCATTTTCCTTATGGTACTAAAGAACCACCCTGAAGCTTCTAAAGTGGAGGGGAGCTCTCTCTTGATCATTCAGGATTTCGTGGAGGAATCCAAGAAAACCGGCGAAGTCTATGCTGTGGTGGTAAAGAGAGAGGAATTGGAGCCTTTAGACATTCCTCCCAGTTTAAGGTCGTTGCTAAATGAATTTAAAGAAATCTAGTCGAAAGATTTACCTAATGAATTGCCCCACATGCGCAACGTCCAACATCACATAGGCCTCGTCCCTAGGGATGGCTTTTCCAACCGCCCTCACTATTGGATGAGTTAAAAAAAGTGTGATGTACTTTAGGGGCAGGTGGAGGGATTGATCCATAAGGGTCTTTTGAGAGAGCAAGAGCCCATGTGCCGTACCAGCATTGTTAACGCCTAAGAAAGATGAGATTTAGTGCATGTGTGTCTGCAGTCGGGCAATTAACATGATTGCCATTAAATATCAGTTTTCAATACCATGGTTGGATGATATGCTCGATATGCTATAAGGTGCCAATTTTTTTTCTAAAATAAATCTAAAGAGTGGATACCATTAGATTCATATTCGACCTGGTGATATTTGAAAAACAATATTCAAAATCAAGGAAGGGTTGTATGAGTGGTAAGTCATGTCCTTAGGTCTATCGAACACACTAAGCATTTTAATGCGTTTGATGAATCAAGTGTTGAAGTTGTTCATTTGCCAGTTTGTGGTAGTATATTTTAATGGCATGCTGATATATAGCCAGGGTGAGACAGAGCACATGGTACATCTCAGTTAGCTGTTACAGGTCCTAACAGTTAACAAGTTATAGCTTAACTTGAAGAAGTATAGTTTTTTAACATCTCTCATTACCTAGTGGACTCTCTTTTCCCATTTTGGGAATTGGCTAGATTCTGAGCCTCAAGGGTTGGGGAATCAATCAACTCAAGGGAAGGCTATACCTAAATGGCTTGCCTACCACCACCAGCTTTCGCACCCTCAGAGTGTCAGATCCCAGTTGTAAGACTACCTTGACGTGTGGTGATCTGGACTAGGTTGAGTAAGAAGCATCTATCGATCTCCACCACCTTGCTAAAGGTGGATCCCATAGCGATGAAGATCGATTCAAACCAAGCATGTGTCATAATGTCGTGCAAGTGGATCTAAACCCCTTTGTCGCCGAAAGCGAAATCTAGGGTCCAGACCCCAACAGAAGCTAAGCACATCTTAGATCGTAGAGAATGATTTGAGTAGAAAGTGATCATTTCCATCCTTGTTTTGAAGATAAGGAGGAAGTGATCTTGGGAAATGTGAGAAATATCAATGGCAGAGGATACGTATCTGGACTTGCTGAATCCCCGAATTAGGAGTATGAAGGGGACTTTCACATTTTGGGCATGGGCCACCAAAACAAGCTTCAGCTCATTTTGCTTCTTTGACACCTTGCTAGCATCCACTGAAATAGAGAGGCTGTTGACAGTGGACCTGTTGCTGTGGGGTAGAGTGCGGTTGTTAAGAGCTGAGATTGGGGGTGTTGAGAGGTTGGGGCTGACACTCCTGGTAGCCTCTGAGAATGACTTCCCTACCTCCCGAGAAGATTTAGGGATAGTTTCTAAAGGATGGGATGGAACCTTCTCCCTGTGGACTAGAACTGACTTAGGACTATCATATTGAAGGTTTTCCCTAGCCACCGAGATAATATGCCCATCAATCCTCTTTCCATTTAGGACATTCGCGACGTCATGCACATCTTGTTCATACTGGAATCTGATCAAGGCGTAGCCATGGGATCTGTTATGGATCCTATCCCAAGGGATGAAGACGTCCGATAGTATTCCATATTTGCCGAAAATTATGAAAGGTGTTCCACCGAGGTGTCAAAAGTGATGTTGCCTGTGTAGAGAGAGATGGGAAAGGATGAGGGTTTCCTATGTTGGACTAGCTACCATTGTTGATCTTTGCCCTCTTGGGAGCCTCACTCCTCGCCCCTCATCGTCAATCTTTGTAACTTGTAATTGAAAAACATTTGTTCGAATGTTGTATGGAGATTGCTCCATGGCGCAATCCCGACAGAAATTAGCGTCCAAACTAGAGGTATTCTTCTTACGTCCAAGTGTGTGTATTACAAAGAGTCGCGGATCTAGTGACCGTTAGAGTAATCAATGTCCCACACCTTTTCCTCTATGGCAACTTGGTAACGATGGTCTGGAAGAAATTTGGGACCATCTTTAGTATAGCGATAATGAACAATCAAACCGTGGAAGACAGGCTACGTGCTTGGTGGCAAGCCCATCGTTCAGGAGGTAGTATTGCAACCTTGCAAAGGCTTGCCCCATGTATCATGCTGTGGGAAATCTGGAAGAGCATAAATAAAGCTAGGTTTGAAGAGATTGCAATTCATCCATCGAGAGCCATATCTCAAGTTTCTTGGTGGTTAAATACTCTAGGTAAAGGCCTATCAAAGTCAAGATCGAAGTCTATGGTTAGGGATCTCACATTCTCAGCTCTGGGAATTGTCGCACCGCCTCCCCAAAGGATGACGTCAATCCTCGTGAAGTGGAAGTTGATGGAAGCTAGTTCGTGCAAGCTTAATGTTGACGGGTCGGCCTTAGGAAATCTAGGCCTTTCTAGGGGAGGAGGCATCTGCGGAGGTGACAAAAGGAGATTTTTTGTTTGCCTTCTCGGCTGGCTACAAGGTTGGCTCTAATAACATTGCAAAGCTTAGGGCGGTCTAGGATGGTATGACGCTCTGTCAGAATATGGGCCTGTCCAAAGTGGTGGTGGAGTCGAATTCCAAGATTGTGGTGGATATTCTAAATGGTAGGTCCCATGTTAACTGGAAATGGAGGTACTAGGTCTCCAAAATTGGGATGTCAGGTTAGATTCTGTCATGTGCTGGGAGAAGGGAATGCCCTGGCCAATGGTCTATCACATTAGGGAAGTGATAGCCAAGCCCCTACACATTTCAGTCGGATTACTGACCTCTCTACAACGATTTGAGGGTTATTTCTACTTAACAAGGTAGGACTGGACTCCATCAGGCAGTCCCCTCTATGAAGTGGATTTCTACGATCGTGTTAGTCTTCTGTACTTTCAGGTTTCTTATGATAGGCTCCCCCCTGTCCTTTTTTCTGGGAGGGTGCCGAAAAGTGTTTAGGTGTTGTATAGTCCAAAGGTTATATAAAAAAATTTTAGTTTAAAAAAAATGTGTACATATGATATGTTTGTGTTAATATTTAGAATGATAATGCACTTTCGTTCCAAAATAATAATAACTGCTAGGTAGTTGTTATATTTTTATCCGTACTAAATATTATAGTGGTGGATTGAAATTCCGTCGCTATAAGTTTGATACAATAGCAAATATAAGATTGGTGTTGTACGTATTTTGTTGGTTTTCACTAGCAAATATATCCGCCACTAAAAGAATGCTACTGCAGAAAAGCTTATAAAGGAGGATATATATCCATCTATAAATGTCATCGACACCCATATATTGCAATATTTAGCAGTGGATAAATCTGTCACTAAAGTTAACCCTAGGATTTCCATTTCCACCTAGAAAGTTCTGATGAAGGCAATGTCAGTGGATGAGGTTGTTTAGGGATGCAATGTTTAGCTTGCTTCAAAGTGTAATTGATGCCCAACAGGAATGTCCAGGGGCCACTCCTGTAAATCCATTCAGCATTTGTTTCTTAGAAGCCCGATTACTGCCGCAAGCTGGGAGCATTTTGAAGCTCTATTCAGCATCGGCAACAAGGGGAATCTCTCCATTGAAACCAAGCTGGCCCATTGGTGGAATGCTTCCCCTCTAAGTGGTCGGGCGTCATCTGTCAAGAAGCTGACTCCATGTATCATTCTTTGGGAGATTTGAAAGTCAAGAAACTTTGCCAGATTCGACGGGAAGACCCTCTTGCTGGTAGAGGTCATCGTCAAATTGAGAAGGTGGCCTATCGTCATTGCTAACCATTCCCCTAATCATTTAGGCCCTCTGTTGAGTAGAGATATTATGTCCAAGCTTGGGATTGCCATCTCTTCCAATTTTAAGAAGCCTCCAAGGTTTGTAAAATGGGAGAAATAAAAGTCTAGCTGGGTAAAGATTAATGTAGATGGGTCAGCTAGAGTCAACTTGGGCATTTCTAGAGGCGAGGGAGTTTGTAGAGGAGACAATGAGGAATTTATTTTTAGTTTTGTGGAACGTTATGGAGTTGTCTCCAACATTAATGTAGAGCTTCAGGCGGTTCATGACAGGATGAATTTATGCTTTAGTTTGGGTTTAACTGGAATAGAGGTGGAATTAGACTCCAAGCTTGTTATCGGTTTCCTGAATGGGAGTGTAAGCTCGGGTTTGAAATGGGACTTCTGGATTGCCAGAATTAAGAGATTGGTACACAGGGTCAATTGAAATTTGTTCATATCTTTAGAGAAGGCAATGAACCTGCATATGGTATGGCCCGAATGGGTAGCGCATCTCAAGCCTCTTCAATGGTTCGTGAAGTCACCCTTCTCCCACGTTAGGTTAGGGGTAGCATCTTCCTAGATAGAATGGGCTAAGGGGCGATTAGGCTCAGTTCAGATAGTGTCATTCAGTGATCCAGGATGGTGCGAAGGACATGTGGTCCAGGTTTTGTTTTTTTTTTCTTTTGGTTTTTCTTTCTTTTGTCAACTTCCTTATGATACGCTTCGCTCAGGTCCTTTTTTTTCCTAAGTTTGTCTGAATGTCTATCGTCATGTAAATTTGTCTTAGATGAATGAAAGTGACGTAAAAAAAATAAAAATAAAAAAATCTGTCACTAAAAGTTATTCTACAGTGAACGGGAAGGATCGTTGTTGTATGTTAATGACATATAGAGGCAGAAATTTCTAGCGCAATAACTTTGGAACCACGGTGGACAGGAAAGGACTGCCTATGTATGTTAACGACATATAGAGGCAGAATTTTTTTTTCGAAATAACTTTAAAACCACGTTCCATGTCAAGTTCTTCAAAATCTAGAGAAGAGTTTTGCTCATTTCTTTTGGGAAAGAGCCGACGGCAAAAGAAAATTCCACTAGTTAGCCAGGTATAAAATCTCCTCCCCTGTAAACGAAGGAGGTCTAGGCATTAGAAAACGGTCAGAAGTTATGTTGGCTCTCCACATGAAGATGGCGTAGGTAGTTTCCTTTGGCAAGAATGTAGGTCTGTGGGTAAGTCTCATGCAATTCAAGCACCAAACTAAACTGAACAACCTAAATGAGAATCATATGTCTGCTAACGCCCCTTAGATTTGGAAGAAAATCCATCACCTCCTCCTTGCTCTGTTGGAGCAAAATTAATGGGATGTGGGAAAGGGGGACCTATCCTTCTAGCAGACCAACTAGACTGGTCTTGACCCCCTTCAGCGCCTGGCTTCCTCACCTATCCCGACTGTTATGATGTCCACCAAGATTAAAGACTGTCTGGGACCATCTGGCCCTCTTCCCCCATCCTCTGTTTGGTCCTTCCTCCCCCATTCGGTGGTAAACCTCATCTTCAAGGGTGGTTTTGCCACAACAGATGAAGATTCAGTCGCCTTTTAGCCTCTCCATCCTTCAAGTTCTTTCTCTATTAAATCAGCATGGATTGTGCTCAGACATTATCATCCCTCCTCAGTGTGGTCCAGTTGGATTTGGTACAAGTTGCTCCCCCCCAAAGATCTCCAATTGTATATGGAAATTACTGCTAGGTGCTATTCCAGTGGACTGTAGGGTATAATCAAAAGGGATCCAAATTGCTCCCAGATGCAACTGTTGCGAAGGTGAGCAGCCTGATCGCCCCAAGGTTGAGTCCATTTCGCATCTCTTCCTCTATGGATGGCATGCCTCCATGGTTTGGTGCCATTTCAGCTCCTTCGGAATTCCCATCGCTCAACTTCAGACCGTTGAAGCAAGATTGGCCCAATGGAATTGTGCAGATGTCCCTGGAAAATGTCTCTTCTGCCTCCATAAGTTACTACCCTTGCTGATCTTGTGGGATATCTGGAGATCCAGAAACGATACAAGGTACGACCATAGGCCTATGCAGGTGATAAACTCCATATCTCGCATCAAGGGGACCCTCAATTTGCTGCTCGTAGTCAAATCTCTACCACTTCCCTATTGAGGGTCAAATATTGCATATTAGACCCCAGTTATTACTGAAATTTACGAGCATGATATCGTTTAAACGCCCTATTTTAATTATGTTAGTGACTTTAGGAGCCTAGACTGGAAAAGGGTATTAAAAGCATGGATTGAATGCTCACAAATCACCAAGGCAAGGGAAGGACTCCAGGGGACCAAGATCGATGAATTTACACGCTAGAGATCCGAAAAAATCAAGTCACTCATGTTAAATGGGCCAAAAATTGTCCAGAGTGCAAGATCATAGAGTTCCCACCATCTGTTCAGCTCGAAACTTCATACATGCTTGGGGATCATAAATTAACCCTACACATCAAATTTTAGACATGGGATCCCTCTGGAAGTGGCCCAACGGACAGATCAGCCCTTGATTTGGGGCTTGCCTAATAGCTGGATGTGCTTCACTTTTGGACTCAACCCCTTAAATGGGAAGACAAAATGCATGAATGACGTGGATTCCTCATAAACATTACTGTGGACCCCATAGTGGATCACAAGCATTCCTGCACAAAGGTGCACTAACATTGTACCAAATCAAGAGAGTCGGTCAAACTCTGTTTGGCCGCAAGAATCCAAAAAACAGAAGGATTTTTCCTTCTCATTTCTTCCACTGCGAAAGCCGGAACAGGGAGTTGCGAGCGAATCCCTGTGGGCCATCATTTGAGTTCCTCAGTCCAATCTGGACTGTTCAGTAGACTCCAAAGGTCCGACTGATGCAGACCTAGAAGAGGGAATTAAAAGAGAGTAACAGAGATCGGTTTTTTATCGTTCAAACACGAGATGGATGGCTGAATAAAAACTCTATGGACTGCATTGAAACAAACCCAAAATCATCCATGTCCGACCAATTTTGCGAGGGGAATCCAGTGGACAGACTGGATTTTTCATATGATGCTGATCAAGGGCCTATTGAATTCAATAGTGTAAAATAGTTACATAACAGGATTGCACACACCGTAAAATATGGACTTTACGGGAAGTGGTGGCCCACCACTGTTGATCGGACGGCCAATCCGCACCGTCCAAACAGAGCCCATAACCAAGCCAACTCTAGCCATGGAGCTAGATCTCGAAGTGAGCTCGTGCATGTTGAGGGTCAAATATTGCATATTAGACCTCATTTATTACTTGGATTTATGAGCATGATGCCGTTTAATGGCCTGATTTAATCACGTTTGTGATGCAGGGTTTATGTACGAGTTTGGACCGAAACAAGGTGCTAAAAGTATAAAATTAACGCTCAAGATTTACCAGAGTAAGGGACGGACTCCATGGGACTAAGATCGAAGAATTTACATGCCAGGGACCTGAAGAAATCAAGTTGTTCATATTTAAAAGGCCAGGAAATGGTCCAAAAATGCAAGATCACAGGGTTCTCGCCTTCTGATTGAGTTGAAACTTCATACATATGATGGGGGCCATAAATTAACCGTACAGGTAAAAAATCAGCCATTGGATCACTCTGAAAGTGATCCAACGGATAGATCAGCCCTCAGAATCAAGATTCTGGGCCCACCTGATATCTGGATCTACTTCACTTTTGGTCTCAACGTCTAAAATGATATGATGAAAAGGATGGACGGAACGGATTTCACATAAACATCACAGTGGACCCCACCTGAGTGGTGTGTGCACCGTGCACAAGTGCACGCGCTGTGCATTGCAAACCAAAGTCGGTTTAACCGACTTTGATCCGTCTCCTTGCGCAGGAAGGAGACAGCAATAACGTTGTCACCGTCGGCCTCTCTCAGTGCGGCCCACCCATCATCAATTATGGTGATCTAGACCGTCCATTGGTTGCATAGGGGGGGGTATTAACCTCACCAAGATGACCATTTGGCCCCATGCAAACATTTGTGCGTCTTCAGCCATTAAACACACGATGAACGGTGGAGCAAAATATTATGTGGGCCACACCAAAATCTATCTCAAACCAGCCATTTCTTATTGGTTTTTCAACGTGATTGTAATGGATGGGGTGGATTGCATCAAAAACATCACTGTGGAGCCTACAAAACATGTCAGTGCAACTCCTGCGTTAATCTTACGCACGTCCGTGAAGACGGCCACGATGGGCCGTTCTGTGATCAAGGGCACGGTCAGATTCATGATCCGGACCATCCAAATGCTTCAATAGGAGGCCACTAACCTCACCATGAAGTTAGAATGGATCGGATGGAGGGGTTCCTTCGCCAAATCGCTTCCAAACGCGACTACCTTCCTGTTGCTGCGCACTCTGTTGCGAAACAGGGTCGGTCCGATTTCAGCCACTGACTCCACGTTCTCCACCATCTTGACCTCTATAAAAGGAGGAGAAAAAGAGAGAGAAAGGCATCCTTAGACGTGGGATCTTGGTGTGGGCAGCCGTGGAGGCGAATTTTGAAGCGGGTTTCCAGTTCTTTTCTTCCTTTTTCTTTATTTCTTTCCTTTCATGTTTTTCCTGGTTTTAGCATGACCATGCTAGGCTAGACCTCTTAGCTAGGGCTAAGAGGTGAAGCTTGTATTATGATGGGAGACATTACCTTGTGCCATTAATTTAATTTTAATTGATGAACCACTTTGATTATAGTTTGATTAGCGGAAATGTTTTTAGTCTTTAATGGTCTGTTGTGACTGAAATTACAATAGGTCTGCAATGGCTTTGAGCATATTCTTTCCCTTTTCATGTTTATGACGCTAGGAAGCCCGGTTGTTCACCATCGTCTCCCGGGCATGGTTGGATGACGGTACCCTTCCTAACCTTCATGGCATATTGGTTGGTTGGTAATTAGTTTAATTCTGTTGTTTGCCATAGTCTCCTGGGCATGGTTTGGTGATGGAATCCATTCTAATTCATATACCTTTCATATCTTTGAAACTATATCAATAGCAGTTCAATTAGCTTCCATGATTCTTGAAACAGGCGTAAGATCTTCCTGATCTCTACAAGTGGATCCTCTGAATCCCTAGTGTCCTTCCTTCTGATTTCTCCTAAGTTTTAGATAATTATTTCACAATTATTTCCTCAATTCCATTTAGTTTAGATTTCATCGTAGTTTAGTTCTAGTTCTTCTTAGTTTCAGATAACGTACAGGTATCAGTCCCTTGGGATTCGACTTCGGTCTTACCGAGTTTATTACTACATCACAACCCTTCACTTGGGGAGTGAACAAGTTTTTGGCGCCGTTTTCGGGGACTGACAGCTATGATTCTCTGAAATTAATTGGTTTTAAAATTAGTTTAAGATTAGAATTTTACTAACTTTAGTTTTAGATTTTTCTTTCTTAAAACTAACTTTCATATTTTGTAGGGTTATTTATAAATTGTCTAAATTGGTAATTTTGTCCGAATTTCTCTACTTTTTTTTTTAGATTAGGTCGTATCTCTTAGATACTAACTATTTTGGTTTGTTTTGCAGGTTTTTAACTTAGGAACTCCGATCTGGTAACTTCTTTCCAAATCCCCTCTTTCTTGCTAGATTTTTATTTCATTTATTATTTTTAGGTCTAAGTTTAGAATCGAAATTGAGGTTATGGCTGCAAATCAACTTCAACACAATGAGGTGCATCAAGCACCCCCGCCTCGTACTTTACGAGATTATTTACAACCGATAGGGGTAAGCACGCCCTCATGCATAGTTTTTCTAGAAAATACGGGACACATGAATATCAAGCTAGGGGTGATTCAACTCCTTCCTAAATTTCATGGGCTTGAATCTAAAGAACCGTATCTACACTTGAAAGAGTTTGATGAGATTATAACTACTTTATATTTTTCAAACGTGTCTGAGGACACAGTCAGGATAAAACTCTTTCCCCTTTCTTTTAAAGAAAAAGCTAAGATGTGGTTACATTCACTACGTCCTAGATCTATTGGCACATGGAATGATATGCAGAGGGAATTCATAAAGAAATATTTTCCACATCATAAAACGATTACCCTTAGAAAAATAATCATGAACTTCGCCCAAAAGGAGGATGAAAAATTCTTCCAATGTTGGGAAAGGTTCAAAGATCTTGTCAATTCATGTCCACAACATGGCTTTGAAATGTGGCACATTACAAATTTTTTCTATGATGGACTGACATCTTCCATGCGCCAATTGGTTGAGTAATGGAGAATTCATGAATAAAGATGTCGATGAGGTATGGGATTACCTCGATAGCCTTGCTGAAAAAACACAATTATGGGACCATTACCCAAATTCGAATATCACGTCTAGGCTGACTCAATCTAAGGAGAAAGGTAGATTATATCTCTTGAAAGAAGAAGATACTCTTAATTATAAAGTGACTAATCTCATAAGAAAATTTGAAGCCATGTAAGGAAAGAAGGATAAGGTTAATGAAATTAATTGTGGCATCTGTGATTGCAACATTCACACAACTGAAAATTGTCCTACAATACCTGCCTTTCGAGAAGTGTTGAATGAACAAGCCAGTGTCATAAATAACTATCAAAAACCTTTCAATGGACCTACCTCTAGTACGTACCATCCTGGCTGGAAAAATCATTCAAATTTTAGTTGTAGAAGGTTTCTTTAATCAGACTTCACAACAACAACAAGAGAAACCTCAAGAGGATCCGATTTTAAAACATTTTGAAAAGCAAGATCATTTCAATCAGGGTATGCTACAAGTATTGCAAGACCTTAGTAAAACATTACAAGAACTTAAAGCTGAAAATACGATTAGGAATAAGGAGAGCCTCCCAGCTCAACCTCTTCCCAATCTAAAGCTGCAATATGAAGTTGGCAACCCAAGCTCTTCAAATCAGATGGAGCACGCTAAATCCATCACCACTCTTAGGAATGGGAAGATTATTGATAAAACCCTTCCAGTTATGCCCGAAAAGCCTCAAGAATCAGAAGAGAACAATAATGATGGATCTAGTGATGCCCCACAAAAATTAGAACCGAAACTTTTAAAGAAGCCAGTTGCTCCATTTCCCCAACAGTTGGTTGCACAAAAACCTCTCTCTAACTCTCAGGATATTCTAGAGGTGTTGAAACAAGTGAAAGTCAATATTCCTTTACTTGATGTCGTAATACAAATACTTTTATATGTCAAATTCTTGAAAGACCTATGCACGACCAAAAGACGACAAAGTATTCAAAAGAAAATCTTCTTGACTGAGAAAGTGAGTGCCATCCTGAAGCAAGACATGCCGCAGAAATTCAAAGATCCCAGTAGCCCAACCATATCATGTGTAATTGGAGACTATCGAATTGATCACGCGCTTCTTGACTTAGGAGCGAGCGTTAATCTGATTCCCTACTTGGTATACAAACAGCTAGGTTTAGGTGAATTAAAACCCACCCTAACCAAACTACAACTTGCTGATCGCTCCGTTCGTGTACCAAGAGGGATAATTGAGGATGTATTGGTCCAGGTCGATAGATTTTACTACCCTATAGATTTTATCATCCTGGACACCGAACCCATCAATAACATGAGCACTCAGATTCCCGTCATTCTTGGTCGCCCATTCCTTTCCACTTCAAACGCAATTATTAATTGAAGAAATGGTGTCATGACTATGTCTTTCGGGAATATGACATTAGAGTCAAACATCTTTTTCAATAACGGTAGAAACTCAGAAGATGAGGACGATTTTCATGATATTAACATAATTGATTCTTTCATGGAAGATAGAACACCTCTGATCTTATCCTTTAACTCTCTAGAGACGTGCCTGGAACACTCCCATGATTTGGATGATGACATGATTAGGGAGAGGTGTGTCTTGTTTAATACTGCACTGGTACTTGAAGTTAACCAGTGGAGGCCACAATTTGAAGAATTACCCCAAACTGATGTCATGCCTCTATTGTCTAACCTCAATCCACCGAAGCTTGACCTAAAATATTTACTCTCTGATTTAGAAGATGCCCATTTAGGTCAAGAAGAAACATACCCGGTGGTGATTTCATCTCACCTTGAGAACAAACAAGAGAGTATGCTCATTTCTACTCTCGAAGAAGATAAAGGAGTTATTGCACATATCATCATAGATCTTGATAGGATGAATGAACTTCTTTTAACTGAATGTTCCAACTCTTTGGATGATTGCTCGACACACTTTGCAGATTCAAACGATCCTATGATAAGAGACATAGTGAATGCCTTGCAAGACAACATCTCGATAGTCATCACTGATCGAGAGAACCCTTACTCTGAAGCCCCTCCCTCCCTAGCTCCTCACTGTTTACCATTAAGGGAGGAGGAGCTGAAAATTGAACTGAAATTTGGGACTTCGGAATGTGTTGAGACTACACCACTTCTTGAAAATTTTTCTCAAGTTGATCTACTTGTAGTCTCTGATTCACCATGGGCCACTAACTTTGAAACTTTTTCTGACACAGGTGAATCGTACATACTCTTGATACCTCAGGCGAATCAACGAGAGATTTTTAATGAGGTACATAAGTTTCTCTAGAAAGTCAAGCTCCAGGGCATCCAAGCCTATTACAAAAAGGGCTTTTGGATGATCCTGTTGAGGAACTTACTGAGAAACTTATCAAGATATTGGTCGGAAGAGGAACCTTGCAGCATGATCAATTCAATGTTTGTGGGTAACATTACTGCAAACT
The DNA here is from genome assembly GCA_037074715.1 of Magnolia kwangsiensis. Taxonomy (NCBI): domain Eukaryota; kingdom Viridiplantae; phylum Streptophyta; class Magnoliopsida; order Magnoliales; family Magnoliaceae; genus Magnolia; species Magnolia kwangsiensis. The sequence continues at coordinate 71,467,372 of CM073587.1, forward strand.
CTCATGAGACTATAACTCGTCCACTAGGGGTACCCTAGGAGTTTAAAGGCTTGTTGCATAGGCTAAATGTAATCGAGAACACCTGCGAAAGTGGTATAGGTAGGATTTTATTTTTGTTATTTTTGTTTTACTTTCTCTCTCATGCTGACAAGCTTCCATATTGTGATCTCTTGAAAAGTCTCTCTTTCGATTCGTTATCCAGGTACTATCTTCCCATCATTTTACTTTCGTTGTCCCATGTGCATTGCATGCTTACATAGCTTTTACATTAAGGACAATGTAGATTTTTGGTTAGGGGTGGGAGATTAGGTTACCTAATTAGTATTTTCTTGGTCTTGAGCAAAAATTGTGAAAATTTTTAAAATTTTCTGTGATTACTTGTGAATTCGAGGTGATTTTGACGGATATCCTTAATTTAGATTTTCAAGATACGTGATGTTGGTAATATATGATTCTTGAATTCAGTTATCTGTTAGATTCCACAGTTAAGTTTGAATTATTAATCTATGATTAGAAGTTTTAAACATTGATTGAGTTATGATTTCACATGTCACATCTCACTTTCACATTAAGGTTTCAGTTTGATATTGAAGGATTAACTTGGTAATCACTAAGCATGTAAGGAACTAGCTTGAAAAATTTGCCCGTCATGATCAATTGAAGAAAAAGAAAAAAAAAAAAAACAGTTACCTTTGAAAAGGGTTTGGCGAATAATCCACACCATAGGTTTGCTCCCTATAGGTGTAGATTTAATATCCCATGGATGATATGTGAAAAGGGTTAAGTATACAGTCTTCGTCATAGGTTTGCTCCCTATAGGTGAGGATTTAATTCTCCTTCTTGGTGTTACTTTCAATGAAAAAATCAAAAGCTTTAAGAATGTAAAGATGATCTAAGAGGCAAGTTTTAGTTTAAGTCTTGGTTTGAATGAATTCTCTTGTTGGTTACCAATGATATCCTAAAATAGAGAAGTGTATTTTAATGATGATAAGTCGAGATTACACTATACACTCATGAAACTCAATGTTTATAATTTTTCTAATAATGAGTTAATACCTTGAACTGGACTATGAAGTTTACCATGCGCTGGAGTATAGAAGAAAGTAATACCCAAGATTCATACATCTTCGAATTCTCGTATCGGGATTATTTTTCAAAAATCACTCGAGTTCATAGAAATTGTCATTTAATTCTCAACTTATTTTTTTCGCATACCTTGCTCGAGACTAACAAGATGCTGGTTGGGAGTTGTGTTGAGGGTCAAATATTGCATATTAGACCCCATTTATTACTTGGATTTACGAGCATGATGCCGTTTAACGGCCTGATTTAATCACGTTTGTGATGCAGAGTGTATGTACGAGTTTGGACCGAAACAAGGTGCTAAAAGTATGAAATTAACGTTCAAGATTCACCAGAGCAAGGGACGGACTCCATGGGACTAAGATCGAAGAATTTACACACCAAGGACCCGAGGAAATCAAGCTGTTCATATTTAAAAGGCCCAGAAATGGTCCAAAAATGCAAGATCACAGGGTTCTCGTCATCTGATTGAGTTGAAACTTCATACATATGATGGGGGCCATAAATTAACCGTACAGGTAAAAAATCAACCATTGGATCACTCTGAAAGTGATCCAACGGATAGATCAGTCCTTAGAATCATGATTCTGGGCCCACCTAATATCTGGATCTGCTTCACTTTTGGTCTCAACGTCTTAAATGATATGATGAAAAGGATGGACGGAACGAATTTCACATAAACATCACAGTAGACCCCACCTGAGTGGTGTGTGCACCGTGAACAAGTGCACGCGCTGTGCATTGCAAACCAAAGTCGGTTTGACCGACTTTGACCCGTCTCCTTGCGCAGGAAGGAGACTGCAATAACGTTGTCACCGTCGGCCTCTCTCAGTGGGGCCCACCCATCATCAATTATGGTGATCTAGACCGTCCATTGGTTGCATAGGGGGGGTATTAACCTCACCAAGATGACCATTTGGCCCCATGCAAACGTTTGTGCGTCTTCAGCCATTAAACACACGATGAATGGTGGAGCAAAAGATTATGTGGGCCACACAAAAATCTATCTCAAACTAGCCATTTCTTATTGGTTTTTCAACGTGATTGTAATGGATGGGGTGGATTGCATCAAAAACATCACTGTGGAGCCTACCAAACATGTCAGTGCAGCTCCTGCATTAATCTTACGCACGTCCGTGAAGACGACCATGATGAGCCGTTCTGTGATCAAGGGTACGGTCGGATTCATGATCCGAACCGTCCAAATGCTTCAATAGGAGGCCATTAACCTCACCATGAAGTTAGAATGGATCGGATGGAGGGGTTCCTTCGCCAAATCGCTTCCAAACGCGATTACCTTCCTGTTGCTGTGCACTCTGTTGCGAAATAGGGTTGGTCCAATTTCAGCCATTGACTCCACGTTCTCCACCATCTTGACCTCTATAAAAGGAGGAGAAAAAGAGAGAGAAAGGCATCCTTGGACGTGGGATCTTGGTGTGGGCAACCGTGGAGGCGAATTTTGAAGCGGGTTTCGAGTTCTTTTCTTCCTTTTTCTTTATTTCTTTCCTTTCATGTTTTTCCTGGTTTTAGCATGACCATGCTAGGCTAGACCTCTTAGCTAGGGCTAAGAGGTGAAGCTTGTAGTATGATGGGAGACATTACCTTGTGCCATTAATTTAATTTTAATTGATGAACCACTTTGATTATAGTTTGATTAGCGGAAATATTTTTAGTTTTTAATGGTCTGTTGTGACTGAAATTACAATGGGTCTGCAATGGCTTTGAGCATATTCTTTTCCTTTTGATGTTTATGACGCTAGGAAGCCCTGTTGTTCACTATCGTCTCTTGGGCATGGTTGGATGATGGTACCCTTCCTAACCTTCATGGCATATTGGTTGGTTGGTAATTAGTTTAATTCTGTTGTTTGTCATAGTCTCCTGGGCATGTTTTGGTGATGGAATCCATTCTAATTCATATGCCTTTCATATCTTTGAAACTATATCAATAGCAGTTCAATTAGCTTCCATGATTCTTGAAACAGGCATAAGATCTTCCTGATCTCTACAAGTGGATCCTCTGAATCCCTAGTGTCCTTCCTTCTGATTTCTCCTAAGTTTTAGATAATTATTTCACAATTATTCCCTCAATTTCATTTAGTTTAAATTTCATCTTAGTCTAGTTCTAGTTCTGCTTAGTTTCAGATAACGTACAGGTATCAGTCCCTTGGGATTTGACTGCGGTCTTACCGAGTTTATTACTACATCACAACCCTGCACTTGGGGAGTGAACAGTGCATCGTCCAAAAGACTCGGCCAAGCGTAAGTCAGTTTGCGCTGTTGTTGTGCAACCACCCGTGTGCGTAACAATTGGCGAAAGTTTCCACCGCCTCATGCTGCAAACGAAACCGACCGACTTCCACCGTTGCAACCAACTTGCAATTGCTATAAAAAAGGAATGAAAAAGAGAGGGAAGGCATCCAAGTTTTAAGACGTCAGTGAGAGAGAGAGAGAGAAAGAGCATTTTTTTTAGAGATTTTTTTATTTGCTGGTTTTTTTTATATTAATTTTGTGAGATCTAGTCCAATCATGTTGGGCTAAACCTCTTAGCTAAAGCTAAGAGGTGAAGCTTGTAGCATGATTGGGATGTTAGCTCTGTTTTAATTTATGATTGGTTGAACTTTATGAATTCTAGTTTGATTATCGAGGAGTATTTTTAATTTTAATGGTTTGTTGTGACTCAAATTACAATAGATTTGTGATAGCTTAAGTTATTCTCTTTTCATGTATAGAGATTGTGAAATTAGGCAATCCCGTTGATCACCATTGTCTCATAGGCATGGTTGGGTGATGGAATCTTCCTAATCTTCTCAATTCTCTTATGATTGGTTGTGGCTTTGGTAAATTGTTGTTGTTTGCCTTGTCTCCTAGGCATGGTTTAGTGATGGAATCACTTCCAATCTTTATCATTCTTATCTATTGATAATTAGATCCATAAGACGTTCAGAGATCTAACAAATCTCTTCTTACCAACTGGATATATAAGATAGGACTCCGATTCCAGTTGTGTCCTTGAATTATGAAAGGTACCTTCTCGATTGCTACAAGTGGATCCTCGACACCCTAGTTCCCTACCTCTAATTTTTACTAGTTTTTAGATTAATATTTTCACCATTATTCCCTCAACTATCCCTGATTTAGATTACATCTAGTTCTAATTCTGGTTATTTTCAGATTACGTACAGGTTCAATCCCTATAGATTCGACCTCGGTCTTACCGAGTTTATTACAACATCACAACCCTATAATTGGGTGTGTGAACATTCCCTCTCGCCTTCGCTTATGGGATGGCTTGGGCAGATCGTCTCCTCCCCTGCATACGATCTAGGTGGAGATCATTAGGTGGTCTAAACCTCCTACGGGCTGGGCCAAGCTCAATGTGGACGGTTCGACTAGAGGGAACCCGGGCCTATCTGGAGTAGGCAGGGTGTGCAGAAAGGACAACGGGAACCTAATTTTCGCGTTTGCGATTGACTATGGAGTGAGATCTAATAACTGTGCCGAAATTCATGCTATCCATGATGTTATCTTAAAATGCCTGGAGTTGAGACTTTAGAAAGTTGAGATAGAATCCAATTCCAAGGTGGTGATTGATCTATTGCTGGGGGAATCCTCCACTCATTGGTGCTGGAAACCTTGGATCCTTAGGATTTGGAAGCTGCAAAGCAGGTGAACTTTCGTCTTCTCCTATATCAAGAGAGAAGGAAATGGCCCGGCTGACGGTATGACCTAGTTGGGTAGTGATCGCCAAACACCCTCCTATTTTGATAATGTTAAGAACCTCCCTAAGGAGATGGGGGGATGTTGTTTCTAGACAAAGTTAGCATGGGGTCCCTCAGATCTCTCCCTTCAGAGTCCTAGGCCGTTGTTTTTTGTTTTCTTTCTTTGTTTAGGCACTGTCTAGTTTAGTCTATATGATAGGTGTGGCCAGATGTCTTTTTGTTCGGTGCCCACCTGAAATCCAGAGCTGTAAATCCCATGTTCATATCATCAATGAAAAGCTTCTCTTTTCAAAAAGACAAAAAAAAAAAAACTTTGGAACGGCAGTGGATGACTTATCCAGTGGTAAATATACACTGATGGACAAAACAACGGCAAATATTTGATCCGCCGCCATTGCTCCATCGCTAAATGTTATATCGGCAGATTTTCATTCATACAACCCAAGGAAAACCCACCACTACAGGGCTATGTTGTTGTACTGAGATCACAGTTTTTCGTTGTGTTATTTAGAACATAAACAGTTCAATCACTCTCTAAGATGCAATCTAGGAGAAAATCCATTCCAGTAGGATGTGGACATCCTATCTTATTAAGACCTTTAAAACAGCTTAGGTACCATTTCACTGGATTTTCTGGTGGGGCTGGCAATGGGTGGGATCAGTTCAGGTGTAGGGTTACCCAGACCCATACCTACTAATCAGTATTTGAGCCTAAAATAGGCATCATATCGGTCTTCATTAAAGTGTCAAGCACCCATTAAGATATTAAGTACTCATTCATGATTTCAAAAAAGTATTTGACCATTAACTCAAAACATTACATTTTATTCCAGGGTTAAAAGAACTATTTTTTAAAAAAAAAAAAATTTAAAAAAAAACAAAGACAGGGCATATATATATATATATATATATATATATATATATATATATATATATATATATATATATATCAAAAGGGTTAAAAGAACTATTAATTTTCTTTCAAAGAGAAAAAAAAAAAAAAAAAAAAACATATTAACATGCTATTTTAGATTAAAAAGCTGACTGTAATTTGCATGCAAACCCTTCTCTTTTGTCTAAGCAAGAAGAAGAAAAAAAAAACCCATCTATTCATATTTGTAAAAAAATACCTTTTGGTTTTGTCCGTGACAAATTCCCAAATCAACGATGTTGTTAGATGTTAGTTGAACCTGCCGATATGAAATTACGAGTGTGAGATTTGGTCCTTCCATCTGGATGGTAACAGTGCTTGGATTATCTGGCGCAAAAATCAAGCAGTTTCACTCCTCAAGTGGGCCACAATGGACAGAATATACTGATAGTTAAAATGACTTTTTTAAATAGCGGGCCATTTTTTTTTTCTTATGCTAAGTCCTACCTAAGGTATCAAATTACCTGACTTTTAAGCCAGAAGATCTAAACAGTGTAACCCACCCGACCAAAAGTTCAGTGCCATCCGTCCCAAACCATCTATTCCTAAGTCCCTGACTGAGGGATCAGGATCATGCCCACGAGATTTTTGGCGTATAACCGTCCATAGCAGGACCCATGACTCACTGATCCGGACGGCAAGACCATGGGCCTCACTTGTACTACAGGGCATCAAAGTGCACCAAACGACCCGCTCAAGTCATCACTTTGAAGTCGCGTCGTTTAAAGAAGTCGAGGAGATTCTCTCTTCTCACTGAATTCCCTGTGAATTTCTCTCTCAGACCTCCCTTCAACCCTTTTTCCACGTAAACGCGCCTTGGATTACACTGTAGTTTCTGTGTATAGTTCCGTACTCTTTTTAATTGGTTGGGGGGGGGGGGGGGGGGGAGGGGGGGCGGCAGAGCTACGGCGTAGTTGTTCTTGACAGCATATATACACAGAAACGTTGACCTACGCCCAGGGCATGCGCATGTGCAATAGCGCTCATGTACATGCCACACATGTGCCAGCATGGCATATAGGTACCATATCCAATCCATCCATCAGGTTGGCCAGATATTGTACATATTTTCCAGAAACTATATCTCATCCATTCATCATGTGGGTCCCATATTGCAAACAGGTGAATAGATTAGGAAACTTGGTTCAAGTTTTCTAGAGTCAAAGATTTGTTTTGCCAGTTGTGGCCCACCTGAGAAGTGAATCAACCGGATTCTAGGTCTAGAGTATCAATATAGTGTTTCTATTCTGATGGATGGGTTGGATCTCTGAGATATTATGCCATGGTGGCACATGTTTGCCATGTACATGCTTTATTGCACATGCGTTTCTGCATACCGAAGTTCCGATACATATTCCACGTATGCTATTTGGGAATTTAACAAAATAATAGCTCAATAGTATAGTATTTACATCCCGGTACCTATTATAAACGAGGTTTCATAAATTCCCTTACTAATCAAGTTCTTGTCAACCAGCTGCCTTCCATTAGTTTTCTCCATCGTCCATTAGGTTGAAGGATGATATTTTCTAAAATGATGAAAATGCCCACCAACATAGAGCATGCATTGTAGACCTACTATGATGTATGTGTTGAATCCATGTTATTGTTAGGAATCCGAGTTTGGATACACCGAGATATTAAAGATAAAAATAAAAAATAAAAATTGATCGGCTGAATCACTTATAAAATACGCTGTCCTTAAAGCGTGATTCGCCTCCTTATAAACTGCTGATGGGTTACATGCGAATTGCTTCCAGGATAAGACAAGCCTTATTTGGATCTAGCGTGCAGCAATCACGATAGGTCCACTGTGGAACAATTCTAACGCAGTAGATCTCTTTTGACAGACTTGGATGGTAGAGATGATAACAGTATTCTATTATGGAGATATTTCTTATATTTGATCTGATAGGAAAGAGGGGTGTGTTCAGTTGATGATTTCGGATTGGAATGGTTCAGTTTATATAGGCATCAGGTAGTGGACCGTTGCTAGGCTGCAATCAAAGGTCCAGAACGTTTGAAAAACGTTTTTGTCCGTTGTCCATTAATCACAGACGTTTCTGGTTGTCGGATCAAAGGATCTGACCGTTGGATCATCATGAGCCGTCCGTTTTCAAACCGTTTGGCTTTCAAGGCATAAAACTGTTTTTTGAAACTGCTAAACGTTTCGGATTTAAGATCTGATCGTTCTCAGTCACCTATAAAACTCAGGTTCATTTCAGATCCGCACCGCCCTAAGGCACTGACCAGACCCATCGCACCGTCTCGCGCCAGTTTGCGTAAGGTCGCGAAGGAGTGACCACTCTGCGACACGATGCGCACGTGCGAAGTGCAAAGTGTGCAACCCGTGTATCTCCTTCTCCAAAAGCTCCAAGTAAGAATACTCTACTCAACATCTCAAATAAACCACAAAAGTTTCTCAACCATTTTCGATGTGGGACAAAACACACACACCGCACTTTTAATTCAAAATATTTCAAAAAACGTTTAGGCGAAAAAATCTCAAAATTTTGAAAATTTGAATTTTTTATTTTTTATTTTTCAAAAAACCATTGATTTTCAATAATCCCCCACTGGTTTTTTTAAAACATTGAAAATTCTGCTAGAATAACAATTATTATGCATAAAGAAAGATATCTTGCGATTTGAATCTTTCCTTAGTGTAAGTATTTTAAAGTTATTTCAAAATTTCTGGTTGCCGCAGCATTGAACCAGTTATTCCTATATGATATAACCGAAAATACCACACACATAATAGCTCCTGCGTTAGATGTTCCTTTATAATCTCTCTTAGCACTTTTAATGGCCATGTGCTTATCCTATTTCATGAACGATCCCGAGATAACTCTAACTTTCATGAGAAGCGGCACCACTTCCATGTTCACATAGGTGAAATCTTTCAAGTGTTTCCATTAAAACACTTGTCTTATTTGACTGGACTTCATTAAGAGTTTAATACTCACCCCTCTTTTATAACGGCCAGCACTATCATCCTGGATGAGGTCATTATTTTCTTTAGTGCTAAAACTTTTCACTTATCAGTGAATTGTTATTAACCATTAAACCCAATATTTAGAGATTTTCTAATTTAGGGTTGGGTTTCTTTCACTGGTGAAACTTAAGTAAAGAGTTTCAACCCCATCCCTCTAGATGTTGTCCTTACTACCTCTCTCGTTGGAGGTTTAGTAAAAGGATCAGCCAAGTTATTACTTGACTTCACATATGAGATCGCAATGATTCCATTTTGAATCAATTACCTTACATAGTCATGTCGTAAACTTATGTGTCTGGACTTCCCATTATAGGTACCGCTATAGGCTCTTATTAGAGTGGCTTCATTATCACAATGAAGTGAAACAGCCGGTATAGGCTTCGCATAGAATGAGATTTCTAATAGAAGATCCCTTAACCACTCAGCCTCTTTGCATGTAGCAACTAGAGCCATGAACTCAGATTCCATAGTTGAGTGCGTTATGCAAGTTTGTTTCTTGGATCCCCAAGATACAGCTACACTTCCTAGGGTGAATATCCACCCTGTAGTGGACTTGTTGTCCCATGCACTCGATATCCAACTTGCATCGGTATATCCTTCCAATACTGCTGGAAATTCTGAGTAAAATAGCCTTAGTTCTTTGGTTTCTTTAAGATAACCTAGAACTCTACTTATTATTTTTCAGTGTCCAACACTTGGATTACTCGTAAACCTGCTTAGTTTACTCACAGCGTATGCTATATCCAGTCTTGTGTATTGCATTGCATACATAAGACTGCCTATACCACTAGCATAATCTAGTTCTTTAACTGCTCTTCCACTATTTTCTTTTAACTTGATACTTGGATCAAACGGGATTTTTGCCTCTTTAATTTTCAAGTGATTAAACTTGTTTATTACTTTCTCAATATAATGAGACTGACAAAATGTAAGACCCCCACTATGTTTTTTAACTTTGATACCTAATATGGTATCCACTTGTCCAAGATCCTTCATTTTGAAAACTGAAGAGAGAAACTTTTTGGTTTCAGTTACACCTTCCATTTTGTTACTGATTATTAACATATCATCTACATACAAGCATATGATTATGTAAAACCCGTATCCTAATTCGTACTGTCCCTGAGGCTTTCACGGTCATTCCGATCAATTTCCGGCGACTCGCGATCTGCAACCGACGTTGCGCGCAATCCTGAGTCGGATCCTGTCGGTCTGAGTCAGTTTGACCCGAGACTTGTACCAGTACGACCGCGCTGTCGCCGCGGTTCCGATGCCGCGTCTCACGCGCCGAGGCGATACCCAGGCCAGGAGATGGGGGCCTGCGTTCAATTCAAGGAAAAACGCCGCGCGTTGCAAATATCGAGGGAATCTCTACGACCCGTCACATCAATCAATCAATGTACAAGTCAAATACATATCCCATCACACCCATCCCTCTCTCACCCTCAAGTCAACAACACCCATACCTTTCCCATCCCATTCTTACCAAAAAGTCAAGGTAACCCATACCTTCCCATGCCATATCCCTTACACAACTCCTCTCTCTCTCATTTCTCATTTTCATTCCAAGCAAACCCACACCTCACGTCCAAGCTTTCCCTCCTCTCCAAGAAAGCCACAAGTGTGGCCCACTTTCCTTACCCTTCCATCTCCCATCTCAACCATTCAAACCTCATCTCTACCGTTGGAATCGAAGCTAAGGAGCCTTAGAGCACTAGGGAGGAAGAAGGAAAGGTGGGTGCTTCTTTCTTTCTTTCTCTCTCTCTTTTCTTTTATTTTGTGGGTGATTTTATTTTTATTTTTGTTGTTTGCATTTGTTGATTAGAGGGCCCGCATATGTGAGACTCATCTTAATACATTATCCTCACCGTCAGATCATGAGGCCCACCATGTTGCTGCCCATTTTGGGACAGATTTGAAAAAAAAAATAATAATAATAATAATAATAATAATAATATACAAATATCAATCTGATCCAACCCACGGTGGGCCGTTACACGGGACCCACTTGACGCGTGTGTCGTATCCATGCCATCCGTCTCTGGCCAGACGTGGGCCCACCTTGATGATGCCTTCCATCCAGACCGTCCGTCCTCTGGACGTCCAGGACGTCTGGATGGAGTGGAAATACAAATATCATCTTGATAAATATCAGGGCCACACGTGTGAGACCTACCTGATATATATATTCCATCCACACGTGTGGGACCCACTGCTGTATTGATGTCAGCAGCTTTGTGGACCTGATCACCATGAAGTATGCGTTCATTCGCACCGTCCAGCAGGTCTGGACGGTGGGACCACCTTGATACATGTTTGATCCACGCCGTCCATACATGAGACGTGTGGACCCACCTTGATTTTTACCATGTGTGACTCCATCGTCCAGCAGCAAGACGTTGGGTCCCACATGGTTTTCATGTACATCTATCCGTCCATCAACGGACGTCCAGTCCCTGGACGTTGCAACGTTGCAACAAAATAAATAAAATAAATAAAAATATAAAAATGCATAAATATAACATGATATTATTATATTCTATATATAATATATATATTAGATGCATATCTGGTGGGCCCCACGTGGGACCCACCTGTTGACTGGAAGCAGATTGGCTGACGTACTTCACACCAGCAGGCAGCCGGTCATACGATTGACGTCAGCAAGTTCTGGTGGGCCACACCTCGATGTACGTGCTGTATTTTCACCATCCAGTGGATCTGGATGGGTGGGACCCCACCCACGAAGGATGTGTTTCATCCAACCGTCCGTCTGGGACCCATTCCACACGTGCTGCACGTGTGGAGGTGGGGTCCACTAAATGTATGCGTTACATCCACCAGTCCACCATCCTGTTACGAATGGTGGGACCCGTACAACATGTGTGTTTATCACACCGTCCACCGCCTTTCAGCATATAAAAATATATATATATATATATATATATATATATATAATAATGATGATGATAATATAATATTTTAATATTATAATATATTAGTATTCTGTGGTGGGCCACTCCTACGTGGGACCCACTTTTAATATGCTATTTGCACCGTCCAGATGTATCTGGACGGTGAGTATGGGTAGTGTGGTATAAATATAATAATAATATATTATATATAATATTATGGTGGCCCCACATGGGACCCACCTTTACTGTATATGTTACTTCCATCCGTGGGTCCCATCCACGTGGCCCACCATCCCGTTGCAGATGACCCAAACCATCCATTCATGTATGGGCCTACTGGGATGCACGTGTGGCATTCACCTGCCACATGTATGTGGAAACCCACCCTGGTGAATGTATTGTATATCCACTGCAGTCCACCTGTCCTTTGGTGCAGACCCACATTAATGTATGTGTTTATACACACCGTCCAGCCATATTTTTAAGATTTTGTGGGGTCCACCCCACACGTGCTGCACGTGTGGGATGGGACCCACCTTGATGTATTTATTTGATATCCACACGGTCATTTGGACGGTGCTGCTGTGGTACCCACTTGGTCCAGCGCTACCCCCAGCACGTGAGCCTAGTATGATGAATGTGTTGTGTCCACGCGTCCAGCAGGACGGTGGACCACCTTATTACATGTATTCTCTCAGCACCTTCCATTTTTTCTGGACCGCAGACCCTACTATGATGTATGTTTTGGTCCCTCACCATCCATCTGGACGTGGGGATGGTGGGACACCATTGTGATGTATGTGTTTCACCTGCACCGTCCAGTGGTGTCATGTGAGCCACACCTTGATGTATTTAATGTGTATCCACATCGCCCATCCATGGACATGGAAACCCACCTTGGTGAGGTATCCGCCGCACCATCCAGCATGGGACAGTGGGCCTGCCATGATGTATGTGTTCTATTCCACGTTGCCCGTCTGGTGGGGGCCATCTGTTGCGTATACGGGGCCCACCTGGGTGTATGTATTCTATATTCGCACCGTCCAAGGGCCCACCATTGATGCATGTATTACATATCTACATCGTCTATTTGTGCGGCCCGCCATGATGAATGTACTGTATATCTATGTCGTCCATTAATGCAGCCCACGTGATGTATGAGGCCCATGGTGCAGCCCATGTGATGGGGCCCACCTATTGTGTTTATGGCCCATTTGGTAAGGCCCACTGGGATGTATTTTCAGCCCATGGGTCGAGACCCATCGTGACGTATTTCTGGCCCGTATGTCATGACCTATTGTGATATGTTTCCGACCCATTTATTGAGGCCCGACTTGATGTGAATAAGGCCCATTAATGTGGCCCATTGATGTGGCCCACTTATTGGATATGAGGCCTATTGGTGTGGCCCAATGTATCCACCCATCGTGATGTGTACGCCCACATGCTGCATTTGTAAGGCCTACTTATAACGACTATTGAGGCCCACCTGTTGGATATTTGGGCCCACTTTATGTTTGACTCTATGTGGACCACTGCTTGGGAGCAGTGTTAGTTGAATGTCCACATTCATGGACAATGATGGTTAGATGTTCACATTGTGACCTTCCCTTAGGCCTTGTTAGGCCCATTCTCACCATTCCCTCAGTGGGTTAACCCAAATAAGTGGGCCCCGTTCGTTGTAGATGGATGACTCCGAGTTATCGGATTTGATATAACCACGATCGAGTGCTGATCTTTATATTATGGTTGATCGGGTGATCATCTACGGGCCCGTTTTGTTTATTTACTGATTATCGATGCGATTATCATGACCGATTACCGATTCCGATTGACGTGACCAAATTTTCGATTCTTATTATCGATCGGTTCCGATTGTCATGACTGATTACTGATTCTTATTACCGATCGATTCCGATTGTCATGACTGATTTGCCGATTCTAATTATCGATCGATCCTGATTGTTGCGACCGATTCCCAATTCCGATTGACGTGACCAAATTTTCGATTCTTATTATCGATCGGTTCCGATTGTTATGACTGATTACTGATTCTTATTACCGATCGATTCCGATTGTCATGACTGATTTGCCGATTCTGATTATCGATCGATCCCGATTATCGTGACCGATTGCCGATCCCGATTGTCGTGACCGATTACCGATTCTGATTTGTCATGACCCATTGCCATTTATCGATCGAGGCTGATTACCGATTTTGATGACCGATTGCCGATTAGCGATCGAGGCCGAGTATCATGATCGATTGCCGATTAGCGATCGAGGCCGATTACCATGACCGATTACTGATTAGCAATCGAAGCCGATTATCCTGACCGATTACCGATTAACGATCGAGGCCGATTATCCTGGCCGATTGTCGATTAGCGATCGAGGCCGTTTATCATGACCGATTACCGATCGTGGTCGATTGTCGATTGACGTGGCCAATTTCTGATTCTGATTCGTCGTGGCCGATTATCGATTTCGATTGTCGTGGCTGATTGCCGATTCCGATTGTCGAGGCCCAATGTGATGTACATGCGGCTCGTTGTGATGTGTATCCAGCCCGTGTCTAAGGCCCAATGTGATGTATATTGAGGCCTAGGTGAGGAGGCCTATTGTGATTCATTTGAGGGTCGGGCAAAGGAGCCCATTGTGATGTATGTTAGGCCCATGAGCAGGGCCCACCTATTGTGTACATGTAACCCTTGAGTAAGGCCCATTGTGTTGTATATTAGGCCTTTGTGTGAGGTTGTCAGCCCATTATGTGTTTGGCCCAGTAAGGGCCATTCCTTGGGGCAATGTTGGTTAGATATCCACATTGTCGAGGCCGATTATTGATGGTGGTTATTGATACCGATTATGAGTACGTGACTGCATAGCATCATGATACATGTCCATACACATCATCTGCATGTTTGCTATGAGATATGATTGACCATTGCATACGTCATAATGCCGGTTATTATGAGACTCCCTGATATGAGGTAATTGTCTCACATGAGAGCACGGTATGCGTAGGATTGATGCATGACTGGATTGTATGACTCATGCATTTTGCATTGTGTGCTGTGATTACTGTATGCCCTAGCGACATCAGGGTCGTAACCTCCACAGGCATATCGTGGATGGCCAGATGGGACACCGGAAATCTGTTCTACATGGGGTGCTATAGATATCCCTGGGTGAAAGTCCCTAAACCCTCTTGGTTCCAGAGGTTGCTCCAACGTCTAGACCGAGTGGGTAGATGAGCGTTGAGTGCCGATTACCAGATGACTGCGCTCTCCACTGTGTCGTGGTCGGTTGGAAGGGGGTGTGGCCTTACCTGCCCGAGAGGAGGGGGCAATGCTAGGCTGAGTCTGACCAGCTCGAGGAATGGGTCCGCTATTGACGAGCCGGGCCCGATATTGGCAGGCGGATAGTGAGGTCTCTTCCACTCACCTTGTTGCGCGCGATGGGGCGGTAATCTGGTTTGGAGTGCAATAGACCCCGGTGATTTTCCAGAGAGGAACCGTACTGATATGTGGACTTATTGAGTAAGAGTTGCATACTCATTCATTCATTCATTCACTATACACTCGGGCTGGTGGTGCGCAACTAATTATTGTGTACCTTCGTTATGGCAAGGATTTCGGTTGGGCGCGCGACTAACCTGAGATCAGGAGTTTACCACGATGAGTCTGACTATCCAAATTTAGGTATGGGACTGGTTTGGATAGAAGTCCCTTGTGGTGGGCCCCGTAGCCTGCGATACTACGTACTATCATCCCGACTTCACAATCCAGCATGGTTATTTCATTCGCATCGCATAATACATTACGTCCACAGGCATATGACATCTTGGGTTGCTATTTCTTCACTTATATGGCTTGGATAGACTTAGCAGGATTTGTATATTGCATTGCATTCTCGACATATGATATTTAACTCTTTATGACTCCTTATCGCATAGTTGTTCTATATTGCGTATTCTGATATTGATTAACTTATAGACTTGCCCATACTTCCACTTACTCTGTTATCGTATGATTTACATCTTGTCAGTATTTCTGCTTACTCTGATAATCCCTGCTCTTGTTAGTGTTTCTACTTATTTAGACATTGTATGGTTTATGGATTACAAATTCTTTTGGGTATTGTATGATTATAGCATTGTATTGAATACTTGACACTTACCTTGTGCACACACTTACACCACCCTCTAAGCTTTCTATAAGCTTATGCACGATAGATGCGTGCAGGTGATGTTAGGTTGCAGCAGTGTTGAGCTTGGAGCGTGCAGTGGCCTTCTGGAGCTTGACTTTTATTTATGTATTTCCCTTTCAGTATTGTACTCAAACGATTATACTAGTGGATATGTGATGATGATGTTGTCTTTGTGAATTGGGTAATCTTGTGGTTATGCTTATTACTAGTTATATGTACAAAAAAAAAATTCTCCTTGTAGGATCCCAAGATCGGAATCTGGCATATGAATGCTAAGAGCCGAGAATGGGGTACTACGGAGGCTGTCGGCACCAGATTCGGTAATCGGGATTCTTATGAATCCGATTCCCGGGTTTGGGGCGTGACAGAAGTTGGTATCAGAGCATAACTTGGGAATACCTGAAGATAATATCACATATCTACTGATAGCTATCATTCACTCTATAATTGTTGAGAACTTAGAATGGTTAGATCCCCGAGTTCGAATAACTTAGAGATTTTTTTTTGATATAGCACCCTACCGTTGAAATTGTGAGGCTATATAGTATTCTATTTTCGATCATTTCTGATCCGAGATCCTAAGATTAGTAAGGTCACCATAGTATCGATGATGTATCTTGAGAGGGTAAGGTTGAGATTAGATAGCGCTATCTTCATCCCTTGCTAGATTGATTGTGCCTTTACTTATTTACGGGATGGTGTTTCTTTCCCCCCTTGTTTATTTTCTTAAATTTCGAGGACGAAATTTTTATTAGGTGGGGAGAGCTGTAAAACCCGTATCCTAATTCGTACTGTCCCTGAGGCTTTCACGGTCATTCCGATCAATTTCCGGCGACTCGCGATCTGCAACCGACGTTGCGCGCAATCCTGAGTCGGATCCTGTCGGTCTGAGTCAGTTTGACCCGAGACTTGTACCAGTACGACCGCGCTGTCGCCGCGGTTCCGATGCCGCGTCTCACGCGCCGAGGCGATACCCAGGCCAGGAGATGGGGGCCTGCGTTCAATTCAAGGAAAAACGCCGCGCGTTGCAAATATCGAGGGAATCTCTACGACCCGTCACATCAATCAATCAATGTACAAGTCAAATACATATCCCATCACACCCATCCCTCTCTCACCCTCAAGTCAACAACACCCATACCTTTCCCATCCCATTCTTACCAAAAAGTCAAGGTAACCCATACCTTCCCATGCCATATCCCTTACACAACTCCTCTCTCTCTCATTTCTCATTTTCATTCCAAGCAAACCCACACCTCACGTCCAAGCTTTCCCTCCTCTCCAAGAAAGCCACAAGTGTGGCCCACTTTCCTTACCCTTCCATCTCCCATCTCAACCATTCAAACCTCATCTCTACCGTTGGAATCGAAGCTAAGGAGCCTTAGAGCACTAGGGAGGAAGAAGGAAAGGTGGGTGCTTCTTTCTTTCTTTCTCTCTCTCTTTTCTTTTATTTTGTGGGTGATTTTATTTTTATTTTTGTTGTTTGCATTTGTTGATTAGAGGGCCCGCATATGTGAGACTCATCTTAATACATTATCCTCACCGTCAGATCATGAGGCCCACCATGTTGCTGCCCATTTTGGGACAGATTTGAAAAAAAAAATAATAATAATAATAATAATAATAATAATATACAAATATCAATCTGATCCAACCCACGGTGGGCCGTTACACGGGACCCACTTGACGCGTGTGTCGTATCCATGCCATCCGTCTCTGGCCAGACGTGGGCCCACCTTGATGATGCCTTCCATCCAGACCGTCCGTCCTCTGGACGTCCAGGACGTCTGGATGGAGTGGAAATACAAATATCATCTTGATAAATATCAGGGCCACACGTGTGAGACCTACCTGATATATATATTCCATCCACACGTGTGGGACCCACTGCTGTATTGATGTCAGCAGCTTTGTGGACCTGATCACCATGAAGTATGCGTTCATTCGCACCGTCCAGCAGGTCTGGACGGTGGGACCACCTTGATACATGTTTGATCCACGCCGTCCATACATGAGACGTGTGGACCCACCTTGATTTTTACCATGTGTGACTCCATCGTCCAGCAGCAAGACGTTGGGTCCCACATGGTTTTCATGTACATCTATCCGTCCATCAACGGACGTCCAGTCCCTGGACGTTGCAACGTTGCAACAAAATAAATAAAATAAATAAAAATATAAAAATGCATAAATATAACATGATATTATTATATTCTATATATAATATATATATTAGATGCATATCTGGTGGGCCCCACGTGGGACCCACCTGTTGACTGGAAGCAGATTGGCTGACGTACTTCACACCAGCAGGCAGCCGGTCATACGATTGACGTCAGCAAGTTCTGGTGGGCCACACCTCGATGTACGTGCTGTATTTTCACCATCCAGTGGATCTGGATGGGTGGGACCCCACCCACGAAGGATGTGTTTCATCCAACCGTCCGTCTGGGACCCATTCCACACGTGCTGCACGTGTGGAGGTGGGGTCCACTAAATGTATGCGTTACATCCACCAGTCCACCATCCTGTTACGAATGGTGGGACCCGTACAACATGTGTGTTTATCACACCGTCCACCGCCTTTCAGCATATAAAAATATATATATATATATATATATATATATATAATAATGATGATGATAATATAATATTTTAATATTATAATATATTAGTATTCTGTGGTGGGCCACTCCTACGTGGGACCCACTTTTAATATGCTATTTGCACCGTCCAGATGTATCTGGACGGTGAGTATGGGTAGTGTGGTATAAATATAATAATAATATATTATATATAATATTATGGTGGCCCCACATGGGACCCACCTTTACTGTATATGTTACTTCCATCCGTGGGTCCCATCCACGTGGCCCACCATCCCGTTGCAGATGACCCAAACCATCCATTCATGTATGGGCCTACTGGGATGCACGTGTGGCATTCACCTGCCACATGTATGTGGAAACCCACCCTGGTGAATGTATTGTATATCCACTGCAGTCCACCTGTCCTTTGGTGCAGACCCACATTAATGTATGTGTTTATACACACCGTCCAGCCATATTTTTAAGATTTTGTGGGGTCCACCCCACACGTGCTGCACGTGTGGGATGGGACCCACCTTGATGTATTTATTTGATATCCACACGGTCATTTGGACGGTGCTGCTGTGGTACCCACTTGGTCCAGCGCTACCCCCAGCACGTGAGCCTAGTATGATGAATGTGTTGTGTCCACGCGTCCAGCAGGACGGTGGACCACCTTATTACATGTATTCTCTCAGCACCTTCCATTTTTTCTGGACCGCAGACCCTACTATGATGTATGTTTTGGTCCCTCACCATCCATCTGGACGTGGGGATGGTGGGACACCATTGTGATGTATGTGTTTCACCTGCACCGTCCAGTGGTGTCATGTGAGCCACACCTTGATGTATTTAATGTGTATCCACATCGCCCATCCATGGACATGGAAACCCACCTTGGTGAGGTATCCGCCGCACCATCCAGCATGGGACAGTGGGCCTGCCATGATGTATGTGTTCTATTCCACGTTGCCCGTCTGGTGGGGGCCATCTGTTGCGTATACGGGGCCCACCTGGGTGTATGTATTCTATATTCGCACCGTCCAAGGGCCCACCATTGATGCATGTATTACATATCTACATCGTCTATTTGTGCGGCCCGCCATGATGAATGTACTGTATATCTATGTCGTCCATTAATGCAGCCCACGTGATGTATGAGGCCCATGGTGCAGCCCATGTGATGGGGCCCACCTATTGTGTTTATGGCCCATTTGGTAAGGCCCACTGGGATGTATTTTCAGCCCATGGGTCGAGACCCATCGTGACGTATTTCTGGCCCGTATGTCATGACCTATTGTGATATGTTTCCGACCCATTTATTGAGGCCCGACTTGATGTGAATAAGGCCCATTAATGTGGCCCATTGATGTGGCCCACTTATTGGATATGAGGCCTATTGGTGTGGCCCAATGTATCCACCCATCGTGATGTGTACGCCCACATGCTGCATTTGTAAGGCCTACTTATAACGACTATTGAGGCCCACCTGTTGGATATTTGGGCCCACTTTATGTTTGACTCTATGTGGACCACTGCTTGGGAGCAGTGTTAGTTGAATGTCCACATTCATGGACAATGATGGTTAGATGTTCACATTGTGACCTTCCCTTAGGCCTTGTTAGGCCCATTCTCACCATTCCCTCAGTGGGTTAACCCAAATAAGTGGGCCCCGTTCGTTGTAGATGGATGACTCCGAGTTATCGGATTTGATATAACCACGATCGAGTGCTGATCTTTATATTATGGTTGATCGGGTGATCATCTACGGGCCCGTTTTGTTTATTTACTGATTATCGATGCGATTATCATGACCGATTACCGATTCCGATTGACGTGACCAAATTTTCGATTCTTATTATCGATCGGTTCCGATTGTCATGACTGATTACTGATTCTTATTACCGATCGATTCCGATTGTCATGACTGATTTGCCGATTCTAATTATCGATCGATCCTGATTGTTGCGACCGATTCCCAATTCCGATTGACGTGACCAAATTTTCGATTCTTATTATCGATCGGTTCCGATTGTTATGACTGATTACTGATTCTTATTACCGATCGATTCCGATTGTCATGACTGATTTGCCGATTCTGATTATCGATCGATCCCGATTATCGTGACCGATTGCCGATCCCGATTGTCGTGACCGATTACCGATTCTGATTTGTCATGACCCATTGCCATTTATCGATCGAGGCTGATTACCGATTTTGATGACCGATTGCCGATTAGCGATCGAGGCCGAGTATCATGATCGATTGCCGATTAGCGATCGAGGCCGATTACCATGACCGATTACTGATTAGCAATCGAAGCCGATTATCCTGACCGATTACCGATTAACGATCGAGGCCGATTATCCTGGCCGATTGTCGATTAGCGATCGAGGCCGTTTATCATGACCGATTACCGATCGTGGTCGATTGTCGATTGACGTGGCCAATTTCTGATTCTGATTCGTCGTGGCCGATTATCGATTTCGATTGTCGTGGCTGATTGCCGATTCCGATTGTCGAGGCCCAATGTGATGTACATGCGGCTCGTTGTGATGTGTATCCAGCCCGTGTCTAAGGCCCAATGTGATGTATATTGAGGCCTAGGTGAGGAGGCCTATTGTGATTCATTTGAGGGTCGGGCAAAGGAGCCCATTGTGATGTATGTTAGGCCCATGAGCAGGGCCCACCTATTGTGTACATGTAACCCTTGAGTAAGGCCCATTGTGTTGTATATTAGGCCTTTGTGTGAGGTTGTCAGCCCATTATGTGTTTGGCCCAGTAAGGGCCATTCCTTGGGGCAATGTTGGTTAGATATCCACATTGTCGAGGCCGATTATTGATGGTGGTTATTGATACCGATTATGAGTACGTGACTGCATAGCATCATGATACATGTCCATACACATCATCTGCATGTTTGCTATGAGATATGATTGACCATTGCATACGTCATAATGCCGGTTATTATGAGACTCCCTGATATGAGGTAATTGTCTCACATGAGAGCACGGTATGCGTAGGATTGATGCATGACTGGATTGTATGACTCATGCATTTTGCATTGTGTGCTGTGATTACTGTATGCCCTAGCGACATCAGGGTCGTAACCTCCACAGGCATATCGTGGATGGCCAGATGGGACACCGGAAATCTGTTCTACATGGGGTGCTATAGATATCCCTGGGTGAAAGTCCCTAAACCCTCTTGGTTCCAGAGGTTGCTCCAACGTCTAGACCGAGTGGGTAGATGAGCGTTGAGTGCCGATTACCAGATGACTGCGCTCTCCACTGTGTCGTGGTCGGTTGGAAGGGGGTGTGGCCTTACCTGCCCGAGAGGAGGGGGCAATGCTAGGCTGAGTCTGACCAGCTCGAGGAATGGGTCCGCTATTGACGAGCCGGGCCCGATATTGGCAGGCGGATAGTGAGGTCTCTTCCACTCACCTTGTTGCGCGCGATGGGGCGGTAATCTGGTTTGGAGTGCAATAGACCCCGGTGATTTTCCAGAGAGGAACCGTACTGATATGTGGACTTATTGAGTAAGAGTTGCATACTCATTCATTCATTCATTCACTATACACTCGGGCTGGTGGTGCGCAACTAATTATTGTGTACCTTCGTTATGGCAAGGATTTCGGTTGGGCGCGCGACTAACCTGAGATCAGGAGTTTACCACGATGAGTCTGACTATCCAAATTTAGGTATGGGACTGGTTTGGATAGAAGTCCCTTGTGGTGGGCCCCGTAGCCTGCGATACTACGTACTATCATCCCGACTTCACAATCCAGCATGGTTATTTCATTCGCATCGCATAATACATTACGTCCACAGGCATATGACATCTTGGGTTGCTATTTCTTCACTTATATGGCTTGGATAGACTTAGCAGGATTTGTATATTGCATTGCATTCTCGACATATGATATTTAACTCTTTATGACTCCTTATCGCATAGTTGTTCTATATTGCGTATTCTGATATTGATTAACTTATAGACTTGCCCATACTTCCACTTACTCTGTTATCGTATGATTTACATCTTGTCAGTATTTCTGCTTACTCTGATAATCCCTGCTCTTGTTAGTGTTTCTACTTATTTAGACATTGTATGGTTTATGGATTACAAATTCTTTTGGGTATTGTATGATTATAGCATTGTATTGAATACTTGACACTTACCTTGTGCACACACTTACACCACCCTCTAAGCTTTCTATAAGCTTATGCACGATAGATGCGTGCAGGTGATGTTAGGTTGCAGCAGTGTTGAGCTTGGAGCGTGCAGTGGCCTTCTGGAGCTTGACTTTTATTTATGTATTTCCCTTTCAGTATTGTACTCAAACGATTATACTAGTGGATATGTGATGATGATGTTGTCTTTGTGAATTGGGTAATCTTGTGGTTATGCTTATTACTAGTTATATGTACAAAAAAAAAATTCTCCTTGTAGGATCCCAGGATCGGAATCTGGCATATGAATGCTAAGAGCCGAGAATGGGGTACTACGGAGGCTGTCGGCACCAGATTCGGTAATCGGGATTCTTATGAATCCGATTCCCGGGTTTGGGGCGTGACAGATTACAATATAATTATTACATACTTTTGAATATATGCATTTATCAGCAATATTATGTTCAAAACCATAAGACAGAACTTTAGAATCAAATTTATCATGCCACTATTTTGATGTTTGTTTTAATCCATACAAAGACTTAACAAGTCTACACACTTTTCTTTCATTTCCTAGTAGAACAAACCCTTCTGGTTGTTCCATGTAGACCTCCTCATCGAGATCACTATTCAGGAATATTGTCTTCACGTCCATTTGATGGATATGAAGATGATGTATGGATGGTAGAGCGAATAAGATCCTAATTGATATTATTCAAGCTACCGGAGAATAAGTGTCAAAATAATCGATTCCTTCTTTCCGTCTGAAACCTTTAGCAACTAATCTTGCCTTAAAGGTTTGAATTGTAACATTTGTGTGATATTTCTTCTTAAATACCTACTTACAATCTATTAGTTTAGAACCTGAAGGTAGATCTACCAATTCTCATGTTTGGTTAGACATTATAGAATCCATTTCATCATTAACAGTTTTTTTCCAGAAAACAGAGTCTCTTGAAGTCATAGCTTCACTAAAGGTTTTAGGTTCATCTTCTATAGTTAAAATCATAGGTATTTTCCTAATCACCTTCTCTCTATCACCTTCAACCAGATGAAAGGAGAGTCGTTGAGAGTCTATTTGATCAGGATTAAGATTATTTTCTACTCTTGTTCTTTGACTCCTACGAGATTCACTTGGTGTATTTTCTTCTATATGTGTTTCTTTTATAGTTTCATTAGGAGATTGAATCTTAATATTCTTTTTCTCCGTGAATACGGAATTCTCAAAGAACTCTACATCTCTAGACTCTATGATTACATTGGAATCTAAGTCTAGAAGTCTATAGGTCTTACTATGTTGTGCATATCCTACAAGGACGCACTTGATAGGCCTTGGACCTAACTTAGTTCTTTTAGGTTCTAGTGTTCTGCAGTATGCAAGACACCCCCACAGTTTAAGATACCCTATGTTTGGTTTTCTTCCTTTCCATATTTCGTATGGAGATGTCTTAGTTTTCTTAGATGGTACTCAGTTTAAAACATGATATGCAGCTAATAGTGCTTCTCCCCATAGGTTTAATGGCAACTGTGCTTGTATTAGCATTGAGTTGACCATTTCTACTAATGTCCTATTTTTTCTCTCTGCTACACCATTTTGTTGTGGTGTATATGGTGCTGTACACTAATGTATTATACCGTGTTTTTCACAATAGTTAGAAAAGTCATTATAGAAATATTCTCCTCCTCGGTCACTACGAAGGATTTTAATATTTTTGTCTAATTGATTTTCTACTTCAGATTTATAGACTTTGAATGCATTAAATGCTTCATCTTTCGATTTTAACAGATATACATATACATATCTTGAACAATCATCTATAAATGTTATAAAGTACATTTTACCTCCACAGGTAAGAACGCCATTTAATTCACATACGTCAGTATGCACTAGGTCTAAGATTTGAGATGATCTCTCAACACTAGGGAATGGTTTCTTGATTATTTTAGACCGTATGCATACTTCATATTTTATCTTTGTCACTATCATTGTATGATATTAGGCCGTTCTTAGCCATGAGTTTTATGGTACTATAGTCAATATGGGCTAGTCTACCATGCCATAGCGTTACAGACTCAATCAAGTAACAGAAGTACTCTTTTCATTCAAAGATAATTTGATCATCTCATTACAAGCATATCCCTTACCCACAAAGTTTCCGTTCTTAGACAAGATCAGCTTGCCTGATTCAAACACAACCCTAATCCCAGGCTTGCTTAAAAGATCCCCTGAGACAAGATTCCTCCTTATGTCTGGGACCTGCAGTACGTTGGCAGAATTACCTTCTTTCCAAAGGTAAAGAGTAATTTCATGGTTCTTCTGCCTACAACTTTCGATCGTCCTTCATTTCTCATTTGAACCTCCTGACCATTGGTCTCGTCTTCATATGTTTTGAAAGCAGATCGATCATTGCATACATGGACAATGGCACCTGTATCATACCACCAACCAGGAATTTTCTCTTGAACTAGGTTCACTTCTGTGACCATGGCTACGATTTCATCGTCTACTGCATTAGCCTCTTTCTTAGGCTTTTTTCGGTCCCTACAGACTCTGGTGAAATGTTCGGTCTTGCTGCAGACATAACAGGCTCCCTTAGGTTTGTCATTTTTCTTCTTTGGGTTTTCTTGAATTTTCCTTGATCTTTGTTAGGTTTAAGGGAATCAGCTTTCTCATAGGTATTATTTTGGGATGTCCTTTCTACTGCGTTCACTTTGGATGAGGATGTACCATTAGTGTCATCCTTTTTGTCTCGGTTACGTGATTCTTCTTTAATACGAAGATGCTTCTGGATTTGTTCTAGTGTGAACTCTTCGGATTTATGCAGTAGTTTCTTTCTGTAATCTTTCCAACTTGGAGACAATTTTGCGATTATAGCTCCGACTTGAAAGGATTCAGGAAGATCAATTTTTATGGCTTTTATTTTATTTACAATAAGCTATAGTTCCTGGATTTGGGCAAGCAGCGGTAGATTGTCTACCATCGTGAAGTCAAAATACCTGACAATTAGGAATTTCTGTGTACCTTCCTCTTCAGCCTTGTATTTGTATTCCAGCGCGCTCCAAATTTCTTTAGCTGATGTGGTCCTCATGTAAAAATCGTATAACCGATCAGAGAGGACATTGAGGATGTGGCCACGACATAGCAGTTTATCTTCTTGTCGCTTGATCCTATCAACGATCTGTTCTGGAATGTCTGTGTCCTTTGCTTCAGGCGGAGGCTGGAGAGTCGGGTCCAAGATGTAGAAGATCTTCAGCGCGGTCAGCAAGAATTTTAACTTGTCCTACCATCTAGTGAAATTTGAACCATCGAATCGGTCCAATCGGATCAGATCCTGGCTCATCAATTTGATTGATGCAACACTTTCGGTGTCCATTAAATCATGCTTTAAGATTGTTAGGGATCCGAGTTTGGATACACCGAGATATTAAAGATAAAATTAAAAAAAAATTGATCGGCTGAATCACGTATAAAATACGCTGTCCTTAAAGCGTGATTCGCCCCCTTATAAACTGTTGATGGGTTACAAGCGAATTGCTTCTAGGATAAGACAAGCCTTATTTAGATCTAGCGTGCAACAATCACGATAGGTCCACTGTGGAATAATTTTAACGTAGTAGATCTAGCGTGCAACAATCACGACAAGCCTTAAGTGCAAAGTGCACCATCTAGAGCCACTACAGCCACACTGCCCACGTCCGCACCCGTGCCCGAGCGCGAGCGCGTGCGTGCATACGCACTGGAACACGCAACCCGTGTATCTCCTTCTCCAAAAGCTCCAAGTAAGAATACTCTACAGAACATCTCAAATAAACCACAAAAGTTTCTCAACCATTTCCGATGTGGGACAAAACACACACACCGCACTTTTAATTCAAAATATTTCAAAAAGCGTTTAGGCGGGAAAATTCTAAAATTTTGAAAATTCAAATTTTTTATTTTTTTATTTTTCAAAAAACCATTGATTTTCAGCCGTTATGCTTCCAATTTTGGAGATCATTTTGAGGCATGCGCCCAACAATACAGCAGATCCATATCTCAAGTGGACCACACTGAAGGAAACAGTGATGAGTGGCGATAAAAACCCACCATTGAAAACTTCCTGTGGGCTACAAAAGTTTTGGATCAAGCTGGTATTTGGTTTTTGCCTTATCCAGGTCCACATGTCATTCTCAGTGGGTTGGATGGAAAACAAAGATCATGGTGGGTCACGCCACACGAAACGGTGGGGATTGGACACCCATTGTTGGAAATTAACTTTGTTGAGGGCACAAAAGTTTTGTTTCGGGATGATATTTGTGCCTACAGTACCTGATCTAAGAGGTAATATATAACACTATGAACGGTTTGGATAGCCTATAAACATCATGGTCGGCTCCAGGAAGGTTTCAACAGTGGAAATTTTCCACTGTTTAATGTGGTGTGACCCACATGAATTTTGGATATGGCTTATCTTTAGAATCATATCCTATCGTGGTCTTACGAAATTGATGGACCGAGTGAACTTGTGACGGGCATCTCTATGTGCCCCACATCGTTTCTAACCACATGGACTTCTATGCAGGCCACGTGCACCCCGCAAAGATAACAAAAAGCAATGCCTTTAACCTTAATTGCATTTGGTGCTCCTGTGGACATTGGATTGCGGATTACGTGCTCACGTATGCCTTTTAATGGCTTTCATGCATGGTATATTTGTGGCTTAGGTGTGTGTACACACACACACACACACACACACACATATATATATATATATATATATATATATATATATATATATATATATATATATATATATATATATTTGGAACACATCCACCACATAAGCATACGGTAGAAATCCCGTAGAAACATTAGGAGAATGAATCATTAAATTTTCTATCATAAAATAACTCCTGATCTATAATAGAAAATTTTAGGTAAGAGACCACTGTTATAAAGAAAGAAGGTGTTAAGAACCCTCTTTGCTCATATAAGCATACGGTCTCTAATTTACAAGACTAAACAAAATATCAAAAATTGGATGAGTTCTCATGCACAAAGGAAGCAACTGTGTGTGGAATTCAGTGTAGTAATGTGATTCCTACAATAAGCGATATGGCCTGGTTGAGACAAGTCTGTCCTGACTCAGTTAGAGAAGCATTTGAAGTCTACTTAGTCTGAGCTTTTGATGGGCAAGATTCGGTATATCAATGAGCCGCATATTATACACTTGGACCAATTAGACCGATGGATGGATTGGAATTGAGATGATGATGCACGAAACCAATATAAATATGGATGAAGTTGAGTAAAGCTGAGCAAGTGGGTGGACAGGTTTTCCCAAGAGTCTGAGTTGAGTATATTAGATTAGTTTTTCAAATGCCTCAAGTGGCTAAAGGTTTTAGGTTTGGTTGGATCGACCTTGGCCAGCATCTCCTCTATTCAGACTCTCCTCTTCTTAGTGGATGGATGGGGTAACTGGTACAAAGTCCTCTCATTCTTCTCTCCCTTAAGTCTATTGGTAAATGTTAAGAGGCTTGGAGATGATTTGAGAAGGGAGAGGAATGGCCGAATGGGTTATTTTGTTGGGTGGTTTTATGGTAATTATTAGGAATCATAAGGGCAAAAAGGTTCTGAGAGTTAGAATGAGTTACTGGATTGGGTCATCACGTGGTGTAATATTGGCACTTGGATCAAGTGGCAAAGGATGTGATTCTGGTGAGGGCAAGGGAGCCATTTTCACCACAATGCATTTAATGATGCATACTTGCTAATGTCATCAACCCACCTACTCTACTATGAAATATGACCGGTGTTTATGATCCTTCCCACCATGTGGATGGGCCCATCTTTTACAAGGGTCCTCCTAGGGTAGTATTTTTCTCCTGATTTACTCCAATTTGCTTTACTGTGATCTTAAGTGTTAATGAATTTGGGCTTTGGTCTTGAGTTGGGTTTGAACTTTGGACTGGGTTTTAGAGTTCCAGGAGGGTCCTATTGTGTTCTGATCAGCTTGTGGGCCCTAGGTGGGGTGTATATAGCTCTGTCAGCCAACCATGATGCATGTGTTTAATCCATACCCTTTATCAATTTTGCCAGATCATTTTAGATGTGAGTCCGAAAATGAGGTAGATTCAAATCTCAAGTGGACCACAACACATGAAACAGTATTGATGAATGTTCACCGTTAAAAACTTCTAAGCTACAAAAGTTTTGCATCAAGCTGATATTTGTTTTTTTTACCTTTATCCTGGTCTTTGTAGTTGTTGTACATCGGTGTATTTGATGGGTGTGGCACCTCTTTTTGTGGAGTCCACCCAAATGGATGTACATGTTTTCCAAAAATAAAAAATTAAAAAAATCAAAAGGCCAAAAAAATAAAAATAAATAAAATATAAGATTTGTGTGACCTAATCAATAGGTTAGATGGAAAATAAGCATTATAGTGACCATTAAGGTGGGGCTGGCCCTAGCAAGTTTTTAATGGTGGTCGTTCAATCACTATTGTTTCCTATGGCATGGTCCACCTGAGATTTAGGTATGCATCATTTTTTGGCTAGTGCCTTAAAATGATATGAAAAAAATCGATGGACGGCATGGATACATCATGGTTGGTCCCATGGAGCACCAACTAGTAATCACATCCCTACCATGCAATCTTACCCGTTAAGATTTTTTTCCCTTTCTTAGATTTTTTTATAATCACTCATCATTAACAATGTTTACATTTAGGTACCTATTTAATTCTTATTAATTGGTGGCATTAATTGGTTGGAGTTTTCATTATTTTAGTAAAAATCATTCTTCAAACCGAGAAACGTTGGAGAAAACTAAGAAAAGGTACTTATTTGAGATCAACTTCATTAATGAGGTAGGTTAATGAATATTTTATTTTATTTATTACTATATTTTTGTCTTTTTCCAACTTAGGTGTGAAAAGAGAAGCACGGCTTGGTTGGGACACGGAAACAGTGACGTGGGTGGTAACCTGACCGTGGGACTTATTCCATGGCATGAGCCCAAAAAGAAAAAACGAAAAACAGAAAAAAAAGTAATAATAAAAAAATAATAATAATAATTACTTCCTTGAGTCATATACAATTCTCAAGTCGGCATATCATAGGAAACAATGGCCATTTTACGCCCACCGTTAAAAACTTCATAAGGCTCATTGTAACGTTCATTTGTCATCCAAACCGTTAATAAGGTCACACGGACTTAAAAGAAGAGAAAGCATTAATATAAGCTTGAAAACTTTTCGCGGCCAATGAAAGTTTTTCCAATTGCGGTGAAAAGTGAGATAAGTCTTTAGTCTACATAAATAAGAGCTTCGCTGCTCTTTCTCCGGTGGTAGATTTTGAGGAGTTTCAACACCGGGTAAGGGTTCGAGTATCCATATGTGGTGAAATCCCACTACGGCCTGAGTATGTGTGGGGGTGTGTGCGCATGTGTAAATTTTATTTTTTATTTTTTGTTTAAAACCCTAATTCTTGGACTAGCGAATTAATACATTGGTGCTGTTC
Source organism: Magnolia kwangsiensis (assembly GCA_037074715.1). Taxonomy (NCBI): domain Eukaryota; kingdom Viridiplantae; phylum Streptophyta; class Magnoliopsida; order Magnoliales; family Magnoliaceae; genus Magnolia; species Magnolia kwangsiensis. The sequence goes on from CM073587.1 coordinate 71,497,485, forward strand.
TGATGGTTAGGACCGTCCATTTAATTGACCACATGTGGATATCATATGTCCTCTGGAGTTGGAGCTATAAATGAACGGTCCAGATCTGTGCAATCACTTGCCATGTGTAAGGTCGGAGGGAGAGGTCTACCAAATTCCAATCCTACCAGGGTTACCGTATCATTTTGAGTCAGTGGGCCCAGCATCAGACGTCTTTTGGTAGGTTTCGAGGAATATTTCACGTACGAAATGGAGGAACGCGGTTTTTCTTCTCTTTCCATGTGCGCGTGCAGATGAAGGGGCAAAGGGAGACCTGTGATTTTGTATCTTCCTTGTGACTTCGGATGTAAAAAAGTCTCCAATCCTTTTCAACGTGAACACATGCTTGTCTGGAAAACCTAGTCTGGTCCAGTCCTCGGGTGGATTTGGACTGTCCAATGATGTCGGGACCACTCAGGAAACTCTTTGATCGGATGACTTTGACGATGGGATCCAGCGATCAAATGCTGCGAAAATGGATTGTCCATGTCAATTATGCTAAAGAAAAATGTCAGGACTAGCTCTGATTGCCAGCACATTCAGAACAAATTTTGATCAGAGGACTTTTAACGATCAGATCGGGTTCAAATGCTAGAAAAATGGATTGTCGTTGTTATCATTCTGGTCGTTGTTATCATTCTGAAAAAGCTAAAAGATATGACTAATCCATTACATGGGCCTGTTGGTGTTATTTCAATCCGAGTGACGTGATTAGTGCGGGGTGCCAGAATTAATGGTGCAGCTCAACTCAAATGGAACAGCCATGGCCCAATCAACAAGATAGGCAAATATGTGGTATAACTGGGATATGATAAGAGTGGTTGCCTATTCAACCACTTCTGCAACAATACTTATGATGAACAGGCAATTGTAAAGGATGAGTTTCGTCCACTGAAAGTGAGTCATACCTCTGCCTTATTTACGAATGGACCTTATATATATATATATATATATATATATATATATATATATATATATATATATATATATATATATATATATAAACTTTTCAGCACAAATAAAATAAGATGAAAATTCTTACGGTTGACCGCGGAAAACAACTGTAAAATACTTAGATGGAGAATTTTGATTGATACTTGAACTGAATCTAACGTATGATCATCTAAGTACTTAATTATTACAATATATTACATTAAGAAATATAAATAATAAATAAAGGTAAAGATTACACTAACGAATATAAATGATCATATAATTGAAAGATGAATTTTGTTTGGTTTAGTTGGTATGAGATTTTTATTTTTTTTTCCACCGAATTCCTTTGATTTTTATAGCCTTAACCTTATCATCTGGATTCTTCCCATCCTTTGGAGCCTTTTCTTTTTAGCTTGTCACCTGTGTGGATAACCACACCAAGCTTCCCCATTGACTTGGCCACTATTGTTTTATGGATGACGTGCCATTGCTCGATAGACACTAGTTGTTCTATCACAAAATTCTCTTTGAATATCTCCATAGATCTCATATACACCAAACAACTCTCATAGGATTACACGTATACCTCCCTAATTGGCTCTTGTAGGATTTGGCAAAAATAGGGATGAACATGCCCCTACGTCGCTTTGCCTTTAATAAAAGATGAAAACAACGCTTGACCCCTCGTAAATACAACCGTTCATTACGCCATGTGGCGATGCTTCATTTGCATATCTGACTAAAATAATTTTGAATAAAGAGTTATTCCCATGGCGACGCATGTATAAAGAGTTTGATTTTTCTTTATAGAATAAAGAGTTATTCCAATAGGGAGAAGTGGAAGATTTTGATTTTTCTTTATAGAATAAAGAGTTATTCCCATGGCGACGCATGTATAAACATTGTACCAAACGAGAAATTACTGATACCCTAATTAATATACTAGTTTTTGGCCTATATATATTTCATTTCAACACATTCTTCCACTTCTCATGCTTTCTTTCTTACTTCGTCTCCAAAACTCAAGTTAACCCTCTCTTCTGATTTTTAATCTTCCAATAAGATGATATGATAAACGTAAACATTCAATTAATGATATCGTAAACATGAAAGCCAAGTAGAGTATGAATAACATACGACCTTCTTGTTGCTCCGGATCTACCATCATTTACTCTATATGAATGCTCTCCAGATCATAAACGAGTACATTCAATTGGTCGAGGCACTCGCATAGGGTTAAAAACTTGCCTTTGCACCTTTTATACTCGATCACCTGTATAGATGCATTTACGGAGTAATCACCAAAGGTCTATTTCTTAGTGGAGGACCACTATGGCTTCTCCAAATATGGATATATGAATACCTCCATTCTATACATGTACATTCTCATATCCCTTCCGATATCATCTATATGTCTTATGGTCATTGCACTATTCATTTACATTAGGTGAAACATACATTATATATATGGACTCCTTATTCTTTTTTTTTTTACTTAATAAAAGTAAATGTTATCGAACTTTTACCCCTTTCTACCTCAAAGAATTTGGCCTAGTATGTGTTATGGGTAATTTTGAACAAACTAACGAACCAACAACATCTCAAGTGCTTCTTGCCCGTGAAAGTTACCTCACCTGCAGGGAGGTTCCTACGATGGCACTATAGATACTAGCGAAAATTCTATGGCCGAAAACAAGTAGTATTATCCGAATTTGCTTGCTCAACAATTCGGCAATGTCCAATGTCTTCTTTATCCCTTCACCTAAAAGACTTTATTTTACTTTTCAATCTGTCAGCATGTCTTTAGAGCTGCCCAAGTTTTCGAATCATCCCCAAGTGATGGACACTTTTTTTTATGGTGGCGGGATATTATAAATAGTTAGTCACCACCTCAGCTGAACTCGTCACTTCTCACCTTTATTCATCGATGGACCTACGATGAAAAAGAAGAACTGCACCCCAATCAGCCATAACTTTTGGCTGATGGACAGCTAGGTCGAGAGATATATCAGATGAACTAACTACAACAACAATAGCTCTAGTGATCAAGACAACTCCTAAATGAAATGCAAATTTTTTTTGGTGAATAAGCCTATTTCTCTGTGAACTCCAGCCCAATCTCCTCCATCTGCTCCTATGAGGATTGATGATCTAGGACCTCCTCTTGGTCTAGCTCCTGAAGCTTTAACTCTAATCCTCATCCGAGCTTATCCAACTGCATGACTGACATTAACTAGCCAACCATCATCAGCTAGGATGTTCGACCCACTGACATTGTAAAAATCAAGTATACCTACTCGGGTTATAATCAGATCACATGCACGAACATGAAAAACAAAAAACGACCTTCGTCACCAACAAAGGCCTCTATTGCTACAAGGTCATGCTTTTTAGATTGAAAAATGTCGGAGTAATATATCAATGCCTTGTCAACAAGATGTTTGCTAAGCAGATCGAGCGTTCTAGATATTGGAGAACTATAAAATGTTGTTACAACCTTCTTCTGCGTCATGACTATTGCACCTTCAACAATGGAGAATATTTGAAATTTGGGTTAGGTGAATTAGAGCAATGGTGTGTGCAAGATTGATTATTTTTTTTCCTTTTAAATATTAATGGATAAGTTGGATTGTATCATCTGTCATTTATAGGAAAACGCTTATTGTTTTCTCTTCAATTGCAGCGATATGATGCTTTGTATCCTTTCATGTAATTGAAGTTTCGCTGGTTCATTTTTTCCCTCACAAATTCTTATTTCTAATTCTATAATATTTGATTGCAGAAATGATTAGTTTTGAGTTGAAGTAGTTGATTAAGTAAGAACCTTCTCCAAATAGCTGATTAGTTTTAGTAAATGTTTAGCATTTTATTCGCAAGGCATGCGTCACCTGATGAGTAGATAACTTCTTTTTTTTTTTTTGGATAAGGACACATGAACTCGTGGGATCATATGATGGACATTTGGGATCCCAAATAGCACACATCCTAAGTGTGTGTTGCATTTGTGCTTAACATTAAATATATTGAAATGGAATATTTTTTCTAAGGCCCAAAAAAGGGATTTCCTTTTCCATCTTAGACTCTATAGCAACTAGTTACCATCCAGATGGTATTGCATTACTGTCTCTGCACATTAAAGTATAGAGAGATTTGATGTCATGATTGGGTTTTATGCTATTACATATGCCTAACTTGCTTCCATTCTATAGATCTTTCATTTATTTACTATTCATGCTTTTCCTTCTTTCTTTTTTTTTTAAAAGGGATTTTTTGTTCCTTGTTTTATATTTCTTTTACTTGTTTATTTATATTTCAAGGTGAAGCTAATGACAAATCTCATTGATATAGTATTAGCTAAAAATTTTGTTAACATGGGATCTTTCTTTGAAGGCTATCGATTTTTGAACCATTAGCCTTCAAGGAATGCTATGAAGCAAGAAACATTCTAGATATTACTTCTTGGGTTTGTACGGCATGTGAAACACCTTATGTCAACCAAAAGTGTTGCCTTTGTCCTGTCAAAGGAATGTTTTCTAAAATTGTTAGATCACAACTTTTTGAGTCTATTAGATAATATTTGTTGCAGTTTTAGATTAAGGAAATACAGTCGAAGCCAACCTATGTGCCAAGCTGGCATAAGTGGTGGCTTGTGCATTAGCTGACTTGTATATGCATGTGGGCTTAGTAAAGCCCTCTAAAATTTGTTGTTGTCTGTAATTGAATGTTATCACTGAAATATACCATGTTGGGGCATTTTAACTCATAGTGGAAATGACAGTGTCAACTCATATACTCACCCACAAGTCTTATGGCATTATTATTTCAACCTTCATAAAAGACAAAAATAAGAAATACCATCATTAGATTTGATATTGAAATGCCTGGTGTGCATTCTCTTATTGTTTTTGCAACAACCTAGCTATGGTAATGTTGGGAGTTTGTATGCACTTCCACCTCCAGGTTTTGGGGTAGGTGCTTAAATTGTTCTTTGTCATCTCACTCACTGATCCACATTTTACTTTCTCTTTTAGTGGCATTTCCTCAGGCAGGGTTGCTTAGGCAATGTGTCGGTATTGTAAATGATCCCCAACTTATCTTGCTTTGAATACCCAACATGCTTGCTCACTTTTTATCCTTTTTTTGAGGAAAGGCCGATCTCACTTTTTTACATTTATGATCTTCTTTCTTCTACTTTTTTTTTTCTCTTTTTCTTTTGCTTTTTTCTTTCTTTCCTTTTTTTCTTCTTAATCTGTATATGGGAAATGTTGCAGCCATTGCAGCTACATTTTTGTTACAAAGATGTCAGTGTTTTAATCATGCTGAGATATGTGTTACAGGTCCTCTGTAAACAGCCTTTGAAAATTTATGGTGATGGAAAACAAACACGAAGCTTTCAATATTTTTCTGATATGGTACTTTACTCTTTCTTTTAAGACTTTATGATTGAAAATGTGTTGTGGGCTCACCGTCTTTCCCAAAAATGGCATACCTTGCTTAGTTCCAACTACTATGATAGTATCCCTTTCTTCAATCCCGTGGTTAATGATTAGTTGTATGTCTAACCATTCTATATTAATGTCAAATATAATATTTATATTTGATGATCGAAGTTTGCATAATTCATGGGCACGCTTTGATTTTATTCTTTACTTTTTGTCATTTTGGTCATTTCTTTATCGAGCCTTTAGAGAGCAGCATAAAAAACCTTGGTAATTTTATCCAACTGAATTTGTTGTTGCATATCTCGAAAGATTCATGTATGCACCAAGCATACATTTATTAGTTGATCCCAACTTGGTGGGATAAAGGCCTATGTGATGAGTAGAACTGCTATTTATTTCTTGTTATGGGAAACTTGGGTTGGTGGAACCCAATTATAAGATTTTCAAGCGGTATCCCATCACAGCATGTGTGGTTTGTTGGCATTTGGACCTCGAAGATGGAGATGAATCTTTCATAATTCTCAATTGCCTGAAATCACCCAAATTTGCAGCAAATAGAAACAACTTGAGATGATTGCTTGTTTTTTTTTTATTGAGAATGATTGTCATTTCTATTATCATAATTTCTACCTTGAAACTGAATTTGAAGTGAAGGTAAGGAATAAATTGTTTGATTCTTCCTTTTAATGCCAAATTTCTAACAGTTTTACAAGGTGAAGTGATGTGGAAGATGGGTGTGAATCACTTCGTATGTTTATATTCTATTATTCTTTATTTGTATTAGTTTAGTTGGGTATATGGGTTTGTAAGCCGTGGAGTCTTTATCTGTATTAGCTTAGATGAGTTGATCAATTAGGGCATGTACTAGCAATGGTAAGAGAAACCATTATTATAATTATTATTTTTTAAAAAGAAATGGCTACAGATAATGGCCGTTCATTACTAGGTCTGCTTGATGAGAAGGTGCATTTTCTTTTTTAATTTCAGAATGCGCTGTTAGCAGTGGGTTATGGATGGTTGGATTTAAAGTTGTGTAGTGTTATGGAATCAAAGGGACTGCCGATAAAGGGTGTTGTATAGTTTCATCTTGATGGATTCAAGATGTAAGTGACTTCTGTTCCCATTACACTGTAAAACTTGGCTGATTAATTCTTTTAGAAATTAATTTTTGTAGCCCATTCTTCCAAAAAAAAAAAAAAAAAGGACAGGTGCCAAGGCCCTTGGCTCACATTTGGGTTAGAAAATGCATGCCTAACTTGAAATCAGGTTTGTTTCAGGAAAAATGTTGGATTTGGAATAATCATGTGTATTTGGGTCAAGTTGGTTCAGTGCAGAGGATTTTGCATTGGCTTCAGTTTGGGCATCTCAATTTGGGCTTCATTTTGGGCATCTCAGTTGAAACTTAATTGTTCAAGGAAACTTATTTCAAACAAGCTCTCAACTTGAGAAACAACATCTCTTGTTCGGATATGATCACCCCTAAAACGTAGAGAGTTTCATGATTGTAGCTAGCTAACTACCTCTGTTTGGACATATATGTAATCTGATATTTACTCCTTACAAAAGGTCTTCAGGTGTTGGCCAAAGTATCAATCTGATATCATTATGCTTAGCAACATTATAGAAATTCTAACTATAAGCATTAGCATGTCACTTTTAGTCTTTGATTGTCACAGAACATGGGCTGGTTCTTAAACTGCATAAGTTCAGTGGTAGGAGCCATGGATATTTAAACTCTATTTTGGAATATATATATTTTTGGTTTTCAATTGAGTTCAATACAGGTCATTCTGTGTACATTTCTAGTGATTGGGACTTGATAATAACACTTCAGAAAATAGCAGCCACGTCTTTCATTTTCCTAGCATGGGGCTTCTAGCAGCAACCTATGTATATTGCTTGAGTTTAGTCGGTGGGGCTTCCTAAATGTACTTAATAGCAGCCATGTCTTTCATTTTATCTTGTTGCAGTTGTTCACACAGTAATCATTCTCGAATGTCCATGTAAGCTACATATTGGAAGAGGATATACTTCAACAATCTTCATCAGTAAGCTTCTCAAACATACTGTTTTGTATCTATGAATTGTAAGGAAGATAGTAATTTGTAGTTTTGTAAAGTATTCAATTTATTATTATTATTTATATATATATAGAAATTTGTGCACTAATCTTTGAAGAAATGACTTAACCAATACCCTTTTAGGATGAAACCATGCTAGAGGTCCTCCAGTTTAACGCACATAGGTCATTGTACGGTAGGAAGAAATCACTGTATCAGCTATCTAGTGTACCTGACTCTTCTTTGATGGACCATTGTATAAATTCTCAATGATTTGACAACTTTATTTGTTAGATCAATGACTATTCCTTGTTATATGTGGACTGTAGGCCATTTTTTGTTCGAAAGACATTGTTCATATGATCAGCATCATCTTTTTAATTTGATTTTCAAATAGTATTCATTCACAATAAGCTTGCTAAGAGGATTATTTGGATGAATCAAATGTTTGACGATAGCAAACTGTCATCCATGAATAAGCCAAGCAAAGAACCATAATGACTCCACTGAAAGAAAATGTTCTTATCTAGAATGGTGCCATACATGTATGTATTTCATTCACATAAGATTAGCTCACTTGATTTGCATCCAACCTGATTCTTGGACTCACGCAGAAGTTGTGGGTGAGGTTTCGTAAGCCCATGAGTGTCCGGAGCATTGCCCAACAAAATGTAGCCACATGCACCAATGCAGCACAAGGATGTGAGATCAAAAGCTTTCTATCAAGTGGGTTACACTTTTTATTTTTTGAACTTCTGGCTTAAAAATTAAGTGTTTTACTCCTTTGATGGACCACTGTATACAAACAAATGGATGTCAAAAAGAGTTGTATTAGCCATCCATTTCCTTTATATATTGTGCCCAACTTCAGGAACAAAAGCTTGAATTTGCACATGGCTCATCTAAGGGTAAGATGGCATCTCACACACATTTTCCATATTGGTATGTGTGACTGCATGTGGATGGTCATGAATCCACACAAGTGTGGGCTTAACCTCTATTTTATGTTTACTTCATTTGGTTTTTCACTTGTTTGGTCCCATATGATAGTTGGCGCTACAACATGTATAATGTTCAGTTGCGGTAGTGTAGTTTTTATTGTATATAGAGAACTCATTGAGAAGCCGATGCTTTTGGATTTGTTTGCATTCATTCCATGATCGTGCATATTCACATCATGAGCTTGAAACTTGTTTGTGTTAGTTTTTTTAATTTTATTTTTTGAAAGTTAAATTATTCATGTTAGTAATGTTCCTATAATTTTAAAACTTCTCTATTTGTTATGAATTATGACCTAAATCTAATTGGGAGTTTCATGACATCCAATCTCCGGACATCTTTTTCTGGACAATTAATGTATTATTTTCATTATTGTCTTTTGCAGGACATTGATCAACATATTAGGAGCTTCGATCTGTAAAGATAAGAACCCTTAACGTAAGTGCATTTTCCTTTTTTGAAATGTTGTAAGCAGTCAACAATTTGTGTTGTTTCCTTTTTATTATTGTGCTAAAGTAGTAAACTTATTCATCAGTAATACACATTACAAAAAATAAATTAAAAAAATCCTTAACAGTGTCATACTTGCAGGCCTGTTATTCATGAACATCCATTTGTGAAAAGAGCAATTCATATGTGGAAGGCCTTATTCGATATTTGTCTTTGTATTTTCAACATTATTGTGATTGTAATTGATTGAATGAAGGATTGTAATTGATTCATTATTGAATGAATGAATGATTATGCAGGTGGTAATTGAATGAATGAATCATTATAATTTTTTTTTTTAAAATGTAGGAAACAACTACGGTCATAATCTAACAACCGTAGCTGTTATTAAATTTGGAATATTTCTATGGATATAGCACTACTTGTAGCTACAAATACCATCCGTAGTTGTATGTACTTTTTCCTACAGAAATGATTGTTACGGATTATATCTGTAGCTATTGTAATCTATGGCTACGAATTAAATCCGTAGCCATAGGTGTTACCTACGATTACGGTCGTGCTACAGACTATAACTGTAGCCATAGGTATATAGCTACGGTTTTTATCCGTAGCATTTGCCCTTTTTTATGGCAGTGGGGGGCGTTATCTTTTTGATAAAGCAGGATTGGGAGTAGTTAGAAAGACTAATTGAGCTCCTTATTTAGAATATGACAGGTGGATCAAGTTTTTTTTTTTTTTTTCATCCCCAGCCTCTGCCCAAAATCGTATATCTATAAATTTTTGCCATATCAATGAATTGGTGCCCCCCTCCCCCTTTTAAAAAAAATAATATATATATATATATATATATATATATATATATATATATATATATATATATATATATATATATATATATATATATATTATAGATATATATATTTTTTAAAAGGGCCAATAGGAGTACAAACATTTCAATAGCATATGCATTCTAGTTAGCTAAGGTTTACTTGATGTTTAGGTTTTTATTTCTATTCATGCATAAGGTAAAATGAACAGTTGGGTTTAGCTATCTTTGAGGCACATGCATCTCTTAGTAAAGATAATAGGCCCTCTTGGAAGTTTGAATGTGGGTTCACACTTGACATGCAATTTTCATACAGCATACCCTTGTTATTAAAATTCATGTTGTTAGGATTACTAGTATATGTGATCACGCTTGATCCCACTTTGATAAATGAAGTAACCACTGTCATGGTCCTACATCAATAGAGTATTGTCCATTATCCATTTAATATCTGGTAAAGTTTTGAACTCGCAGGGTATAAACTAGATACATACATAATGCACTACATAAATTTTAACATCATAAGTGATCCAAGTGGGAGACTATAATAAATAAATGGGTCACACGTGGCATTAACCATCAAAAGGATGTGCCCACCCCACTTTAAACCCTAGAAGTTAATCCATCATCGTGTTGTTGAAGACTTCCTTCCCCAACAAATCACAGACAAAATTGTTGAGGAAGGGCTATGTATGTCAGATAGGCCTAACAGGTGCGTCTAGGCCTTGGATGCCTCAGGATCCTTCTCAGTTCGGTTAGCATGGAACGCATGTCATACTCTCTCCCCCAGTAAGTCTTGGGCCAAGTGGGTTTGACATGTTAAACTGCCTCCAAAAATATCGTTGTTTGTTGGAAGCTCCTGAAGAAGGCAGTCCTGATGGATACTAGAGTTCAGGGCAGGAGCGTCCCATTAACCTCCTGGTGTGGATGTTGTAATCCCTCACCCCCATCCCCCCCCACTGAGACAATGGATGGGCTTTCTTTTTTACAATGTTCGATCTCTCTACTCCGTTGGACCAAGGTGCAGCTACAAGAGCAGCCCATTCCCATTGTTGGACCAAGGCCTCCTCCACCCCCTCGCATGATCTTTTCCCCTCCCTCTTATGCCTGCTTCCATGTTTTCTATTTTGAGAAGTGTGGAAGGAGAGAAATGGAAGCAGGATGGAAGGAAATGGCATGATTCACGGGAAAATCATCACGTGCATCCGCACCTGGCTAAGCAGAATTGGATCGAGCCTCCCCTCATCGTCGTCGGCCTCTTTCTCCCGTCTTCTATTCTTGCAAGCCTTAAGGATCGAAGGCCCCCAGCCTAGATGAGTTATGCTTGAGGTGGTGAGATGGACAAAACCGAAGATTGGGTGGGTTAAGCTAAATGTGTATGGCTCCTCCCAAGGTAACCTGGGGCTTTTTGGTGGAGGTGGAATTTTAAGGGATAACAGCGAGAGCTTCATTTTTGCAAATCGGATAGGTTATGGCATGGGCTCCAACAATCGAGTTGAAGCGTGCACGATGATTGAGGGCCTTGCCCTCACCTTGTACTGGGGATACCAAAGCATTGTGGTATAAAACAACTCTAAAGTAATGATTTACATGGCTGCTAAGGGGTTCTGCAGCTCCCCGCAGTTGTGGTACTGTAGCGCTCATCTCAAGAATCTCCTTCAGAGACCTAAGGTGATAGTTCGCCATACATTCAGGGAGACAGATGCAGTGGCTGACTCTTTTGTAAAACTAGAAGGCGGCTCGTAGGAGACAGTCACATTCAGCTCCATATCTCAGGTCCCTCCCCATATCCGGGGAGAAATCTTCCTCGTTAAGGTGGGGCTTGGGAATATCAAGAAATCCTAACTTATGGGATTTTCGTCTTTTTGTTGGCTCATGTTAAGTATTTGTGTAGCAGGGGTATATGATATCCCTGCCTGAAAATTTCTCATGTAAAGCGCGCGTTGATCCCATGTGAAAAAAAAAAAAAAAAACCATAAAATTGCACCATAAACGATTTGGATCAGCTACATGGGCTTTAGGTGTGTGGCTAACTGAAGTGAGGCATGTACAATCTATAGTATGCCACTTAGTACCATACTCAAACACTTTTTTTTTTGAGTCCGGATCCTCTGCCTCCGGGAGGCAGAGAGTCTCTCCCTCCCGCAATATCATTGGTCCATCTCACCGCCCCTGCCACGTCGGACTACCAAATACATTTCCGTTTCATATTAAAAAAAAAATAAAAAAATCTCTCAGCCGTCTTCCCTAACGGCAACGGCACCACGAGAAAATCTCTTTGCCGTCTTCGCTAACGGCAATGGCACCACGAATGGAACTTTCCATTTTCGGTTCGCGGTGATTTTTCAAAGATTTCTTCTCTCCCCTCATTTCTAATTTCAAATTCTTTCCTTTTACACATGGATTTCATCAAAACGGAAGAAAAAGAGGGGTTTTTTCTTTTGAAGATCTAGGCCCTCTTTCCCCAATCTCTCACAGTCCCTCTTGCCCATTTTCCACCGAGCAGCCGAGTTCATCCATCGAAGATCCACCCCACCTCACAGGTATTTTAATTTTTTTTATATAATTTTTTACAGATTATTATTTTTTATTTATTTTTTCCTCCATTCAAAATCCTTTTTTTTTCAAGGCTATTTTTTGTGATTTGCAATGGACCCACTGAATGAATGGTTCAGATACCAGATTTTTAAATGAGGAACATTGGATGCTGTTTTTGAATTGCTTGTATGCATGTAGACTAATGGGGAAGTGTCGTTCAATATTATTGTAGCTTAGATCAAGAGTCCTGAGGGATGAGAGTGAACCCAAATAGAGAAAAATGCTTGCATTGAAGGAGTTATCACTGAGGTCAAGGAGCTCTAGGTTGAGCAATATGGACCTTCTTTCGAAACCTGCATATGGGTGATGTCTTGTATTTAGTGCCTCTTAGAATGGGAAAAATCCCATATGGGTGACATCTTGTATTTAGATCCTGCTTAGAATGGGAAAAATCCCAACCATTCTTAATCTTCTATTAGAAAAATAAATAAATTTCCTCAAATGCATCATGCCGAAGAGGAAACACCAGGGGCCTTTATTTCCAACACACTGCATCAGATCTTTTGTTCAGCATAAAACAGATGGTGATGCTGGAGTGAATTAAATTGCAATGGTTAAAAATTTTTTCCCTGTATTTATGTAGGAGAAGGCCTAAATTCCAATAACTTTGTTTTTTTTTTTTTTCCTCCAAGTCATCCTCGTCATTGAAGCCCTTTTTTTTCAGGTCCAAATTGAAATTGACAGAATTACAATTCAGAAATGAGAATCACTACATACCTTGACACATTTGCAATTCAATTTATTAGGACCTATGAAGGCAGCCCTGTTTTAAATCATCAAGGAAGAATGTTAAGATTGTAGGAGATAAAGGTACCTTCATGATCAACCCAACCAGCGAGGTTATTCCCGGACAAATCGAGTCTGCGCAGGTCTCCAAAGGAAAGAAGGAAGTCAGCATTCAGATACCATTCTCCCAATTCCCATTCCCTTGTACGATTGAGAGAAATTTTGGTCACTCGGCCTGTTGCATTGTTGCACTTGATTCTTTCCCAACTACAATAGTCAGTCCCATCCTCCCATGTAGGAAGAGAAGACCCATTCAGATAATTGATGAAAGCTTTGATCTCCAAGAGAGAAGTCCTCTCCTTGTCCAAGTACCCAAGACACCCATGAATATGGTTCGAACAAAAACCAAAGCCCACAACCACAAAAACCAAAGCCCACAACCACATAACCCATGAATATGGAAGCTTTTTTGCCTTTCAGGTCAATGGAAAGTACTATTTTCTTCAAATCATGCACACCACATGAGGTGGAGGACACGTCTCAATCACAACCTCATATAGACATTGAATCAGAAAATGACATAAATGAATTAAGAAGCTCTAATGTATATACGGGTGATTTAGGCATAGATGAAAATGCATCTAATTTGAAAATTGGTAATGAATTTGAAACAGAGAAAGATGCATACAAGTTTTACAATAGTTATGGACGGAAAGTCGGTTTTAGTATTCGTATTGATACTAGAACTATAGACCGTAAGATGAGACTAGTGAAAATAAGAAAATTCGTCTGCTCTAGAGAAGGTAAACGACCATCTGATAAACATGACGTAAATGTGAAGCAACACCGCGATGAAACAAGAACAGGTTGTAAGGCATTCATGACAATTAGGTTGGGAGTTAACGGTAAATATCAAATTACCAATTTTAATAGTGATCATAATCATATACTTGCATCTCCAGAAGAATCACATTTACTAAGGTCACAACGAAAACTTTCTGTAGCTCAAGTAATGGTAGCTGATGACTGCGACAGATCCGGTATAAAGCCAAAAGCAACATTTGATTTAATGAGCAGACAAGCTGGTGGTCAACAATATGTTGGACATAATATGGTAGATTTCAAGAATTATTTACGGACGAAAAGGATGAATGCAATGAAAGAATTTGATGCTGAGGGTCTACTGCAATTTTTCAAAACAAAGCAAGTTGAAGATCCAAAGTTCTTTTTAACACACTGCGTCAGATCTTTTTAACTCCGCCAATGCAACTCCTTGCATTGTCGGTCCCAAGCCCGGGTAAAGGAGGAGGGAGAATGGGCATCAAGGTGAGTTGTGTACTATTCATTCATTTTGAGTTGTGTACTATTCATTCATTCATTCATGCATTTTATTCTCTCTCATCCCTCAACCCCTCCATTTCTTGTGAAATTATAAACCAAAAGAGAACAAAAATCTGGGTTTTTATTTTTCTTTAGGTTTTGTTTTCCAACTGTTTGAATGGTGTTAAGGTGGGTTTTTTTTTTTTCTCCCTTTCAAAATCTTGGTTTTTGGTTTTTGGGATGGTTTGAGAAGCTGGTTGTTAGAGGTGGGGATTTTGTATTTGGGTTTTCGGTCTTTTGGACTAGAAAATGTGTATTTGGCTGATTTAAGATGTGGGTGTTGGTGGTTTTTTTTTTTCAATTTGTGTTTTGGTAAAGAATCCCTGTTTTGTTTTGTTTTTGTTTTTGTTATTGTTTTTTTTAAAAAAAAAATTGAAAGTTGTTGGTTTTTCTACATGCAAAACAATGATTCTTCAGCAGGGTTTATTTTGTTTTATCTTCTATTTTTTAATGTTCTGCTGTTCATTTCTTCAAGACCATTATAAAAGTTGTATATTCTCGAATTTTTTGGGATGGTTTGAGAAGGTGGTTGTTAGAGGTGGGGATTCAAGAGGTGGTTTGAGAAGGTGGTTGTTAGTGGTGTTTGGTTTTCCCCCACTAGATTTCACATAGTAGCATAATTATACTTTTCCATATTTCTGTGAGGAACTATATAACCATTGTCTCACAAATATGAGGTTTTTGCTCACCATCCAAACAAGATTGCTAGTACTGGAATCCATTTCTTATCCAGCTGGTGGAAATAGTAATTTAGTAAAAATTAATGTTATTCCTTTCCTTTCCATTTCTAGTGGGTTTCTGAAAATGAACTAAGCTTTTGCATTTGACTGCTAGTGCTTTCTTTGAACAACAGCAAGTATTGCTGCTTTACAAATTTGAATTAGCAATCAATGATGTCATGCTTGGCTATGCTATTCGATTAAATGGATGGCCTTAAAATTAGATGGTCATGTTTAATAAAGATGTGTTTTTCAGTTACTTACCACGTTGATCCCATTCTTCGATTTCAGGCATGGGACGAGACCTCTATCTCTCTGTCAGCTGGCTGTGACTTGTTCATGCGTTATGTAACTCGAATTTTAGTGTTGGAGTACAAGAATTTCAATGCTGCAAAGTCCCGTCTGATTGGGGGGGGGGGGAAGTTTGGGGAAATATCTCTTAAGGTATAAATATAATCTACTTCCAGTTTGCTGCCAATATCATTTGGCATTTCTTATACATGCAAAACTGCACTTATGAAACAAAATGTCAACAAAACCTTTACTTTCAGGCGCGCAGGACCATCGCCATGCTCAGCCAAGATTTTATATTCGATGGGTGTACCATTTTGGTCCATGGTTTCTCCAGAGTCGTATTGGAAGTACTGAAGATGGCAGCATCAGGACGGAAACTCTTCCGGGTCTTTTGCATAGGTTTGCTTTGCATTCAAATATAACACTAGAGATGGAGTCGAACTTGAAGCATAAAGATTTGAATTCATACTGCTTTGGATGATTAATTCAATTCTCTACATGCAAAACAATGATTTTTCACCTGGGTTTATTTTGTTTCATCTTCTGTTTTTTAATGTTCTGCTGTTCATTTCTTCTGCAGAGATTGAGGTGTTTTACTTCACATTTGCTGAGAAAATGGAGAGAGATTCAAGGGAAGGAGAGTCTTGCCAGCAATTTCTTGATCTGATTCCTAATGAAAGGGATTGGTTGGTAAGGGATAGAAGATCCTTTCAAGTTACAGAAGAGAAAAAGCTGGAGCTGAGAGGATTCTTTCAAGGCTCGGCCCACCTGGGGATTGGATTTCCAAAGAAAATTGTAGCAGAGAAAGACACCTCTCTGTTGGGTATTTTCCAAAGGATCTCAAGCACAGCAATCCTTCTGCTGAACTAGAGGTGGATTATTGTTGGCATGTCAACAGCTGGTTTCAATTGCATTATCTACTTATTTGGTGTCAATGTGTAGTATCTAAATATTTTACAGAAAGTTGTCCAACTACAGTTCATGTGCAAGATTCCCTTACAATGGGATTAATTAGGTTTAGTGCAACCCCAAGGAATAATCAGCTGTGAATATAATCTGTTTCGAAAATCATATTGCTACGGATTTTATCCGTAGCCTTTAATCCTCTTTCTGGTATTGTACATTTGGAATTTCTTCATACATTGTATTTATCAAATTTAGTCGATAAATAAACAAAGTAACGATGCAGATGCAGGCTGGGTGGAGGGATTTAGTCAATGTGTACATTTGGAATTTCTTCATACTTTAGTAGCTCCTGATGAGTTTTTAATGGTGGCCATTCAATGACTATTGTTTCCTGCCATGTGGTCCACCTTAAATTTAGATGTCTCATTTTTTGTCCGATGCCTTAAAATGATTTGCCAAAATGAATGGACGGTATATATACACAACTTTTGGTAAGGTCATGTGATGTTTATTTGACATACAACATGTTGATAAGGTCACGTGATGTTTGGATCCAACGTGTTGATAAGGTCACGTGATCATTGGGCCCACCATAACATTTCTGTAATGTTTATTTGACATCCAAAATGTTAATAAGGTCACGTGACCGTAGATGAAGGAAAAAAAATAAATATCAGCTTGATTCAAAACTTTTGTGGCCCATTAATGGACAATCACCACTTTTTCCTAAGGTAGGGTTCAACTGAGAATTGGATCTACTTCATTTTTTGGGGTCATGCTTTAAAATAATCTTAAAAATTGGATGGATAGCATGGATATAAAAGACATATATCAAGATAGTCCCCACACTAAGGGTTGCACCATCTTGTGTGAGTTTGCACCTGATCCTCATTAGGGCGTGACTTGGGTGTGACCTGGGAACCAGTGGCGTGGGTGCCTATAGGGCCCACTTGTTAAGGCATGATAAAAAAATTCAGAAGATATAAATTACAGGTCTTCCACACTACAGGAAATAGTGGTTGAATGCTCACCATTAAAATTTCCCTAAGGTCCATGGTAATATTTTTTGAACATTTTTTGACCATCTAACCTGTGGATAAGGTCAAACAGACCTGAATGAAAAGGAAAAAAAAAACAAACACAAATATCAGCTTGATCCAAAACTTATGTGGCCCACAAAAGGTTTCTAATGGTCATTAATCATTGTTTCCTATGGTGTGGTCCACAAAATTTGTATCTACTTCATTTTTGTTTATGAGATGGATGCAGATGCAGGCTAGGTGGAGGGATTTATTTAATTTAATTTTTTAAGCATTTTTGTGTAATTTTTTTGAAACCATTAAGAGACAAATGTAATTTTTTTATTCTAGTCACTTTGTCTAGTGAACCCCGCCACTTTTCACTACAACCTCGTCACTTTGTCTAGTGAACCCCGTCACTTTGCACTGCAACCTCGTCACTTTGTCTAGTGAACCCCGTCACTTTGCACTATAACCTCATCACTTTGTTTAGTGAACCCCGTCACTTTTCACTACAACCCCGTCAATTTCTTTAGTGAACCCCGTCACTTTTCACTAAACGAAAACTTTGTCTTATGAACCCCATCACTTTGTCTAGTGAACCCCGTCACTTTGCACTGCAACCTCGTCACTTTGTCTAGTGAACCCCGTCACTTTGCACTGCAACCTCGTCACTTTGTTTAGTGAACCCCGTCACTTTTCACTATAACCCCGTCAATTTCTTTAGTGAACCCCGTCACTTTTCACTAAACGAAAACTTTGTCTTATGAACCCCATCACTTTGTCTAGTGAACCCCGTCACTTTGCACTGCAACCTCGTCACTTTGTCTAGTGAACCCCGTCACTTTGCACTGCAACCTTGTCACTTTGTTTAGTGAACCCCGTCACTTTTCACTACAACCCCGTCACTTTCTTTAGTGAACCCCGTTACTTTTCACTAAATGAAAACTTTGTCTTGTGAACCCCGTCACTTTGTCTAGTGAACCTCGTCATTTTTCACTATAACCTCGTCACTTTGTCTAGTGAACCCCGTCACTTTTTATAAACGAAAACTTTGTCTTGTGAACCCTGTCACTTTGTCTAGTGAACCCCGTTACTTTGCACTGCAATCTTGTCACTTTGTCTAGTGAACCCCGTCACTTTTCACTAAATGAAAAATTTGTCTTGTGAACCCCGTCACTTTGCACTGCAACCTCGTCACTTTGTCTAATGAACCCCGTCACTTTGCACTGCAACCTCGTCACTTTGTTTAGTGAACCCCGTTACTTTTCACTACAACCCCGTCACTTTCTTTAGTGAACCCCGTCACTTTTCGCTAAACGAAAACTTTGTCTTGTGAACCCCGTCACTTTGCACTGCAACCTCGTCACTTTGTCTACTGAATCCCGTCACTTTGCATTGCAGCCTCGTCACTTTGTTTAGTGAACCCCGTCACTTTTCACTACAACCCCATCACTTTCTTTAGTGAATCCTGTCACTTTTCACTAAACGAAAACTTTGTCTTATGAACCCCGTCACTTTGTCTAGTGAACCCCGTCACTTTTCACTACAACCTCGTCACTTTGTCTAGTAAACTCCGCCACTTTTTACTAAACGAAAACTTTGTCTTGTGAACCCGGGAACTCTCCCCTTTTTGGCTTGTAGCTTAAAATGGAAAAATGGATGGACGGTGTGGACAAAACCCATACAACAGGGTGCCCCCTCAAAGGCCCTGCGTTATTAGCTAAGGACCATGGCAGGTAGTACCCAAACTGCATCCCACCCTTTTGAATGGATAGGATACTCTTCTCAAGTAAGATGCGTCCATGTATGGTGCATGCATGTTTGAAAATACGTACGTATTTGTCATTTTAAGAGAAGATTTGGATACAATTAACATCTATTATTGTTACTACATCGGTCGTTGCGTTCACCAAATCCGTATGTTATGAGAATAGTAAACGTGATAAACGAATGAGACCGGATTCTCTATAACCCATTTAGAATAAGTTTATTGTACAACTCCTTTTCGAGGGGTCCATCGTGATGTTTAATGCTATCCAATCCGTCCAATAGAGTCTATGAACCATGAAATTTGTACATGTAAAAAATCAGATCGATCCAACTATGATGCAGGCTACCATTAAATCTATATTTTTTAGATGGTTACTTATTGCTTTCTATGGTGTGGCCCACCATATTGTTTTTATGTGAAGTAAACTTTGCATCAAGTGATTTGACCATGATGATGGTATTCACGAAAAATTTCAAGCCTACAAAATCATCATGTAGTCCGCCCCATAGAAAGCGATGGAAAACCACCCAAAATCTTCAAATTCGTGTGGTGGCCTACATAAAGCCGTAGCTAGGATAATCACTGGCATCGCTGATGTATGAATCCTGTGCATAGTTATGCAATTATAACAATCTGAATTGTCCAATTAAATCCAAAACACATTTAACAGGCCACCACACAAAAAAAGAAAAAGAAAAAATAGAAGCTTGTATTGATAGGATGATCCAATTCATAACTTGGATACTTGCCGTTTATGTTGTATAGGTTGTTCCATGGGCATCCCTGGCTATTTTTGTCCCAGGGAGGCCTCTTTTGCTGTAATCCTTCTTCTGTTTAGTAATATGCACACAATTTCCACCCCCCCCCCCCCCCCCCCCCAAAAAAAAAAAAAAAACTTGGATACTCCAATTGAACAATCTAAACTGTTATTTTTAACAGGCTACCATGCAACAATTGCATTCATTGGACACCTTGAAAACAAAAAAAAACTCCTGAGAGGATCATCCCCAACCACATATGAGCAAAAAGAGCTCCATATAGCCAATATACTCCTTGCGAATTGTCATCAACCGACAAGCCTGTCAAAAGAAAAAAATAAATGAAAGAAATGAAAGAACTTAGAAACATGGTTCTTAAGAAATGATTTAAATGAAATGATTTTCTTAGAACCATTTTCAATAGAAGTGCTTTGAGTCATTCAATGGCATCAAAGTGTACTTTCCTCCAAAGGTATTCTCAACTCTTTTATTATTCCTTGATGATGTGAATAAACCTTCAGACATGGAACTTACAATGCATATAAAAGTCCAACAAATTGCAGCAAAAAAAAAAAAAAAAAAAAGACGAAAAAAGAAGACTATAAACCAATGGGTATGAAGGTACACCATTGGATGCAAGAACTGAACTTACGTCAGAGATTTCCCTTTGAAAATAATAGAAGGGGCCACAGAAGCAAAGATGCGAAGATGTAGAAACCAATGTGAAGCTGTAGGAAAATAAAGCAGCAGAAGTCAGGCATATGTCATTATCTTTGGGCAGATAACAAGACATTCCAAGGTAGAAAGCCTATCTAAGATAAAATATGAAGGATAAAATATGAAGAAAAAAAATACCGGGTAGAAAAGGAAAAACCATCCAAACTTCAAAGCACTGTCAGTTCTGAAATGTTTCATATGATTAGCAACCTCAGTCCTTAAATAAATACACTCATGCACACACATATTAAGGGCAAAAATAGGAAAAGGCAAAACTAGCATGCAAGGATGAAATTATTTACATACAATGGAAGGCATATTCCTAAAAACCATAGAAACATATAACAATGGTACCTCATGGCACGGTAAAGAGGGCAGTACCACAACACAACCTCCTGGAACCCCTGATATAAAATAGATAACTTCGTGCAAGCCTTCTAATCATATTAAAGGTTAGTGATGCGACTTGTGTTGTGTCAGGTTAGGTTAGGCATGGTGAATCATGGTTTTAAGACTCACACAGACTTGTCCCAGTCGATTCGTATTCAGTAGTGCATAAACTGATTTTGATACCCTGACTTGGACGAACCGGGCCGATGCTGCCCCTACTAGGGTGACTCCTAACTTGACTAAGAGCCGAATAAGTCTATCTGAATCACCAGGTCTTTTAACCAGGGATTTAATTTTGGCACGATAAAGAGTGTGTAGGTTGCTCCAAGAACAACAATCATATGACAGGCAGCCCCCAATATGACAGGCAGCCCCCAATGCTATTAAATATGATTGCTGTTCATGGCCTGAATTCCATTCACAACAAGACCCATCATGAATTCAAGCAGGGCATATTTGCATCCCTCAACAACTATGATAATAATAAAAAATAAAATCAAAGCACATACCTTCCATTAAAAAGAGCAACAAGATTGTAAGTATGTTTCATACCTATACATTTCACATTACTGTGGTGAAATCATTTTGCCCAGCATCAGTTGTGCATCCAACTTTTTTCGTTCAAAATTCATCGGCCCCTGATGATGAAAGTGGATCATAAGTTTGTATCATAAATTTTGTATAAGAAAAAGGAAAAAAAAAACCAAAGAAGAAGAAGAAGAAGAATTTATCGAGTTGAAATCAAATATATCTCCACGGAAAAGAAATTCCATAAATTTCATTAAGTAGACACCACAATCAATCCAGAGAATTTACAGCCATTCAGGTGGGCCCCAACAAAAAATCAAGGGCCACACCTATCATATACGCACCTGCTATGCTAGACAAAACCAAAAAATTACAAGAAAACAGGGTCGAGGTCAGGGGAATATGATTGCTCCTGAACCAGCACTGAATATGGAAAAGTGGCGGCAAAAGAAACAATAACATATGTCCAACATTCTCCCTCAGATACATGCACTGCCTGAATCCTGAATTCAGGTTTTGATGACCACAATACATGATACCTCCCATACTTAAGACTCATAGCATTTTCTTATTAGCACAAGTAATTTATTCTCTACCATGTGAAAGAGATGATGATAATGGTGCAATCTTGGTCCCTTTTCTAACATACATAATTCACTAACTTCACACCTGCCATTGCTTTTTTACCCTTCTAACATAGAAGGCCATGCTGTTGATACCCCATTAATCAATCCATGACAATGAGTTCTTGGCTCCCTGTTCTACGTGCAAGAGGCTAAAATTCAAGCCTTTTGGTTCTTCCCCCTTATTTCCAAGCATGCAGTCCCCACCATTTAAAACTTTTCACATGCACTAGTTGAAAATAAGATTTCCACAATGAGGGTAAACAAACAAAACATACTTAGAACGTACATGTGCCATAGAGATCAATCTATCATCATCAATATAAAACCATATAAAATAAAATCCGAAGAAATCTATCACCAACCACGTTACCTATCTTTATATCACATTAAACAATACATGAGTAGAAACAACTTAAAACATAAAAAATTCGAATTCACCATAGGAAGAATCCTGAAATCTACATGCATACAGGCAATTCAAAAACAACATCCAATGTTCCTCATTTAATAATCTGCATTAGAAAAAAAAGAAAGAAAAAAAGATATACTGCAGGCATTGGAGGCAGATCATAAATAATGTGTAAAAAATTATATAAAAAAATTAAAATACCTGTGAGGTGAGGTGGATCTTCGATGGATGAATAGACGTAATAGTAGAAATCGACTATTGGCTGCTTGGTGGAAAATGGCCGAAAGGGATTATGAGAGATTGGGGAAAGGGGGCCTCAGATCTTCAAAAGAAAAAACCCCTCTTTTTCTTCCGCTTTGATGAAATCCATTCGTAGAAGGAAAGAATTTGAAATTAGAAACGAGGGGAAGAGAAATCTTGAAAAATCACCGCGAATCGAAAATGGAAAGTGCTGTTTGTGGTGCCGTTGCCGTTAGCGAAGACGGCAAGAGAAAATCTCGTGGTGCTGTTGCCGTTCGCGAAGACGGAAGAGAGATTTTCTCGTGGTGCCGTTGCCGTTAGGGAAGACGGCAGAGAGATTATTTTTTTTTTTTATAATAATTATGAAACGGAAATGGATTTGCTAGTCCGACGTGGCAGGGGCGGTGAGATGGACCAATAAGAATGCGGGAGGCAGAGGATCCGCACTCTTTTTTTTTTTACCATACTCAAACACTTTTAAGGGTTTTGAATTTACTTACGAGAATTTCTCTCTACCGTCGATCAAGCTTATAAACATAGCGTCTCGGTCTCCTCTCCAATTACTCCACTCCAGCATCCAAAAGCCTCATCAATCTTTAGTGAATTGGAGTGGAAGACTCACTCGAGAAATTAGATGCCCGATCATCTTCTCCATGGAGTTTCGCACCTCGGGCAATGTCTGACTCTGATATACATCTCCCTCTGTGCATGAGCAGTGTCTAACAGGTCCACCATGGTGTGTATCTTTTATCATTATGATTATCATCATATATATAAGCCTTATATCAACTAATTGAAGCCGATTACATGAATCATTGTCGGTCATTCAATTCTATCAAGGGCATAACTTTAGTTAGGGCATACGTGGTAAAGTCTTTTCTTACTACCTACAACATCCATAGACCTTTGATGCCATGTACCCAATGATGGATGGCCCACGCATTAGACTCTTCCATATTGGAAGGTCCCGTGCTCCTCTTTTTTTAACTTATGTGGACCATTGCTATATAATTTCTATCTTAACCATCCATTTACAAGCTGCCATTTGAAGGGTCATTATTGTCTCCTCAGGTAACTTTTCGGGTCAAGTTACATGACCCATCCACGAAGGCCCACTAAATCGAACCTTTCGGATAACAAAACATTAGGCATCAGCTCTGCCAACTGGAGTGTCCCAACTCATGGCTTAGTGGTAGACTCACAAGAATTTCAACACTAAGGCATCAGCTCTACCAACTGCAGGGAGAGAGAGCGACTCGGATTCGGCAGTCACCCCTCCAGTGCCGAGGTCCTAAATTATTATTTTTTAAAAAAGTATAGTCTCTTTCTCTTCACGTGTAGCCTTGCCTTTTTTCTTTGTTTTTTTTTTTTGTTTTTTTTTTTTTTTGTTTTATTTTTATTTTTATTTTTAACTAGTATAAGATTTTGTATTGAATCAAAATTGTGTGTACAATACAAAAATGTCAGAAGGAATGAAAATTCACAAGAAAAAAGGTCCCAGAAACTCATATGACTTCTCTAGAAGCCATGGAGAAGCATTTGGTGGTTGATCAGTCCATGTGCTGAGGAAGCAGTCGAGCACCAATCCTCACCTGCGGAGAGAAGCAAAGTTTCTTCTACATTTTTATATGCGGATGGCCGAACCAACGACAGAATGTACTCCGTGAGAACTGTGTCACACGGTAAGGTGATAATAGGCCCACTACATTTTTTTTTTGGCTTTTTAGGATATATGATGGATGAGCCCCGATTTTGTGAAAGGAAAAAAAAAAAAAAGTTAATTATTATTTTATTTTAGAACAACAACAACAGTCAGCTCATCTTGATTATACCAAGCCCACCCAGTCTAAAGAGGAGGGATCCCGAATAGATAGAGGAAGTTCGGAAGAAGATTTAAAAAAACTAGTGCCCTGAGACCGCTTCCTAATCGGGCCAGCCCATCTGCCAATCCATTCGCTTCTCTTGATGAAAAACAAATTCTCAAACTAACTCTTTTTTTTTTTTTTTTTTTATCTAAAATAGGAAACTATGGCCCCGATGTACAGAAGATCCACCCCGGGACGCTATCCTGGTTGAGCAATCCTACCTGCGGAGGTCCTAATTGGTCGCTGCTGTGGACTCCACAATGATGATGTGTCTTATCCATGCCTTCCATACATTTTGACAGCTTATCTTAGGGCATTAGCCCAAAAATGAGGCAGATCCAAATCTTAGGTGGAGCAAAAATGGATGGATGGCATGGATAAAACACATACTCATGGTGGGCCCACAGCACCGACCAGTTCGGAGAACTCGGTACTCTTAGTGTGTGTTTGTGTATGAGAGAGAGAGAGAGAGACGTGGACTGAGATATTTGAAAATCTGGGTTATGGCTTCCGACTTCTACATCACGTCAGAGTGGAACTTTGATAACCACCCCTTTTTTTCTTTTACCAAACAGCCGTGTGGAACCTTCCTTGTTAACCCACCTCATTTTCTCCTTCACTCGGCTCCTCCTCCCTTTTTATATCATCGCATCACCTCATACCGTGATAGAGGGAGAGAGAGCACCAACAACAAAAACAACTATACCAACAACAAAGGGTGAGAGATAGAGAGAACTACAACAACCACAATCACAATAACAACTAAAGGGTGAGAGAGAGAGCCACAACAACAACAACAACAACAACAAATAGTGAGAGAGAAAGAGAAGGAGGGAGTGCGAGAGAGAACTACAACAACCAAAACCACGGCCACTGCCCCAGCCACCACAATAACAACAACGGCGAAGGAAGCTATGTGCAATCTCCCACCAGGTTATAGATTCTACCCAACAGAAGAAGAGCTGGTGGGATTCTACCTGCGTAACAAGCTAGAGAACAGGAGAGAGGACTTAGACCGTGTTATTCCTGCCATCTACGTCTTCACTCTCGACCCTTGGCAGCTCCCAAGTTAGTTTGATTTCCTCTCTCTCTCTCTCTCTCTCTCTCTCTCTCTCTCTCTCTCTCTCTCTCTCTCTCTCTCTCTCCATCGATCTAATGGGCTTGTTGAAGTTATCCACAGATGGCAAACCACACCCACCATTCAATCATAACCATACAAGAAACAATCCGAGACACCACGAAATTAATCTCTTTTTTCTCATTTTCATTGCAGGCATGTCGGGTGAGCTGTGTGTCGGAGATATTGAACAATGGTTTTTCTTCAGCCCAGTGCAAGAGAAGGAAGCCAACGGAGGGAGGCCAAACCGAATCACACCGTCGGGCTACTGGAAAGCAACGGGCTCTCCTGGCTATATCTTCTCCAACAACCGAGTCATTGGCCTAACGAAAACCATGGTTTTCTATGAAGGAAGAGCCCCCACGGGGAAGAAAACCAAATGGAAGTTGAATGAGTATAAAGCCCTTGAGGAAACATCATCTTCAACTGCAGTTCCAAAGGTATGGTGCAACAACTGATACTTTCCTAGAATGATATTTTGATCTAAACCGTGTGATGAAACCATTGGGGTGGCCGAAAAACCTGCCTTTTGATTTGGAGTTGGGATCCTCTGTTATCAGGTCAACAAAGAATTCTTGTTACCCTAATGGTTTGGCGTCCGAAGCTGTTTTTTATTTATTTTTATTTTTTTAGTGAGTGGTGATGTGGACTAATGAGGATTAGGGTATCAGGAATTCTCTGTTGACCTGATAACAGAGGATCCCGACTATCATGCCCAAGAGTTACACTGATCATATATCCTAACGTTGTGTTCAGTGGTTTTCTTTCGAACGTTGATCTGGTGTCCAATGATCAGACTTTTAGGAGATCTCCCAGTTGTATGAACGGTTAAAAGGAGATGAAAGTTACGTGCCCTCAAAATATAGTATTTATTATATCCACACCGTTCTAGGACTAGGGCTGTACATCGAGCCAAGTCGGTCGAGGTGGGCCAAGCTTGGCTTGACTCGTTCGTGCTATACTCGAGCTTGAGTTTGCTCTCGAGCTCAACATTGAAGCTTGGCTTGTTTGTCAAAGCTTTCGAGTCGAGCTAGTGGTTCGAGTCGAGTCAATTTTATCTTGAGTTGAGTCAAGTTTACCTCGATAGGGTAAGGGAAAGAAAAAGAGGGAATGGGGATGGGTAGGATCGGGTAGGATTTTTTTAGTAAAAACTTTTAATTTTTAACTTCTTTTTTTAAATATTAAAATATATTACTCGAGCCGACTCGAGCTCAAGCTCGAGCTTTGAGTTCAATCGAGTTGAGTTGAAATACACCATGGTCAAACTTGACTTGAACTCAACTTGAGCTTTAGTAAACAAACTTTACTCGCCTTGAGTCGGCCTTTCAAGCCAAGTCAATCCAAGTTGAGTCAAGCCGAGTCGAGCGAGCTTTTCGAGCTAGCTTGACTTGTGTACAGCCCAGTCTAGAACCCACAGAACTTTGTGACGTCAACACACCAACTAGATTGGTGGTGGTGGTACCCCAACCAATCCGACTTCCGTATCAATGTCTATTAAAGGACTTTAACATACGTGGATTTCCTACAAAAATCCTTTGGCAGGGACTTCATGCGCTGGGAACCTAGGTGGAGCCCAGTATGATGTTTGTGAGAAACACACCCTGTTCATCCATTTCGTGAGCTAATTCAAGGACATGGGGACAAAAATGAGCCGGATCCAATACTCAAATGGGTCAAAAGTGCGAGTATTAACGTCCACGGTTGAAATATTCGTGGGGCAACAGTAGTTTTGAATCAGGCTAATATTTGTGTTTTCATTTCATCCCAATAAGAATGACATTGTAAACGGTATGGATAGCATGTAAACATCATTGTTGACCAGGGAGGTTTCAATGGTATGAATTTTACTACCCACATTTTCCTTTAGTGAGGCCAACTTTATTATTGGATCCTTCTCACTTTTAGTCTAAGTCCTAAAATGGAATCACAAAACGGATGTACGGAGCAGATTTCTCAAAAACATCACCGTGGGGCCATCTAAGTTGCCAGCTGAGGAACTTCCCTTGAATTCTCTTTTGATCCCAAATCTCAGGTAAGCCACTACGTGTAAAATCATGACTAAACCCATAAATCACATGCTGTGGCCCACCTTAGCTATGTAATGGCCTACCTTTTTTGACGTCCATTCATCCCGGTTGGATGCATCTTACAAATGAACTAGATGGCATATAAAAAGCAGTGTCCATTCACATACAATCTGGAAGGTTTTTAACGGAGGGTGTCCAATTCTCAACTGTTCATGATGGTGTGGCCACATGATGGATGGATTGGATATTGTTGAAACATCATGGTGGGCTCACACGTCGATTTGTATGTTAAGCTTACCCTAGAAATGTTTGCATTGGATCCAGTCTCTACACCAGAAGGCAAAAATAATAATTAAAATAAATAATAATAATAAAGGTAAGAAAAGAAGACGTCTGTAGTGCAAAATTGGTTGCAGGGATTAATCATCTTCAACAATAGTGTTGATTTTCATTTAGTGACAGTTGTTTATTCTTTTTCTTTTTCAGTTTCGAAATGAATATAGCTTATGCCGAGTATACGTAAAATCGGAAAGCCTACGATCATTTGATCGACGGCCGACGGTCACGATGACAAAACCCAATATCGATTTACACATTAAAGAGGGAGCTAGTAGTAGCAGTTTAGGTGTAATTTCTCATCAAAATCCTTTGAAGGTGGAGAGAGCTGATAGTTCGTCATCGGGCGACCATGCTTCTCACTCTCAAGCTGGATATTCCGTCAAAGACCACTGGAAGATGATAGGAAATCTCGACACTCTTTGGGATTCTATCGATTGGGAGTAAGGAAATCTACATCGATTTATAATCATTGTGACCATCCAACGTTCGCATGACGCATGCAAGTGTCATCTGGATGTCCAATGTGGACTGTTGTGGATGGAACATAGCCTGAAAATTACACTAATCGAAGAATTATAACCATCCAATTAGTAAATATCAAATGAACGGTTATGAACGAAATGATCAGTGGTCCAAATTCACAAGTGAAACCAGATGGTTAAAATTATTCAATTCTCAGGACTTTTAATCTATTTCCATCCACAATGGGACAATGATTTGAATGATCCAGATTTCCACCTATCCATGCACGTGCAAAATGGATGAGACACGGCGACTAAAAAAAATTGGTCTTTTTTCTGTTTGTTTAAAATTGAATTGTTCTTGCTATGCATTTTGTAATTGAATTACAGGAAAAATAATTTGTAAGTTTTACCCTTTTGGTCATTTGAATTTTTTATTTCAGTAATCAAATATGAAAATTCCCGCTCCTTTGCCTCTTCAAGAAAACGGTTTTCAACCCAGATTGCATGTTAGATGATGATATGAACCATTCGTATTCTAGATTTTATGTAAGAAACATTTGCTGAAAGTTTGATTATGTATAGGGTTCAAATCAAGTGTCCAGGACTGTCAATGATTATAAGGTCAAAACTCTCTGAAGTATTAATGTGAACGTGAACAGCCCAATTGCCATTTAAGATGCAATCTGAGCCTTATTTTCCTTGATAGAGTTGGTCTAGGAACCATTAGGCTTGATCCTGTTACGGTGTTCGGTTCTTTACTATAGGCTTCTGCCAAGGTTTTTGTTCCCCTGGTTTTAGCCCGAATGCATTGTAAAGGTTTTCATGATATATACTCATTATTATTATTATTATTATTATTATTATATATATGCAAAAAAAAAAGAAGCCAATTTTGATAATTAAAAAATAATAATAATAAATAAATGAAAGAAATAAAAAAGATGCAATCCGGGTGAAAATCGTCAACATTGCATGATTGGAACAACCTATCATATCAAAACCCTTTAAAAAGCTTGGGGCCCATTTCACTGAATTTTCTGGTAGAGAATGGCAATGGGCAAATTTACTCAGAGAAGAACATGACGAGGATAATCACCGTTTTCCTGAAAAGATATCACCTTGAATTCATGAGTCCTTATTGAATCTACAAGAGAAACTTCTTAAATTCAGGAGAGAAATAAAATAGTTTTAAGAATTTTTTTGATAGCCTCCTGAAAATAAACAGGCTTGCATGCTTAAATAAACCTAAAAAAATCATAAGACAATTAAAAGAGACCTAAACGAATAAGGAAAAAAATCTAAAAAAATATGCAAGTTTCCGTCATCCGCCGACGGTCAATACTTTTTTTTTTTAGGAAAATGAGAAAACTTCATTGATCCAAAAGGAAAAGGGGGGAAAATGTACATCTTCGGGTGACCCCACGACAAAAAGAGGGCGGGGCACCTAACATATACCTCCTCTACACAGCCAAGGCACCTAAAAAGAAGAAAACCTCTGGTCCCAAGGACTGGAAAACTACCTAGCAATACAAATCGAGCCAAGGCCTACCTTGTCGAGAAACATCAGGCCCTTAGTGTGTCTGGGGAGGGAGGAAATGTGGTCAATTCAATCAGTTAAATTGGCCTAAAAATGTCAAGAGATTAAAACTAAAAATTATGAGAATTTTGATATGCCAACTTGTCAAACTGGACCTTCAACATGTCTAAACTGGTAGAAACTATCCAGCAACCAATCTGAAATTTCTGGCGAAATTTTGACCTGTCGAACTATGTTGAATTTTGTCAATTTTTTATTGGGCTTCTTCCGGTCCATTTGTTTTAGGAATGTGCTTAATCCATGTCCTGCATCAGATCACTCCACTTGAGAAAAAAATCATCCTCGAGTTCTTTAATGGACTTGGTTCACGATAAGTGTTCAACTTCGAGTGCCAACATTTATTAGCCTCTTCCTTATACTCTATAGTAGGCTTCTCTGACTTCTCTAGGACATCAGCATGAATAGTTGTTACCCAAACTTCCATATTCTCTGTAGTAACACTCATTCTAGGTAGTTTAGGCAATGAAAACAAGTTAATTGCAGTTTTAGGAACTCGAACATACACAACCTCAAATTGAGCGTGGTCAGTAGATTGATTCTTCGTATCGTTGAAGACAAACTTAACCTAAGAAGCACCAATCTCCTACACATGGACAATTCGTTGGGAAGTTCGATGAGTACAATCACCTTAAAATTCTGGAACACTGGCTTTACATCTTCTGGAATGTTCACGAACTCCACATTCACTTCCTTTTCTACTAATGCCACCATCACTCATGTCTCCTTAGCATGGGCTTAAGGATAGCTATGATTTTCGACTTGAATCTCTTGATGAGTCTTTTCAGTATTCTCATAGTGGGAACATTACCCACCCCACGGGCATTCTAAACAAGGATGTCATTCATAGGAAAACGTGCTTATTATCCCTTCTCGTCGCTTCAAAGGCCTGATCCTAACCTTTTGTAGAGCCTCATCATTCCTCAAAATTGAACTACCTTGCCTACGAATTTCTTGTAATATCTCAAGGCCCTTAGATTGTTTTCTCCTAGTATAGGTGAGATGGATCGAAGTAGGCAGATTTGCATTCTGGTTAACATGATTTACTCTCAAAGGCTCCAAGAGGGAGAGTGGGCATATGGTTGGCTGAGAGTTGGGAGTGCTCTAGTATTGGTCCTTGCTCCCGAATGAGATTCCAAGATTCCTTCTAGCTGAGGAGGACTTGGGAGGAGTTCACTAAGGGCAATTCCTGGAGGAATTCCCACTAACTCCCACTGCGCTGGATGGCTGGATGTCTTGAAAGCGTGACTGAGAAGATGGAACTTAGGGATCAGATGGTGTGTTCTTGTTCACACCTCAAGTATAAGTTATGATGTAGTAATAATCTTAGTAAGACTAAGGTTGAATCCACAGGGAATGAACCTTGTACGTAATCTGAAAGTAACTAAAACTAGAATTAGAAGAAGATGAAATCTAAATCAGAAAGATATGAAAGAATAATGGTGAATGATTAAACTAAAAAAAGACTTAAATAATTCAAAGGTGGGAAACTAGGGTGCCAAGGATTCACTTGTAAAGATCAGAGAGATTTATGCTTAATTCATGACACAACTGGATTTAGAGTCTCATCTTCATCCAGTTGGAGGATATTTCATTAAAAACCAATCTAAACTTCTTTTGATCCAGTTTTCAAGAGAAGATAGGTATGAGAATTAGAATTAGTTCCATCACAAAACCATGCCTATGAGACAAAGCAAACAACAGAATTTAGCCAATCCACATCCAATCTAAGGGATATGTGAATGTTAGGAAGGATTCCGTCATCCAACCATGCCCAAGAGATAATGGTGAACAACAGGGTTCCCAAATTCACAAACCCTATAATGCTAAGAACATGCTCAAAACTATCGTAGATCCATTGCAATTTAAGTCACAACAAACCATTAAAAACTAAAGCATTCCTTAATATTAAACTATAATCAAAGAAAGATCAATTTAAACATGAATTAAAACATAGAAGTCAGCCCATCACACTACAGGCTTCACCTCTTAGCCCTAGCTAAGAGGTTTAGCTAGACATGATTTAGATAAAATCTCTTAAAAACATAAAAGAAAAAGGAAGAAAAAGACTAGCAAAAAGAGGAGAGAAAACTCCCTAGCTGGGCAGCTCTCTCTCTCCTTCTCTTGCTTTCACTCCTCGTCCCAGCTCCACACCAAATGCCTCCACGGCTACCCAAAGATCATATGGACGGTTAAGATCATCAAAATGTGAGATGGGTGGGACCCACTAGCCAAAACTGACAGTTGGTGGTGAAGACGCTTTTTGCATTTTTTTTTTAAAGAATTATCAATCTGTGCTTTCTGACCGATTTCTTGGATTTTGGTGCATAGATGGAGCGTCCACACTGTGCACGTGCAATGCACAGGTGGGGTCCGTTGTGATGTTCATGAGAAATCCATTCTAACCATCTGTTATATAAAATAATATAAGGGGTTGAGATCAAAATTGAAGCATATTCAAATAGCAGGTGGGCCCCAAATCAGAGATTTGGTAGATGATCTGTCCGTTGGGACACTTCTATAGGAATCCAATGGTTAAAATTTGACATGTATGTCTAATTTATTGTCCTCAGGTCATATACAAAGTTTTGAGCCGAACGGATGGTGGGAACCTTGTGATCTTGCATTCTAGACGATTTTTGGGCCCGTTTAACGTGAGTGTCATGATTTTCTTGGATCTCTGGCTTGTAAATTCTTTGATCTCAGTCCCTTGGAGTTTGTCTCTTGCCTTGGTGATTTCAGAGTGTTAAATCCATACTTTTAGTATCTTTTTTCAGTCCAGGCTCACAAATACACCTTGCATCAGAAAAAATAGGCCGTTAAACAGTATCATGTTCGTAAAATCAAGTAATAACTAGGGTATAAAATGCAATATTTGACCCTCAACAATTCCCTATCCTGGTTGAGGGGCTGTCATCAGAAAGGAACCTTGGGGATGCAACCTACTCTAATTATTTGGAGAAGTTGATATCCAGTTGGTTTAGGAAGTAAGGGGAGAGGTCAATAGAGAGGTGTTCTCCCTTGGGGGACGTTGTCCTTCCCAGTGCATCATATGGGAAAGAGTTCCATGCTACTGCTTAATCATCTTCAAGGTCTTCTTCGAATTGTACCCCTAACTTTAATGGGTTGTGGCCCTCTAACAAGGCCTTTTGGGGCCATCTCGATGATGTGGGAAGATGGGCCAGATGCGTAGATAAAGCCTTTACAACTTTAGGACCGAGAGCTAATTCCTAATGGGGGTCCACTTTTATAACGATCACTATAGTAGCCCGAGTCTGTGCTAGAGAGACCTGATTCGCCTTGA
This sequence comes from Magnolia kwangsiensis, assembly GCA_037074715.1. Classification (NCBI taxonomy): domain Eukaryota; kingdom Viridiplantae; phylum Streptophyta; class Magnoliopsida; order Magnoliales; family Magnoliaceae; genus Magnolia; species Magnolia kwangsiensis. The sequence goes on from CM073587.1 coordinate 71,531,013, forward strand.
CTAGCTAGGATAGGGATTTGGCTATAACCTTTGGCGAAAAGCCAACCCCTATTGTCGATTCAGCCGACTTCGAGGCATTGTAACAAACACCTAGGGGGTGTTCTAGGTCTCTGGAGTTATGTTTCTCTCTAGCTGGGATGTTAGTACCAACACCTATGGATATGAACGGTAGGGCGTGTGGGAGCTTGGAGGGAAGTTTAGGGTGGTAGAAAACTTTCTCCCCCCATTGCCTTGTGGTCTCTGCTATGCCTAGTGGAATTGGGAGGATCGCCAACTTCATTTTCTGATGAAAACAGTAGCTCGAGGTGAGGCCAAGATGGAAAGTGGAAAGGTTTTACTAGCCATTGAGTAGCTTCCAGCTTCCGTCCCCTGTTCGTGGTCTTGTGTTCCTAGACAAAGTTGGATTAGGCTCTATCAGAGTTACCATGTGAAGTTGTAAAGTGTTTTCATTTTTGCTTTCCTCGTTCAGTTTCCTTTCTTCGGTGGCTACTTTGGGCTGCCCTTATGATAGACTCCCCTGACCCTTTTTGTTATGGGGCTACTCGAAGAAATCTTGCTTCGCTGTATTTCTTTTTCTATTAATGAAAATATCTTAAAAAAATAAAAATACAAAAAAATGAGTGGCTTCTAGCTTTTTGGGTATTAGCCCAAGGGTGAATTCGAACCTTGACTCTTGCTAAGATTTGGTTTATATACGCTAATGGTCGAACATCTGTCGACTTCCATAACTTCTCCAAAGGAGCCCCCCTATGCGATGAAAACTGATTGCAGCCAGGCATGTGCCGAAATCCCATAGAAGTGAATCCAAATACCCTCATTCACGAGGGAGTATCCCGGTGACCATGCCTCTACCTTAGCGATGCCCATTCTGGAATACAAAGAAGATATATATATATATATATATATATATATATATATATATATATATATATATATATATATATATATATATATATATATATATATATATATATATATCAACGAGTCGAGGTATCCATTAGCATGTATAAGTTTGGGTTTTTGCTTTCCTCATTCAGTTCCAGTGATGCACGCAATGTCAATGGCCAATGAAACATACCTGGACTCATTGATGGATTTTATTAGGTGAATGATAGATACATTGATGTTCTTGGTGCGTCCCACTAGGGCAAGGCTCAGCTCCCTGTGCTTCTGCTTCACCTCCTTGTTGTCTGCTTGGATAGAAGTATCGGGGATCCTACATGTAGCTAGAATATCTTCCCTGTCTGCTTGAGCTACCCACCGGCCCATTCCCTTGGCCGCATCCAGGAAGGAGAGACCCAGCCTTAACGCAAGTTCGAAGCAGAGTCGAGAGGGTGGATTTGCTGTGGAAGGGGATGGGAGGGGAATGGGGTTGATTTCTAGGTTTTACCCAAGAGATACCCTAGGTCCTACCATCGTCATCTTCATAATGGAAGTGGATAAAAGCATAGTTATGGGGCCTTTGCAATGGTGGATTCCAGGGGATGTAGACGTCTGTAAGCTTTTCGATGCACCTAAAGATCCATCTGAGGTCGTCCTTCATATATATCTAGGAATGTGTTCACGACAAACAGAGAGAAAGATTTGGAGGTCGATTTGGGAGATGACTTCCTAGGTCGTACCTCCTCCCAACTGGGAGGATTTGGGGGAATTGGTGGAGTTTTAGGTCGCATCTCTCACTCGTGAATAAAGGAGAGTACTTCTAATCATTTTCTTGACCCAGACTTATACATGCTAATGGATACTACACCCATATCCACATTTGATTTTATAACAGGATTTACAAAAGAAGTTTAGTCATCCATTAGCCTATCTCTTGGGCTATCATAAAAAGAAAGCCTGCTTTTAAACTTTTCCTAAATACATGCCTATCAATATTTTAGAATACGGTAAAAGAAACTTGTTGTTTTAACTTCTTCTTCTTCTTTTGTTTTTTTTTTTAGGTTGAGCATGTATCCCGATAGATTTGTTTGAAATTGCTGGGAACTTTTTTTTTATTTAAGGAAGCTTTTCATTTCATATCACAAAAAACTTTACATCTCTGATTTACAATTTTTGGTTCCCCAGGAGGAAAATGACCTAGATGGAACCTATCATAAGAAAAGAAGTAGAAAAACAAATCCCACAGGAGTAGAGAAAGGAAGTTAGGCCTCGAACATCTAGTTTCTGACTGCACCCAGACCTACTCTGTCAAGGAAGATCTAACCCTTGACCTCTCTTAGAAGATTGGCAATGACGTGGATCAGGGCTAAAACTTAAGAACCACAGCCCAATCTAGCCAACCCACTCTGTTCCCTGAGGATGTGCTAAAACTTTACATGCCCTTTTAGCAGGAGGCCATTGATCCTGGCCAGTCAAAAAATCCATTTCTAACCCCACCCTGTCAACCCCGAAAGGAAATTGGCCACCAACTGGGAATCCGATTCAATAATGATGTTGACCAAACCCCAACTGAAGCAAAGATACAGTCCATCATGGACCACCCTGATTTTCGCCCTTGTATTTGACGCCACCCCATAAACCGCATAGAAACCAAAAATGAATTCCCCCTTGTCTCCTCTACAAATTCCCCACCCCTGCCTTACCTGGGTTACCCCTGGCTGACCCTTCCACGTTTAATTTAACCCAGCCTGAGGGCTTGTTGTTTTAACTCAAATATCATCAATTTGATCTAAAATGGTGTGACATAATAAGTATAAAGAACTCTAGAAATTTTTTAATGGTATGTTCTCAATCACTAATATTTGTTGTGATGTGGTCCGCCTAAGATTTGGATCTGCCTCATGTTTGAGGTCATGCCCTAACATAATGATCCAAAATTTATGGACGACATGGATAAAACAGATGCATTAGAGTGGGGCCCATAGATCACAACTGCGGATTGAAATCGACTCAGGATTGTAACTACCATAGTATCGTATTTCTCTTTTTTCTTGTCATTAAAATTTGAATTGGTCCACCATGATATGTATGTGAAATCCATTAGCACCACTTCGTCACCCCACTTTACGCCCATGGACCAAATTTCTTGTCAATCTGTGATTATAGTGGACCACATGATTGAAAAAAGTATTGGGCAATGTTTATCCTTAAAACGGTTTCCATTTGTATGGCCCACTTGAATCACTATTAGTCTTGATGTTTTTTCTTTATGCATAAAATTTAATATGCTACATCATGGATGGAGTGGATTTGACATTAATATAAAGGCATGACCCACCCTATTACCAACTTCTCATCTTTGTATACTATTTGAAAAAGAAGCCATCTATGGTGTGTGTTGTGTGCTTAGGTGCAGCCTATACCTCCCAACGAGCTAGGTGTTGTGTGCTTAGGTGCAGCCTATACCTCCCAATGAGCTAGGTGTTTTGTGCTGGGAGCGGAAAAGGAGAGCTAATCTACCAAGTTGGGTGTGTTGAGAGAATAGTCTTCACCGCCTTCGACCGGTCATAGGGACTGCTCGACCGGTTGTAGGGACTACTCAACCAGTCGTGGGAGCTGCTCGAATGGTCATGGCTTACACGACTCAAAGTCCAGCGAGCTCAGTTTGTTCATGTCTGGATCCTTTGACCAGTCGTAGGGATTGTTCAACCAGTCGTAGCTCGACTGGTCGTACCTCCACTTCGACTAGTCGTAGGTTAGGCAGATTCGTTCTGTGATTTTGTGGATTGCAGAAATCTGTGTCCTTTCGTAACTGGGATACGAAAGGGAAGTTGCCTAAACTATAAATAGGTGTTCCAAGGATTTTTCTAGGGTATGAGAATTGATGGAAAATAATTCTAAGGCTTTCTAAAGGGGTTCCAGGGAAATTAAAGGGTGTAGCAAGGGTGAGATTCGAGGTTGTTCGAATCGGGTAAGTCCTCTCTCTTTGTAATTTCTGTTTTTATAGTGAAGATCTCTCGCTTTATGCCGTGGTTTTTTTCCGTAAGGGTTTTCCACGTTAAATTTGAGTTCTCTTGCATATGCTTGGTGCCATTGAATTGGTATCCTAGATCTAGATCTATGTGATTCTGCAGGTCAAAATTCCCAACAACTGGTATCAGAGCAATTGTTGGGGCACAGATCTAAATCTGAGGGATTAGTAATAATGGCGAGTGATAAGTATGAGATTGAGTACTTAGGAAAAAATAATTTTGAGTTATGAAAAATCAAGATGATGAGTTCCTTAATCAAGCAAGGTGAAGATGGTGCTCTTGAGGAGCGAAAGTCTACTATGACTAATGCTGATTGGAATACTCTTGATAAGAAGGCCTTATCATCGATCCGTCTATATCTCATGGATGAGGTTCTCTACAATGTCATGAGGGAGAAAACTGCGACTAAGTTATGAGCGAAGTTAGAGGATGTTTATGTGAAAAAATCCTCTGAAAATCATCTGTACTTGAAGCGGCAATGGTATAACTTCAAGATGGTAGAGGGTGGAGATCTGGAGGCTCACATCAGCAACTTTAATAAATTAGTTTGCAAATTGTTGGATATATGAAAGATGAAGAACAATTATGTATGTTGTTGAATTCTCTTTCAGCATCTTATGAGTCATTCAAGAACACTATGTACAGCATGAATAAAACCTTGAGTGTCGACATCGTTATCTCAGCACTTCAAGGGAAGGTTATGAGATAACTGAACAATGACATAGGGACATATTCTGATGCGCTGTTTACAATAAATAGGAATTCTAGACAAGGTATAGGTTCTTCAGGTTCTAGATCCAAATCCAAGGGCAAGGGCAAAGGAAAGATAAAGTACTGGAACTGTGGGAAGGAAGGACATGTGAAGAATGATTGTGAAAATCCTAAATCGAAGAGGGAAGATTCTGAGGCTTCATGCAATGAGGCCAACGTTGTCACGTCAGATGGATGTGATGGTGATGTTTTATCTGTGTTTTTACTCAGACAGTCACATGATGATCGTAAGGACGAGTGGATGCTAAACATAGGGGCATCTTTTCACGTGACTCCTCATCGGAGTTGGTTCACCAGTTACAGGGAGTGTGATGGTGGACAAATATTTATAGGCAATGACATTGCCTGTAATGTTATGGCTATTGGTTCTATGCGCATCAGGATGTTTGATGGGGTGGAGCGTACCTTGACAGATGTGAGACACGTTCCTAATTTGAAGCAGAATCTGATTTCTCTTGGTGTGCTTAAAGTAAAAGGATGTAAGTATATAGGTATTGATGGTGCTCTTAAAGTATCTAAGGGGGCACGGGTAATCATGAAAGCGCAACGACTCGGTAACTTGTACAAGTTGATCAGGAGCACTTTAAAAGGTGGAGCTGCAGTGGATGTAGCGAATTTCACCTCTGCACATGTGTGGCATGTTGGGCATGGCCACATGAGCAAGCAGGCCAGGAAGGCTGAGATGCGCGGACAAGGAAACAGAGCAGGTGAAGCAGCCACCTGTGAGAAGAATCACATGGCATGATCGCAGGATATCGGCGAGGTACATGGATGACTCTAATATTGCAGAAGGATTCATCTTCTATTTAGATGGTTCGAGGTGAGCCTGGTGCTGAGAAGTGAAAGGTGACTATGGGCGATGTGATGGATTTGTTGTACCAGACTGACATATGGGAGCGAGTGGAGCTTCCAATGGGCTAGAGAACGGTTGGATGCAGATGGATCTTCAGGTGGATACAACATAAATATAGAGAGATGTTGGTAGCGAAGGGTTATGCTCAGAGAGAATGGATCGACTTCTCAGAGATATTCATGCCGACAGTATAACAGATATCTATTAGATCCGTGATTGACGCTAGTTGGCCAATGTGATCTTGAGCTGAAAAGATGGATGTGGAATCTGTACTTCTATAAAGGAAAGTGAAGAGTAGATCTACATGAAGCAAACAGAACGATTCGAAGTTAAAGGGGCTCAGAAAAGACTTTACAGGAGGTCGTGGTTCGACCTGTCACCTAGGCAATGGTTTGATTCCTTCATGGATGAAGGATCGTGGGCTGCAAAGATGGCTCTTAGCATTGAGACTGAAGGAGGAGTAGGCTTTGGTAATCATAGAAGAAATATCTTATGTGTAGGTATTGATTAAGGATGTGATGGGCCAGGTAAAGCTAGAGAGCATTCCCTACACGTCTCTCCTCAAGTTTTCCTCTGAATTTGTCCCAAAATAGATGAGTAAAAGCAGGATATCCATGAGCCTTATTTGAATGCGATTAGCAGTGTATGTTATGGTCTGGATTTTATAGGTTATCAGTGTTGTGAGAAAGTACCCTGGCAAGCAATATTGGATAGCGGTGAGATGGTAAGAAGACTACGTATTTTCAAGCAAAGGTGGTTGAGCTTGTAGATTTTGATCCGACAGACATGCTCACCTAGATCATTCCTGCATAGAAGTTTAAGTTTTATGTAACTTCTCTGAGCTTAGCGATGACATAAAATAAGGACAGGGTGTGCACAAGAAGCTATGATGTGATATAGAAATAAGAGAAGAGGTCAAGAAGCTATACGGTTGAAGGTTAAAGACTTGGTAGAGTTTGTTGAGAGAAAAGTCTTCACCGCCTTCGACCAGTCGTAGGGACTGCTTGACCGGTCATAGGGACTGCTCGACCGATTGTAGGAGCTGCTCAACTGGTCGTGGCTTGCACGACTCGAAGTCCAACGAGCTCAGTTTTTTCATGTCCGGACCCTTCGACTAGTCGTAGGGATTGTTCGACCAGTCGTAGCTCCCCTTCGACTAGTCGTAGGTTACGCAGATTCGTTCCACGATTTTACGGATTGTGAAAATCTGTGTCCTTTCGCAATTGGAATGCGGAAGGAAAGGTGCCTAAACTATAAATAGGTGGTCCTAAGATTTTTCTAGGGTATGGGAATGGATGGAAAATAATTCTAAGACTTTCTAAAGGGGTTTCAGGAAAATTAAAGGGTGTAGCAAGGGTGAGATTCGAGGTTGTTCGAATCGAGTAAGTCCTTTCTCTTTGTAATTTATTTTCATAGTAGAGATCTGTCGCTTTGTGCCGTGGTTTTTTCCTGCAAGGGTTTTCCATGTTAAATTTGAGTTCACTTGCATGTGCTTAATGCCATTGAATTGCTATCCAAGATCTAGATCTGTGTGATTCCGCAGGTCAAAATCCCCAACAAGGTATGACCTCTTACTGCAGGGTCCACTATGAAATATGTGACTACATCCACACCATCCATCCATATTGAAAGCTTATTTTAGGGCATGATCTAAAAAATGAAGCAATTCAAAATCCCATATGGACCATGGTACAAGAAACAGTACTGATGATTGATTTAAAAACTTCCTATGGGCCAGAAAAGCTTTGGATCGAGATGATATTTGTGTGGGGTCTCACCTAGTTGTCCTCCCTTATGTGCTTAGGTGCGCTTGTACCTCCCAACAAGTTGTGGCCCTAGGTATGGGGCCCAACTTGATGCATGAATTGCACAATTGGTTGAATGGCATGTAAACATCATAGTGGGTCCCAAAAGCCATGGCCCTAGTGGCGAAGACAATGAGGGCAAGGGAGAGGGAGAGGTTCCTCATTTGGGAGGGGGGGTTATTGTGGTAGGGTTATGAAAAAAAAAAAAAAAGGCATTTTGTTATTCATAAAAGTACATTAATATGCTATATTTGATTGTATATGACAGTGGGCACCAAAATAACTAACTGTTGAAATGATAGGTGGGTATTTGAGAAAAGTTTAAAAGCAGGCTTGTCTTTTTTTTTGTACGATAGCGCAAAAAATTCGGCTGATGTATGACTAAAACTCTTTAGAAAACTATTGATTTTCTTTAAAAGACAAAAGAAATATCATGTTAACATGTTATTTCATATTAAAAACTTGGTTTTTTGTATCCACATGCTTTCCTTCTACTTCATTTATGCAAGAAAGACACCCCATATCTACGTATTTGTAAATAATAAATTTCATTTTTGTCCATGACACTTTTTTATTTTATCAGAGTAGCTCTTCTTCTTTTTTTTTTTTAACAACCTACGGAGAGCACGACAAAATAATCAGGGCTCACGTATAAATTACTACCATGAAAATTGCACGAAAAGAAAACAAAGAGGGCAGAAGCCACCCAAAAGACAAGCCAAGACTATGAAAGGAAACACGAAAATGGAAACTTGGATATGACTGCTTAGCTTCAGCAATAGGTCCACTACCCACTGGCAATCAACACAACCTGCTAAGCCTACATACAAATGGAGCATCAGCTCATTACGTACCCAGATAGCTTAGCCTCCCAAGACTATAATAACAACAACAAAACAAACTCTTCATCCATAGGGACCAGGAAAAATCACCACCCCATCTCCGAAACACCTCAAACATCCTTGCCTCATCCCCAAATCCTGAGCTGACTGTAAATGAAGTCTCCACAAGCCGCTAGAATCTGGACAGCACCCAGATCCCAGAAGAGACAAGCCTTGGGAGACATCTACACCTAGCAAAAGAATGATTTGCAAAACCACCACTTACAAACAGAGCCTGGAGCAACTCCCCAATACATAACAGCCTAACCTCCGCGAGTGCCACATTATTGCCCTGCGCAGATCAAAAGATTCATTCTCGATCCACACATTCGAGCAATTAGACCATCACTTGGCAATAGACTACAATGACAATAACTTCCACCTTGTAACCAGAAACAGGAGAAAAAAAAAAGAATCCTGTGAGATAATATTTGTCAACCAGATAAGAGCATCAGGCAAAAGGTGTTGGGGGTTTTGACCTGCGGAATCACACAGATCTAGATCTAGCATAGCAATCCAATAGCACCAAACACACAAGAGAACACAGAGAACACCCAAATTTAACGTGGAAAACCCTTTCGGGAAAAAACCATGGCACAAAGCGACAGATCTCCACTATGAAAGCATTAATTACAAAGAGAAAGGACTTACTCGATTCGAACAACCTCAAATCTCACCCTTGCTACACCCTTTAGAAACCCTAGAACCCCTTTAGAAAGCTTTTGTCATACCTAGAAAAGCCCTAGGAACATGTATTTATAGTTTAGGAAACTTCTCTTCCGCATCCCAGTTGCGAAAGGACTCAAATCCGCAGTTTCGCGCAAAATCGCGGAACAAACTACGTAACCTATGACCGGTCCTAGCTATCCTACGATCGGTCTTAACCCTCCTACGACCGATCCTAGACCCCTAAGACTGGTCCTGGAAATTCCAGGACTGGTCCTAGATTAGGAAAAAAAATAGCACAACTCGTTGGACATCGAGTCGTGCCAGGGCTCGAACCTACAACCAGTCGAGTGCCTCCCACGACCGGTCGTGGCTCCCCCACGACCAGTCGGGCAACACGAAAACTTGAAGATTGAAGGCTTCTCCTCAACCATCTCCACCAAGTCTTCAATCTTCAACCGTGTAGCTGCGTGACCTCTTCTCTTATTTCTGCATCTCATCATAGCTCCTTGTGCACACTCCGTCTTTCTTTTCCACCATCGCCAAGCCTAGAGAAGTTACACAGAACTTGAACTTCTCTACAGGAATGATCTAGGAGAGCATGTCCGTTGGATCAGAATCCACGTGCCCAACCATCCTTGCTCCTGTCTTCTCAAAAGAAAAGATGTAGTCTTCTTACCATCTCACCGCTACCCAATATTGCTTGTTGGGGTACTTGCTCACAACACTGATAGCCTTCCATGGCATACACTACCCAGCGCATTCGAATAAGGCTCATGAGATATCCTGCTTTTCCTCATCTGTTTTGGGATAAATTCAGAAGAAAACTTGAGGAGAGAAACGTAGAGAACGCTCTCCAGTTTTACATGACTCATCACATCCTGGATCAATACCTACACATAAGGTATTCCTCCTATGATTACCAAAGCTTACTCCTTCAGTCTCAACGCAGAGAACCATCTTTGCAGACCCCCCGATCCTTCATCCTGGATGTCCCGAGTCTTCAGTACATTGATTTCAAACATGTCACAATTAACGATCCACATGTCATCAACATACAATACTTGACTCACCATGAAGGAATCAAATCACTGCCTAGGCGACAGGCTGAACAACGACCTCCTGCAAAGTCTTTTCTCAGCCCCTTTCACTTCGAACCGCTCTGGTTGCTTCATGTAGATCTGCTCTTCACTTTCCCGTACAGAAGTGCAGACTCCACATCCTTCCTTCCAGCTCAAGATCACATTGGCCAACCAGCGCCAATCACTGATCTAATAGACACCTGCTATACCGTCGGTACGAATATTTCTGAGAAGCCGATCCCTTCTCCCTGAGTATAATCCATCGCCACCAACCTCGCTCTATATCTATGTTATATCTTCCTGAAGATCCACCTGCATCCAACTGCTTTCCGGCCCACTGGAAGCTCCACCCGCTCCCATACGTCGGTCTGGTACAACGAGTCCATCACATCGCCCACAGTCACCTTTCACTTTTCAGTACCAGGCTCACCTAGAGCCATCTGAATAGAAGATGAATCCTCCTGCGATATTGGAGTCGTCCATGTACCTCGCCAATGTCCTGCGATCTTGCCGTGTGATTCTTCAAACAGGTGGCTGCTCCACTTGCTCTGTATCCCTATCCACACGGTTCAGTCTTCCTACCCTGCCCGATCATGTAGCTATGCCCAACATGCCACACACGTGCAGAGGTGGAATCCGCTACATCCATCGTAGCTCCACCTTTTGAAGTGCTTTCCATCCGTGAGACATAAACGGATCGATGAAAAAGCTTTCTATCAAGAGCATTCCAATCAACATCATTCATAGTAGACTTTCGCTCCTCAAGAGCACCATCTTCGCCTTGCTTGGTTAACAGGCTAATCATCTTAACCTTCCATAACTCAAAATTATTTTTTCCTGAGTATTTCTCAATCTCATACTTAGCACTCGCCATTATTACTAATCCCTCAGATTCAGATCTGTGCCCCAACTTCACTCTGATACCAGTTGTTGGGGGTTTTGACCTGCGGAATCACACAGATCTAGATTTAGGATAGCAATCCAATGGCACCAAGCACACAAGAGAACACAGAAAACACCCAGATTTAACGTGGAAAACCCTTTCGGGAAAAAACCACGGCACAAAGCGACAGATCTTCACTATGAAAGCATCAATTACAAAGAGAAAGGACTTACCCGATTCGAACAACCTCGAATCTCACCCTTGCTACACCCTTTAAAAACCCTAGAACCTCTTTACAAAGCTTTTGTCATACCTAGAAAAGCCCTACGAACACGTATTTATAGTTTAGGAAACTTCCCTTCCGCATCCCAGTTGCGAAAGGACTCAAATCCGCAGTTTCGCATAAAATCACAGAACAAACTGCGTAATTTACGACCGGTCTTAGCCCTCCTACGACCGGTCGTAGCCCTCGTACGACCGGTCCTAGACCCCTAAGACTGGTCTTGAAAATTCTAGGACCGGTCCTAGACTGGGAAAAAAAACAGCACAACTCGCTGGAATTCGAGTCGTGCCAGGGCTCGAACCTACGACCGGTCGAACGTCTCCCATGGCCGGTCGTGGCTCCCCCACGACCGGTCGAGCAACATAAAAACTTGAAGATTGAAGGCTTCTCCTCAACAAAAAGCAATATCCGCGCCACATTATCTGGCTCTAATTGATCCAAAGCCCGATTTATCTGGCATGATTTCACCTCTAATGAAATGAGGTTGTTCCTCCTTATTGGTGACACCGATACTCAGTCTCCCCAGTCTAGCTAGACTGTTTGCCACCGGGTAAGCTTCTTGAGGAATTTTTGTGATCTGCATATTACTCTCACGAATAATACCTTTCACATATACATGACATCAAAAAATCCCCAAACCATTGATGTTGTTACATGGAAGTTTAACCAATCCCAGTAAAGCTTCCGAATTACTCATATGTTCCCCCGAGTTGAAAAAGGGAATTAATTACTCTAGTATGGTGTGAATGTTGATATAGACATAAAAAAATGCACAAAGGACAAGGTCAAAACTTAAATCCATGCATACATATTGTTGTCCAACCATGGGTCACAGATTAAATGAATGCAAACTACATAAAGGGTTTTATTGAAAAGATCTCAAGTGAGGCCGACCAGCTAAACGTCTGGATCCCATGCACAAATGCTACATGGGCTCCAAGCTGAATCTATTAAATCAGGAAAATATCATGTACACATTTACAAGGCTATACTATCATCTAAGCCATATTATCCCTCTAAAGTGAGTATAATAGTGATTTAAAATGCTAACAACTCAAAATTAACACCGGAGAGAAAAGCAATTAAAAAAGAGCAGTCAGTGGGAATGACGGATAACATGAAATAGCCTTAAGAAATGAAGGAACTAAAGAGAGTGGTCAATGACCAAGAGAAGCAATTAAAGAAATACAAATAAAGCCAAAGTTGTAGGATCCAAAAGGAACCACCAACTGTCTGAAAACCCTTGGTGGAAATGGCATACAAGCTACTGTACAAATTTGAAAGGACATAAAAGGTTAGGGATAGCATATGGCAGGAAGCCAAAGCTTCAGTCATGCACTTATACTCTTTGATCATTCGTCTGGCCGGAACACCCAAGATGTATCAACATGACTACATGAGTAAAAAAATCGAAATGTTCCTTATTAGAAATTGGTCTCTCAGTCATGGCTTCATAAGCATTCTCATTGTTAAAACAATAGTCGGGAATCTTAATTACAAAACCTGTGTAAATTAGATCACCAAAGGCAAGGAGATCAATGAAAATGCAGAGGTCAAGGACGGAAAGACTCATTGGCCCACCCCAAACAAGGAAGGTGCTGGTCAACTGGCTTCAATAGCAGTTAGCCAAGGTAAGAAGATGAATATTCATGGGCATATCATTGCAAGAAAGGCAAAGACATTCGTGAATGCCCACTTCCTTCCACAAACTCCCGAATTGCGCTTCAACCCAATTGAACCAATTCAGCCACTCATTATAGAGCCTTGACCAAGCCTTAAAGTTATTTTCTAGGTGTCCATAACAACCAGTTGAGTTAGTCGAAATTCAGAAGGAAGGTTCCCTTTGATAAGATGAAAAGTAAGGAGTGTTTGGAAAAAGAGTAAGGAGAAAAGTTAGATCAAGAATGAAGCCTGAACCAGATGTAGAAGCATCAAAAGAGAAGAGCACCTGATTACAGAAAAAAAGTGTTTCAATGGCTCAAGCAAAGGGATAACTGGAAAAGGAGCAGGTTGAATCAATGGTGTTCGAGTTTCTGCATGACCTATGAAGGTGGTAGTATCAAAAGCCAATAATGGCAAAGATACTATGGAAATCTTCTCTTGGAAGAAAAAGATATCATGCCCCGCACTTCGGATACAGAGTTTGCATCCTTAGACTGGAATTACGGTCCATGACTCGTACACTAAGTGTACATAAATACACCCATCATACAGTTTTTAAGAGGCACAATTTACATGTATTCTACATCATCACCACATTAACATTGATACATCTGACTGTTTCCACTTCATTTATTAACAATTCATCCATAACATTCACATTCATAAAATTAATTATCAAAACTGATCTAAGTCCACTCATTTAAGACTTTATTCAACTAAAATAATCAATCATCGTCTAACATGATTATGACTATAAACATATTTCAAGTTTAATCAAATCAACAACAGTTAACATGAGTGGAAACTAAAACTCCTAGTATCAATCACATAATCAATTCAGCCGTCTAATGCAGCGAGCTCATCTTCCACCAAATATGACCATTTCTCTTGAGTTTTATCCACCAACCTAGCATCATTTTCTGGCACCTGATTAGATCATCCTGCATCGCCTGTCTCTGTATGGTTATTAATTCCACAACATTAGCTAACTAGGCTAGTGAGTGAACCCAGCATAGTTCATATGTAGCAAAATATAAGATCACATAATATCTTGCTTAAGTTGGATATCCATCAACCTAAAAGTTGTATCCTTTAGACATCTACCGTAGGTATGCATGGGTAATTATACATTTACTTCGTGAGTAAGCATCCACTATCATGAGGATCCGGTAACAGATCTATCAGGCGTAACTATCCAGAGAAATCCTCCAGGAACCTAGGCACAAGGTGTGCATGCGATCACAATGGATGCATGTAATGTGTGCTTAATGTTAGTGCATCAACATGTTTAGTTCATAAATACATCTCTCCTTGAAAGGAACAACAAATCTCATATCAATGATTGACATGTTTACATGTTCAATATCATACATCATAAAGCAATCATCATATTAGCACAAGAAATATAATGTACTAATCATATCAATCCAATTAATCATAACCATCCACTCATCCATGTAAATCGTACAGAGAGACAAGTTGGGATTCACTCACCTATTTGCAATAGGGTCAAATGCTTCGAATAATCGAATATTTTAAAATGTATACTTCAAATCCTTATTAAAATCATTTAAAATACAATAATTTTAATTACATTGTGCCAACAAGTGATGTTAACCCTTGATCAAAGCAAGATAACCCATCACTAATCGTTTAAATTAATTTTACAAATCCACAGAGGCAGTCTGATCGATCGACAATAGGGTTGATGAATTATAAAATTAGTGTATGCGGTCTTTAAACATTTTTGTCCATCCTTGATCGATTGAACCATGTTAGTCGATTGATCAATCCTGGTCAAATTTATTCAGTTTGCTCTCTGGCCAAAATTAATCATTGATCGATCGAGATTACTCGAGATCAACCTTGATTGATTGAACCTCAATTTCAATCAATCAATACAGGTTACAATTTATTACTTAAAGTCTGTGGAAAAAAAACAGTTCCCCCTCTGATTGATCAATCAAAGCCTCCGATTGATCAATCAAAGCCAAACAATTTCAGTCTGTTTCATGATCCATTTTTTCAGAAATTCAAAAGTTTTCCCTATTTTTCCTTGGTTCTAAGATTATGATTGATTCTAAAATATGGTTTTAAACCTTCCTATTGTCTTTCTCATTAATGATCTTAAATTCACTACAAGAAATATGATTTTTACCTACGAAATTAATTTTCATATGTAAAGATGACTTTTACCGACGAAACATATTTTCGTAGGTAAAAGTAAACTTTTACCGACGCAATAAAATTTCGTAGGTAAAAGTCATCTTTACCTACGAAACTTTTCATAGGTAAAAGGTGTTTTCACGATAAGTTTACTTTAGCCTACGAAATCTAATTCCCTAGGTAAAAGACTTATTTACCTACGCAAATTTTCGTAGGTAAAGGGTTTTTCAATTTCTCTATATAATTAGAAATCGAAATTTTTACTTTTACCGACGAAATGTAATTTCGTAGGTAAAAACAAGCTTCACCTACGAAAAGTTTTGTAGGTAAAAATTGAAATGTTTACTTTTACCGACGCAATGTAATTTTGTAGGTAAAAGTTATCTTCACCTACGAAATAATTTGTACGTAAAGGGTGTTTTCAATTCTTCAAAATCCTTCACAATGGAGAAAAACTGAAAGGCTTACTTTTACCTACGAAATGTAATTTCGAACGGAAAGGTTATCTTTGCCTATGAAAGTATTCATAGGTAAAATCAAAAATATTTTTACCTACGAAACGTTTCGTAGGTCCAAAGAACGAAAAGTTTACTTTTACCTGCCAACAGTTTCGTAGGTAAAAAAACGTGTATGAGGCTTTTACCTATGACTATTTTCGTAGGTAAAAGCATATAAGAGACTTTTACTTAAACTTCAAATGTTTTACCTACGAAAGTTTTCGCAGCTAAAAAACCTGCATGAGACTTTTACCTATGCAATGATTCGTAGGTAAAATATAAGCTTTGCCTTGTAGTTGAGACCTTTACCTACGAAAATGTTCGTAGGTTAAAAACGTGTTTCAGACATTTACCTACGAAATGTTTCGTAGGTAAAAATCTACTTTTTAATATAAATTTTGACTTTTGCCTACAAAAATTGTGGTAGGGAAAAACGTTTGTAAGACTTTTACCTACGAAATATTTCGTAGGTAAAAGTCTTATTTTTTAAAATAGATTTTTCAGCTCATAATTCCCAATATAGACCTGTTACAATATAGTTCATCATATTCTTCCTGTTATATAATATATTTCATCATATTCACATTCACATCCATCTAAACCCAAACTACGTAAATCCAAACATAAACTACATTCATCCAAACACAAACAATCTTATGCACATGACATTCATCCACGCACAAATACATATAAGTTTAATATCATAAATAAAATACAAAATATTATTCATAGCGTTAGGGAATTGAGAATAGGTTTAGGTTTAGGAAATCGGGTTCAAGTTCGGGATCGGGTTTAGGTTTGGATTTTTAAGTTTAGGTTTAGGTTTAGGTTAGGGAGTTGAGATTAGGATTAGGTGTAGGTTTAGGTTTAGGGATTTGAGAATACATTTAGCTTTTAGGTTTATGTTTAAGTTTTAGGTTATAGGTAAAGGTTCAGGGTTTAGGTTAAGGTTAAGGTTAGGTTATACAATATAAGCTTAGGTTATATGTTATAGGTTAAGGTTTAGCTCATAGGTTTTGGTTTAGGTTAAGGTTTAGCTAATAGGTTTTGGTTTCGGTTAAGGTTATAGGTTTAGGTTTAGGTCATAGGTTTATGTTATAAGTTATAGCTTTAGGGAATTGAGAATAAGTTAAGGTTTAGGTTTAGGAAATCGGGTTCGGGTTCAGGTTTGGGTTTTCAAGTTTAGGTTTAGGTTTAGGTTAGGGACTTGAGATTAGGATTAGGTGTAGGTTTAGGTTTAGGGATTTAAATATACATTTATGTTTTAGGTTTAGGTTTTAGGTTATAGCTTTAGGGAATTAAGAATAGGTTAAGGTTTAGGTTTAGGAATTCGGGTTCAGGTTCGAGATCGGGTTTAGGTTTGGGTTTTCAAGTTTAGGTTTAGGTTTAGGATAGAGAGTTGAGATCAGGATTAGGTGTAGGTTTAGGTTTAGGGATTTGAAAATACATTTACGTTTTAGGTTTTAGGTTTAGGTTATAAGTGTAGGTTATAGGTTTAGGTTTAAGTTAGGTTATAGGTTAAGGTTTAGGGAATGGAGAATAGGTTAAGGTTTAGATTTATGAAATCGGGTTTGGGTTCAGGTTTAGGTTTGGGTTTTCAAGTTTAGGTTTAGGCTAAAGAGTTGAGATTAGAATTAGGTGTAGGTTTAGGTTTAGATTTAGGAATTTGAGAATACATTTAGGTTTTAGGTTTAGGTTTAGGTTTTAGTTTATAGGTTTAGGTTTAAGCTTTAGGGAATTGAGAATAAGTTAAGGTTTAGGTTTAGGAAATCGGGTTCAGGTTCGGGTTTAGGTTTGGGTTTTCAAGTTTAGGTTTAGGTTTAGGTTATAGGTTTAGGTATAAGTTTTAGGTTTAGGTTAAGGTTAGGTTATAGGTTATAGGTTATAGGTTAAGGTTTAGGTTATAGGTTTTGGTTATAGGTTATAGCTTATAGCTTTAGGGAATTGAGAATAGGTTAAGGTTCAAGTTTAAGAAATTGGGTTCGGGTTCGAGATCGGGTTTAGGTTTGGGTTTTCAAGTTTAGGTTTAGATTTAAGTTAGGGAGTTGACATTAGGATTAGGTGTAGGTTTAGGTTTAAGGATTTAAGAATACATTTAGGTTTTAGGTTTAGGTTTAGGTTTTAGTTTATAGATTTAGGTTATATGTTTAGGTTAGGTTTAGGTTTAGGTTACAAGTTATAGGTTATAGCTTTAGGGAATTGAGAATAGGTTAAGATTTAGGTTTAGAAAATCGGGTTCGGGTTTAGGATCAGGTTTGGGTTTGGATTTGGGTTTTCAAGTTTAGGTTTAGGTTAAGTAGTTGAGACTAGGATTAGGTGTAGATTTAGGTTTAAGGATTTAAGAATACATTTAGGTTTTAGGTTTTAGGTTTAGGTTTAGGTTTTAGGACTAGGTTAAGGTTATGGATTTAGGTTAGGTTTAGGTTTAGGTTATAGGTTATAGGTTAAAGCTTTAGGGAATTGAGAATAGGTTAAGGTTTATGTTTAGGAAATTGGGTTCGGGTTCGGGTTTAGGTTTGGGTTTTCAAGTTTAGGTTTAGGTTTAGGTTATGGTTTAGGTTAAGGTTAAGTTATAGATTATAAGTTTAGGTTATAGGTTATAAGTTAAGATTTAGGTTATAGGTTTTGTTTTAGGTTAAGGTTACAGGTTTTGGTTATAGGTTGTAGGTTATAGGTTATAGCTTTAGGGAATAGAGAACAGGTTAAGGTTTAGGTATAGGAAATCGGGTTCGGGTTCGAGATCTGGTTTAGGTTTGGGTCTTCAAGTTTAGGTTTGCGTTTAGGTTAGGGAGTTGAGATTAGTATTAGGTGTAGATTTAGGTTTAAGGATTTGAGAATACATTTAGGTTTCAGGTTTAGGTTTAAGTTTTAGGTTTAGGTTAAGGTTATAGGTTTAGGTTAGGTTTAGGTTTAGGTTTAAGTTTAGGTTATAGGTTATAGCTTTATGGAATTGAAAATAGGTTAAGGTTTAGGTTTAGGAAAATGAGTTCGGGATCGGGTTTAGGTGTGGGTTTTCAAATTTAGGTTTGGATTTAGGTTAGGGAGTTGAGTTAAGGATTAGGTGTAGGTTAAGGTTTAGGGAGTTGAGAATACATTTAGGTTTTAGGTTTAGGCTTAGGTTTTAGTTTATAGATTTAGGTTTAGGTTTTAGGTTTAGGCTATAGGTTATAAGTTTAGGTTACAACTTATAGGTTAAGGTTTAGGTTATAGGTTTTGGTTTAGGTTAAGGTTATAGGTTTTGGTTTAGCTTATAAGTTATAGGTTATAGGTTATAGATTTATGGAATTGAGAATAGGTTAAGGTTTAGGTTTAGGAAATCGAGTTCGGGTTCGGGATCGGGTTTAGGTTTTAGGTTTAGGTTTTAGGTTACGGTTTCGGTTTAGGTTATAAGTATAGGTTTTGGGATTTGAGAATAGGTTTAGGTTATAAGTATAAGTTTAGTTTGGGTTATAAGTTAAGGTTTTAGGATTTGAGAATAAGCTTAGGCTAAGGTTATAAGTCTAGTTTTAGGTTTAGGTTATAGGTAAAGGTTTTGAAATTTGAGAATAGGTTTAGGTTAAGGTTATAAGTCTAGGTTTAGGTTATAGGTTAAAGTTATAGGCTAAGGCTTAAGTTTAGGTTAAGGTTGTAAGTATAGGTTATAGGTTATAGGTTAAGGTTTAGGTTTCGACTATAAGTATAAGTTGTGGGATTTGAGAATAGGTTTAGGTTAAGGTTATAAGTTTAGGTTTAGGTTATAAGTTAAGGTTTAGGTTTAGGGTATATGTTAAGGTTTAGAAAATCGGGTTCGGGTTCGAAATCAGGTTTAGGTTTAGGTTTAGGTTTTAGCTTATAGGTTATAGGTTACGGTTTAGGTTTAGGTTATAAGTATAGGTTTTGGGATTTGAGAATAGGTTTAGGTTAAGGTTATAAGTCTATGTTTAAGTTATAAGTTAAGGTTTAGGTTATAGGTTATAAGTATAGGTTATAGGTTAAGGTTAAGGTTTAGGGATTTCAGTTTAAGTTAAGGCTTAGGTTTAGGTTATAGGTTAAGGTTTAGGTTTAGGCTATAGGTATAGGTTTTGAGATTTGAGAATAGTTTTAGGTTATAAGTGTAGGTTATAGGTTTAGGGAATGGTTAGGTTTGGGTTATAGGTTTTGGGATTTGAGAATAGGTTTAGGTTATAAGTATAGGTTTTAGTTGGGTTATAGGTTAAGGTTTAGGGATTTGAGTTTAGGTTAAGGTTGTAAGTTTAGGTTAAGGTTACAATTATAGGTTATATGCTAAGGTTAAGGTTTAAGTTTAGGTTAAAAGTATAAGTTTTAGGATTTGAGAATAGGTTTAGGTTAAGGTTGTAAGTATAGGTTTAGGTTATAGGTTAAGGTTTAGGTTAAGGGTATAGGTATAGGTTTTGAGATTTGAGAATAGTTTTTAGTTATAAGTGTAGGTTATAGGTTTAAGGAGTGTGTAGGTTTAGGTTAGAGGTTTTGGGATTTGAGAATAGGTTAAGGTTTAGGTTTAGGAAATCGGGTTCGGGTTCGAGATCGGGCTTGGGTTTGGGTTATAGGTATAGGTTTTGGGAATTGAGAATAGGTTTAGGTTAAGGTTATGAGTCTAGGTTTAGGTTATAGGTTAAGGTTTAGGTTTAGGCTATAGGTATAGGTTTTGAGATTTGAGAATAGTTTTAGGTTATAAGTGTAGGTTATAGGTTTAGGGAATGGTTAGGTTTGAGTTATAGGTTTTGGGATTTGAGAATAGGTTTAGGTTATAAGTATAGGTTTTAGTTGGGTTATAGGTTAAGGTTTAGGGATTTGAGTTTAGGTTAAGGTTGTAAGTTTAGGTTTAGGTTATAATTATAGGTTATAGGTTAAGGTTAAGGTCTAGGTTTAGGTTAAAAGTATAAGTTTTAGGATTTGAGAATAGGTTTAGGTTAAGATTATAGGTTAAGGTTTAGGTTTAGGGTATAGGTATAGGTTTTGAGATTTGAGAATAGTTTTAGGTTATAAGTGTAGGTTATAGGTTTAGGGAGTGGGTAGGTTTAGGTTATAGGTTTTGGGATTTGAGAATAGGTTAAGGTTTAGGTTTAGGAAATCATGTTCGGGTTCGGGATCGGGCTTGGGTTTGGGTTATAGGTATAGGTTTTGGGAATTGAGAATAGGTTTAGGTTAAGGTTATGAGTCTAGGTTTAGGTTATATGTTAAAGTTTAGGTTTAGGATATAGGTATAGGTTTTGAGATTTGAGAATAGTTTTAGGTTATAAGTGTAGGTTTAGTTTTAGGTTTAGGTTATAGCTTTAGGGAATTGAGAATATGTTAAGGTTTAGGTTTTGAAAATCGGGTTCGGGTTCGGGATCGGGATTAGGTTTTAAGTCATAGGTTATAGGTTATAGGTTTAAGTTTATGTTATAAGTATAGGTTTTGGGATTTGAGAATAGGTTTAGGTTATAAGTATTAGTTTAGGTTGGGTTATAGGTTAAGGTTTGTGGATTTGAGTTTAGGTTAAGGTTTAGGTTTGGATTAAGGTTATAAGTTTAGGTTTAGGTTATAAGTATAGGTTATAGGTTAAGATTGAGGTCTAGGTTTAGGTTATACGTATAGATTTTGGGATTTGAGAATAGGTTTAGGTTATAAGTATAGGTTTAGGGTGGGTTATAGGTTAAGGTTTTGGGATTTGAGTTTAGGTTAAGGTTTAGGTTTAGGTTAAGGATGTAAGTTTAGGTTTAGGTTATAAGTATAGGTTATAGGTTATAAGTATAGGTTTAGGTTGGGTTATAGGTTAAGGTTTAGGGATTTGAGTTTAGGGTAAGGTTTAGGTTTAGGTTTTGGGAATTGAGAATAGGTTTAGGTTATAAGTATAGGTTTAGGTTGGGTTATAGGTTAAGGTTTAGGAATTTGAGTTTAGGTTAAGGGTATGGTACATGCAAATACAGATATAAACAAGATATAAACATGGTCTGTCTAAATGGCCAGGCCCTTCTAATGCTGTCCATAGGAAATGGACGGCTTCATCATCGTCATAACAGCGGTTGCCACTTTCCAGGGACCCCCGCTCATCCGGATAGCTCCGACGCACATCCGGGTACGTTCTATTAATTTTGAGCTAATACAAAAACACGGCCTGTCCAAATGGTCAGGCCCTTCCAATATTGTCCATAGGAAATGAACAGCTTCATCATGGTCATAAAGTGTTTTTCACCTTCTAGGGACCCCCGCTCATCCGGATAGCTCCGACGCACGTCCGGGTATGCTCCATTAATTTCAAGCTAATACAAAAACACGGCCTGTCCAAATGGCCAGGCCCCTCCAATGCTGTCTATAAGAAATGGACAGCTTCATCATGGTCATAACAGCAGTTTTCACCTTTCAGGGACCCCCGCTCATCTGGATAGCTTCGACGCATATCCGAGTATGCTCCATTAATTTCGAGCTAGTACAAAAATACAGCCTGTCCAAATGGCCAGGCCCCTCCAATGCTGTCCATAGGAAATGGACAGCTTCATCATGGTCATAACAACGGTTCCCACCTTCCAAGGACCCCCGCTCATCCGGATAGCTCCGGCGCACATCTGGGTCTGGGTAGACATTTGTATGTATGCATGAACCTGTATGTACCTCAAGAAGTTCGATGAAGATTTGGAATTTGTCTTGAATCCATTGCATGTAAACAACTTGATATCAGTCCCAAAGAGATAGTGGCCGACCATTGTCTGTGCTCATGTTCATACTGAAACAACTATTGCTTGATCACACAAATGGTTTGGGTCATTAAAAAACCTATTTTCAATGGATAAAATCCTGACATATCATATTGCAATATGCCAAGATGCATTCAAGCCAACCTCCATGACAAAAATTTGAAAATGATGATAATCTGAAGTCAAAGTGGGATCCACATGAGAAAGATGATAGCTATTTACCACAAAAATAGTACAGTTAAAAAGACAAAGGGAAAATATAAGATGGCTTGAGATCCCTGACTTTATGCATAGCACAAGATGGAGGCATCTAAATATGCCAAGTTCAACAAAATGAAAGTTAGAAAAAAAAAAAAAAAGTCATATCATAGAAGTCAAAGTAGAAACCAGAAAGGCCAGGAAATTAGACCTCCACTAAAAATCTCATATGAAATTGTAAACCTAAACATGCATGTTTTAAGTACACCTTAGAATCAAGCACCTATACATATTCTATAGAAACTAGAAGAATATTAGGGAATATTTGAGAAATGAGAATATGAATTTTCCATATCCATGAACTTGTCAAATTCATGAGTTCGCATTGGATTTGAATTTGACAAACTCCAAAGTCCACTGTTTGGGAATCAAGGTACAATCTATGAATTTAGGAGCATTTATTGCAATTGTCATAACTACACCCAATGATTAGTCCCACTCTTAACTCTTGAATTGCCATTGTCTAGGAGGAAGTGCTCTGATTTTTACATCATTAGACTGAAGATGGCATGAAACAAATGAAACCCAACACAAATTATTGGTTCATGAAAAGTGAGAAACTCTAGGCTAGATGACACAAGCCTAGAGTTGAACAAGGACAGTTCATGAATAGGCATACGAGACAGGAACAAGGACAGTTCATGAATATGGCATAAACATTTGGGCAAAATAATGCACTAAATCATTGCTATAAAATAATATGCACATAGTTATGGACAAGATTAAACTGACTTATCAATGAACTCTCTCTTTTTCGCAACAAAGACATTGGAAATGTCTCAAGCTAGTCCCACTCTTAATTATTGAATTGCCATCATCTAGGAGATGTGCTCTGATTTTTACATCGTTTGACTAAAAATGGACATGATGAAGCTGAAATCCAATACAAATGATTGGTTCATGAAAAAGGAGAAACACTACATTAAGATGATCCAAGAAACTTGATGACAGGAGCCACTCTCTAAGACGGAATGTTTTAGAAAAGAAAGAAAGAATAGGAGAGTTTGTAATCACTTGAAGACATTTTAGCACATAAACAAATTACTCGAATTCATCATAAGGAAGATGAGATGCTTTCCTTGTTTTTAGGACTGCTTTATAATCAGTCTGATCAAATAAGAAAGTTGCATCAGTTTTTTTCTTTCATGTATAACGAGACATCTTTTAGGTCATAAGGAAAGAAACGAAAAAGAACAAAACAATAAAACAAACAATACAAAGAGGGGAAGGCATCCTCAACCCAAAGAGAAGAACACATTACCCAATCCACAGGACCACAATGTGACATCTTACAGAAGACTGGAGAACTGTATTTGCTTATATATTTGTCATGATCTAGTGAGTCAATTCCATAGAATTTCGTGGCCACAATCCTACATATGATGGATATCTAACTTCACTAACTTGTTGGGCACGCTTACTATCCACTATTAGTATAACATGAATACAAAAGTCACATTTCAATTTTCTTCGGTGAGGTTCTAAAAAATCATCCGATACTAACTCGTCAAACAAGTTAACTGGGATTCAGTGGAGAAAAAAGTGAGTCTCTCCCAAACATGTATATTTGTTGAGTAAGATCCTAGGTTTTAAATAAGTGTATTGATCACCGTATTAGCTGGGCCCAAAATGGTATGATACGGAGCATATAGGACCGTAACAAGCCTGTATTGGATGATACAAGCCCGTAGGCATAAATTTTTTTCTTTGACCAAAAAATTTTGACAAAGTATCACGAAATAGAAAAATAAATAAATTTTAATACACCGGAATCTATCATTTGTAATCAATGGTTATCGGGCTATTCTTAGCTAATGATGATGATTATGATTAGAGTCCCTTACATTGAAATACAACAATAAGAAGATGAAAAATGATAGCTTTCCCACTCTTTTAATTTTTCCCAAAATAATTCATTCCACTTCAAATCATCAAATATCAATCAAATCTTGTGTTTTGATCCCAAAATAAGCCTAAATCTGTACAAAATGAGTTTTTAAGCTTCCTCAATGGCTGAAATCAAGGTATTCAATAATGATAACAATGGCTATAACAGCCAGAATGATCTGTGTTACATATGGGCTGTAACACCTGTTACAGCCCCATAACGGTCAAAATTTATTTCAAAGGAAGAAAATGCACTAGCCCCATATCAGACCACTACCACCCCATTATGGGCACATAGCAGCACAAGGCAACAGGGCCCCTGTTATAGATGTTTTTTAATACCATGGTTGAAATGAAGAAACAAGTCAGAAAAAAAAAAAAAAAAAAAAAAAAAAAAAAAAAAGAGAGAGAGAGAGAGAAGAAAAAATTTTGAAATAAAAATTGATATAGGCCGATACAGCCCTTTAAAAATAAAAAAATAAAAAAAAATAAAAAAAAATAAAAAAAAAACAGACTAGTTCACCACCTGTATTGGGTAATGGGGGTGGCCAATGGCTGATCAGCCATATTATAACCGATTTACAAAACCAGGGTAGGCACAAGTGGTACCATTTGGTCAAAAACCAAGTTTGATTCATTGTGCTTTAGCCTAACAAGTTATTAGAGCTTTTATTGTTTGTTTTGGGGTCTTAAGTTAATGGAAGAACAAGCTTATGTAGCATCCACCCATCCATCAGTTGCACAAGCTTAGGTTATGACCTGAGTTTTTTTTTTTTTTTTCTTTCTCTCTTTCTTTCTTTTTTTTAAAAAGGCCAGTCCAAAACTCAACTGGACCACAACATAGCAGGGATGGAAGCAACCACCATTGAGATCAGATCCGAGATTTCAAGAACTAAAGACATCAGATCTTAATAAAAATGCAGAAAGATCTCCATGCATTCATAGATCACATATAAAATCATCGGATTTGGTAAAAAAATGAAATAAAATACTAAAAAAACTCAAAACAGTGATCCCCAAATCAGAGATATTAGGGTGGTCATAACATAATAGGGATTTCAATCCCAGACTACAGCTAATCGCCAACTACAACATATCAGGAAAATTAGGGAATTCAAACCCAGAGATCTGGGGATTTTCGAATCCCTAAATCTAGCAATTACAAATCTCGAATTACGATCCCCAAATCAGAGATATTAGGGTTTTTCGATCCCTAAAACCAGCAATGAGGAATTTCAGATGTCTAAAGAGGGGAAATGCATACCTTAATAACTGTCGGCATCAATGGCTAATAGCAGCGAAATCACTGCCCATCTTCATCTTCCCAATCAACACCGCCAACCACCTTTAATGGTGGCATCCAACACATCACTGCTATCACTGCCTCTCTTCTTCCCCAATTAGATTTGTGCGACGGCTGGTCTTTAGCTGCGTTGGTGGCGCCGCTGTCGGAACTGTGAAAGGAAGAAGCGTTGTGGCTAGGATTCTCGGACGATGTTTTTGGAATAGAGGGAGAGAGAGAGAGGGAGGGAGAGGATTAGGGCGAGAGAGAGAGGAGAGGGGAAATCGGATTGTGTACTGAGTTAGTGTACTCTTATCGTATAGCGCACTGAGTAAACTCAGTTGGGCCCACCGCGAATGCATATGGTTTATCCATGCCGTCCATTCATTTTTTCAGATCATTTTATGGGTTGAACCTAAAATTGATGCATATACAAAGCTCAAGTGAGCCATACCACTGGAAAAAGTGGAATTATTGATTTCAACCGTTGAAAATTTTCTAATGCCCCCAGTGATGTTTATTTGTCATCTAACTTGTTCATAAGATCAAAAGGACATGATGAAGGGAAAACATAAATATCAGCTTGATCTAAAACCTCTATTGTCCCCAAGAATTTTTCAACGGTAGATGTTCAATTCACAAAGTTTCCAGTGGTGTGGTCCATTTGAGGTTTTAATATACTCCATTTTTAGGATAGAGCCTAAAATTATGTGTCAAAAGAGATGGACGGAGTGGATACAATGCATGAATCACACAGAGGCTAAGGAGTTACTCAGTACATTTACTGTACTGAGTTACTCAGTACACAATCCGCTTCCAGGAGAGGGGGACACGGAATGAAATCCCTAATTCATACTGAGTTACTCGGTACGCTCTTATCGTACTGAGTAAACTCAGTTGGGCCCACCATGAATGTATGCAGTCTATCCACACCGTTCATTCGTTTTTCCAAATAATTTAAGGGGTTGAACCCAAAATTGAAGCATATCCAAAGATCAAGCGGATCATACCATAAGAAACAGTGGGAATAATGATTTCCACCGTTGAAACCTTACTAGGCCCCACAGTGATGTTTATTTGTCATCGAACCTGTTCATAAGATCGTATGGATGTGGATGAATGGAAAACATAAAAATAAGCTTGATCAAAAACTTATGTGGCCCCCAAGAATTTTTCAACAGTAGATGTTCAATTCACACTGTTTTCTTTTGTGTGGTCCCTTTTAGTGTTGGATATGCTTAATTGTTGGGTTAAAGTCTTAAACTTATCCGATAAAATGGATGGACCGAGTGGATCTAATACATAAATCATGGTCTACCTCATGGAGTTTACTCAATACGCTGAGCGTACCGAGTTACTTAGTACGCAATCCACTTCCGCTACTGATAGGTTAAGAGAGAGAGGGAGAGGATTAGGGCGAGAGAGAGAGGAGTGGGAGACGTGGATTAGCTACTAACAGGTTATGTAGCGAGACAACTACTGAAGTGACGTCACCAAGTTCCGTGGGGCCCACTACGATGTATGTGTTGTATCCTCATCGTCCATCCATTTGGAGATATCATTTTAGGGTGTTATCCAGAGAATGAGGTAGATCCAAAGCTTTAGTAGACCCCATGACAGAAAACAATGGGGAGATTGATTCTCACCATTAAAACCTTCCTAAGACCGACCATAATGTTTATTTGAAATCGAAATTGCTTACAAGTTAACACATACACGAAAGAAGGTAAAACACAAGTATCAGCTTGATCAAAAACTTTTATTGGCCTTAGAAGTTTTTAATGGTGGGCGTCACTCTCACCACTCTTTTTTGTGGTGTGGTCCACTTGAGGTTTGGATTAGACTCAAGCTGCATGTCAACAGCTGATCTTAAGTAGACTACTACATAAAAAACAATGGTTTAAATGGTTGACGCTTATTCAACATTGTTTCCTGTAATGTGGTCAATTTCAACATTTATCTACCAACTTTTGTGTAATTCTTAAAAGATTCCTCCAAATATGCAGATTGGACAAGTGATCTTTCTTATCAACATTTATCTACCAACTTTTGTGCAATTCTTAAAATATTCCTCCAAATATACATAAAAGCAAGATACTGTGGCATGATCCAATGCTAAGTTTGAATTTAAAGTTATGGCATAGGTTATGGCTGAGGGTGTTTAGCTAATTGCAGACTAAGTGTTTAATTGACTTTTATTCTTTCAATTGAGGGGTCTTAGTCTACTTATATTTATTTATTTTTACACATGCACTCGACTCCACACACACACGTTACTCACACGATAGTTGGATTTCACGACAACAGTTACTCAATCCGTGATCTTGTGTTGAAACTCTTGTGAGTCTACCACCAAGGCATATGCTTTTTGTAATAACAAAAGTGCACTATTTAGATAAGGAGTAATTCTGTGTTTTATGAGAGGATGAAGTACATGGAGGTATGTTGTTACTCTGTTAATAAAAGGTTCTCCCATGATTGAACTATTTCATCAACTGTAGAAATCATTAAAACATTATGGGGCTGTTAACGTTTTGGATCGAGATGATTTTTGTTTTTCCCTTTCATCTAGGCCTATATGACCTAATAAACAGTTTGGATGCCAAATACACCGTACAGTGGGCCTTATGACGATTTTATTAGAAGATCAAGAACATGCAGGATTTTAATTAAGGATAATAGGCTGTAGTTGGTACACTACTAGAAATGAATGGTCCTGGAAGGGACTTTTTGAGGCCCATTATAATATGTGTTCTATCTAATCCGTTCATCTACGTTAAAATATAATTTTATGGTATCTTCCCAAAAAAAAGGTATATTGAAGGCTCAAGTGGACCACACGGTAGGAAACAGTAGAGATTAAATCACACGTGATTCCTATGGTGTGGTCTAGTTTGGCCTTGAATATAACTCATCTTTAATATCATTTGGTGAATTTATTTATAAAAATAAATGGACAGAATGGATAAACCATATACACCATGATCATGGTGGGCCCCACGTAGGTACCTAATCTATGCCCAAAAAAATTGGGCGCGCACTCAAAACACCGTTGCGCGCCAAAATGAATATGCGGCCCTCCCTATTCCCCCCCCTCTCTCTCTCTGCGCCCAAAACTGGAAATCCCTCTCACCCTCACTCGCCCTCTCCCTCTCCCTCTCCCTCTCCCTCTTTCCCTCCCTTGCCCTCTCTCCCTCTCTCCCTCTCTCTCAATCTCACTGCCATTCTCTTGGGTTGTAACAAGTTGACAACCCTAATAGGCTTCTCTCTCTCTCTCTCTCTCTCTCTCTCTCTCTCTCTCTCTCTCTCTCTCTCTCTCTCTCTCTCTCTCTCTCTCTCCCCCTCTCCTTCTGTCGATCTCTCTTCCTCTCGATCGAACTGGTAGCTATGCTCAACTGCAACAGCCCGGTAACCTATCTTCACGCACAGGGGTTTGAATCTATTGAGCGGATTGACGAATGTGCTAGAGAGAGAGAGAGAGAGGAATAGGGAGGGCCGCATATTTTTCATGGAGACTGGTTGATTTTCAGGAAGTTTTTTCTTTCCTCTAATTTTTTATTATTGAATGTTTTTTTTTTTTTTTCTCAATTGGCTTTGATTTTTCAGAAGGCAATAAATTTTACTTATGGCCTTATGTAGTATGGTTTGTGTCACTAAGAATGAAGGATTTAGATTAAATTGTCTTTTAAGAAAGCATGCATGATTATATAATGCTTGTTAGATATTTGATGAAATGGGCATGTTAAGTTTGGTTGTTTGGATGATGCTTATTAGATATTTGATGAAATGCCCAGGAGAAATCTTGTCTGGGTAGAAGTAATTCCATAGTTTGTGTATGAAATAAGTATTCTTTGATTCAACAAAGAATACTGAAATCTTGTTTGGTTGTTTGGAGGATGAAAGGGGAGTTTGATGGGGTGGTGATGATGGTCACCTTGAGGCCTCTGCATGAGAGGACCTTAGAGAGTTCCAGCCAAGGGATGGTGTGGCCCAAGGCCATGATTGGGAAAATGACCACATGGGGCTCTTTGGATTCCAAGGGAAATGGGCTGTGTTAATGGAGACTGATTTGGGCTGACGGAGTTGTGAGGTATTTATAGGGTTTAGTGGGTCATTAATGTGTTGGCCCCAGCCTAGGAAAAGATTCCACACTTTGGAAGAGTGGGATGGATGAATGATGATACGCAGGCACTTGGAAATTGCAAGGGTGGAATACAAGTGACAGTCCAAATCATGACCTCCTTTAACTGTATCAAGAACCTCCATTACACTTGGAAAACAACTCTTTTTGCCCATACTGCATTGCTAGGTATGGAAAACATTTCTTGTCATGCAGGTAGTAAACAAATCTCATTCCACATTTATGTTATATTTCAATAAGCTTTTTAAGATGGTTGTTGCTTTTATTATTCCACATGAAGGAAGAAATAGATAAGCTCCTTTTTTAAATAAATTTCTCTAGTTGGAGACAATATTCATGACTTTGAATTGGGTTTTTCCCCTTCAATCCATATGCAATGGCTAGCATTGAAGAGTGACCATGAACAGAGAGATTGTGCAGTGAGAATGGATTTCCATTTAAGGAGAACATGTGCTTCTGAATACACGATGATAATGTGTTCAAATTGGAAGAAACCAATGTATCTCACATTAGTAAGACGTGAGAGTGAAGTTTCTTACAATATATTTTCATTCCATATTTGACAAAACTGTTCTAGTGAAGTTTCTTACAATATATTTTCATTCACTTCTGCTTGATTTTTTGGTGTTTCTTAATTTTTCCTCATTTTGATATAACCTTTCATACTGTTAGAGGTGCAATTGTTAAGGTCCCTTGTCAGATGTTTGGTATCGGGCAAATTTTGAGTAATTTTCAGTTTAACCTTCTATGGTTTCAATCTGAGCATTAGGATTTCTATGTCAGTTCTAGTGACCTTTGCATCTTGTTTGGAAATCACAAACTAGGAGTATTAACTTGCATCTTGTGTGGAAATCATAAACTAGGATTTCTATGTCAGTTCTAATGACCTTCTATTATTTCATTATCTAATCTAGCTAAGGAAATTCATGCAAAATTGTTACCTGTTTGGAAGGTCCTCACTATCCAATCTTTTGCATTGTTTTCATTCAATGTAGACAATGGATGTATTTTTCTCATTAACTATTTGCAGGTCACCGACTGAAAAGCTAGGATCATTCAACCAGGAAGATTTTCTGCATGTGTATGGTTGGGCCTATGAGGCCAACAACCTGCATCACCAAACCCGGGCCTAAGTTGTATGGAATTTAGAACCATTGATCTTGATTCTTGCGGTGGTCCTGTTAAATATATGAAGTTTTCAATTGTTTTCACCACTCATGTCAAGGAGATTTTACTATATGAATATGTGGGAGCGTGTGCACCCAAACTGACTAACCCAATTTAATCGGATTTACTAATTGGGGTTGGATTCAGGCCCATGAAACTTGAACTGACAATAAATCATGCCTAGATCAGATATATGAATTTGTAGTCTTTTCCTTTATTTGATTATATTTATCATTTAAATCATATAAAGGCAATCTTCAGGTGTGGGATTCTAACTCTGAACCTCTCTGTATCAAAGCCATTTTGATTCTAATTCTGAACCTCTCTGTATCCAATTCCCTTACTCTTGTCCAGATACGGATGCACCCTCATAGATAGTTTTGGTATGGATTCTTAGTGGTGAATTATTTGCTAAGCTATTTATTAAGGAGTATTTATTGTTTTTTATGTTGATACACTAGGATGCAGCTACCTTGGAGCAACAACAAAGCTGCACATTGTCCCTAGAAACATCCCTTTCAAAGCAGAATGTATGCAGAGAAAAGGCGTGCTGAGGCTGCTAGAATTAAGGAGAAATATCCAGAGAGGATTCTTGTAAGCGTTTACTCTAACTGGTAGTCATATACTGGTTCTTCCCCCTCATGCAACAACTATGAGAGGTGGGTCCACAGTTATAGACACCCATTACTTTGTTTTGAAATTTGCACAATACACTGGAGCTCATCCAATTGCAGGGCGGCACACACTAGGAACCTTCAGGTTCTATTTATGAATACAGGATGCATTTTGAAAAGGATAAAGCATTAGCTCAACCATTCCAGCCTGTGTTGATAAATGAGCCTAACCAGGTAGCCTTTTATTTATAATTTTTATCTATTTAATAACTTTTAATATTTCTACTTTCAAAGTCGCCAAATGAATATTGGCAAGAAATTAGTGTTGTTCAGGCAATGCATGAAGTGGTAATTGGCTTTGGGTCTTGCCTAATATTGCTTGAGTTTTGTGATTTGGTTTGGAAATGTGCAACATTTGATTAAGCTGCTTGGACAACAATTGTACATGAGGCCCATCTTATGAGATCGTGAATACTAGAGTTTTGAATGTTTGTTCCATCTTTTATGTAACCAAATCTCCCCTGTTTATCAAACAGTTGGATAAACACCGGAGAGCTAATCAGGAGCTAAAGAAGCGTGTATTGAAGTTGGTATTCTGTCTTCAAGAAGCTCGGTCCCAAACACGGAAGCTTCAAAGGGTATGTGAGATAATAGTCAAGATTGCTTTCTCAGATGATAAGTATTGTCTGGTAATTGTAGTTTGTCCATTTTCATTGGATGGCATTCGCTTCGAGTTCGTTGTTCGGGGTATTCATGAACTAGAATCGATGAGTCCACCTACTACACTCCATTGTACAATTTAGGATTAGTTTGATGAACTACTTCATATACCCATTTTCGTGCTAATTTTATGTTTCATAATTGGGCTGTCTCATGGATCCAACTAAGCATGCATGTTTGGATTTGGAAAGGTGATACAAAATCATAGGAGGGATTGCATGTGGGTTGTTGTATCTTCACAAAGATTCTCGGCTTAAGATTATTCATCAAGGTCTCAAGGCAAGTAATATCTTGCTAGATGGGGAGATAAATGCAAAAATTTGTTGTTGTTTATGCTACCATCTATTGGAACTATATTAACCAATCTTCAACCCTTTTTTCAGTTGAATGTGGATCATTACTGCAGTTCTCTTATCATCCGTTTATTTCCAAGCAACAGCTTGAAAACTAAGGATTTTTCTGTGTCGGTCATGTTCAAGGAGTATTAGCCGTTTTTTTTTTTTCCTTCTTCTATGAATTGTTTATCATTTAAGCTAATGCTCTTTTAGGAATGGGCCACAAACATGGGACCCAAAGATGATCTAGCTACTAACTTTGAAACTGTTTGTTGCTTCTCATCTGCAAAAACAATCCCTACATCTTTACAACTTCATCTTCCACAATTTTTGTCGTCTCAAGCACCAGTGCATGTTTTTACACTACCTCAAATTCTTGTGATTTCGTATCCTCAATTACAGCACTCAGATTCTTGTGGCATGCAACAACATCTTCATGAATTTCATTTTCCTCAGCCACAACTTGCTCTCCTTCACCAGCTACTGATTCTGGTCTTGTATGCTGCTTCTGCTCTGACAAAGCAGCTCCCGCATCCGTACCATTGCCCACAGATTTATGCTTCTTATCGAACAAAGAGACATCTGCTTCTACATGCATCTCCACGACTTTAGTCCCCTGATTTTGCCCATTTTCTAGCAAACAAACATCCATAACAATAATTTTAGATAAAATTGATTCAGTAACCTCAGTTCTAGCACTTGGATTCTTGTGACCGAGAACGCTATCTTCCTGAAACCCGTTTCCCTCCTGCAACTGCTCCTCCTTCACCAGCTACCCGTTCTGGCACTATCTGTTGTTTCTCATGTAACACAGTAATGCCTACATTTGAAGCATCGCCCACAGTATCCTGCTTCTCAGCTACAACTATAAGAGAGATGGGCGCATCTATAACTTCAACTTCTTCGGCTTTCTCAATCTCAGGCGCTGAAATGTGTGCTTCTGCAACTTCAGCTCTTGACTCTAGTCCGTTTTCCAGTAACCAAACATCTGGAGCAATGGATTGAGCTACGACCAAAGAGACTGATTCATTCAACGAGCTTCCCTTCCCCTCTTCTAAAATTGGCTTTTAATTGGCCAAAAACTGTTTCTGAAGCTAACATTCATTTTAAGACTTCTTAGATATTATTGTTTTGGTGTCAAAGACGGACATGGTGTCTAATGCTTCAATTTAGCCATACCTGGCATGATGTCATGTGTACATGTGCGTTGTTATAAATCTTGGGTAGCTAGTGGTAAATAGCTAATTTCATTTTTTTGTTGACATTGTTGTAGGAGGTAGCCATGATATGATTAGATATGAGGTTGTTGTATTCAGTCCCCTTGAGAAGACAGGTACATCTCCTTTTCTTGTGTCATTATTAGCAGGCAACAAATCCTCTTTCTTTTTTCTTTTCTTTTCTTTTTTAGTTATCAAAAGTCACACTTGGCTTTGATCCCAAATCACAGATGAGCCTGCTTTTTGGCTTTCATCCCAAAATGGGTTACACATCAAATGGATTGGAATCAAGAAACCAATTTTACTTATGTTGAGATGAGCCCCTTTGTGTCAACTAACAAAATCAAGAAACCGATTTTACTTATGCATGGAGAAGAAGACAACAATCCAGGAACACTCACAATGCAGGTAAGAAAGTTCAAACCTTTTCAGATACTCTACCCT
The DNA here is from genome assembly GCA_037074715.1 of Magnolia kwangsiensis. NCBI lineage: Eukaryota > Viridiplantae > Streptophyta > Magnoliopsida > Magnoliales > Magnoliaceae > Magnolia > Magnolia kwangsiensis. The sequence goes on from CM073587.1 coordinate 71,565,215, forward strand.
CTTATAAGCAATGAACTTAATGTTATTAGTTCATTTCAGGTTTTTTTTTTTTTTTTTTTTTTTTTTTTTTTTTTTTTTTTTTTGGGTTTTGTTTCAAAATTTTTTGTAGCAATTAGATTATGACCAGTGCCAGTGGTATTACTCATGGTTCAAAAACCCAAAAATTTGACTCGACTTGATGTTCATCCTGGTGGGGTTGACTCGAAAACTACACCCGACTCGACTCACAAGTGTGACCTTTTTTAACTCATTGTTACTGAAGTTGAGATTTTGATCGTGCTTTATGTTTCTGTTCTTGGTTTGTGTAGGGGTCAATTTGAAGTATGTTAACAGAGTTGGAAATGATCTAAGTGGTTCAAGTAGCAAGGTTTCAACAACAAAATCTGGCACTGGCATGGTTATCGTTGTGAAGAGGCTCAACCAGAAAGGTTACTAGGGTCATAAGGAATGGTTGGTGAGTGCCATCTGCCATTGACATTCTTTATGCAGTTCAGTTTGAAGAATTATAGGGTCCCAAATCCTTGTTCCAGCTCTATGTGTTAATTTTGATGAATCCAGTTTTTCCAATCATATTCAAAATAGGAATTCTCACATTGCTTGACAAAAGTTCCATAACTGGTTGTTTGCCTTACATCAACCCTACTTCTTTGCCCAGGCTCGGGACAAGCTGGCACGTTATGTATAGTGTGAACTCTTTCTATAAAAAAAACCATATTACTAAGCATGAACACCTACCCATGGATGAGATATAACCTTGGATTTCAGAAATTTAGAGTCTCCCACCCCACATATTGATACATGTATTTCCATATATTGCCTGAAAGCATGAACCCATGTTATAATGTTTTAGTCAAATGTATTCTGTTTTGCCATTTGTATCCAAATTTGAATTCTTTTCTGGCTTTTTTTTCCCCGTCATTTTGTCATTTTTTCAGTTCCCATTTCAATTTCTAAAGAATCATCTTTTAGTTGATGGTTTGTAATTACCTTGAATTAGTTTATCTTGCTGAGATTTTTTTTTCCTTTTATCATGCTCAATGTATCAGACTTTACACAAGGCTCTGCTGTTTCCGACGACAACTACTGCAAATCATTTACACCTTAACAACTATAATTTTAAACTTTTAGGGGTCTTTTAGATGCCTGTAAATGGGGTTAACTGTACATGAATATTTAAAAAAAAAAGGAAAAAATTTGCCATTTGAGTCAATGCTTACCCTTGATAACAATGAAGTGGGGATCTCCTTTCTTTATTTTTCTTTTCTTTTTTCTTTTTCCTCCATTTAGACATTTAACTGGGAATATGCTGACTGGGCCTATACCTGGATGGATCATAAAGAAATAATAATGCAGGTAGTTTTGCATTGAAAAAGCAAATGCTGGATGATAAGATTCTCCAAAACGCATCTGAATTTGCAACGCCTCTTGCAGGTATTTTCTCAATGTCTATACACATTACCTTAGAGAAAAATATGTACAAAAGGTGCTTACCCAATCATAAGGGAAGCACACTAAATAGGAAAACTCCACAAACATCACTACTTGTGGATGCACTTCTTTCACTTTGTCTTTTTTTTCCCTAATGGTTATTCCGATTTATGAATGCCATGACTATTTGTAGGATGATGGAATATATGAAGAAGAGTGAGCAACTGGAGAGGCAGATGGAGGAGCAGGAGAGGAGGATGAAAGAGATGCGGGTGGAGCATGAGCGACGAATGACGGAGATGTTTCAGACTCTCGCTGCATGCTTACCCACTAATGCTCTACCACCTCCGCCTTCATTTTTGTGATTTTTTATATTTTATTTATGATGTTAAACTTATATGTATTTATGTGTGAATGAATGTCGTGTTGATGGATATAGTTTATATTTGGATGGATTTACGTACTTTGGGTTTAAATAGATATGAATGTGAATATGATGAAATATTTATATAACAAGTGTATATCAGGAATATTGTAACAGGTGTGTATCAGGAATTTTTTGACACTTTTACCAATAAAAAGTTTTGTAGGTAAAAGTATAATCTAGGTTTTTTACCTACGAAACTTTACGTAGGTAAAAGACTCATGCACGTTTTTACCTACAAAAAGTTTCGTAGGGAAAAGTTTATTAAATATTTTTAGCTACAAAAATATTCGTAGGCACAAGTTTTGAAAATATTTTTAAAATGGTTTTACATAACAAACAATTCGCAGGTAAAAGTTTCATAAAAGTTTTTAGCTACGAAAAGACTTGCAGGCAAAAGTTCTGTAAATATTGTTCCCTACGAAAATATTCATAAGTAAAAGTTTTATAAATATTTTTACCTACGAATGAATTCGTAGGTAAAATTTTGTAAATATTTTTAGCTACCAAAAATATTCGTAGGTAAAAGTTTTGTCATAATTTTTACCTATGAAAAAAAAACCGTAGGTAAAACTTTTATAAATATTTTTAGCTATGAAATTATTTGTTGGTAAACGTTTTTTCAAAATTTTTATCTACAAAAAAATTCTACTTACGAAAATAATTATAGGCAAAAAGATTTGTTAATATTTTTGCCTGTGAAAAAAAGGTTGGTAAAAAGGTTTTACCTATGAAAGAAAATCGTCGGCAAAAGTTTTATCTTTGCAAATTTTCGTTGGTAAAAGTCCTCTCCCTTAAACTTTTAGCAATGAAATTTCCTACGAAATGTTTCGTCGGCAAAAGGTTTTGCCTACGAAAAAAGAGTTTTACCTACGAAAAGTTTCGTAGGTAAAAGTGTATTTTCTTGTAGTGATTAAACAAGGTTCGTTTGGATCCTAATTAAAATTGTCTTACAATATGATCTTGCTTTATCTATACTATTCATAGATCCTTGTGGGAATCCTCCAAGTTGAATCACCCAAGGATTCGGGATCAGATACGATTCATCCTTAGAATCCTTTGATTCAAGTCTATCTTAGGTTGATATGGCTGGATGTTTCTAGAGTCGATCTCCCATAATACAAATTCTTGCTTTGAAAATTAATTCTCAACATCAAAAATCTTCTTATGGATCAAAACAATCAGTGTAGTGTTGACCCAACGTGTCCATTAATTAGATCTAGGGTTTTTGGATAAACTAAACTTACGGTTAAAACCATTTTTTAATGGTCAAAATGGTCCCTTTTTTTCTTACGTCACGGCTACCTGTGGTATCAAATTCATGATTTCTATTCCAAAAGATCTAAACAGTGCAGCCACCTGAGGAAGGGATCACTGCCCTCTGATATTTTTCTTATCCTTCCCAGACGTCTGTTGTAGGTCTCTATTTGAAGTATCAGGATCGTGCCCACAAGATTTTCGGCGGATGACCGTCCATAGCGGGACCCATCACTCACTGATCCGGACCGCGCGATCGTGGGCCCCACTTGTACGGCAGGGCACCAAAGTGCACCAAACGACCCCCATCAGTCATCCCTTTGAAGTCAGGTCGTTTCAAGAAGTCAAGGAGACTTTCTTCTCACCGAATTACCTGTGAATTTCTCTTTGTCACGCCACCCTTCACTCCTTTTTCCACGTAAACGCGTCTTAAATTACACTGTAATTTCTGTGTATAGTACCGTACCGTTCTTCTCTCAGAACAAACGCAAGCCACGGCAGTGCCATTATTATTGAAGATATACACCGAAACATATAGCTATGCCAAGCACACACGCATGTGTGATAACGCTCCAGTCCACGCCACCAATGTTGCAGATCCAATCCATCCATCCATCAGTTTGTCCGACATTGTACATATTTTACCAAAATATAAATCTCGTACACTCATCATGTGGGCCCCAATATTGGAAACAGGTGAATGGTTTAGGAAAATCCCACCATGCTTTTTAGAGCCGTAGATATGTTTTATTTGTGAGCCATATGATCCGTTGATCAATCTGATTCCTGGTTCAGGGGATCAATATAGTGGTTCCATTCTGATCGGTGGATTGGACATCGCACATATTGTGTCATGGTGTCACACATTTGGCGTGTACATGAGCTTTATTGCACACGTGTAAATCCCCGAAACATATTCAATCTATGCTGTCTGCCCTGCTTCTTCTTTTTTGTCCTTTTCCAACTTAGGTGGAAAGCGAGGGGTCTTTGGTCCACATAAAGTAGAGGTTTGCTATCTCACACGCGTGTGTACCTAAAGCTTATGCACACGCCACACATGTGCCCAGCAGATGGAAGACAAGTACGAGATCCAATCCGTCCATCAGGTTGGTCCGACATTGTACATAGTTTCAAAAAATTGAATCTAGATCAGTGGCTTGTGAGATCAACAGAGGCCCACCTAAAGTGTGGATCAACCTAATTCTTGGGTAGGTCGTGAATATAGCGGTGTTGTTCTGATGGATGGAATTGATCTCAGACCTATCATGCCAAGCTGGCACATGTGCGTCATGTACATGTCCTTTATTGCACACGTGCGTGCGCTTAGGAAAGCACCATAAATCATACCGTAGTGTCACGAAGATTAGAACAGGACTGTCCATCTAATTGACCCCATTTGGCGTCACATGTAAAAAAAAAAATGGGACCTAAAAGCGACAATCATATCCATCAAAAATTTCTGTTTTGTATGGTTTGGATCATCCATTTAGTGTGATCTTTGAAACACGTGGTGTTCGGAATTGGAGCTACTAGATGAACGGGATCTGTTAGATTACTTGTCACATGTACGGTCGGAAGGAGAGGTCTACCAAAGTCTAATCCTACCGGTGCTACCGGATCATTTTGAGTCTCTGGGTCCAGCATCAGACGTGTCTGGGTGCAGTTTCATGGAACTTTTCACGTAGGATATAGACCAACGCGGCTTTTCTGGTTTATTCTTTCCATGTACGCGTGCAGATGATGTATACATGTGGGAGACTTTGGATTTTGTTAACCACGATTGGACTTCCGAATAACTAAGGAACTCTCCGTTCCCGTTCACATTTCAATATGAACCCATGCTTGCCTTGGAAAACCTAGTATGGTCCACTCCTCGGACGGATCTGGACCGTACAATGATGTTGGAATCACTCTTGAGTCGCTTTGACCTGATGACTTTGAGGATGGGATCCACCAATCAAATGCTATGAAAATGGATGGTGCACATTGATTGTACTAAAGAAAAATGTCCATACCAACTTTTATTGCTAGCACATTCAGAGGTAATTTTGATCGGATGGATTTAACAATGGCACCTGGGGATCAAATGTTCGAAAAAGGGATGGTTATTATTAATTATTCTAAAGAAAAAATATATGAATTGAATAACTCGTATATGCAGACTATTTTTTATTGCCAGCTCATATATTGGTACGCAGTTTAGCAAGATTTGATTGAATGACATGTTGTTGTCAGGATAGTCTAGCTGAGTGAATACCGGATTAGCAAGGCCAAGCAACACCTACTTTTGTGAGGCTACAACCATGAGGCTAACCATGTGTTGTCTATTCATATTGGGCATTTATTTAGCATCTTAATTTAGGACGTGCCCAAAAATGAAGTTGATATATATCTCAAGTGGACCACATCACAGGAAAAATTAGTAATTAAATGCCCACTGTTAAATTTTTTTAAATTAAACTGATATTTGTATTATCCTCTCATCAAGGTTTGGCTTACCTTACTACCAAAGATTGGATGGAAAATAAATATTACAGTGGGAAGTTTCTAATGTTGGGGTTCATTCACCACCATTTCCTATGGTATTGTCCACCTGAGGTTTGGATTTATTTTTTTTTGCATAATATTTTTGAGTTCATGCCTTATTGGATCCATTGGAATAATTTATTGTTTTCATTTTCATGTCGGATGGATCGGTCTCCATTAGCATGCGGGAATGATTCCATTTCTATGAACCAATCAACTGGCCAGCCACAAGCAAGCATTCATTACGAAGTGTAGACTATACAAAAAAGTATAGGGCCATGGATATTCAACACATATATCAAGGTGGACTCTTTGATCATGGCCCCATGGAGATGGTATATCCCTGGCCTCACCTAATCGGATGGTAATGCCAATGAAGTGAAGCTTGGATGCCGTGATATGTTCTAACATTGATTTGGTTATTCCATGGTCCTCGATACATAGGTGGCACTTGACTACTGTAGCCCATTGATGACCCTCGATGTCGCAGGAAAAAGGATGGTTCATTTGGATGTATTAGGATTTATCTTTAATAGTGGCCTGCTGGCCAATTAAATTCAGCCATGTCATGCTAGTTTTCCACTGGGTCATGGTGGGAGTATTACCCAATCTATATACATCCCTAGGTACTTTATTGCAACTGTACACTATAATGAATAACAATAATAATAAAGGTTAAAGATTAGAAGTGAGAACACAGGACGAATATGGTTTAGCTTAACTTATATTTTAGGTCAATAAAACAGGTGATTTTACCCTTCTGCGTTCAAGGCGATGACCAGATTCAAAACCCTAACTGTAGTTGGCCGAGCCATGGTTTTGCTTCATCCTTTTTTGGATTATTTTTACTAGTAATAATAATTGAATAATACCTTCTACGGTCAATATTTGTCTATTCCTTGATCATGGTCAAATGGGCCATAGCACATGCACCAGATTTTGGGTGCATTCAGTTGTATATAATCACTAAGATTATTAAAAACTGCGTGTTTGGTATCTAAGCATGGCATAGCATACATGTATAAAAATTAATGTGGTGGAGAATGTCACTGCACGTGGAAAAGGAAAAATGTGCATATCCAACACCCGTAAACCTCAAGGTTGAGAGCGAGAGAGAGAGAGAGAGAGCTACAGCTAGCTTGGATCCGTTTTAGGTCATCCAGACTTTTGATATGATGGGACCCACCTTGGATAGCTTGGACACGGCGTTGGTGATCCAGACTTTTGAGATGATAGGACCCACCTTGGGTAGCTTGGACACGGCGTTGGTGATACAGAATTTTTATCTGATGGGACCTGATGTGTATAGCCCGTGTATCATAGTCCTCCAAAAGGGAAGATCGTATCATCCGTTCTTTTCTTTTCTTTGTTTTGAACGCGGTTTGACTCGCGATCCCACCATCAGCATGCAGCTAGGTGATGTTAAAGCTCTGTGGCCCCACCATGATGTACGTGTTTTATCCACACGGTTCATCTATTTAGCCAAGTCAATTTAGGGCATGAACCTTGTTAGCCTCTTTGTTTTTTATTTTATTTTAATTATTTTAAGGAGGGGACACTCTCCTATATTTTGATAAAATGAATAGAAGATGTACAACCAGACTTTCGGGTGGGCTCCACAAAAACTTCGGTCCACACTATCATATAACCTACGCAACATTGATATGTCATCCTCTTAAGGCTTGAGCCTTTAGATAAAGTGGTTGTTTGATTGTTGTTTAGATTTGAATCACTCCACATGATGTATGTCCATGAATTTTGCCCTTAATTACAGGCAAGGAAGGTGCCTGGAACTCTTCCCTACTTGTACAAACGTACTATCTTTACTTTATGAGATTTGGAATTATTAGGATCTTTAACGGTAGATGATTGCTTGAAAATAGAAATAAATAAAGAAAGTCTACATCAAACATCAAGGGGCATATGAGAAGGGAAAATGTAATAATACAATAAGCAAACTAGTATAAAGGGAAGCGGTAATTGATGGGGGCTTAGAAATTTGAATGGAGAAAGAACTTTAATACTCCTCCAAGGGAGCAACTAATCCGAGCACTTATATCATTGACTTTGCTCTATAAAAAAAATATTTCATCGGAAAGCATTGGATCCTATTTGGTGATGTGATCAAGAAAGGTGGAACACTAATACTCTTTAATTAGATAAAATGGTTGGAGTTCTTATATCTACACTATATTCCTGAGACCTTCTCTACAAAACCTGTGGTGGCTAATTTTAGGGCATGTTTGTTTTTCTAAATTCAATGGTAAAGTAATGTATGTGGATTATCATTATTATTTTCTAATATTTGTTAAAATAAGTATTAGGGCATATAAATGAAGGGCCAAATGCATATGTAATAGAAGAGAGGTAAATATATTTATAATCATTAAAATTTTATTATATGATATCTCAATCCTTAACAATATTTCATAGATCATTGTAGTTAAATTTAGATGACATCATCAAACAAGTAAAGAAAATCGTAATCAATGTTCAATGTCTTTCACTTACTTAGGTAATCAGATAAGCAAACAAGCTTGCAGAGAGGGAAGCACTTCACCTTAATATTTAGGACAACCTTATCTAGCCCTCAAAGCTTTACACTATAAACCTATAAATGGGAGGGTAGTCTTAGACAGAGGGGAACACTTCAACCTTAATCTCTGGAATGTCCTTAACTAGCTAGTCTTCAAGGTTTGGGTGGTAATGATACGTTGAAAATGAGAGGGATTATGGGTATTGTAGCTAGAAGTGATGGCATTTTGGTTGTTAGTGGATAGGGAAAGAGAAAAATACCACATGACTTACCGTGATTGACTCTTGGAAGATTTTGCACATGTGGAACCTTGCCAGTGGGTGGTTGGCTCAATAAAAGTGTAAAAGAAGTTATTTTTAATGGTTTTTGAAAAAAGAAGACTACAAGAAGATATATGATAAGGTACTAGTTAATAGGAAAAAATGAAAATTGAAAATGTGGCATCATAAGGATGTTTTTTCCAAAGAAAAAAAATATAATTTTCGCTATCTAACTAGTCATTGCTGATGCTCAAAAATTAGCTAATAATTGTTGGGAGCAGGTGGAAAACTAATCGGGGCATATATTCAATTCTCATTCCGTATCATAGATACCCAGTAGCCTCTAAAGGAGAAAAGGTCAGAGTAAATTATATTACATTTTCATACTTGCCATTTTTAGTAACTTTTTATTTATGAAAAGCTAGTACGGATGAAGGGGTAGATTTCTCACAAACATCATGGTGATCATTCCTCTCCCTACATATGTGTGTGTGTGAATGTGTGTGTGAATGATCAACTGCACACATGTTCTCACGAGTTCCCGTGAGAACTTTCTGAGAACTCATTTAGAGTTATATGAAACCAAAATCTGAACCACCCACGTGTAACACCCCATGAAACCTTCAAGGCCCAACTTTTAACTTGATTTGCCTCTATCTTTCATCGTGGCCCATCAGAGTTTTGGATCTGGGTAAATGTTGTTCCCTAGGAGTTTCATGGGGTGCTGCATCACAAGGACGGTTCAAATTTTGCACTCATATGAAGGGGGATGAGTTCCCAAAAAATTTTGCATATCTCGCAATTCAAAACGAGTTATTCAATATACCATATATGATTTTGGGTAGGACAAGCTACTTTAGCCAATCAACATGGCATAGCTGGTTTGCCCATGCTGAATTTGTGAGATTCCATCAGATTAACGGTCGAATTCTATGTTTATTTTCATTTTTACTATTTTTAATAAGTTTTAGTTTAATTATAAATCTTCATCCGTTAGGCTTTAGGAGTTGTGTCCAACATGAAAGTGTGTAGAAAAATTAGGAGAATAACATGATTAAGCCACATAGGACACTATAAATAGAAATTTACTATTTATAGTAAGTTACGAATTTTAGGGAGTTTTAGTTATAGTTTAATTCTTAAACTTCCTTTTTGTACTAGGGGATGGCCCAAAGATTATGTAAGATGTACAGCTCCCGACTCTTTGAAATGAAAAGATGTTGTTATAAATAAAAAAAAAAAAAATTTTAAAAATCCTAAACTTCTTCTAAGTCTTAGTATTCCTATTTAAAGGGTTGTAAACTCATTTATCAAGGATCAACAAGTTTCTTTCATATATTTTAAAATTTTTTCTATTTCTTTTCCTCGTGGATTCGAGAAGTCTCTGTAAGTACAGAGAAGCTCCATGGATTTGGAGTAGTTATCCTTGAAGAATATGGTGATTGACCTCATCATGTACACCCATGCGTCAATTGGTATTAGAGTGAGGACTCCCCTCGAGTCGATGACAAACAATGAAGGTATGAACCGAAATCCTGTAGACAGTGATTCAGGAATTTGCTGTCTTTCGGAAAGAATGAAAGCTATCCACTGGGAGAGTCAATTGACCATACAAGGGTTGTAGGTAACCTTCGACTGTCTTGTGAATGCGCTACTTCCACCACGAGCTTTAAGGGATGCTCCACTGCATGTGATCGTTGTACGACACAACCCCGATTTCCTTAGAGCAGTACTAGTGGTAAATCGAATAGTTACACCAGATTATTCAAGTTCTAGCAACAATGAAAGCTTTGCTCGACAACCAATCCATGGGAGCGATCATCTAAATCGTGTCAAAGGAGACTATCTGTGACATCCTAAATTTTCATGATCAGAGTTTATACTCGTGCTTAATAAAATCGAGTGTTAATAATATATAAGTTGGATGCCTTAAACATTACATCTTTTTTTTTTTCATTTATATCACATCCAAATACATTCACGAAAGTAACATTCACAAAAACAAAATCAACTATATTGATTATTTCACCAGAGTAAAAGAATTTAGTAAATAATCAACTGCCTTCTCAATGAGAGCTTATTATATTTATTTTTATTAGATCATAAAACTATCTTCTTATTCTTTCAGTATAATTTTCTATAGGGAGATGGTCCTCTAGGTCTTCAATCTATATATCACCTACATCATTTGTACGGTTGGACAGGGTCAGTGCCCTACTCATAGTGATGGTTGTCCTTTAAGATTAATAATAATTCAAGAGATTTATAAAAGTAATGTAAGGGTTCTGATACGTCTCGTACTCTACTACTGTAAGGGGTATCAGCATCCACAACTAATATAAATATGAATGCATGACTAACAAATTATGTACAACTCATCATACATAATGATCATTGTAATGTGGAATATGATTTATAGAAAATCCCGGCTAGCCCCACATTCTCACACTACGGAGATTCGCCTGCATGTCCAACACTACCGTGGATTTACGTGAACACCTCGATGCGGCACAACATATGAGTTAGATGAATTACGTGACACAATTTGTTAATGAAGTGACTATTTATAACATTCAATCCCAAAAATGATGTAACACGTATCAACACTGCGGAACTGCGAACCGTTCTGGATGGTATGAAATTATGTCTGGACCGCGGTTTCTCCAATGTCCTCATCAAATCGAACTATAGATGGGTGGTTTCTTGCCTCTCGGGAGCTTCCTCGTCCTCCTGGAAGTGGAACTATTGGCTGACCAGGATCAAGAGGTTGTCTTCTCAAGGAAGTTTTCGGATTGCTCATGTGTTTAGAGAAACCAATAGCCCGACCGACGAATTAGCCAAAATAGGTAGAAAACATCAATCCTCTCAGCTTTTCCACGATCTTTCGTCTCTTCCCCGGCTGATTAAGGGACAGGTCCTATTAGACAAAGTAGGCTTAGGTTTCATCAGAGAAGTCTCCTATCTCCTCAATGTATAGTGACAGGGAGCCCAAGTTTTTTTTTTGGGTTTTTTGTTAATCATATGATAGGTAGCCTAGGTTTTTTTTTTATTTCCTGGATTTCTGCTGCCTGAATTATACTCTCCTGTATTTTTGCTGATAATGAAATAGAAGTTTCTGGTTTTAAAAAAAATATATATATTAGGAATTACTTACATCGATTTGTACACCACTACCCAAACCCATAGAATTACGTGTTAACCAAGAAGGTCTCTACCCAGAGCGCATTACATTCATGATAGAATATTTGAATCACTAGTTGTGATACCTTTAACACATCACTTACATAAAAGAGAATATAAAATGAATCATGAGAGATTTGGAGTTCCAAGACACATGCCTAAGCCATAAAGGTATATAGCAAAATGCTAATAAAATAAAGAAGAGAGCAGTGATGACTAACTCAACAAAAAAGAAAGTAGCAATGGCCAAGTCAACAAAGAGGAGAACAGCGATGGCTAACTCAATAAAGGGAGAGTGGTAATGGCCAATTGTTTAAAACCCTCAGTGTAGGGTCGCAATGTAGTAATAACTCTGTAAGACCGAGGTTTAATCCATAGGGACTAAACTTGTACGTATTCTAAAAATAACTAGAACTAGAAATAGAGAAATATCTAAATTGAAATCTTAATAATTGAAAGTAATGATGAATAATGTTGATTAAAACTAATGAATTTAAAGGTGGGGACTAGGGTGCCAAGGATCCACTTATAGCTATCAAGATGTTATCTTACTTGATTCAAAGAACATAATTGAAATCGGAGTCCTATCCTATCTAATTGGAAGATAAAATAATTAAATCAAATTTAAACTTTTCATTGAATTAATTCTCAATGGAAGAGAATTGTAATGATTGAAAGGGATTCCATTACCCTATCATTTACCTAGGAGATAATGGTGAACAACGGAATTTACCAATTTCACTATCTCAAAACAGGAAAAGAAGATATTCAAAGCTATCATAACATCTATTGTAATTTGAGTCACAATAAATCATAGAAAATTAAAAATATTCCTTTAATATTAAACTAGAAATCAATGAAGTTCAACATAAACAAGAACCAAAGCAAGATAAACATCTCAACACATTAAAAGCTTTACCTCTTAAACCTAGCTAAGAGCTTATCTAGTCATAGTTACCTCAAAAACATAAGTAAAAAAAGAAAAATCTACTAGAACCCATGAAGAAATCAAAGTAGAAGAATGTCGTCGACGCTCCACCTAGGCTTCCAATCCCTTTCCAAAACCCTAAAAGATGCTTTGGAGCATTATAAGAACTCCTATTTATAGTTGGGGAACTCCAACTTTCACACCAAGTTGGAAAAATTTAGAAACCGTCTCAAATTTACATACTCTGCGCAGTTTTTCAAAATATATTTGGAATTTAAACTGCCTTAAATTTATGCACTCTGCGCAGTTTTTCAAAATACGCTTAGAGTTTCAGAATATGCTTTTTCAGGACAATTTCAGAAATATATTTGTTTTCAGGACAATTTTAGGATTCATTTTCTTCACTTCAAATCTTTGATTTTCTTTATTCCTCACTTAGTTTTCTTGAATCTTTGGCATGTAAATTCTTCACTAATGACTTTCAAATCTTCAAATCTTCATTTAAGAATCTTTTGAACATAAATCTTCCTTTTGACATCAATTTCACCTTAAGCTCTCGAAATTACCTCACACATGAAAGCATTCATAATTAGATCGATTAAGCACTATAATATTTATAAAACCACAATATAAATAAGGAGAAATATGCAATATTTCACCCTTAACATACCCCCTAACCAGCATGTTGCTAGTCCCGAGCAAAACATGTGTGAAGTAATCTTCAATCTTCATTGTTCAAATCATTTTTAAAAAATAATCTTTTGTGCAATCAAGTATAAATGAGAACAGTCTAAGGAAGCGAAACTGTAATTTTGAAAACCTAGAACTGAAGCACATGAGCAATCAATCAAAAAGTTTCTTTATCAATCATTTAAGAGCATAAGTTCATATATTAAAATTTTCCAATGTACTTAGTGAATTCTATTTACTTTCCATAACATACTACTATTTCATAATGTTAGCCATGCTCATCACCTCATGTTTTATTGAATAATCAAGTATTGATTCCGAACTTATCATATTTTCCTTCTTTTTCCAATTTTTTATTTTCTATTGACGGTCCCTTTTATTTATTCATTCTTTTCAGACTTTTTATTCATTTTTAGTCATTTAATCATACATGAACTTTTTATCGATCTCTTTGTCTTTAACTGACGGTCCCCTGCCCCCCTCTTCTATATTCTCATTTCTCCCTCAACAGACGATTGATCTCATCTTTGCTGGGGGTTTTGCTACTCTTGAAGATCAGGACCATTGCTTTTGGTTACGGGATCTCTCAGGCTGTTTCATAGTGAAATCTGCGTGGGATCTTTGTAAATCAAGGGCTCAGAGGAGGAGCTAGGCAAATGGATTTTGGCAAGGAAAACTTTCCCTTAAGATTGCTATTTTTCCTTGGAGATTGCTTCGTGGGGTTGTTGCAGTGGATTAGTGTATCCAATCTAAAGGTGTGAAGCTGGCATCGATGTGTGTTTGTTTCCCTGAAGAGCCTGGCCACTTCCCTCATGTCGAAGATCTAGACCATCTATTCCTCCATGGTGTGTTTGTTTCTAAGGTTTGGAAATTTTTCGATGACACGTTTGGGATCCCGACCCTTCTAGCCCATTTGAATGAAGTGAGGCTTAAGCAGTGGTAGCTAGTAGTGTTGGGAGATATTAGCAACATCGAGTATAGAAAGATGGTGCCCAGGCTCATAATTTGAGAGATTTGGAGGGCTAGAAACACCATGAGGATGGCTAGAAAGGTTGTCTCCAGTGCAGCCACCATCGCCAGGGTGAAATGGTGGCTGGACTCTCTTTGCTCCTATAAGGCCCAGCATTTACAGAGAACGAGATTCGAGGTAGTGAGGTGGATCAGGACGTAGGTTGGTTAGGCCAAGCTAAATATTGATGGGTTAGCGAGAGGTAACCCGGGCCCATCCAGTGACAGGATTTGTAGGAACTCAGGCAGAGACCTCATCTTTTCCTTCTCAGTGGGGTTCGGGGTGGGTTCCAGCAACAGAGCGGAATTACGCACCGTTTGAAATGGCCTCTTCATTTATAGGAGACTAGGGCTCTCCGAGGTCATGGTGGAATCTGATTCGAGATTTGTAGTTGATCTTGTGATTAGAGGCTCACATTCAAGTTGGGTTTAGAATCATTGGCGTAAGAAGATTGAAGATCTTAAAAAAGGTGGATCCTTTTCCTTTGGCCACATTCCTAGGGAGGTAAATGGCCCGACAGATGGCTTGGCTCGGTTAGGTAGTGGCTCTCAAAATAAATCGACTTATTTTGTCTTCGCTAATCTCCCAAGTGAAATCAGAGGGCTAATTTTGTTAGATGAAACTAGGTTAGGGACTGTTAGAGAGAAACTATAAGGGTTGGTCTTTGGGCTAGTTTGGTTGCATAGTCATATGAGTGGCTCCCTTATTTTGTGTGGGAGCCTGAAAGTCTGTCTAAAAATAAAAAAAAAATAAAAAAATCTGGTTCTTTTCATCTTTTTAAGGTGGATAAAATTTTTTAGATTTAATTCTCAATATCTATCAATGATACACATACTAACAATAAAAAATTCTAATACTATTCACTAAAAATTGAACGTGTCTTATGAGTTTGATTAATATGATATTCAAACTTCCTCTTAATCAATTAAATAAAAGAACTTAAGTGATAGTCTTACTTAGTTAATAAAACTCTAACAATTTTAAATTTAATCTCTTATCTTATCATCATACTCAAAACATTCTTAATTTCATGAATTATCATTTCTCAAACATATTTTTAGCTTGAAAAATTAAAAATTTTCACAATTTTTTCTCAAAACTAAGAGAACACTGATTAGTTTACCTAATCCACACCCCCAACCTAAAACCTATATTGTTCTCAATATAAAAGATATGAGCATGCAATGCACCTGAGACAACGAAAAGAAATGAGAATTGATAGGAAGATAATACCTGAAGAAGGAGAATTGAAGCTTTTTCAAAGTTCTTAACATGTAAATGAATTAGCACGAAGACTAAACAAACTGAAATCAAACTATCCTAATCATAAATCCTATAAAAATAATAAACTTAATTAAACCTCTATCAGACTAGGAGGTTAATCCTGGTACACAGGATCAGTTAAAGGCATTAACATTGTAAGACCTGTATCCTAAACCGTACCGTTCCATAAACCTCCGCGGTCTTACTAGTCGAATTCCATCAACCTTCGACCCTTAACCAATAGTTACGCGCGACCCTGATTCATACGCCGTCAACCCATATCGACTCGACCTGATATCGTTACCATAGCGACCGCGCCGTCGTCGCAGTTCCAATGCCGCGACTCGCGCGCCGAGGCGATACCCTGGTCAAGAGTTGTAGGCCGACGTTCGGTGCGAGAAAAACGCCGCTCGTTGCGGAACCCAAGAGAATCTCTACGATGTGTCACATCAATCCATCAATCAATCAATCCATCAATCCATCACATGTCAAGTATATGTCGAGTATACATCACCTTTCACCCATTCCCAAGCAAACACAAAAGTCAAGGATTTCTTATAAAGCCCATACCTCTCTTACACAAAAGGCCACAAAAGTCAAGAATCTCTTACACCTCCCATGCCTTTCTTACACAAAAAGCCTCAAAAGTCAAGGTTTTCTTACACAACCATCATTCACCACATCCATCCATCACCCATCTCTCTCTACAATACTCTCTCTCTTTCTCATTTCTCATCTCATTCTCCCAAGCAAAGCTCCATACGTATGAGAGCTCTCCAAGCACTCCCAAAATTCTAAGTGTGGCCCACCTTTACTACCCCACCATCTCCTATCTCAACCCTCCATTTTCCATCTCCTCCATTGAAATCAAAGCTAAGGTGCTAAGGAATCCCTTGGAGCAAGAAGATCGGACGGTGGGTGCCTCTATAGGGTAGTTTTTCTTGGGTGCCTCCATGGTGTGGATCTCACTTGGGACCCTAAGGTGTGGCCGATGGCCCACTAGGATCATCATGATCGTTCCATGATGGGGCCATTCTCCATGAACCCCATCATGATGTTTATTTCTTAGAAAGGTCATCTAGACCGTCCATTTTGGTGGAGAAAGGATCTCCACCGTTGATTGTAGATTTTGGTGGTCCCACATGCTTTAGGACCCATTTGATTGTATGATTCATTGCAAGGGAGGGCCCATAGTATCGGGGTCCCTCCATCACAAGCGGGTCCCACTCTTTATCTCTCTCTCTCTTTCATGTCTTTTTTTCTTTATATGGTTGTGTGGCCCACTTGAATAGACCTCACCATGAGGCATGTACTCTATCCATGCCATCTTCAAGTGGGGTCCACCTTATATGTTGCACCCACACCATCCATCAGTGGTGGCCCACCTAAACAAGGCCCACCACAATGGTTTTTTTTTAGAACAAACCGTCTAGCGTCTGGGACGCTGGACGTCCCTGTACAAAAAAAAAAAGAAGAAGAAATGGAGCTTTTAGAGTGGCCCACCTGCATAGGCCCCACCTTGATGTACGGGAACAATCCAAGCCGTCCATCCTATTCCTTGTATCATTTTAACCGTTGAGCCGAAAAATGAGGCTGACGTGATCAACTGGTGGGCCATAACATAGAAACTTTGGTGGTTACCGTTAAATGTATTTCCTGGTGTTTTTAATCATCCAAAAATTTTAAACTCCGGACTCATTTCGCCTGTTGCGAGCCACCGAACTCAATGGCCGGGGCGAATTTTTGTAAAGCGGGCCCCACGTGCGAAAAACCCCAGAAAAATGGGTTTTCCCAAAATTAGCAAGAGGCAGAGCCTCTGCCTCCCTCTGATAGCGGCAGCCGCTGCACGCTGCTGCGTGCAGCGTTAGGCGGGGGGGCGGACAGCCACCCACGGCCCTTGCCGTGGGCCCCACCATGATGTATATGTTAGATCCACGCCGTTTATGTGGTGGGCCCCCTCCAAATTTCGGCCCTATCCAATGCTCAGGTGGCCCACACCGTAGGAAACAACGGCGATTGAACTCTACCATTGAAACCTCCTTTGGGGCCCACAGAAGTTTTGAATCAATCTGATATTTGTTTTTCCTGTTCATCCAGGTCTTTGTGACCTTATCAACAGGTTAGATGGTAAATAAGCATTATGGTGGGCCCCACATGGGACCCATAGTGATGTATGTGTCTTAGCCACCGTCCAGGTGGATGGTGGAAGCCCAACGTGATGTTTGTGTTTTACCTCCACCGTCCAACGGACGGTGGAGCCCACCTTGTGCACGTGTTGATCACGCCACCCCCCTCCCCTTGCTGAACTACAAATAAGTATCTCAGTGGGCCTTCCCTTGGCCCACTCGCCGGATGACAAATAAACATTTCAGTGGGCCCAAGGTCCACGTGACCTTATGAAAAGATTGGATGGAAAATAGATATTACAGTGGACCCCGCCATGATGCATGTGATGCATCCAGACCGTCCATCCACTTGGTGAGATCATTTAAGGCATGAGTTAAAGTTTGGGTGGGCCGCCTATGATTGGGTTAGGCCCATTTGATTTATAAAAAGGGCCCATGGGATTAGGCCCATTTGACTTATAAGAAGGCCTATGGAATTAAGCCCATTTGATGTATTTTAAAGCCCATGGGAGTAGGCCCATTTGATATGTATAAGGCCCTTGGGTCGAGAAGCATTGATGCATTTTAAGGCCCACGGGTTATGACCCATTGCAATGCACTTAAGGCCCATTGATGCGGCCCATGGATGTGGACCACTTAATGAATATAAGGCCCATAGGATATGGCCCATTTGATATATTTAAGACTCAATGGGATGTACCTAAGGTCCATTGCAATGTGTGATCCCAACCTGATTTATATAAGGATATTCTCTACGGACTATGCCTTGGGAGCAATGTTGGTTTGACGTCCACATTGCGAGTGTAATGCTGGTTGGATGTCCGCATTGTCACTCTCCCTAAGGCCCACTAATAGGCCATACTTGTAGCATGTATGCCATCTAAGCTCGTCTTCATTATGATCAGGGCCCATGTGTTTATATTTTGGCCCATGTGATAGGGCCCACCTTGTAGTGTGTTGCTCGCACCGTTCATTCACGTGGCCCCGACATGATGTACGTGTTTTATCTAAGTTGTCCAGTAATGGGCCCCTTTTGAATAAATAGGGCTCAACCCATTGTGATGTATTCAAGGCCCTGGGTTATGGCCCATTATAATGTATGTAAGGCCTAATTGGCATGGTCTATTAGATATATACATGAGGCCCATGTGAGTAGGCCTACCTTGATGTACCTTGTGGCCCATCCGTTAGGCCACTTTGATTTATTTGTGGCCGTCATTGAGGCCCACCTTGGTATATATAAAACTCATTGGAAAGGCCCATGGACACAGTCCACTTGATGAATATGAGGCCCATTAGTGCGGCCGTTGATGTAGCCCAGTTGATATATATGAAGTCCATTGGTGCGGCCCATGGGCGGGGCCCACCCTTTTGTATTGTCAGACCCATGTTTAAGACCCATGTCTGAGGCCCATTGTAATGTATATGTTGCCCGTGTATGGGGCCCATAGTGATGTATATGCGGCCCAGAGATGAGGCCCATTTGTGCGGCTCATTGATGAAGCCACTTGATGTGAATAAGGCCCATGTATAGGGCTCACCTATTGTGTATTTGGAGCTCATGGGCGAGGCCCATTGTGATGTATTCGATGCCCATGGGACATGACCCATTGTGATGTATTTGAAATCCAGATATGAGGCTCAATATGATATGTATATTAGGCCTTATGTGAGGCCGTGGGCTGCTATATGTTTTGCTCCATTGGAGCAATGTTGGTTGAATGTCCACACTGATGGGCAATGACGGTTAGAGGTCCTCATTGTGACCTTCCCTTAGACCTTGTTAGGCCCATTCTTTTCGTAGGTTAACCCAAATAAATGGGCCCCATTCACCACAGACGGATGACTCCATGCTATTGGATTTGGTGTAACCACGGCCAAGAGCCGATCTTTACATTGCGGTTGATTGTTATCCATCTATGGACCCCGCCTTGTATATATGTGGGTGGTCGGTGCCGACTATCAATATTGATTATCGGTGCTGATTATTGTGGCCGATTATAGATCGAGGCCAATCATCGTGGCCAATTGTGGATCCCGATTGTGATGTATATTCTGCCCGCGTTTGAGGCCCATTGTGATATGTTTATGGCCTATGGGCAAGGCCCATTATGATATGTATTAGGTCATGATGCATGGCCCATTTGATGTATTTAAGACCCATGTGTAGGGTCCACATGCCATGGATTCAGGGCCAATGAGCAGGGCCCACCTGTTGTGTACATGTAACCCTTGAGTAAGGCCCATCGTGTTGTATATTAGGCCCTTGTGTGAGGTCATGGGCCCATTATATGTTTAGATCTATGTGGGTCATTCCTTGGGGCAATGTTGGTTAAATGTCCACATTGTCGAGGCCGATTTTTGATACCGACTATGAGTATGTGATAGAAGAGCATCATGATACATGCTCATACGCATCATCTGCATGTTTGTTATGAGATGTGATTGACCATTGCATATGTCATTGGGCAGGATGATATGAGACTCCCTGATAGGCGAAGGTTATCTCACATGAGCGCACGATATGCGCAGGCTGGATTGTATGACTCATGCATCTTGCATTGTGTGTTGTGATTACTGTACGCCCTAGCGACATCAGGGTTGTAGCCTCCACAGGCATATCGTGGATGGCCAGATGGAACACCGAAAATATTTGGTTCGAGTATCGGGCTGCTATAGATGGCTTTGGGTGAAAATCCCTAAACACCCTCTTGGTTCTAGAGGATACTCCAACGTCTAGACCGAGTGGGTAGATGAGTGTTGAGTGTCGATTACCAGATGGCTGCGCTCTCCACTGTATCGTGGTCGGTTGGAAGGGGGTGTGGCCTTACCCGCCCGAGGGAGTAGGCATGACTAGGCTGAGTTTGACCAGCTCGAGGAATAGGTCCGTTATCGGTGAGCCGGGTAGGTATTGGAAGACTACTGACAGGCGGATAGTGAGGTCTCTTTCACTTATCCAGTTATGCGCTTGATTAGGGCGGCAGGTGGTGTGAAGTGTAATAGACCCCGGTGATTTCTCTAGAGAGGAACCGTACTGATATGAGGACTGACATCATATTATGACACCCCGTCACTGTTGTGCATGTGGGCAGACGCACGTGGGCAGACGCTGATGTGGGTGAGTGTGATGTAGGCGGGGCTGAGGCCTGGGCGAGCTACCACACTGGACGAGCTACCAGTGATTGGCAGGCTACTGTACTGACAAGCTACTGAGTAGGAGTTGCATATTCATTCATTCATCCATTCACTATCCACTCGGGCTGGTGGTGCGCAACTAATTATTGTGTATCTTCGTTATAGCAAGGATTTCGGTTGGGCGCGCGACTAACCTGAGATCAGGAGTTTACCATGTTGAGTCAGACGATCCAAATTTAGGTATGGGACTGGTTTGGATAGAGGTTCCTTGTGGTGGACCCCGTAGCCTGCGATACTACGTTCTATCATCCCGACATCACACTCCAGTATGGTCGTTCCATTAGCACCATATACTGCATATTCCATTACATCCTCGGCGTGTGGCATTGTGGGTTGTTATGTTACTGTATTCCTGTGACTTAGATGAGAGTGATGATATTTGTTAGCTCTTTCGAATTGTGTATTACATTATATCCTTGTCATTTGACATTTGATTATCTATGACTCATCATTTGCATAGCTGTCCTATATTGCATATTCTGATATTGATTAACTTATGGATTTGTTCATACTTCCACTTATTCTGTTATCGCATGATTATAATATTGACAGTATTTCTGTTTACGCTAATAATTCCTGCTCTTATCAGTGTTTCTGCTTATTCAGTCATTGTATGGGTTATGGATTAATAGCTTCCGGTATTGTATGATTATAATATTGTATTGAATACTTGGCACTTATCTCGTGCACACACTTACACCACCCTCTAAGCTTTCTATAAGCTTATGCACAATAGATGCGTGCAGGTGATGTTAGGTTGCAGCAACTTTGAGCTTGGAGCGTGCAGTTATTTTCTAGAGCTTTGACTTTGGCATATATTTTTCTCTTTCAGCATTGTATTCAAATGATTATATTAGTGGATATGTGATGATGATGTTGCCTTTATGATTTGGGTAAACTCGTGGTTATGCTTATTACTAGTTAAATGTACACAAAAAAAATTCTCCTTCTAGGATCCCAGGATCGAAAATCTGGCATATGAATGTTAAGAGCCGAGAATGGGATACTACGGAGGCTGTCGGCACCGGATTCGGCGATCGGGATTCCTGTGAATCCGATTTTTTGGGTTTGGGGCGTGACAAACATGTTATATGAATTAAATTTCTCAATAAATGGCTTGAGAAGATATTCATTCACTTTAAAAATGTTGTCATTTGTTAGATTCTTTATCTTGACGGCCCCATGAGGATAGACATTAATTACAGTGAAAGGTCCAATCCAACGAGATCGAAGTTTTCTCGAAAAAAGATGTAACCAAGAATTGTATAGAATGACTTTTTAACTGGTTACGAATGATTTCTAAAAGATGTTTCTGTCATGAAACACATTCATCCTTTCTGTATAAATTCTCAGTTCTCATAACCATCATTTCGGATTTCTTCGAGTTCATTTAATTGAAGTTTGCACAACAAGTCAACGTTGTCCAAATTAGAGTTCAAACTTTTGATAGCCTAGTAAGCTCTATGCTCTAGTTCCACAAGTAGGTGGCAAGCTTTTCTATAGACGACTCTAAAGGGAGACATTCTAATGGGGGTCTTAAAAACTCTATAGTAAACCCATAAAGCATTGGTCAAACAGATTGATCAATTCTTACGGTCAAGGTTAACCGTTTTTTCTATAATTTGTTTAATTTTCTTGTTGAAAATTTTAACTTGCCCACTTGTCTACGGGTGATATGGAATGCTCACTTTATGAGAGATGCCATATTTCTTCATTAAGTTCTTAAATGGCTTATTACAAAAGTGTGAACCTCTATTATTAATGATGGCTTGAGGCATTCCATACCGGGAAAGGATATTTTCTTATAAGAATCGAATGACCATTTTATGATCATTATTTCAGCACGGGATCGCTTTGACCCACTTAGTGACATAGTCTACTGCTAACAAAATATAAATATTTGTAAAGGATTGGAGGAATGGTCCCATAAAATCGATGCCCCAGCAATCAAATGCTTCAATGATAAGAATGGGGTTCATAGGCATCATATTTCGACACGACAACCCTCCCAATTTCTAACAACAATTAGAAGCTTTGGAAAACTCATGAGTATCTTTGAACATCGTGGGCTAGTAAAAATAGCACTACAGAATTTTGGTCGTGGTCTTTTTAGCAGAAAAGTGACTACCATAGGCTTGAGAATGACGAAAGGAGATGACATTGATGTTCATTGTCTGGCACATACTCCTTAGAATTTGGTCTGGGTAATATTTAGACAAATAAGGATTGTCCTAGAAGAACTTAGGTACCTCGGTGAAGAATTTTTTCTTATCTTGCATAGTCCAATGTGTCGATGTGAAACCTGTGGAAAGATAATTTGCAATGTTAGCAAACTAACGTACTTGGGAGAGTTTAAATAGTTGTTCGTCAAGGAACATGTCATTTATAGGTGTTGTCTTAGGGACATTGGGAAGATCAAGTCTCGAGAGATGGTCAGTCAATACGTTCTCTACTCCATTTTTGTCTCGTTTTCAAAGTCGAATTCTTAGAGTAGGATGATTCATCTTATCAAGCGGGCTTAAAAAGAATGTACTTCAGCATCGCATGATCAATGTAGATGATGATCTTGAATTTGATCAAATAAGACCTAAATTTGTCCGGAATGAACACTACGACTAAGAGTTCCTTCTTCGTAGTAAAGTAGTTTACTTGGCCAGAATTTAGAGTTCTACTAGCATAGTGAATAACATAGGGCTTCTTCTCTTTTCTCTGGCCTAACACCGCCCCAATAGCATAGTTAGATGCATTACACATAATCTCAAAAGGTATGCTCTAGTCGGATGGCTACATGATAGGAGCGATAGTCAACGTGCCCTTAAGGTTAGAAAAAACTCTCTGACATTCTTCACTCTACTCGAATGGGGTATCCTTTTGGAGAAGATTACATACATAATGAGAGAGATGACAAAGTCCTTTATGAATTGTCTATGAAATTCGATGTATCCTAAGTAGGATCGCACGTCATACATGCTCTTAGGTGGAGGCAGGTTAGAGATAAGGTTAATTTTACCCTTATCTACCTCAATTCCCTTAAACGAATTTATGTGTCCAAAAATAATTTCCATAGGAACCATGAAATGACGCTTCCCCCAATTCAGAATTAAATTCTTTCTCACATCGCTTCAGCATATTTTTCAGATTTTCTAGACACTCACTGAAAGATGGACCAAAGATAGAGAAGTCATCCAGAAGACTTATAAATATTGCCTCACCATGTCAGAAAAAATACTCAACATGCATTGCTGAAAAGTAGCGGGGACATTACACAGACCAAATGACATTCTTCGATTAACAAAAGTGCCCGAGAGCCATATGGATGTTGTCTTTTCTTGATCTTTAAGAGCTATCTCGATCTGGTTGTAGCCCAAATATCCGTCAAGCAGTAGTAAGAATGACCAGCTAACCTTTCTAAAATTTGATCAATGAAGGGCAAAAGAAAGTGGTCCTTCTTTATGATAGTATTCAATTTTTTATAGTCAATACAGATTCTCCAACCAGTAGTGACTCTAGTTGGCACGAGTTCATTATTGGCATTGGCTACGATGGTGATTCCGGACTTCTTAGGAACCACCTGAGTTAGACTCACCCATTGACTGTTGGATATAAAGTGTGTGATATTTACATCTAACAACTTAAGTACCTCAGCCCTAACCACTTCTTTTATGTTTAGATCGAGTCGTGTTGTGGTTGTCAGGAGGTTTTCACATTATCCTCAAGATGAATGCGGAGAGTATAAATCAAAAGATCAATTCCCTTGATGTAACACCCTGAAAATCGGAGGTCGTGTATAAACTCAACTCCCGAGTTCCAGACCGTCACTTATGCAACAAAAATGGTTATGATTCAATGTTGTCTGATTTAAAGCATTCACATGAGTAAAAGTATACCAAAACTGCAATTCATACTTCAGATCCAGTGATAAAAGCAAGCGGAAGACTAAACAATATATATATCACTGTATGGAAAAAACAAAGTAATCTCAACTGTCTCCAAAGTATGACTACATCTCTGAGTCTCATATACATGTAAATAGACAAAAGAATAAGTTCAAAATAGTCCCACTGAAGTCCCCCTCGATCCAGGTCACCTACGGGAAGCCGTCGTGATACTGCATATACGAGAACTCATCCTGGTCCTCGTCAATCTCCGGCTCCACCTCCTGGATCTCGTCGTCACCTGCAACTACAACAGGGTCTGGTGGGTGTTGCAAACACCATCCCGTAACGTGGGAATGAGTGATCAACTCAGTGGAATCATAGAGCAAAGATTAGCATGTTCACAATTCAATCACGCGATAATAGTAAAGCAGTAAATCAGACAATTCTAATACTGTTGTTAATGCAGGATGATATGACGTGATGTATGCCCTCACCGACGATCACCCTCATACGGCAACATCTTACGACCGCGGCATGCCACACTCCCTAGAGTGCTCCACATCTTCCAGGCACATGCAATGCTATGGTGACATGATTACCAAGTTGTTATTAATCCATTCAAACAGCAGGATTGGGAAACTAAGGTACTTCCCTTGTATCAATCCCAACACGGATCCTGTCTAGGGTCGTCACTCCTAGTAATCTCATACGATGTACATTTCGTAGGTCACTGCAAGGGCTGCCAGGGCTGTTGCTCGCACTCGTTGCACCGTTCCCCCATCACCTTATCAATACAGGCCTACTGTACTCTACTGCACGGAAGGGTCGTCGCCTCCCGTGAACTCAGAATACGCTCGCGGTCACTACAAAGGGCTCGTCGCCTGATCAGTGTAGGCCGACAGCTAGAATATAGTGTCCCATACCACCATAATCTGCTCACGAGTCAAGGTGCTCATTGGTCACTACGGGGAGGTTTGTGGCCCCAGCGTAGGCCGACAGCTCGACCACGGTGTCCCATACCACCATGCCCGGCTCATGAGTCTTCGTGGATCAAGGTACCACGGTTAATAGGGTTTACAATGGTAAGTTCAGTACCCTAGGTTCAAGCAGTTATGATACATACAAGGTGAACAAACATCGGCCAGTCGGGTTACTTGACGGGCTCGACTAGCGCGATCGCATCTCGAATTGAACGACATGAAGTGCGTAAAACACTTCGCGTGGCCTAACCACTGCCGCCAACTCTCAACACGAATCACATTCATCGACGCGTCGTTCGTGGCTATGACCAGTCAGCCACGAATTCGCTCGGTTACCGACTGCCTGGACTAAGTCAAGTCCCACACATCTATGGAATTACATTAACACTATAAAAAGGTATTGGAATTGAAATACATCATGTGAGCATGTTAGCACATGTTATAACATTCAACTTAAGCAAATCTTCAAGGCATACTTCCCATGCTTATTCAACTTAAGCAAATCCTCAAGCACATACATTCCATGCATGTAATGAAATCATGCATTTTGTCAACATGTAGAAAATCATTTAGGTCAGCATAATAATTGAAAAATCAATCACAAACTATCAAATAACATCATTTAATTCAATACATACTAATACAAGCATTTATACAAACACATACACTACACACTTAAGTCTACATATAGTATGTCGACCCAAAGTGTGCAACTAGGCGAATCTCTTCGCCAAACTAATTATGCACGCATTCCTAACTTCCTAATGCGACAACAAACCATGTCAATCACATCAGCAAAATATGAATGTAAACAGTACTTCCTACAAATGACTAAAATGCCCTAAATCTCATATTCTTCGTTAGCTTACGAAACGGGAAACGGAGAGCATTTTGTACATGTCAAACGGCGATGCCGTCAAGAATCTACTATTAAACGACATTGAAAGCATTGAGAACCGTCAATCAAAGCGTCTAAAATCCTCACCTAGTGTCTTGTAGACTCGGGAATTGAAGCGGAGCGTATATGGTTCGTCTACGGGGAGTAAGGAGCCTAATACATAAGATCCATAAGCTACATCGCTATGGAAACAAGGAAAACTCAAATCAACAACTATTTAGGGTTTTTACTTACCTAGAATCGCGGTGGAATTGCCGGGAAAGCGGTAGAGGAGTGTTGCTTAAGCACGTGCAACACGTAGCACAAGTGGCAGGAAGAACTCTCCCACTCTCTCACAATCTCTCACTCTTTTTCTCTCTCCCAAGCTAGGGCTTCTCTCAAATTCGGATGGGAGAGAGGAGTGAGGGTTTCAACCCCTTTTATAGCCTAAAACATTTCCAAAATAGGCTTGGGAACAATGTTTACTTGGTGCCTAACCAAATCGGGGCCGTTTCGGTCCAAAAGGGCATTTCTGAAGGTCCCCAGGCCAAATGCGGTCGGACTTAAGCTCATGCATACTGGATCTAGCACGCATCCAGTTTTCATACCGGTTGGGTTCCCAGATCGCACGTGGCGGCCCAGTTTCAGTTTAACGGTCACCGCACCAAGATCAGGCCTATAAGTCTCGTGATATATAATAGATATTTTTCCTGATCCAAGGGTGTAATTTGGCTGTATTCTGACGGTCAGAACGCTCAATACTGATGCGTCAAATTGTGTGCCAGATTTGAATTTCAAATTCCAATTCTAACCCTATTCTCACTCTCTTCGGTCCGGGCTCAATGAAATAGCCTGTGATTATCGGTTTGACTTGATTTTTGGAATGAGTGTCAAGTCCAGCTAGACGGTTCTAACGGTCTAAGATAGGAGGTATCGGACTTTCAACGTGCGGTCTAGATCCAATACAAAGATTCAAAGTGGTCCAGAGAACAAACCGGTTTAGAGTTTGATCCGAGGCTTTAGAGCATTATAGCACCCTTGGTTCCACTCGCTTCGGGCCTTGTAGAACGTATTTAAAGTGATCAGGGACCATTTCCCAGCTATTCCAACGTTGCACTAGCTAACCTAGTCATATTTTCTAAAGGAAAGAATTCTCCGCAATTTCGGGTCGAGTTGATACTCGAGCCCAAGTATGAATTTTTCACGGGCGTTACACTTGAGGTCCGCAATAGATCATCCAAGGGCTTTTAAAAAAAAAAAAAAAAACAATGCCATCATTTCATATATCAAAAGGAAATACAGAGAGGGAACAATGCAATACATTAGATTCAGGCTCCCCCTAATAAAAAGGGGAGGGAAGCTTATCGTAAAAGAAAAACTCAAAAAAGAAAAAGGGGGCTGAGGGAGGCCTTAAAACAGAAGGCCAAGGCCTCTAATGTTGCCTCCAACTGAACCTAAACCCAACCTGTCTAGAAAAAGAAGACCCCTGACTTCCTGAGGGAGGTTGGGACGGGCTAAAAATAGAGTTGACCCTTACTTTTTGCTACCTAATTTAGCCAAGAAGTTTGCCGACCCATTACTCTCTCTACAAGTATGAACAAACTGTACATTTAAGGAGACGCCGAGGCTCTTGATTCTACTGACCCAATAATTCCATTTCCATCTCGGGTGAGACGGTACCGAGAGGAACCGCACCACTAAGATGGAGTCGGACTGCACAATAAGGTTGGAGAAGTCATGTTGACTGTAATGCAAAAGGTCGTCAAGAACAACAAGGATCTCTGCTCTTGTGTTCGAAGTACAGTCGTATCCTGCATAAAACTCGAAGCAAAAATCACCTTTGTCTCCTCTGCAGACACCCTCACCACCGGCTGCCCTCGGGTTTCCCCTGGAAGAACCGTTGATATTTAACTTAACTCAGCCCTGCGGTGGCTTCGTCCAGACAACCACCTGGACTGACTTCGTCCAGACAAGCACCTAAACCATCCAAGGGCTCCTTTATGCTCGATGAGAGAGGAGATAAGCACACTCCCTTGTTCTTTCTCAAGGTGAGAAGAAATCACCACCGGGTATGTCTCATCTTGACTTAAAAAGACATTTAAATTAGAGGGTAAAAGTTTTAGATCAAGCTTCGGTGCTTTGAGGCTAGATGGTAGAGGCATTATATTAGTTTGAGGTAATTCTTCAAATCGTGGGCTCCACCGGTTAACTTAAAGTACCGACGTAACATCAAATACGACATTCATCTCCCTAATCATGTCATCATCTAAATCAGGAGAGTGGGCCAAGCATGTCTCAAGAGGGTCAGAGTATAGAGTCAAAAGTGCTCTATCTTCCACTAAAGAATCTATCAAATTAATGTCGTGGGTATCATCAATATCCTCTGACTGTTTGCTCATGTTGAAAAAAATATTAAGCTCCAATGTCATATTTTCAAAAGATAAATTCATAATTTCATTCCTACAATTAATGATAGCATTTGATGTAGCAAGGAATGAGCGACCAAGAATAACAGAAATTTTTGTGCTCATATCTACGATGGGTTGAGTATCTAAGACAATAAAGTTTATTAGATAGTAGAATTTATCAACCTAGACCAACACATCCTCAATCATCCCTCTCGGTACACAGACTGAGAGATGTACAAGTTGTAATGTGGTCCTGGTGGGTTTTAATTCACCTAAACCCAATTGTTTGTATATTGAGAAAGTAATTAAATTAACACTCGCTCTTAAGTTAAAAAGTACATGCTCAATCTGATGATTCCCTATTATACAAGTGATAGTTGGGTGATCAGGATCTTTCTATTTTTGTGACACATCTTGCTTGAGGATGGCACTGACTTTTTCTATCAGAAAAATTTTCTTTTGAATGTTTTACATTCTTTTGGTAGTCCATAAATCTTTCAGAAATTTGGCATATGAAGGCATTTGTTTCACGGCATCCAGTAGAGAAATATTGACCTTCACTTACTTAAGCAACTCTAAAATATCCTAAGAGTTAGAAAGAGGTTTTGGTGCAATTAATCGTTACGGGAATGGCGCAATCGACTAACTTTGAGGTTCCGGTTCTAACCCATATGGAGCATTGCTATGTCTATCATTCTCATAAATTTCTAGGTCCTTATGCTTTTTAGCCCTTATCGGAATAGCTTGGTGAATTGTCTTCCCACTCCTAAGAGTGGTGATAGACTTAACCTGTTCCATCTAATTTGAAGATCATGGTTCACTTATTTCACATTATGGTTTTAGATTGGGGAGAGGTTGAGCTGGAAGCATCCCTTTCTCCTCACTCGATAAGTGTAACTCAATCATTTGAATGGACGATGCAAACATTCTCTTTGTTGTTTTGATATCCTAAAATGCTTGTACCATATTCTGCTTGAATAGCTCTTGATTTTGCATGAATTTTTGAATCGTATCCTCTTAAGGTCTCTTATGAATAAAAATTGAATAAGGGCCTCTTATGGGTTAGCCATTTGTCCATCCCACCATTTGATCTATAGCTGAAATTTTGTAACACTCCGGATTTTCTATACTCGGGTGTTACTATAGAGATCTAAATAACTTTATAAATGCATAAGAACACGTAATTTAGACCACACACCTCCATCCAACCATCCTCAATCAACCCTTGTGACCATTAGATTCATACTATGACAACCACAATATACCTACAAGGTACTTTGAGTTGGCCCTTGACCTTTCAAGACTAATGGACGACACTAATTGGCTTAGATCAAATGGTGGGACCCACATCTGATATGTGGGTGTACACAGATTGTGCACTCACGCCGTACACAGAACTCACCATCGGGCCAAACCGTTGTTGACCCGATGAAATCCTAAAATTTTCAAAATTTTCAAATGAAATCCACTCCTGTCGTCACTGGCTCAAATTGACCGTCCGTATGACAGTGCAAATGACCACCATCTGAATACGAAGGAGAGATCTAGATCGTTCATCGAATTAGTTGGGTCCCACCAACCTTGATCATGTGGAGTTTAAAAATTGAAAACCACCAACGCCACCCTTGTCAGCGTCCAATCGAGCAACGTATAAGGAAGGCAGTGACTAGGAGAGGAGATCCACGTCCACAGGTGCGCTGGCTAATTCGACCGTTTGGAATGGTCGGTTGCCACCCACGCACACAAGGAAGTCCCCGTCAGCCCTACTATTTCCAAAAGAAGCTCCCCTACCCGTCGGAAAGCAGAGAAATCCTTTTCACTTATAGCAAGACCCATCCCAGCCATCGATCATCCTTTGAAAGCTTCGCTCCAGCGATCTGGGAAGTTCAAAATAGGGTAACCCGATATTTTTCGGAGCAGCCGAGAAAATGGCAAGAACTTGAAGTGGAGCCTCAGTTTTCGCTTACAGCAAGATTGTCTTAATCAATGGCCCTCCTTGCGTCATTAAATGGATCCCACAAGATTGATGGACCCCATCAAGACCTTCTTAACATCTCAGATCAATGAATCACCCGTCCAATAGGAAAATGCCATTTTTAGCAAACCATCTTCCTCGGAAACGATTGTTGGACCCACATTCCAAAGGATTGTTCCTTAGGCACATCCAAACCCTTCATCATATGGCCCGCCACACATAAAGCCCATCAGGGTGGGTCTTATAGACCCATGCACGAGATCTAACACACAGAGTGGCCCTGTCGACCAGCCATTCTCAACTAAACCATCTTATTTCCACACTAATCTTCGTGATTAGTTGTGGAACTCTCCAGAAATATGAAGGCTACAAATAGCCGCGTAATAGGGCGAGTTCTAAGGGAGAAAGAGGGAAAGAAAATGCTAAGAGAGGGATTTGTTTCGGCGTCGCTGAATCAAGTTGTAAGCTTCATAGCAACTCAACTCAGCCACTTCGCCACTGAGTCTAGGTCGAGTTCTAACCCAATCCATCTGCTGTGATCAGAGAGGGAGAGAGAGAAGTAAGATTGGGAGAGAGGAAGAAGTTTGTGAGATTGAAGAAGGGAGAGGGTGGGTAGTAGCTGCTGGAACTGGTTTCCAGTTGCTGCTTGACTCGGCTATTCAAACCACAAATCAGACTTGGTCCATACCCTATTGCAATCGAGTTTCATCCCTGCCTCACTATAGTGCGAATCCCAGTTGGAAGCAGGGCCATTTTCGGCCAGATAATCAGGTCCCGAACCCACATGCCCATTCAATTGCATCATCCACTGGTGAAACCAGTCATCCCAAAACCCTATCCCAGTGATCCAGAGTAGCTCCTATTTAGGTAATCCCACTCTATCTCCTCTGGTATTTTCAGTTTCCACCCCCCCTCAGTCGTATGGGTTCACAGTCAACTCAACTCAGTTACGAGTTAGGTGACTCAACCCCATTCTAGCTTTATCCCAATGTGAATGACCAATTTGCCTCCAGGGAGGTAGTCAATTTTCTTCCTAGAGCTGGGACTGATGCTTCTAGTCAAGCTCTGGTTCGCTAGATGCAGCAGGTTATAGTACCTTTGCATTGAGGCACTACCGAGTCAGTGACTCAAGTGCAGTGCAGAGGATTAAGTATTCACTCAACCGAGTCCATGAACGAGTCCCCTGACTGGGACAACTCAGATCAAGTAGACCTCATCCAAACTGAGTTCTATAACTCTTAAGAACGTGGGTTGTGGGGATAGTTCGGGCCGAGTCGTCACTAACCAATTTTGAATCAGAAGTCCTAACTTAGTGGGACCTGGGATACAAGTTTTCCTAGTCAGCTTAAAACCCCAACTCGTGGCAACTAAAATATGCCCACTTTGGGGCTGACCCAACTGTTTTAACTAACTGAGTCAAGTCTACCCTCAATTGTGAGTTGACTCGGTCAGTTTTTCATCTAAAACAAACTAACTTCAACCATCTGTGTATGATCAGAACAAGGCTAGATAAAATTGAATCATAAATAAGGTATTGTAGTAGATTAAACCCTTGTAACTAGCTCGACTCGCAGTTGGTTAAAATCCCCATTTGAAGTCACTTAAGTACTTTTCTATTTGTTAAGAACTCTAATTTCCCACTCTAATGTTAGGTTTGTTCCATTCATCCTCACCTAATTAGATTCGTTCTAATTTGAATACAACTATGAGCAAGTTAATTCTCTAGTTTTCCATATGAATATGATGAACATGAATTAATATAATAATTCTATTACTCATACCTCATATGTGAAAATTTTAGAATTAAAACTTGGCTTTATACTGTCTTTGATATCTTGGTAATTGCATGACTTTGGGCATAATCCCACAAGAAATGATAAGGGTCATTAGATCTCATCTTATAAATCTAGGTTATGTATGGGATATTATCTTCCATGAGAAATGTGGATAGTTGTGATTGTGTTCAGATAGTTAGTATATTGGGATCTTTGATAAATAACCTTATTAACATTGTGGAGTTACATGAGTATCATGGTGCATGACATTCAAGCATGACACATGAGCTTTTCTGAGTGATCAATGTAAGCCATACTCTGTTTAATTTACTGTAAGTCCTGTTACATCAGTTAAACTCTCAGAGCATGTGCATTTGTGCCACTTTGGGCGCTCTTTCTTTACATGAGCCTTTTTCAGGATTAGACTCTCCTCGGGCGTATTTCGTGTATTTTTCCAGGAGATATCCTTAGGCGCACTCGTCTGAATGGTATTTTCCAGGTAGTTAACCTACCGCGAGCAGTCTGTATGGTCTTTTCCAGGTAGTCTACTACCGTAGGTGGCCCTTTATTTTGACAGCTAGATGTGCATCCCCAGATCTATTATTTGAGCATACATTCATACATCCATACCTTTGAATTTAAATTCATATTATCCTCGTTATAATTGACTATGTTTGGTTTAAACTATTTTGGAATGACATGGTATGCATGAATCCTTACGGGAAATTCCCACTGAGTTTTCACTCACCCAATAGTGCGGTTACACCAAATAGATACAGGTATGATGGAGGAAGGTGACACCTATGATGGTACCCCTAGCGCAGGTAATGAGGAGTATGGAGAGGAAGGATAGTATGTTGAAATGGTTGAGCCGTTGGAGCTCAACTGATAGTTTAAGACTTATCTACTTTCATGCTTCAGACACTATTTCCTTTCATTTTAGTTTGAAATTTGTAATTAAAAATCCCTTGCTGTGGGATTTTGCTTTACTTCTTACTTTTATTCATGCATGTTGAACTCTTTTCATTAGTTTATACAATGGTATATCTTGTTATTATGAATTTTATTGGCAATTAACTGTATGGTAGCTTTACTTCATGACATAACCCTTGGGTTCTCGTACTCAAGCGACCGTTCTCAAGTTATGAGAATCAGGGTGTTACAAATTTGGATGGTTTCTCCAACTAGAATTGTATGTATTTGAGGTGGGTCCTCTGAAAGGTCTATGGTAGTTGTTTATGTCATTTGATTGATCATTCAATATCTCTTGAAAAGTAGAAATTGTTGGACAATTCTTAGTTGTATGTATGTTACAATCATAAATACCACAAACAACTTCCACAGCCTTTTCGGGTTCTGCCTTCTTAAGTTTCATGGCCTTAACTTTTCTCGTGAGATTGGCCACTCTTGCACTTATATCATCTTCCTTTTTTAAGACATAAATTCATCCAATTTCCTTTGATTGAGTAGGTTTAGAAGTGGTGAGTCTTGGAGAGGTGTCCCATAATTGCACGTTTTCTGTCAATTGATCAAGGTAATCCCATGCATCATCGGCCTCTTTATTCATGAATTCACCATTACACATCATGTTTACGAATTAGCGTATTGGTAAAGTTAATCCTTTATAATAAAAAAAGTTATTGTTTACCATATTTCGTAGCCATGATGTTGATAGTAATTCGTGAAATTTTGAACCTTTCCCCGCATTGGAAGAAGGTTTCTTCCTCTTTATGAGCAAAGTTCATGATTGTCTTCCTTAAAGTGTTAGTTTTATGAAATGGAAAAAACTTTTTGAGAAATTCTCAAATCATCTCAGTCCATGTACCGATAGATCTTGGCTTTAAGGAATGCATCCACATCTTAGCCTTCTCTTTCAATGAAAAATCAAATAATTTGAACCGCGCTGTGTCCTTAGATACGTTTGGGAAGTGTGATGTAGCAACTATTTCATGTAGCAACTATTTCATCAAACTCTTTGATGTGCAGGTATGGACTTTCATAATCTAGTCCATGAAACTTGGGAAGGAGTTGTATCACCCCAAATTTGATATCCACGTTTGCTGCATTAAGTGGAAAGACTATATAGGAAGGCATGCTCACCACCGTCGGTTATAAAGAATCTCGTATAGTATGAGGCAGTGTGCATTGTGCACCTCGTTTTCATCTTAGATTGCTTTAACTGGAGGTTGAGGTTGATTTGCACGTTAATTTGCAGCCATCACTTCAATTGACTCAGAGGATCTCAAGTGGTGTCTAATCCAATGATGGATAGGAAACCCTTCGACTAATCCTCTTTCACTTTAGAGACGTCGAATGTTATCACGAACCCACTTGGGCATGAAACACTCATAGCCCTTAAACAACTAAAGAAAACTAAATAAAGAAAATAAGAAATCTAGAAAAGATAAGAGAGAGTTGAAGAGAAATTATCAGATTAAGACTGTTATGTTAAGGTTCTACAAAACAGAAAACAAGGTTAGTTCTAGAAATAAATTAAGAAAATTCTACCCTAGAAGCACAAAAGAAGAACTGATCTTAATCTTAAACTAATTCCAAAACTAATTAATCTCAGAAAAAACATAGTCATAGTCCTCGGCAACAATGCTTAAACTTGTTTAAAACCCCAAGCGTAGGGTCATGATTTAGTAATAACTCAGTAAGACCGAGGTCGAATCCATAGAGACTAAACTTGTCGATCCATATTATGAAAATAACTAAAACTAGAACTAGAGAAATATCTAAATTGAAATCTTAATAATTGAGAGTAATGGTGAATAATGTTAATTAAAAATTATGAATTTAAAAGTGGAAACTATGGTGGCAAGGATCCACTTATAACTATTAAGATGATACCTTACTTGATTCAAGGAACATAATTGGAATTGGAGTCTTATCCTATCCAATTGAAAAATAAAACAATTAAATCAAATCTAAACTTTTCATTGACTTAATTTTCAATGGAAAAGAATTGTGATGATTGGAAGGAATTCCATCACCCTACCATATGCCCAAGAGACAATGGTGAACTACGGGATTTACCAATTTCACTATCTCAAAACAGGAAAAGAAGATATCCAAAGCTATCATAGCATCTATTGTAATTTGAGACATAATAAATCATAGAAAAATGAAAATATTTCTTTAATATCAAACTATAAATTAATGAAGTTCAATATAAATAAGAATCAAAGTAAGATAAACATCCTAACACGTTACAAGCTTCATCTCTTAGCCCTAGCTAAGAGCTTATCTAGTCATAGCTAACTCAAAAACATAAGAAAAATAAGAAAATCTACTAAAAGCCATGAACCCTTGAAAATCTACAACGATAAAATATCCTTCCCCATACTCAATTAGGAAGATAAAAAATGTAAACGACACCAAGGTAACTGAACAATACATTGTCTTATTTTTAATTAGAAAAAATTATAAGAATCAAATACTTTGTAATATGGTCGACATGAAAGCATACCATATGTTATTCGATCAACCATGGCAATCATACTGTGATGCGACCCACAGGGGATTAGACAATATTTACATCTTCGTTAAGGATAGTTAAAAAATAATTCTTACCCCTATGGTACTAGAGAACCACCCTAAAGCCTCTAAAGTGGAGGAGAGTTCCCTCCTAAGCATTCAGGATTTCATGGAGGAATGCAAGGAAATAGGCAAGGTATACGTCGTAATAGTTAAGGGCGAGGAATCAAATCTCTCAAACATTCTTCCAAGTTTAAGACTATTGTTAAATGAATTCAAAGAAGTTTGGCCTGAAGATTTATCTCATGAATTTTCTCCCTTGAGGGACATCCAACATCACATAAACCTTGTCCCAAGGGTTAACGTGTCCAACCGGCCTCATTATCGGATGAGTCCAAAGGAGTGTGAGATACTTTATGGGAAAGTAGAGGAATTGATTCGTAAGGGCCTTTTGAGAGAGCGCATGAGCCCATGTGTCGTACTAGCGTTGTTAACGCCAAAAAAGATGGGAGCTAGCGCATGTTTGTCGTCAGCCAAGCAATTAACAAAATTACCATTAAATATTAGTTCCAATACTACGATTGGATGACATGCTCAATATGCTAGAAGGGGCCAAGGTGTTCTCTAAGTTAGACCTGAGGAGCAGGTACCATCCGATTCGTATCCGACTTGATGATGAGTGAAAGATAGTATTTAAGACCAAGGGTTGTATGAGTGGTTGGTCACCCTTCGGTCTATCAAACGACCAAACGCTTTTATACGTTTGATGAATCAAGTGCTTAAACCGTTCACTAGTTGATTTGTGGTAGTATATTTTGATGACATCCTTATATATATATATATATATATATATATATATATATATATATATATATATATATATATATATATATATATATATATATATATATATATATCCAGGATGAGAAAGAGCACAGGGAACAAGTTATACCTCACTTGAAAAAGTGTAGTTTTTTAACGGACAACCTATTATTCCTAAGATTTGTTGTAATGTCCACGGGCATTCGTGTGGATGATGAAAATGTGAGAGCCATTAGGGAATAGCCAGTCTCGACAAACATTAATGAAGTGATGAGTTTTCATGGGTTGGCAACCTAGCTTTTATCATCGATTTGTGTGAAATTTTAGCACAATAGTCACACTTATTACAGATTGCATAAAAAAAAGACTGTTTTAGTGGACTGATGAGACTGACAAGAGCTTTTATAGAATCAAGCACCGGTTGTCCACAACCCCAGTTTTGCTTCTTCTTAATTTCGATAAGTTGTTTTAAGATTGAGTGTGACACTTCATACGTCGAAATTGAAAGATTATTATCACAACAAGGCAAGTCGGTAGCCTTCTATAGCGAGAAGCTCAGCGAAGTTCAAAAGAAGTGGTCGACATATGAGCTTGAGTTATACACAGTTGTTTAGGGGCTGTGACATTGGCGTTATTATCTAATTTAATAAGAGTTTATTCTGTACACTGACCATCAAGCACTAAAGTTTATTAATAGTCAGACTAACATGTGTGCATGCTAGATGGGTTGTGTTTTTGTAGGAATTCATGTTTATTCGAAAGCATAAGTCAGGATAGTAAAACAAGGTGGTTGATGTACTTAGCCGTCGTGCATCACTACTTGTTATAATGTGTAATGAAGTGGTCAGCTTCTACTATCTCAAGGAACTATATGCTGAGGACGAGGACTTCAAAAATTCTTGGATGAAGTACCAAGAAGGTCATCCCAATGACCTACATATAAAGGATGATTTTTTCTTCAAAGAAAATCAATTCTGCATCTCCCAAAATTCTCTGAAAGTGTAAATTATTCAGGAGCTACATGGAGGTAGCCTTGACAGATACCTTAGGTGAGACAAGACGTGAGCTCTTGTGGAAGAGTGGTATTTCTGACCGTAATTGGTATGTAATGTAGGAAAAGCAGTTCAAGGTTATTATGTTTGTCACACCTCCAAGGGGCAATCTTAAAATATGGGCCTCTACACCCTGTTACCTATGCCTGGTGGCTCTTGGGATAATTTATCTATGGACTTCGTG
This sequence comes from Magnolia kwangsiensis, assembly GCA_037074715.1. Lineage (NCBI taxonomy): Eukaryota > Viridiplantae > Streptophyta > Magnoliopsida > Magnoliales > Magnoliaceae > Magnolia > Magnolia kwangsiensis. Next base: position 71,603,468 of record CM073587.1, read on the forward strand.
CTTATTCTCCCATGAAGAGAACGTGCATGGATTCAGTGTGTGTGGTGGTAGATCGTTTCTCTAATATGGCACACTTTATCCCATGCAAGAAGACTCTTGATGTAACACACATGACAAATCTATTCTTCAGAGAGGTAATGTAGCTACACGGGATTTCTAAGACCATTACTTCTGACTGTGATACGAAGTTCATTAGACACTTTTGGTGGACTTTGTGGAATCAATTCAATACATAACTCCAGTTCAGTAGCGCCTACCACCCACAAACTGATGGACAGACTAAAGTTATGAATCGCATGTTGGGAAACCTCCTTTAATGTATTTCAGATGAAAAATCGAAGTAGTGTGATTTGGCCTTATTTCAAGAAGAGTTTTTATTTAATAACATGGTAAACTGCTCGATAGGGAAGTCCCCATTTCAAATTATTTACGGACTAGTGCCTTGCCACACACTTTTTTTTTCTAAAAAAATTTTAAATAATTTTATTGATAATTGTTTGATTTGTATGTGTCATTGTGACACCATTAATATAAAAAAAATAAAATTTGCAATTACCAAACAATAGCAAAATCCTAACTTTAATAAAAATCTTAATTCTTATAAAACTCAAGTACCAGAAAATTCGAATCATCTGGGGGAATTTCATGGCAGCTAAGTACAACAAAGATTTAGCAGAGGATCACACAGGCCAGGGGTCTTCCGCTGCCTCCCCTATGTGGAAAAGAATCCATGAGCTTTTCCTGCTCATGGAAGCCAGGGTGATTTGGCAGATCGGGAAAGGTGATAGTAGTCTTTGGAGGACAAACTGATCGGGTCTGGGTCCCTTGGAGAGCAGAGTGATGTCCCTATTCCTGTGAAGCTGACGGACTTAGAGACTCGAGATTTTCTAGGCTTAGCTGGCCTTCTCCCTCCTTCTACTGTGCCCTCTTTTCTCTCACAGGAAAACATCAATTTTATTTTCCAAAACGGGTTCTACACTTCAAATGAGCCAGCGATGCCAGTCTGGCCCCTGTCCCCGAATGGTGAATTCTTAGTGAAAACGGCATGGGATTCTAACAGATTATCTAGGCTTAGAGTTGGCTGGGCGAAGAAAGTGTGGCACGTCCTCTTACCTCCAAAGATATCCCTACTGGTGTGGAGATGCATCAAATATGCAATCCCGGTTGAGAGTGTTGTGTAAGGCAGAGAGGTTTCTTTAGTGTCACGGTGTGTCTATTGCGGTAGGGCTGAGGCTTAATTAGGTCCCAGCATGTGAAACAACTCCTCATCTCTTCCTCCTTAGTGATCGGGTGGTCACGATTTGGACTCATTTTGCAGATATTTTCGGCATAAACATGTAGTCCGTCAGCTCGACTGAAGAAAGGCTGATGCAGTGGTGGAACAGCCTAGCTCTTGGGGGCTGGGTGGGGTCCTAAATAAGCTGATCCCCTGTCTGATTCTTTGGGAATTCTGGAAGGGGAGGAATGAAGTGAAGTTTGAAGGCCGACACCCTTCTTGCCTAACGCAAATCTCGTGTATTAAAGGATGGGTGCAAGTAATCACTGAGTCCCAGGCCCCTGCGCAGTCAAAGCTATGGGCCAACAGTCGTATTCTGGTTGGCTTGGGGATCTTGGGCCCTGCCTTCTCCCCAAGAAAGGTCTAGGTAGTGAAATGGATCAGGCCCCCGACTAATTGGGTTAAAATTAACGTAGATGGGTCTTCTATGGGTAACCCAGGTAATATAGGGGGAGGAGGTATTTGCAGGGGGGAGGTGGGGAATTTTATTCTTGGGTTCACTATGGGATATGAGGTGTTGTCGAACACCAGGGTTGAAATCAGAGCGGTTCATGACAGGTTGTTACATTGCTTCAATAGGGGGTTGACCAACATTATCATTGAATTAGACTCCCTCTTAGTGGTGAACATGTTCTCTAAGGTGTCCACACCAGGTTGAAAATGGAAATATTGGTATAGTAGGATCAAAGGCCTGGCCACCAAGGGCGAAGTAAACGTTCAGCATATCCTTAAGGAAGGGAACAAACATGCGGATGCCTTGGCTAGGCTGGGTAGCTACTCCCAGTCCACAATCATTTTCACTGTCATCTCGAACCTTCCCCGGGAGGTCAAGGTTCAGATGTTTCTTGACAAATTGGGATTAGGTTTGTTGAAGGCGTAGCCTTCTAGCTCGATGCGGCCCTCCTGCTGGGGGTTTTCTTTTCTTTCTCCCTTCTTGTGTAGTTTCTTGTTACAATAGGTTGCTCCTACTTTTTTTCTTAGGGGATCCCGAAGTTGTAAACTTGGGGTGCGGCTCCCCTTTGGAGTTGCCTACCCAAAGATGGAATATATATTTAATTTTTTTGGAAAAAAAATAAACTCTTCTAAAACCTAAATTCTAAAAATAAAAACTCCAAATAAACTTTTACTAGAAGAGTCTTAACCTTTCTTTTCTTTTCTTTTTCTTTTCTTTTTTTTGAGAAAAGGTTTTTTCATTTCACAAAAAAGCTTTACAAGGACTCTTTACATTCGGGATTGGTAAGAAGAAAAGAACCTAGCGAAACCTATCATAAAGTTGGACAAGAGAAAGGGACGCAAATGGCAGCGTTGGAATGACCGTGCCTTGCCACACACTTTACTTAGTTCCTTCGTCCAAATTCCCATACATGAGCATTGTAGAAGAACATATGGTAAACAAGATCATGGGCATTCATGCAAATGTAAAGATTAAGCTACATGCTTCGAACAAGAAGATAAGGAACAAGTGGACAAGCATCGACGACAAAAAAGTATTCGAGGTGGTGACCACGTTATGGTTCATCTACACAAAGAGAGATTTTCGATTGGAACATACAATTAATTGAAGAATAAAATAATTGAACCGGAACCAATCATCCGAAATATCAATAACAACACTTATGTTGTTGATCTTCCAGACGACATGGCGATCTTACGAACTTTCAACGTTGCGAACCTGAGCAAGTATCATGAACCAAAACAGGACGAGAACTCGAAGACGAGTTCTTTTAAAGTGGAGGGGACTGATGTAGAGCGCGTCGCGAACAATTTCATGGCTAAGATGGATTAGAAAAGGGTCAGTCAATGACAGAAGTAACTAGGACCGTCAGACCTTAAATTGGCCGTATCTTACAATTTGGAATGAGTTATTCGATGTACCATATGATTTTGGGGTAGAATAAGCTACTTTAGCCAACCAACCTAACTAGCTGGGTTGCTCATGCCGAATTTACAAGATTCCATCAGATTGACGGTCGAATTTCATGTTTATTTCTATTTTTACTATTTTTAGTAAGTTTTAGTTTATTATAGCTCTTCATCCGTTGGGCTTTAAGAGTTGTGTCAAACATGAAAAGTGTTTAGAAAATTTAGGAGAATAAAGTGATTAAGTCACCACTACCAAAAAATCAGGCAAAGGCTACAGACTTTGAAAGCTTTTGGCTACGGATATAAACCATAGCTAATATGCTACAGATTTAATCGGTAAGTAAAACCTACTTAATCTGTAGCTAAAACCCACATCCCCACCAAGATCTTATTAGAGATTGATGGTGCTTAAGGGGCTCCATGAGACCCGTTGAAATATATGTGTTTTTATCTAAGCCACTCATCAATTCTTATATATAATTTCAGTGGATGAGCATAAAAAGTAGGTAGATTGAAGGTCTAAGTGGACCACACTATAAGAAATAATTAAAAATAAATTTCTATCATTAATATGTTAGTTGGTACGCTTACAGCTTCGATATGAATCCTTTTTTGAATCAACTGTTAAAATGATCTATTAAAATGAACGGACAGAGTGGATAACTAACGTACATCACGGTGGGCCCCACGAGTGCTAAAAGTAAGCACTGATGGTGCCGTCTGTCACCTCCAAAACCCAAACCATCCATGCTAATCCTCCCTCCTGCACCCTTCTCCAAAAGAAATCCCATGCGCCTATCTCCCAAAACCCAAACCCCTTTCTCTCTCTCTCGCACTCAACCTCTCCCTTTCCCCCGCCCTCTTTCCATCTCCCACACTCCCTCACCCTTTCTCTCGCACTCAGCCTATCTCTTTCCCTCTCCCTCTCTCAATCTCTGTCTCTTGGCTCCATTCCCCTCTCCATTTCCTAACCCCCCCCCCCCCCCCCCCCCTCTCTCTCTTTATTTTTCTGCACAGCATCAGCGAGTAGCTCGAACCCTCTGAGTTCAACGAGTGGATCAGATACGAGGATTTCAACGAAAATGGTTGTCAACTGAGCACCCAGTTCAATGCCCTAATCCTGCGTAGACAGTATGCTTTTTGTTCTTCTCCTTTTTTGTTTTATAGGATTTGATGGATTTTTTATGGATCTGTAATGGTAGCAGATGGAGTTATTGTGATGGTGATGGTGATGCCAAATGGAGAGGGTGGAAGTAGAGGTTTTGATGAGCTTGACAGTTGTGTGCCGCAGAGTTGTGGCAGCTGGTTGAAGATGTGGTGATGGTGATTTTCTGTTGAATTTCAGCAGGCTCGAAGATGAATAAGGTATGGGTAGATTGGGTTGTGGTGGATTGTTCCTCTTTCCTTTTCTTTTTCTTCTTGTAAGGAAAAAAATAAAAATAAAAAATTCCTCCTATATTTCATGCATGCTAACTGTTTGATGAAATGGCTCAACAAGGAATGTTTCATGTTGTTATTTTGTTAACTGGATAAGGAGCATCATAGTTGCTTACAGTGTAGATGCTTGGCATTGCATATGTTTATTCTTTTACTTATTCTCATTTATACTTTATTATGTTCTGTTCAGATTCAACAACTCTGTATCCCCTGCCCAAGTAGATGATGATGAAGAATCCATCTTTCATTAGACTTGTTTCTTTCAAGGTAGAGGTCAATAGTATGAATAATATTTGATGGTATCCACAATTACATCAATTCCAAAAAGAGCTCAAGCTAAGTTTATCTTATGTTTTGTCAAACTGGTTCTCATGTGACTACAAGGCTTATAGACGATAATTAAAAACTTTGGGAAGTCATCATTGTAATATTACAGGCATTACTATTTCCTGCTCCCAAGTAAGTTGTTAATTTGAATGTTTTTTTTTTCCTCGCTTCAAGTGCTTCAAATGTGAGGAAATTGTTTCTTTAAATTTGAAGCATTTTCAATGTCTTTCAGCTATATTAGTTGTCTGCATAAGAATTACCATGATATGTTTTTGCGAGTTATGGTAAAATACTCCAAATTTTGCTAGTTTTCTGCATTGTTGCTCTGTCATTAGATGCAATCGCCAAAGGAAATGATTTTCTCAGTAGCAGATTGGGCTACGTTCAAAGACTTTGTATGGGAGGGCGAGGCAGATCCAGTCTATCTGTTGCAGAGACTTAGGCTGTAAATATTTTTTGTTTGTTTGTTTAGTATTTGGATAATGCAGGGTGTATGACGGGTAGTAGCTGGCGGAGGGTGAGTAGGAATTGTCTCCTTGCTATTGGTTCACAAGAAGGCATAAAAGCTGAAGGTTTCTGCATTTTGAGTGGCTACTTGGCATACTCTGATTTTTTTCATTCCCCTTTCCAGTCTTCTATTTTCCGATATGATAGGTGAGGCCCAATGTTTTTTGTGGAGCCCACCCGAAAGTGTAGCTTGTACATCTTCGTTTCTTTTATCAAAGATTATGGGCATGACCCTCCTTTTGAAAAAAAAAAAAAAGGGTCGCTGCTAAAAAAAGGGTGGCTGCCATCACCTTAGTTGATGTAAAAAAAGAAAAAAGAAAAAGAAAAAAAAAAGAGGGGAAAACCTTGCCAGCAAACAAAATTTTTTATTTTCACGAAATTTGGCCCTCATTCGCACAACTTGCATCTGTTATGTGTTCTTGCTCTAATCTGTCATGGCTACTGAAGGAGGTAATGTAACTTTGATTCTTTCTTTTGTATCATGCATAGGTCTAAGATGGCTCTCCACCACATAAATGGACCTAAACAATGTGAGCCATTGGATCTGTAAGACACGATGGTATGGTTAGGTGGTTCCAATAGTTAAGATTGTCTAGTTGGTGTCCCTTTTTCTTCACTGGTTGATAGTAAATAGGCTTGGTCACTCCTGAAGTAGTTTGAGTTTGGTTTACATGTAGCCTAAGCTATTACAGTTCTTTGATATTTAGGCCATGACAGTGAAAAACCTCAAGAAGTCACTCAGATGCCTATTAAATTCTTAAGTTGTAATGGGATATTACAGGTAATCTGATTGTGGGGCTTACAATTTGTCTATTAAAAATAATTTATTTATTTTTTTTTTTAAAAAAAAAGATGCAACCAACACTCATAGATTCAAACTATAAGTTAGTCAAAGACATTTCAGAAAGCATCTAACTAGCCGTTAGGTTCCTATATGTATCAAGCTTTCAGCTACTGAGTTAAGATGATGTGACCAGTTCCCATTTCAATGTATCAGTAATATTTTCTTGCTTGAAATATCATCTTATATCAAATTCAACATAACCTTCTAATTAGTGAATTGTTTCTTTTGAGAGACCTGATTAAAATTTTTCTCATAGCCCGGGCCCTTCAAAAAGTCAACTGAATTAGAAATCAATGACACAGGGCTCTCCTGAAGAATTCATACACAGAAACCGAGAAGCCTTAGAAAGTGAATATGTAAGCTCTAATCTTCATCACTGGATCGACCTAGTATTTGGTTACAAATAGCGTGGAAGTTACCTGTTTTTGCACTACGTGGAATTGCAACTAGCCCAAATTGTGCTTCTAAAAAGTGGTTTCTTATCATGGTTTTGTATGTTTAATATATTCACAAGATGTGGAAAATGGCTTAAGGAATGATTTCTTATCATGGTTAAGCACAAGAGAATTGATTCTTATAGAATGATTTCTTATCATGGTTAAGCATAAGAGAATTGATTCTTATATATTAATGTAGCAACTATGGATTAAAGGTGACACTACCTAATGCATCTGTCCATTGTAACGCTTCCTGCTGTAAGATTCATGGCAGAAGAGTTAACTTCATCTGTCAAATTTCTATTTTATTTTTTCCTCTTTTTATTTTTATTTATTTTTATTTTTTATTTTTTTATTTTATTTTTTTTTCTACAGGTACTTCTCCTATGAACATTTCTATGTGATATACTGCAAATTTTGGGAGCTAGATATGGATTATGATTTCTTAATTGATAAAGAGAATCTTATTAGATATGGTAACAGTGCTCTCACATACAGGATTGTTGACGGAGTTTTCTCACGGGTTTGTATTTCTATTATGTGAACTATGCCAATGTCCCTTTTCAGTACATTAAAATAATTTGAACAAACTATTATCTTCTGATACATTTCTGTTTTACTATTTATCATACATTCCAACAAACCATTCCAACATAGAGAGCTTCCACTCTAGGAGGTACGTTAGAACCCCACACATTAGAACAAGGCTAACTACTTGGATTTTGGTTATATAGCCAATGATACAAGTCTCAATCAGAATTCACTGAAGCCAAGGCTATAAGCCTAATGGTTCATCAACAAAACATTCCTAAAATACCTCAACTACTACAAATCATTTAATAAAGTTAAAATGCTATTAAATATCCCATCTAAAGATCCAAACACTCTCAAAACTATTTATCCACAACTGTATGGCTCTCTTTAGGGCTCTATAGTTGTACAAAAGCCCTACTTTTGCATATATTATTTGTATTAACTCTAAAAATACCCAGCTGATTGGACTTGTTGCCCCCTAACTCCAATTGCTCCATTGTTTCATCCATTCAGTTGGCTCTGTTTGTCCCACAAGCAAGCATGCCATTTTATGGACTATTGATTGGATGGTGGACCCCATGGTCCAATTGGATGGGATTTTTGCCTTAGGCCTTAATTGGCTAGCATGTGGGGTCCATTGGTGGAACCTATTTGTTGATCCATCTGTCTTGCATTGTTGAATCTATTTGTTGAATGAGTAAACTTTGATGTAGTAATTACTAATGCAACTTATTTTATTGTCATTGTCATTTTCAATGGTCTCATCATCTCTTTGATAGGCATCTTCAAAGTCTTAATAATTCATAAATGTTAACTTGGCATCTTCACACAGAATAATGGTTTGCATATTGTGGAAAAAAAAATCCATATCACTAGCTAGTGAATAGCTACGTTGAAAGATTAACGTCTACCTTAGACTTTGATAGTTGACACCTGAAGTCACCTCAATCCCCATGTGTGTCTTTCCAAATAAAATAGTTTGATTTATCTAGTTGTTTATTTATTTATTTATTTTTATGAACAATTTTATTAAGTCGATGTTGTTCTCTCTCTCTCTCTCTCTCTCTCTCTCTGAGGAAGTTGAGGAAGTTTGAGCTGCCCAAAGCTCCGAAATATATTTTCCTATCATTTGTCTAATGGGACATGCACCAATACACTCCGCCAACACTCTTATGTAACTATCTTGCAGCAGTAGAAAAAAATGTAATTTCTATCTCAAAATCTTCAAGCAAGTTTCATTTATTTTTTATATTAGTTTCATTTGATAGTACACGAAAGACACATCTCTTCAATTTATACATTTTCTTGTGGATAGTCTTTTCTTGTTTGACAGGAAACTATTAGCACAGGGATCTCTAAAAACATGTTTTCCCAATCTAAGCTACAATCAGATTGTAGGACACTTCTTTTTGCCCTTATGTTTGTCATCCCCTACTCAATGAAATGTTTTTTGCATTAGAAGACTCACCAAATTCTTGTTATAAATGCAGTTGGAAAGAGACTATGAGTGTGTGCATTCACGTTTTTTTTAATATATATATATATATATATATTCAATGGGTCTCATTCACTTTCTCAATGGTTGTTGCTGATTTTTGCCTTCTATTGTATATTTGTATGCTTCCAAGTGCTAGAATATCCCTGTACAATTACACAAATACATATTAAACTGGATCAAAATTGGAAAATAACGATGTCTGAAAATTGTAGCCTGATATTAGTAGCAGAAAGATTCTGAATTTTTGCTTGAATGAAACTCTCATACAAGTAGTTGAAAAATGATGATCCCCCCACCCAAAAAAAAAAAAAAGAAAAAAAAAAAGATGCATTTTGGTTATTGACATTGCTAGTAAGGGCTCTCATGTGCATTCAATGGTAGTTACCTTGGCTAAACATGAAAACTCAACTTCACCCACTCAAGTCGACTTGATTATAAACCATCAAGACTTAGGGGGAAAAAAATCAATTTAGTCAAGACTTGAAAGAAACTCAACTTGACTCAACAGCATGTGGAAAGTTCATTGGTGCCCATTTAGTGGACTGACATGATTTCCATTGTCATCTGAGTAAGTGCTACTGCCCATTTGTATTAGTTCATATTCTGATTATTGCCTACTTCTGATTTTTTACTCTCCACCATGCATGAATCTCTTGATGTTCAAAACCATTTATTTGTAGGTTACCACACACATCCTAACAATCCAATTAGTTGCTAGTCGAGAAGTTGATAGTAAGAGGCATAACATTGATGTCATCTAGGTAAATTCTCTCTCTCGGTTTTCCTATATGCTTTAGTGACATCTACCTGTTTGGTGAATTTTTGGACTCCTATTTTATTTATTTACACTAGTAGGTCATTTATGAAAATAAGGGGTAGTTGTTCATACAAATCGTTTGTTCATACAGATTTCTTATGTCTCAATTGTGAAACTCCAGAGGTGGTGGAAGAGAGTTTTGGTTCTAATGTATAGAACAAAATTAGCAGTCATTATTCATAATGTTTATATTCAAAATCAGTCAAATTAGACTATTTATTTTCCACCAACCTGTTCATAAAGTCAAATAAACCTAGATGGAGGGAAAACATTAAAATCAGCTTGATCTAAAACTTTTGTGCCCCACAAAGCTACGCCTATCCTCGAAAACTTCTTGAGGGCCATAACAATTTTGGAGCAAGCTGATGTTTGTGTTTTCCCTTCATCTAGGTCTGTGTGACCTTATGAAGAGGTTGGTGGAAAATAAACATCATGGTAGGCCCCACATAGATTTTCCCATTCCTGGGTAAAGATGCCAGAGGTAGGACGCAATCCGCTTTGGAAAAGAAGAGGCATAGCTTGGCTAGTGACCTCAACACCAGCAAGCTATTGTTGGTGTCAAAGCTCTATGGGCCCCACTATGATGCATGTGTCCATTTTTTTATTTCATTTTAGGGGATAGGCCCAAAAGTAAGGCAGATCCAAAGCTCAAGTGGTCTATACCATAGGAAATGATGGGGATTAAATGTTAAAGCTTCCCGAGGCCAGAAAAGTTATAGATCAAGCTGATATTTTTTATTTCCCTTCATTTAGTTATGTTTAGTTCTGCTATTCTTCTTGTAAATTATTAAAAAACATAATGGGGATCATAGATCCAAGACTTCTCTTAGAAGATGCTAAAGTTGCTCAAGATAGTGAAAATCATAACAATTTGAGAAATAGGATGCATGGTTGTTTGGTTTCATTGGTTAGAGTTGGTATACGTGTTTTGAAGAATTGCTAAATACGATTAAGTTTGTGAATGTTCATGAAAGGGCTTGGGAGTATGCTACATGAAGTATGTTCTTCTTTCATTGTTTGTGAAATTCTTTATTCATATCATCTTGGATACAATGAGATAGTCCATGCTAACTGATTCTTTGTTTTTATGTTGCGGAGTCCTTTAGTGGTGGTTCGCCCTCGAATAATTACAGAAGACGCACAGGAGAAGTTAGCGGTATAGTTGTTGGATGTGCAGGTAGACTACTGATACTCACATCCATTTTCTATCAAATTTGGTGGATGAAGGATGCACCAGGCCATATGCGAGTGCACACAGACTCACCATGATTTGTATTTTCAGCATTATTGTAATTATAATTGATTGAATGAATAATTGTAATTGATTCATTATTAAATAAATGATTGTAATTGAATGAATGATTGAGATTAAATGAATGAATGATTGTAATTGAATGAATGAATGATTATGCAGGTGGTAATTAAATGATTATAATTTTTTTTAAATGTAGCCAATAGCTACGGATATTGACCGTAACTGTTATTAAATTCGGCATATTGCTATGGATCCAGCACTACTGTTAGCTACAAATACTATCCGTAACCGTAGGTACTTTTAGCTACAGAAATATTTGCTACGAATTATAGCGGTCGCTATTACAATCTATGGCTACGGATTTAATCCGTAGCCATAGGTTTAATACCTATTGTTATAGCACCTACAACTATGTTAGTGCTACAGATTAAAACCGTAGCTATAGGTCTTTATCTACGGCTTTTATCCGTAGCCTTTGCTCAGTTTTCTGGTAGTGCACATAGAGCACTTACTATAAATAGAAATTTACTATTTATAGTAAGTTATGAATTTTAGGGTCAAGGGGCTATCAGAGAGTAGTGGCTTGGGCGCTTTGTCGGGGTTTTTTTTTTTTTTTGTTGTGACCAGTTATGATAGGCGGTCCCCAGATCCTTTTTCTCCTGGGGTCACCCGAATGTAGTTAAGGGTGACAAGATAGGAGTGGTCCAAATTGTTGAGATCCTCCAAATGCTTGTAAATTTCTCTGATCAATGGAATTCCAGTGACATGAGTCCACTTTCCTTTATACATATTCAAAAAAATAAAAAAAAAAGTTATGAATTTTAGAGAGTTTTAGTTATAGTTTAATTTCTAAACTTGTTTCAAGTCTTGGTATTCCTATTTAAAGGATTATAAACTCATTTATTAAGGATCAATGAGTTTCTTTCATATATTTTAAAATTATTTTTATTTCTTTTTTTGGTGGATTCGAAAAGTCTATGTGAGGAGTCCAAAGAAGTTTTGTGGATTTGGATTAGTTATCCTTGAGGAATATGATGATTGACCTCATCACGTTCATCCCTGCTCCAGTTTATCTTTGTCCAAACAGGATAACTTTTGGGTTGCATGGGCCATCAAATAAGTGGCCCACCAAATCAACCTTTTGGATCTAGAAAACAATAGGTTTGCTGTATTTCTATCATGGGGCCTTCTCCACCGGTGGGGGAACATTTACCACTGTAAGATGTGGGCCCAGTGGTGTATCCAAAGAATCCGACCCGTCCATTAGATGCATCACCTCAGAAAACCTTTAAGGCTCAAAAATCAGCGCAATCCCAAAACCAGATGGGCCACAGCTTAGGAAACATGTTGATGCGGAACAACCACCGTTGGTAGTGCCACCATGTTTTTTATATATAACCAATGCCGCTTAGGCCATTTCATACCGTTTAGATCAAGGGTCAATCTAGCTTTCAGGCTGTTCTGCTAGCTGGACCACCGAAATTTAGAATAAGGATCCTGGAATTGAAACAAGCAGGAAAATCCGGCTTGTTGCAATCTAATTAAACTACATCACATTTAATGCAAAGTGTTGATAACATCAGTGATGTCATATACCAATCACCATTCCGATAAGTATGGTTTTCTAGATTGACGAGCAGAATTGGATTTAAGGGCAAGTATTCCCTCCCAGCTTGCTCTCTTTGTTTCAGCTAACCTTTGTTTTAGACCGAGTTATGTATCTTTTACGTTTTCTATGGTAGCCCATCTTACGGATGGATTAGATCCTATTAAAACATCACTAAGCTCCGTATCTACGGGATGCCACCAAAGTTTACACTTGGAACCCAACCCATCCATCGAAACCATCCATTTACAAACTGTCATTTGAAAGGTCATTATTGTCTCATCAGGTAACTTCTGGATTACATGGCCCATCCACGAAGTGGCCCACTAAATCAATCTTTTGGATCACAAAACATGAGGCCCTAGTTCTACCAACCGAAGGAAAGAGAACCCTTTGGATGACAAAACATTAGCCCCAGTTCTACAGGCTAAAAGGAAAAGGATTGGAAGGACGGGGATCGCCGACAACCATTGCCAATAGGCTACTGGACGGTTCTCGGTGAGGCCACTATAATGTATGTGTTTTATCCATGCCTCTCATTTATTTTTCCATACCGTTTTATGATATGAGCCCAAAAATAAGATAGATCCATATCTAAAATGGATCACGTTATAAAAATAAATAAATAAATAATAATTAAAAAAAAAAAAACAGCGGTGATTGAATGCGTGTTATTAAAAACTTCCTAAGGCCCACCGTATTATTTATTTTATATCCACCATGTTGATCCGGTCACATGGACCAGAGTAAACGGAAAACACAAATATCAGCTTCATCGTAGACCATTGTGGGCCTATCAAGTTTTTAATGGTAGGCATCTAATTACCACCGTTTCCTGTGTTGTGGTCTACATGAGATATGATACGCTGTACTTTTAGGCTCGTATCCTAACATGATCCCTGAGAAAAATATATGAATGGCATGGATAAGCACGTGTATTTTGGTGGAGACCACGTAGTACCGTCTACTAACTACAGGTTACTGACAGCGTCCGTGGGAAACCCGCGTGCGAGAGAGACGCGGACTGACTTATATTTTTGAAAAAATTGGATGTCTCGAGTCTTCCAAACAGCCGCGTGGAACTTTCTTTGCAAACTCGCTTCATTTTCTCCTCCACTCGCCTCCTTCTTCCTATATTATATCATATCGTCGGCCCATATCTTAAGGAGAGAGAGCAACAACTGCAACAAACACAACAAAGGGTGAGAGAGAGCAAGAACAACCACAACAACAACAGCACAAAAAAAAAGAAAAAAGGAAGGGGTGAGAGAGAACTGCAGCAACCATAACCACCACCACCACCACAACAAAAACAATAAAGGGAGCTATGGCCAATCTCCCACCAGGTTATAGATTCTACCCAACAGAAGCAGAGCTGGTGGGATTCTACCTACGTAACAAGCTAGAGAACAAGAGAGAGGACTTAGACCGTGTTATTCCGGTCGTAAACATCTTCACTCTCGACCCTTGTCAGCTCCCAAGTTAGTTTCTCCTCCCTTCTCCTTATGCCTTTCCTTTCCTTTCTTTCTTTCTTTCTTTTTCTTTTTCTTATTCTTTTTTTCTTACATACATATCCATATATATTTCTGTATTCCATTTGGGCATTTTGAGATTTTATAAATGGCACATATGGGCCACACAATGACAATACATGTGGGGAAAAATCAGGTCGATCGCTCGGCCTTTCAGGCATTTCACACTTGTGCATTGAATCAGATCATTGGCCATCCATTGATATCAATGGTCTGCCCTTCTTGACCCACCTTATTTTTGCCCGTTGGTGGCCTTCATGGTGTGGCCCATCTTTCTCATGTCTCATCGTTGGGGCTGATGGAGCTGGGTATGCCCAAAAAAAAAAAAAATTAAAAAATTAAAAAAAAAAAAAAAAAAAAAAAAGAGGTTAGGCTTGAAATGTTACAACACTCGTTTGGTCTCACTCCCTCGTAAAAGGCTAGATGAAATTCTTTTTGTACAAGGGTTAATGCAGGGAGATTGAATCGGCATATAAGAAGAATGCTTGGTATAAATATATTTAAAAAAATAAAATAAAATTCAATTCCCATCACCATGGCTGTGGCCAAAAGAAGTTTACTCTTTTCTCTTCCATAAAATTCAGTTCCCTGACCATCATAATCTTCTGGAAAGAGTGCAAATTTTTTTATTTTACTTCTTGGTGTGTTTGGTTGCACCAAATATCATGAAATTTCATGATTTTTGAAATTTTAAGAAATTTTGATATTATGAAATTTCATGATATTTGGTGCAACCAAATAATTCAATCAGAAGAGTGGATCTAGTTATAAGAAGAATGCTTGATATAAATAATTTGTTCATGAGTCTTTGGATCCCTAACTCACCATGTTCCCCTATTAAGGAGGCTCCTCAAATCATGAAATGTTAAATGGTGATGACTCATTTGTTGCACTCGTGCATCAATCTAGACTGTTGAAATCATGGGCTCAGTTGTCCATGTTGCATAGCCAAAAAAAAATTTGCTAATATACAATGGCATCGTCGAATAAATGAATGTAAAAAGGGAAATGATCTCTCTCCAAATTTGAAGGGCGAAAGTGGATGGTTGAGGTTATCCAATAATTTCTCAGCTACGAATTATTCACAATAGTCCCCAAATTGGGTGGTCTGGATTGACGTGCTTGCATGACACCAATTTGTTAGAAGAGTCACCACCACTGATTATGGTGTGGTAATTAGGTTTCTTTGGCCAATACGCCAGAAAGGTTCTCTCTCTCTCTCTCTCTCTCTCTCTCTCTCTCTCTCTCTCTCTCTCTCTCTCTCTCTCTCTCTCTCTCTCTCTCTCTCTCTCTCTCTCTCCACAGATTTAGTGGGCTTTATTGAAGTTGTATACAGATCACAAACCACATCTACCATGCAATCATAGCAATAGAAGAAACCATCTAAGACGCCATGAAATTAACCTCCAGATCTCATTTTTATCACAGGCATTTCAGGTGAGCTGTGCGCCGGAGACATTGAGCAATGGTTTTTCTTCAGCCCAATGCAAGAGAAAGAAGCCCACGGAGGGAGGCCAAACCGAATCACGCCGACGGGCTACTGGAAAGCTACGGGCTCTCCCGGCTATGTCTTCTCTGACAACCGAGTCATTGGCGTGAAGAAAACCATGGTTTTCTATGAAGGAAAAGCCCCCACAGGGAAGAAAACCAAATGGAAGTTGAATGAATATAGAGCCCTTGAAGAAGAATCATCTTCAAATGCAGTTCCAAAGGTATGGTGCAACAACTGATAATATCCTAGAATCATCTTTTGATCTAAAACCGTATGATCAAATCATTTGGGCAGCCAGCACACCTGCCTTTCAATCTGGGTTGGGCCATACCCAAGAGTTGCACCGATCGTAAATCCTAAACTTCCGTCCACTAGCTGGCTTTTGAATGATTAGCTGATGTCCAGATCAGACTGTTAGGAATGAGATCGCAGCATTTTCTGGGATGTGGCCCATTCAAGACATAGCCCACCAAATAGATGGTAGAGATAAAATATTCACCCGCTTTGGTGTATGGTCCTGATCATTTCCATAGCATGCAGTTGGGTGACAAAGAGATCTGACCACCTACAACCGGTTTTAGGTTAACCACAAGCCATTCGGCCGGATCCCATATAAACGTTTCTACAAGTAGTCGGTTAGAAATTGATGCGTGGACCCGCTGATGTTTTAACGACATCCAATCTGTCCATCATGTGGGCTCCCTCAATTTCTCATTGGATCCCAAATCTAAGGTGGGCCATGACAAGTAAAATAACGACTAAACCTTTAAATCACGTGTTGTGGCCCACCTGAAATTTGGAATGGCCTACCTTTTTGGATGTCCATTCATCCTGTTTTGATGCGTCTTATGAATGGATTAGTTGGCATATAGAAAGCACTGTGGACCTCACATACAATTTGGAAGGTTTTTAATGGTTCGCATCCAATTAATTCCCAGCTATTCCCAGTGGTGTGGTCCACATCGTAAGAAGGAGTGGATGTTGTAAAATTTCATTAAAAAAAAAAAAAAAAAAAAAAAAACTATCTAGGCAATTTATCTTCTTCAACAATAGTGTTGATGTACTCTTAATGCAGTTGTTTATTCTTTTCTTTTTTTACTCTCTCAGTTACGACATGAGTATAGCTTATGCCGAGTATACATAAGATCAGGAAGCCTACGATCGTTTGATCGACGACCAACGGTCACAACAACAGGCGGGACAGGATCCAATATCGATTTACGCATTGGAGAGGGTGCTAGTACCAGCAATTTAGGTGTAGTTTCTCATCAAAATCCTTTGAAGGTGGAGAGAGCTGATAGTTCGTCATCAGGAGACCATGCTTCTCACTCTCCAGCTGAAGATTCTGTCAACAACGACTGGAATACGATCGGCAATCTCGAGACTCTTTGGGATTCGATCTATTGGGACTAAGGAAATCTATGTTGATTTGTTATTGTTGTGGCCATCCAACGTTCACATGGCGCACGTGTGTGTCAATCCGGGGTGTCCAATGCGTAGGAACTAATGTGGATGGAACACAGCTTAAAAGTAACACTAATTGGAAAATCATAACCATCCAATTGGTAGAGTTCAAATGGAATAAAATGATTAATGGTCCAAATTCAACAAGCGAAATCAGATGGTTGAGATTGTTTGATTCTTTGGACTTTTAAGCTATTCTTCATCAACAATGGGACCATGATTTGAACAATCCAGATTTCCAGCCATCCATGGACGGGCGCAATGGATGAGACACCACAACTTAACAAAATGGTAGTCTTTTCCTTCTATGTTTTGTTTAAGATTGAATTGTCCTTGTTATGCATTTTGTAATTTTTATTTTTTTTTCCCAAAAACGTGGGAGTACCTGTAACTTTGTAATTGAATTGAAGGAAAAAATGCAAAATAAATAATAAATAAAGGAATACCCCCTCAGTTGTGCCTTTTTTTTTGTCATATGAACTTCTAATTTCAGCCATCAAATTTGAAATTTCACTTTATTTTGCCTCTTCAAGAAATTAGGTTTTTACCCCAGATTGCATTTTAGATGATGATGTGAATTATTTGTAGTACCCTAAGAAACATTTGTCGAAAGGATGATTGTACATAAAGATGAATTTGAAACATGAGAAATAAAGTTTGAATGGCTCCTAAATGGAAGACCAACCCCTTGGACCATTTACTATTTCAAGAAAAATATTGAAGCAATGCAAAGATTAGCAACTTTTTCCATCCGGCACATCCCAAGAGAAGCCAATGGAATAGTAGACAACCTGGCGCTTCTGGGTAGCGAAAGCCAACTGAACAGGGAGTATACCTGGATTGGAAAGCTTGGATCCTAAGGATCAACTATTTGAGATTGCGGGTTCGGATTAACTTCGTGCATGTTTAGAGGGAAGGAAATGCACTGGCAGATTTTATGGCCCGGCGTGGGAGCGGCTCTCAATCCTTTTCCTGCTTCGACACTTTTGCGGATCTTCTCCAACAAGTCAGAGGTTCTATCTTTCTCGATAAGGTTGGTCTTGGATCGATCAAGACTTTGTAAAGGTTTTTGCTTTCTTTGTGCAGTTTTAATTTCTTTCATGATAGGCCCTGTTCACTGCTTTAGGGTGCCCGAATGTACAGGACATGTTCTGTTAATGAAAGGTTGCAGGTTAAAAATAAAAATAAAAATCTGCAACCATCTCACAAATTATAAAAAAAAAAAAAAAAAAAAAAAAAGATGGGCCACTTGATGAAAAAAGAAAAAGGGAGTATACCTGGATTCTGCCATCCCGCACTTATCCAGAGGAGAGCTCCTCCTTGACCGGGCGGGTTTAGTATATATTAAGGAAAATTAATCTCGATTTGCACAGTTTTTACTTTTACGATAGGCTGCCCCCTCTTTCCTTTTTGTCCGTGAGAGTCAGCCTGAATTGTTTATGTTCTGTACAACTTCACCAATTTAAAAATAAAAACAAAAAAAATCAAATCGTGTCAAAGGATACAACCATCAATGAAGCATGATCATAAGGTCATGGTTCTTCAGGGTATTAATGAGAACGTGAACGGCCAATCTCCATATAAGATGCCATCTGGGTGATATCCTATCCTATCAAAATCATTAAAATATCCTAGGGCCCATTTCACTAGATATCCTGGGGGTGGCAATGAGCGGGATCGGTTCAGGTATAGCGTTGCCCATACCCATACATGCTTATGGGCACCGCACCTCATGCCCACATTGGGCCTGAAATGGGCATCGTATTCATTAAGGTATATCCAACACCCATTAAGATATTGGGTATTTATTTATGATTTACAAAAATCATCTAATCATTAATTCAAAACATTAAATTTTATGATAGGGATTAAAAGACGAATTTTCTTTTTCTTTTCTTTTTTATTTTTTAGAAAGGTGATAGATAACCCACGACCTGCAATATGTTGATTTTTCAAGAAAAGATGTACATGAATTCTGGTATACCAAAAAAGAACTAGGCCCCACCAACTGTATGCATGCATAACAGCACGGAATGTTCAAACAAAGATCACTAGAAAAAACAAAGCCATTCAAAGTATACCCATGACAAGGCCACCAGACAAAACAATATTACAGGCCTTGGAGAGTAGAACAAAACTGGATGCACTTCCTCCCCTACCATCGAAACATCATGTAGTCACCATAAATTTCCAGTAACAGTACCTATACCAACTCTCGCCCATCCTTAAGCTATGAACACTGCCTTATGTCTTGGGCCCAAACTTGCAGACTAGCCCAGATGCAGCACATCTTCCTGCATAAAGCCATCTACATCAGCACTTCCTCTCAATGACGCAGGAAGGGATGTGATGAGGTCGATCACCGTCTTCTTCAGGGAATAACTACTCCGAATCCATGGATCCATTTGGACTCCTTAGGGAGCTTCCTTAAATTCATGAGGATAAAAATAGAAATAATTTTTAATAAATTCGAAAATAAATTGATTGATGATAAAAAAATAATAATAATAACTAAATAAATAAAAATTACAATCCTTTAAATAATGAGCTCAAACCTAGCACAAAGTTTTAGACTCAAACACCCTAAAAACATAACTTACTATAAATAGTAAACTAAACCATCATCATTTCTACTAGACTTCATGGTTTTTTTGCCAAAAATGATAAGTTTCCAACTTGGCTTAAACACTTTATTCTTCTAATTTTTCTAAGCCCTTTTCATGTTGAGCATAGCTCCGACAACTCAAAGGATCAAAAGTTATAATTGAACTGAAACTTACTATTTATAGTAAAAAACAAAATTAAAAGTGACTTTTGGCTATCAATTTAATGGAATCTCACAAATCTAGCGTGGGCAATCCGGCATAGTGGGTTGGCTAAAGTAGCTTCTCCTACCCAAAGTCATATATGAAATATCAAAAAACTCATCCTAGTTCGCGCGAGATATGACTTTTTTAAAGTTCTAACCATCCGTATCATTTCTGCTTTCGATTAGGCCTTTTGTAGTCCATCTTTACTATGAAACTGTCTACAACCCACTCCACATCACTCAAGAACACCATACTGTCGCTGGATGCCAGATATAGTCTGCCAATAATAAAAAATAAAAAATAAAATAAAATAAAATAAAATAAAATAACAACGCAAGAAGCCTTCAGCATAAGAGAATTCCCCCCTCCAGACCTGGCTTTACGGACAGCCCTCCTCGGCACACACCAGACAATTACCTTCCACACAACTAATAGACCCATATCCCGCAGCATACCACAACCTACCAGCCTGCATCCATGTTCCCAAACATACAGCACGCAACAACCATATGGCCCATACATCTATACAACTGCATATCATCCTGAAAAAAAAAAAAAAAAAAAAAACTGCGTATCATCCAAATACAAATATAGCCAGCAGCCATCCAACCATCCTCGCAACATCAACCAATTCAGAGTGGACGCTCACGTTATATCAATCAATCTCACGGCAAACATTTGCACAACCACCCATCCCTTTTTTCTATATAAGACAAAACACTCCACCTTTTTTTTTTTTTTGTCTGCGACACACAAATCTCCAAATCATCGTTAGACGGTAGTTTAATCAAATACTGGTTAAGCTGCCAATTTACATATTTGCTTCCTTGAGTTGGCAAACTTAATTAGTCTTGTATGGTATGAAGGTTGATATACAAGACACTAAAAAATTCACAAAGGATATGGTCAGAACTTAAATTAAAGCATCCATCTTTTTGTCCAACCATGGGGTACGGATCAAATGAACATGAAAACAACATTAGGGATTTTACATAAAAGATCTTGAGTGAGGCTCACCATCTGAATGTCCAGATACCATGTACAAATGCTAGCTACATGGGCTCCATGTTGAATCTTTTAAATCACCGAAATATCGAAATATTATGTACAACATTTACAGGTCATTACTATCGTCTGAGTCATATCATCCCTTTGAGATGAGTATAATGGTAATTTTAAAATGCTAGCAACTCAAAATTAATACCATTTAGACATCCTCACCTCATTCACTTTTGGAATTTAACCATTACGTGTTTTTTCTTTTACAGTAATACAAAAAGGGTCCGGTGTTTTTTCTTTTTAGAAAACCACGAATATTCTATTGAAGAAGAGGATTTACAGCCATTCAGGGGTGACCCAACAAAAAGGAAGGGGACCACACCTATCATATAAGCCTAACTGCACAAACAAACCAAGGGGAGCCAGAGACACCTAAAAAAAAAAACAGAAAATACAAAGCCAACCAATCCATCAGATATGACCAAACCATCAGATACTCCTTAAGTTCCCAAGGCCCTCCTTATCAAGGAGGAGAGCGCCCCGGACCTTAGCAGGAAGGGTAGACTTAGAGAGAGAAATTATTTAGATTGCCCTCGCTGGCTAGTCTAGCCGGCACATCAGTGACGGAGTTTCCTTCTCTGTATATGTGACTGAAAGAAAGGTTGAGAGGACGCTGAAATTCCTGAATTGCCCCTATCTTGTACCAAATGTGCCAAGAAAATGAAGCATACCTGTTCTCAGTTGCTTTAGCGATGATCGCCGAGTCTGATTCGACAATGATGTTATGGAGGCCCAAGTTGGAATAGATCTTGATGCCATCCAACATAGCTTGGGCTTCGGCCATAGTGTTTGAAGAATGACCGCAGTTGCGATGGAAGGCAAAAATCAGATTACCAAGGTGATCCCTACAGACCCCTCCACCGCCACTGGGGCCTGGGTTCCCCTTAGAGGAACTGTCGACATTTAACTTGATGAAGCCCTTGGGAGGTTTAGGCCAAGTGACAATGGAGTAGTTTCTAGGAAGAAAAGGCTCAGCCTTGGGAATATTGAGGAGCTGAAGCGTGATGGAATCTGCAAGAGAATTCCTATCCTTACCCGGGATAGAGATAGCTATTTCATTCAACCAGTGAGCAACCTTGGAGATAATCTAGGGGGGAGACATTGCACGACCTTCAAACCGGGCTTGATTTCTACTTAGCCAGATTTCCCAGCTGATCACGCAAGGAACAAGTCCGATGAGGCAAGTCACTCTGGTTTTCCTGCCATCTTTGGAAAACCAGAGGTTAAAGCACTGCAGAATGGGCTAATTCGGGATGTAGTTAACACCAAAGATGTTGCTGAAATAGTTCCACACCAAAGCAGCCATGAGCGAGAATAGGGATGTAGTTACCATGGCTGAAAAGATGGTCCCGGTCCTCCTCCCCACCGAGAATAGGGACAGGGCTAGCCATGATCTGCTCAAAGACAAGGAAGATTGCTGATCAGAGACCATTCGACGAAGCTGGAGTTGACAAGAGAAGCGCTGACCATGAGCGAAATTGGAGCTCCCTGCCAGGTGCAGCTGACTGAGTGGATGGACATGCCGATGATCAAGAGGGAGAGGAGGCGGCATAGGCTGAATCGAGTCCTGGGCAAGGGCAGAAGCCTATACGCCTGAAAAAACCATGCTACAACAGTCGCAATAGGAGGCCATTGAGATACCAAGATGCTGGAGAGATTTGTCCACAGGAACAACATTTTTAAAAAATCTTTCAGATAAAAATGCTCATCTTAGGAGGGAGAGCCTTCTTCCACATCCATTTAGGCCAATGGAGTTGAGGGAAGTGGGGCCTGACTTCATTCCATACTGACTTAACTGAGAACTTACCCGAAGTTGAGAGGTCCCAAATAATTCAATCTTTTCTATTGGAAAACATAGGATGAGAGGTGGTGGTTGAACACATCACTTGGGGGGAGATTAAGGGACAAATATCTGACAGATTTCTAACAGCCGGCATGTGAAAAAATTCCCTAACAGTGATCTTTCAGATGCTGAGGGATGGGTCTGACAGTTGCACCTGCTAAAAGATCAGACCCCGACCAATTCTGGTACCACAAGTTAATATTTCTTACCCCGATCAGCCATCTGCAATGGTTGATAGTAAACTGCAACACCTTGGAAATTTCCTTCCAAGAAGAAGAGGAGACCTGACCAATCACACCATTTGTGCTAATAGTCTTCATAAAGTACTTGGCCGAGATGAACTTAGCCCAAAGAGACTTGCCCTGAAGAAGATGCCAACCCATCTTGATTCTGAATGCCTGAGTGATGTCCTCGAAGGATCTGATGCCCAACCCTCCTTCAAGAACAGGGGTGCACACCGACTGCCAATTCACCCAGTGCCTCCTGTTGCCTTTATCAGAAGATCCCCAAAAGAAGTTAGCAATCGCCTTGTTGATAGAATTGGACATTAATTTGGGGATACTGATAGCTGCGAGCATATGTATGGGAATGCTAGATAAGACGTGCTTGATTAAAACCAATTTTGCTACTTGATTCAGAAGCTTAGCTTTCCACCTGTCAATTCTATAGGCAATCTTTTGGACAAGCGGATGAAGCTGTGGGGCCAGAATTCTCCCTTCGGATAGCGGTACTCCAAGATACAAAGTGGGGAGAAAAGTCTGCTTGAAACCCGTAATGTTGCTAAGCTTCTGGGCTTTGGATCTTAAGCAATTTTTCGGGACGATGAAATATGTCTTAGAGGAATTCACCTTCTGACCAGAAGCATTTTCGTATTGATTGATGAATTTGAGTAACATGCGCACATTGGAAAGCTTACCACTAAGAAATAGAATAGCATCGTCAGCATAAAAAAGGTGTGTGATAATGGGGCAATGTTGGGGAAGCTTGAAGGGTTGGTAGTAACCCAATGAGAAGAGCTTAGATAAACCCCTGCTGAACACTTCCGCTGCGAGGATGAAAATGGAAGGGGAGAGCGGATCCCCCTGCCTCAAGCCCCTGGAAGATTTGAAGAAACCAAAGCTTCTACCGTTAATGATAACGAAGAATCTGATATCTTCCTAGCATCGCCGTATCATAGAAATCCATTGACTGGCAAATCCAAATTTCTTTAACACTTGGACGATGCAAACCCACTCCATTCGATCATAAGCTTTTTTCACATCAACTTTGATAATCAGGTTTCCACCAAACACCTTGCGGTCGAGGTTGTAAGCCATTTCCTTGGCTAGTGAGATATTTTCAACTATAGATTTGCTAGGAATAAAAGCACCTTGCTCTTTCGAAATGACTTGAGGGAGAATGAGGGCTAATCTGGAAGCCATGATTTTGGAGAAAATCTTTATAATGCAGTTACACAAACTGATGGGTCTGTAGTCAGCAATATATTCTGGATTCTTCTTCTTAGGAATGAGACTGATAAGCGTGCATTTGAAGCTCCTTGGAATTTGAACACCACTGAAGAAATTCGAAACCGCTTCAAAGAGATCATTCCGAATGATCTCCCAACTAGAGAAGAAAGCGCTGCCAAAACCATCAGGGCCAGGGGCACTGTCGGCGGGGATGGAGAAAGCAGCCTCTTTAACTTCGTCAATGGAAATGGGCTTGGAAAGATCCGTGTTCATGTCATCTGAGACAATATGGGGAATGAGATTTACAATATCACCAATGTGGTTGTTGACGTTGGAGGAGAAAAGGTTCGAAAAGAAGGAAACAGCTTCTACACCAATGTCTTCAATTTTCTCGATTGTTGCACCAGAGGATGTTTTAAACTTCCTGATTTAAATTTTTCTACGATTTTCTAGGACTGAGTTGTGGAAAAATTTTGTGTTCCTGTCCCCCTCAGAATGCCAGGTAATCCTGGATTTTTGCTTCCAAAATATCTCCTCTTGAAGGTAGGCCTTTTTAAGAATAGCTTAAGCCTTGTTGAGGTTGAGCATGTCGATTTTCGTTTGTGAACGTAGAAGAGCATATTCAGCCTTGAGGACTTCATTCTCAGCTAAGTGAATGTTCCTGTCGATGTCCCAGAATGTTTCCTTGTTCCAAACCCTAAGAACAGATTCAGTCTTTTCATTTTAAGAAAGAATTTGATCATAAGAGTGTCACAGGTTTCTTCGCTCCAAGAGGCCAGAACTGTGGAGGGGAAGTCCTCATGGGTGGTCCACATCCGTTGGAATCTAAACAGGCGGGGAAAAGTAGTCGAGTCTACATGAGTGGAAAGCAGAAGGGGAGAGTGGTCAGAGAAAATACAGGTTAGATGTTCAACCTTGCAGCTTGGGAAACATCGCATCCAATTGGAATTGATCACAATTCTGTCTAGCCATGCTCATCTTCGACTTCTTCCAACTCTATTGTTGCACCACGTGAAGGGGGACCTTGAGAACCCTGCATTAGCCAGTCCCGAATCATTGAGGGCCTCCTAGAAGTCTGTTATGGAAGAGGTCAGCTGCACAGAACCACCTAGACGTTCATCCAGGTTGATAGTAGTGTTAAAGTCGACACAAACCATCCAAGGTCCCGCAATGGCCCCTGAAATGTTCCTAATTTCATCCCACAGTTCTTTTCTGTGAAGGCTAGAGCAGCTAGCGTAGACTATAGTAACATATAAAGGGTGATAAAGGCTCTCTTCGGAGATTTGGATCATGATACAATGCCTGGTTTCTCGGATCTTTTGCACTTGGAAGTGATTTTTCTCCAGAATCCAAATTATGTTGTCAACAACATCATCAGAGAACTGGATCTGGAATCCCAGTTATGCTGCAACTGTGGGGTGTTTCGAATCCCTGATTATAGGCTCTCACAAAAGCAGAATACCAATATTGTGTTTCCTGACCAAATGCTTCAGAAACTAGGTAGTTTGGGCATTACCTACCCCACGAGCATTCCAGGATAAGAGACTAGTCATCAGAAAACCATTCTTTGTGCTCAATCCTCTTTTGCAGAGTCTTCACCCTCTGATTCATCTGATTACTGAGAATTAGTTTCTGCACTGTTTTACGTTTATTTTTCTACTTACTCCTGATAGGTTCTTCGTCTTTGAAACTGCTAGTAGAGTTTGAATCAGTTATGTTTGGATCCGGATCCTCGCCCTGTAGGTCTACCCATAATCTGATAGGTTCGGGGTTTTTTTTTTCCACCATCCCACTGAAAAGGGTTGTGCTTCCCTTGTATACCTGAAGCTGCAGGCAAATCCTTCGCCCTGGCGAGACACCTTGCAATCGAATCTACACCTAACAGGTTCTAGGGAGAGGAGGTCTCAGCTAGCTGCCTCACTGGCCAAGTAGCAGACCTACCCTTGTCTGTTGAATTCTCAGTGAACATTTCCTTAACTCCTTACAGCCACCCCTCCCAGGAAGCTGAGATTTCAGGAGTTGGATGATTCCAAGGAGTAGATGATGAACTACAGTTCCGATGAGTAGCTGTGGAAGTGCGGTTGGGAGTGTTAGTAGGCTGTTGGAGATTTTTGTGCTCTCTACTCTCAGTGTCGACATCTGCTGGGGGATCTATCTGTTGGAGAAGAGGAATCGGGCCATCTGCAGTACTGATATGAGCCGCAGAGTTACCTTTAACGAACTGATTGGGGAGGGGGAGGTTGCTGGGTTGAGGCAGAGCAGGATGGGCCTGATTGATCCATTCAGCCTGAGGGCATTGGGCCCCTGAATGTTCGAGCCGGGAGAGGCCATGTTCTGGATCTTTCAATAGCTTAATCATGTCGACTGTTTGGCAGTAGTCAAGGTGTTGCAGACTACACCCTTCTGATGCAGTTTCGATATTCCTAACCAGTGAAACATCAGGTTGTATCAGCAGAGAAGGGATGTTTGAAACTGTTTCATCATACCTGCCCATAATTTTATCAGTATGAATCCTATTCAGGTGACTGAACGAAGTAGACATGAAGTGGGATGATTGAACATAGGGCTGCAATCCACATATCAAATCGAGTTCGCCTTAACCTATGGTAATTTGATCAGAATGTTGCGGAGAATCCTTGGTTAAATCCTGCTGACACTGCACTCGCTTTTTTGTGTTTATAGTTGTAGCTTGAAGGGGAATAACATCAGCAATACTAAGAACTATCGCTTGATTTGAATTAGTTCTTTCACCTCTGATCTGGTCATTTCCACAAACACCTGTCGAGTCACCTCCAGACGATGCATTTCCAGCCTTTTCCGGAGATCCGTTGGGACACTCAATAGGATTTTGTAAGATGCATCTTCCTATATTACCAATTCCAACTACAACTTGATTAACTAAATTTCCATCCCCTAGATCGACATTTGTGCGAACACCTGACCTGCTGCCGGGTTTACCATTGCCAGTCTCTTCCTCTTTGGCAACGACATTTCCATGAACATCTGATGGGAGCCCTGCTCCATCATGAAACTGACGAATGATCCAATCCTTGGTGCTCTTGTTCGTGGCTTGCTTGATGGAAGGAGAGGATCCAAGATTGAATAACGATTCCATTTCTGCTACTACAGGATACTCCATCCCCAGAACATTTAATCGCAATACATTGTTGAAGTTAACCCCCGGACGAGGAAGAATTTTTATCCTCGCAAAAGCCTGAAAATATCCGAACCATGCGTTTAAATCGATTTGAATAATCTTACCAAAGTAGCTCGCCAGATCAAGTATGAAAGTTTCAATCCAAGCATGGGCAGGAATGCCAAACAGTCTCACCCAGACCCCATCAACACTAATAACCTCTTCAGGAGACCAAGGTTCAAGTAAGTGAATACCCATTTCTTTATGTAGTAGAGCATTCTTTCTGAAGGCCATCATCTCTGCATCAGATCTGAAAATGAATACGAATTTTGATACATGTATCCGTACAACTTTCACTTCAGAGAGCTTCAGATCAGGCTTCTTTAATGCTCCAGTTAGTCGATCAATGCAGATATTCGGATCCATTACTGTCCCCACTAAGGCAAGTTTTAAACCTTGAAGCTGGTTTTCCACTACTCTCGGGTCTACAATGGTTGTGATCCCTAAGCTCCCCTCCATGTAGGCTCGGTCTCCAGGTTTATCTCTAGCAATCACATCTGTAAATGGTCGATCCATGACCGGTCTTCTCTGTTGAGTTACTGGTTGGGGATTGGGTGAAGCTGCTATCTGCGCGCCATCTGATTGCCCTTTCGCCCAAGAAATATGAGCAACCCTACCATTGATCCGCCTGTCATGTAGACATTGGATTGCATTGTGGGCATCCTGTTCATAGAAGAAGCGGATGAAGGCGAATCCACGAGATCTGTGAAGTTGACGATTCCACGAGATGTATACATCCCGTATTTTCCCAAATCTGCTGAAAATACGGAGAAGATCCGCTTCCGTAGTGTCGAATGTCAGATTCACCGCAAATACTGAGAAAAATGATTTAGAGGATTTCCTTGCGGAGACTCGAATCGATGGGTTATCCAGAAGCCGATCTCGCTCACGTTCTTGTTCCTCCATCCTCCCTTCGAGTTTGGTGTTATTTACAAATATGAAAATGGGAGGATGTTTTTTCTTCCATAGATAAAAGAGAGGAGGCTGTGTGCAAAATACTCAAAGAATATCCATTTATAATGGCGAAACCTTATTCTACAGGTTGGATGGCATACGGATTGCACACACCAGTCGACAGGTTGAATTGCATACACTTCGCACACACCACATGGATCCACATGCAAATTTTTATTTTTATTTTGAAAAAAAAAAAAACCTTTTTTTTTTAACTTTTAGAACGATTTTTTCCATTCAAGAAGAGAAACTATGCAGGAGGGACTTGGGGTGAACCCCACAACAAAAAGGGGAAAGGCCCGCCTATCGTGAGAATTATATAGAACCTAATCTAGATGCACATCACCCACAACAATCAAACCTCCCTCAGATTTTTATTTTTATTTTTTAAGAGAAAATTGTATTGAATGAAGGAGATGCCACGGACGGATTACAGTATAATGATTCAGGGTGGGACAATAACAAAAGGAAAAGGCTTTCCTATCATGTGACTATACAAATAAACATCAGGCAACAAATTAGGAGGTCCTAATTTTCTATAGAATAAGTACACTATTAAACAATCACTTGCTCTAAAATGTTATAGAATAAGTATACTTGCTATAGAATAAGTACACTGTTAAACAACCACTTGCTCTAAAAGCTCAAGCAGTGTAACGCCCGTGAAAAATCCGTACTTGGGCTCAAGTACCAACTCAACCCGAAATCGCGTAGAAATAATTTCCATGGAAATTAAGCGTAAGTTAGCTAGCGCAACGCTAGAGTAGCTGGGAAATAGTCCCTGATCACTTTAAATACATTCTACAAGACCCAAATCGAGTAGAACAAACGACTCTACAACACTCTATAACCTCGGATCAAACTCTAAGCAGGTTTGTCCTCTGGACCACGTTGAACTTTTGTATTGGATTTAGACCACGCGTCGAAGGTCCGATACCTCTTATCTTAGACCGTTAGAACTGCCCAGCTGGACTTGACAATCATCTCAAAAATCAAGTCAAACCGATAATCACAGACTATTTCGTTGAACCCGGACTGAAGCGACCGCGAATAGGGACGGATTTGGAATTTCAAATTCAAATC
Source organism: Magnolia kwangsiensis (assembly GCA_037074715.1). NCBI lineage: Eukaryota > Viridiplantae > Streptophyta > Magnoliopsida > Magnoliales > Magnoliaceae > Magnolia > Magnolia kwangsiensis. The sequence goes on from CM073587.1 coordinate 71,632,750, forward strand.
TGGCACACGACTTGACGCGTCAGTATTAAGCGTTCTGACCGTCAGAATTCATCCAGATTACACCCTCGGATCAGGAAAAATTTCTATTTATTATCATGAGACTTTCAGCCCTGATCTACGTACGGTGACCGCTGAACTGAAACTGGTCCGCCACGTGCGATCTGCGAACCCTGCCAGACTGAAAACTTAATACGAGCTACATCTGGTACACATGAGCTTAATTCCGATCGCAATCGACCAGGGGACCACCAGAAAATAGTTTTTGGACCGAAACAGCCCCGAAATAGATAGGCACCAAGTAAACTTCGTCCCGGAGCCTATTTTCGATGTTTTTAAGCTTATAAAAGGGGTTGAAACCCTCATTTTTCCCTCCCATCCAAAAATTCCAAACCCTAGAGAAAAGGAGAGAGAGTTTGAGAGAAAGAGAAGAAGGGATTTTTCCCGCTTCCGAGCCACCGACAGCTGCTGCATCAACACTTCCTTCCAATCACCTGGCTGGTGATTTCTCCCCTTTTTCAGGTATAAAATAACCCTAAAACTTGCTGATTTAGGGTTTACCTAGATTCATAGCATGTTAGCTAACATACTTCATAAATCAGGTCCTCCTACCGCCGTAGACGAAGCGTACACGCTCCGTTCAAAATCCCGCAACCGTAAGAGACTAGGTGAGGATTTTAGATGCTTTGATTGACGGTTTACAACGCTTTCAATGTCGTTTAATAGTAGATTATCGACGGCATCGCCGATTGACATGTACAACATGCTCTCCGTTTCCTGTTTCGTAAATTAACGAAGAATATGAGATTTAGGGCATTTTAGTCATTTGTAGGAAGTACGGTCTACATGCATATTTTGCTGACGTGATTGACATGGTTTGTCACCACATTAGGGAGTTAGGAATGCTTGCATAATCAGTTTGGCGAAGAGATTCGCCTAGTTGCGCACTTTGGGTCGACATACTATATGTAGACTTAAGTGTGTAGTGTATGTGTTTGTATAAATGCTTGTATTAGTATGTATTGAATTAAATGATGTTATGTAGTAGTTTGAGATTGATTTCTTGATTAATATGCTGACCTAAATGATTTCCTATATGTTGACCTTATGCATGATTGCATTACATGCATAGAAAGTATGCCTTGAAAAATTGCTTAAGTTGAATGTTATAACATGTGTTAACATGCTCACATGATTGTATTTAAATTCCAATACTTTTACATGTAATGCTAATGTGATTCCATAGATGTGTGGGACTAGACTTAGTCCAGGCAGTCGGTAACCGAGCGAATTCGTGGCTGACTGGTCATAGCCACGAACGACGCATCGATGAACGTGATTCGTGTTTAGAGTTGGCGACAGTGGTTAGGCCACGCGAAGTGTTTTACGCACTTCATGTCATTCGACTTGAGATGCGATCGTGCTAGTCGAGCCCGTCAAGTAACCCGACTGGCCGATGTATGTTCACCTTGTATGAGTCACAACTGCTTGAACCTAGGGTACTGAACTTACCATTGTAAACCCTGTTAACCATGGTACCTTGATCCACGAAGACTCATGAGCCGGGCATGGTGGTATGGGACACCGTGGTCGAGCTGTCGGCCTACGCTGGGGCCACAAATCTCCCCGTAGTGACCAGTGAGCACCTAGACTCGTGAGCAGATTATGGTGGTATGGGACACTATATTCTAGCTGTCGGCCTACACTGATCAGGCGACGAGCCCTTTGTAGTGACCGCGAGCGTATTCTGAGTCCACGGGAGGCGACGACCCTTCCGTTGCAGTAGAGTACGGTAGGCCTGTATTGATAAGGTGATGAGGGAGCGGTGCAACGAGTGCGAGCAACAGCCCTGGCAGCCCTTGCAGTGACCTACGAAATACACATCGTATGAGATTACTAGGAGTGACGACCCTAGACAGGATCTGTGTTGGGATTGATACAAGGGAAGTGCCTTAGTTTCCCAATCCTGCTGTTTGAATGGACTAATAACAACTTGAAAATCATATCACCATAGCATTGCATGTGCGTGGAAGATGTGGAGCACTCTAGGGAGTGTGGCATGCCGCGGTCGTAAGATGTTGCCGCATGAGGGTGATCGTCGGTGAGGGCATACATCACGTCATATCATCTTGCATTAACAACAGTATTAGGATTGTCTGATTTACTGCTTTACTATTATCGCGTGATTGAATTGTGAACATGCTAATCTTTGCTCTATGATTCCACTGAGTTGATCACTCATTCCCACGTTACGGGATGGTGTTTGCAACACCCACCAGACCCTGTTGTAGATGCAGGTGAGGCCGAGATCCAGGAGGTGGAGCCAGAGATCGACGAGGACCAGGATGAGTTCTCGTATATGCAGTATCAAGACGGCTTCCCGTAGGCGACCTGGATCGAGGGGACATCAGTGGGACTTTCTTTTTGAACATTATTCTTTTGTTATGCATATGTATATGAGACTCAGAGATGTAGTCATACTTTGGAGACAGATGAGATTACTTTGTTTTTCCATACAGTGATATATACATTGTTTAGTCTTCCGCTTGCTTTTATCACTGGATCTGAAGTATGAATTGCAGTTTTGGTATACTTTTACTCATGTGAATGCTTTAAATCAGACAACATCGAATCATAACCATTTTTGTTGCATAAGTGACGGTCTGGAACTCGGGAGTTGAGTTTATACACGACCCCCGATTTTCAGGGTGTTACAAGCAGTTAGTGGATGGTGCATCAATCTATATTGAAGGACTTTAACACATTCGACACCTCAACCAAGTTTCGAAGTGCTAGAAGAAAATGAGCGCCACTGGGAATGCGTTCCATCACGGAAACCTTCTTCTTGCCCTTTCTCTATTTTCATAGGTAATCTCACCTTCGACACCTCAACGAAAGACCTTCACTACATCTTTCGGAGATATGGCAGGTTCGAAGATGTTTTCATCCCATAGGATAGGAACCGGAATAGGTCTGGGGGTTTTGCCTTCGTTCGTTTTTAGTATGAACGGGATGCTGTAAATGCCAAGAATTGCCTCAATAAATGAAGGGTTGATGGCATAATCATAATCGTGCATAAGGCTAAAGACCAAAATAGCCACTCTAGATCTGCTTTCACCCTCCATATTCGACGCATCAGCTCAACCACATATAGCCTAAGAGAGTTTCTACATCCTATCTGGAAATGGCTATGAAACCCCCTTCATCTGATAGGGGCGTTAATCAGTGAGGTGAGGTTATTTTAAAAGGGGCAATAGAGTCTCGAGAAGTTCATACCAACAAAAGGGAAATAGACAAAAGGAGAGCAGAACTAGCGTCTACCCTGATAGCAACTGTTGATGACGATAGTGTTTCCATCCTGCATTTGATTGATTCACTCCAAAAATCAAATCTCTCGACATTTTACCAGGATTGCCTCTAAACAGTTTTTAATTAAATTTCAAACCAGGCAAGAAATGACAACCTTCATTTCGGACACTTCTCTCCATCGTCAAATGTGCGTATCTAACGTTTCATCGTGGACCTCAGAGGCGACCTCATTGCTCAAAGGCATATGGATCCAACTCGTGGGTATCCCTGCCCATGCCTGGTACTCAGGGGCTAAAAAAGATTTGGCTAAGATGTTTGGAGACATATTGGAGACTGACAGCATTACTGCTTTGGGCACCTTTTAAGGTTTTGCCAAGGTGAAGATTAAGCTCCATCCCTAGCTAAAACTGTATTACCCAAGGTACCTACTAGTTAACGGTACATCCTTCCCGATTCTCAGATTTCTAGAGAACATTAACACCATGAGAAGTCAGCCTCCTCATCCCATCCCCTCCCTGGTGGAACCACAATCTACCAGGACTGGGTCTCTAGATCGTTCCGCTAGACATGGATTTTACCAAATCCTGACCCACCACCTATTTGTGTTAATGCCTAACGGACGGCCTAAGCCTTATCTGTCATCCAAATCCCTAAACCCCCCTCCCCAAGATCTTCCCCTCCAGCCAGAAGTCCTCCTCCCATTCCAGTGAGAGTTGTGGATCCTGGCACTCTATCCCTTTCCCACCCTGCCCCTTATCTTTCCCTTTAACCTCCCCATCTAGACCCTCAACCTCCTAATCCAATAACTAACCCCCATTCCCTCCCAAATCCTCCTGCAACTAGTCCATTCTCTACTATTCAACATCCATTGACTCTCCCTAAAACCCCTCTCCCTGCCCCCCAACCCTCTTTCCCTATCCCAAAACCCCAACCACCTATCCAACCCCTTCCTATTCAAACTTCTAGCATGCCCCACCCTCCCATTCTCCCTTCACTTCCAAACCGGCCCCCCCTAACATCCTCTTCCCACTTGTCGATGCAAGATTCTCCAACCCATATAACAACATCCACTGAACTTACTCCTCGGAATCTTAAGATCCCCTTGCCTCTAGTTGTGGCAAAGCTATTTTGCCCCCATGAAAGGAGGCCATACCTAGGGAGCCTGCAAATCTCAGTCCCCTACCCTCCCTCTCCATCCAGGGAATTTATTCAGATTCAGTCTCAATGTCACCAGAGTGACTCAGGTGCTCCAATTGTAAACAAATCTGCTATGATTGTCCAATCCTCTCATATCTGCTCCCCCCCCCCCCCCCCCCCCCCCCCAAAGAGGCTTTCAGGATCTGGGATAAGTCCCTGCCCAGGAGATCCAAGACTCGAGCTAGATCTGAAGGAGGATCGCCCCTGAGACCTGATCAACTTCCCCTTTACTGGTTACGTTTGAACAACAATCCTACTATCACAAGCCCAATTACTAGCACTCTTAGAGCCTACATCTTGACTCTCCCTCCTAACACGAATGTTAATTCAAGTCACGGTATGCTAGCGATGGACTTGTCCCCATATTTTGCTCAAGATGCTATGCACGCTCAAGGGTCAATCCCCAATGAGGAAGATTTAAATCCTCCCGCCCTCTCTCCCTGCCTCGATCCTCTGTAAGACCCGTATCCTAGTCCGTACTATTCCGTCGACTGCCGCGATCCTTTCCTTCAAATTTTGGCAATCCGCGACCAGTAATCGATATTTACGCATGACCCTAAGTCGTACCCCGTAGATTTGATTCGGATTAATTCAAGACTTGTACCATTGCAACAGCACAATCGCCGCGGTTCCAACGCCGTGACTCGCGCACCGATCCGATACCTAGACAAGGAGATATAGACCCGCGTTCAGTTTGAGGAAAAACACCACGCATTTTAAATACCAAGAGAATCTCTACAACATGTCCCATCAATCCATCAATTAATCAATCAATCCCATCAATCACCTCTTATATCAAGTACAAAGCACCCATGCTTTCTTTCTCCACAAGTCAAGAAAACTCAAAAGTCAACCAATCCATCACCTCACCCATCACTCACCTCACATCCATCACTCACATCTCTCTTACAACCACCACACCTCTCTCTTTTCCTTCACATTTTCGAAGCAATAATCCCAAGTAAGAGAGTGCACGTCCAAGCCATTTCAAGAGAGAAAGAAATGACCTTGTGTGGCCCACCTTTCCCATCCCACAAACATTCATCTTAGCCATCCATTTCTCATCCTCTCCATCAAAGTGAAGCACAAGGAGATAGGCTTTCCAAAGAACCGAGAAGATCAAGTTGTGTGTACTTCTATAGGCTAGATTTTTATATTTTTAAGATGAGCCAAGTGAGGCCTACCGATCAATGGTATGGATCTCACTTTGAATCATAAGATGTGGTCAACGGCCCATCTTGATCATCAATATTATTCTATGATGGGGCCATTCTCCATGGACCCCATCATGATGTTTACCTTCCTAGCTTGTATATGGGTCATCTAAACCGTCTATTTTCATGGAGAAGGGATCTCCACCGTTAGATTTTAAATTTTTTTGGGCCCACATGATTAGGACCCACTTGATTTATGTTGTACATCATGGAACGGAGGGCCCATAGTGTTGAGGTCCCTCCATCACACGTGTGTCCCACTCTCTCTCTCTCTCTCTCTCTCTCTCTCTCTCTCTCTCTCTCTCTCTCTCTCTCTCTCTCTCTCTCTCTCTTCCTCTCTTTTAATTTTATTTTTCAATTTCCTTCATATGATAAGGCCTTGTGGCCCACCCGGATGGACCCCACCATGAGGCATGTATTGTATCCAAACCATCTACAAGTGGGGCCCACCTTATATGTATTGTACCCACACCACCTATCATGTAGTGGCCCACCTAAGCAGGGCCCACCTTAATGTTTTTTTTTAAGCCCAAAAAGTCCAGCGTCTAGACGTCACTGGGAAGAAAACACAAATATTAGCCTTTTTCAAGGCATTGGAGGTGGGCCACTTGTATAGGACCCACCTTGATGTATGTATTCAATCCACGCCATCTATCCCATTTACCAATTCATTTTAGGTGTTGAGCCAAAAAATGAGGTTGTTCGGAGTATCTAGTGGGCTATAGTGTTGAAAATAGTGTTATTACCCTTGAAATCTATCCAGATTTTTTGTACATGCTGAAAGAGGTCCAATATTGGTCTTGATAGATTTGTTATGGGCTGTGGAATCCAATGGCTGGAGTGGATTCATCAGATGCGGGCCCCACACATATAAAACCGCAAGAATGTGCGATTTCAAAAAAAAAAATTTAAGCAGGCAGCGCCTGCTACTGCTGTAGCGAGCGGACTCCAGGGTGCCCACGGCTCCTCATGTGGGCTCCACTTTGATGTTTATTTCCCATCTAACCCATTGATATGGTGGGCCCCTACCTCAAGCAGGCCCCACCCAAAAATCAGCCTCATTCAAGGCTCAAGTGGCTCACATCAAAGAAAACAGTGGTGATTTAAAGCCTACCATTGAAACCCATTTTCTGGGTCCATAGAAGTTTTGGATCAAGCTAAAATTTGTATTTTCTCTTCATCCAAGACTGTACGACCTTATTAACAAATTAGATGGAAAATATATGTTATAATGGGCCCCACGTGGGAGCCCATAGTGATGTATGTGTTGTACTCCCATTGTCCAGGCAGACAGTGGAGTCCACAGTGATGCATGTGTTAAATTGCTAGCCCACTGTGATGTACACGATTCGTCCTCACTGTCCACTGTTTGGACAGTGGGACCCACCATGATTTATGTGTTCTATTCATTCTGTCCGTGAGTGAATGTGTGTGTGTGTGTGTGTATATATATATATATATATATATATTATAATATTGTATATATTATATTATATATAATATTGTATATATTATATATGTTATATATATGTATATACGTATGATGGTGGGCCTTTATGTGGACCCCCCACAATGATGTATGTGTTGCATCCAAACCGTCCATTTATTTTATAAGCTCGTTTTATGGCTTGAGCTAAAAAAATGAGTCAGATCTATGGTTCAATTGGGCCCATCTTGGTATGTGTGTAGGGCCCATGTTGATCTATTTGTAGCCATTCATTGAGGCCCACCTTGGTGTACATATAAAGCCCATGGGATCAGGCCCATTTGACATATATAAAGACCCATGGGATCAGGCCCATTTGACATATATAAGACCCATGGGATCAGGCCCATTTGACACATATAAGATCCATGGGATCAGGCCCATTTGACATGTATAAGGCCCATGGGATTAGGCCCATTTTGATGTATTCCAAGGCCGTGGGTTAAGGCCCATTGTGACGTACTCTAAGGCCCACAAGTTATAGCCCATTGCAATGTACATCAGGCCCATTAATGCGGCCCACTTACTTAATAACCAGAAAGCCCATGTGATATGGCCCATTTGATGTATTTAAGGCCCAATGGGAGTTACCTAAGGTCCATTGCAATGTGTGATTCCTTCATGGTTTGTGTAATAATGTTTTATAGCAGGTCGTGCCTAGGGAACAATGATGGTTTGACGTCCACATTGTAAGTACAATGTTGGTTAAATGTCCACATTATAACTCTCCTTAGGGCCCATTGATAGGCCCATACTCATTAATATTCATCACTTTATAACATGCTTAGTATAATCCCATGACTCATGCCCATACGCATCATATGTATGCTTGATATGAGTAGTGACTGATCATAGCATATGCCATTAGGAAAACCATTTACGGGACTCATTATGAGACAGAGTGCCCCACATGATCATGTAGTATGTGTTGGATTACTGCATAATTTGATAGTGTGATTCATGCATCTCGCATATGTGTAACTTGATCACTGCACGCCCTAGCGACATCAGGGTCGTGGCTCCACAAGTACATTATGGATGACCATATCGGATACCGAAAATACTTAGTTCTAGCACTGTGGGCACTTAGGATGTCCTTGGGTGAAAGTCTCAGAATCTTTTTGGTACCAGGAGATGCTCCAATGTCTAGACCAAGTGGATACACGAGCACCAGAGTGCCGAATACCAGTAGGCCGCGTCTCCCACTGTATTGTGGTCTGTTGGAAGGTGGTATGGCCTTATCCGCCTGAGTGAGGGGGCTATAAGCTAGGCTAAGTTTGACCAAATAGTAAATGAGTCCGCTATCGACGAGCTGGGTAGGTATTGGCAGACTACTGGTCAGGCGGATAGTGAGGTTTATTCCACTTGCTTGGCTGTACAGCTAGGGAGGAGGCAGTCAGTGTGAGTGTATTAGACCCCGGTGATATCTAGACAAGAACTGTACTGATATGTGTACTTGATGAGTACCGACTTGCTTGGATTGCATTTCGCATATGACATTTGGCTATGTAAGCCTCACTTTTGCATCAGTGTGGCCGATAGTATTTATGTCTCACATTACATGGCCTTGGTATGGCCGATAGCATTCATGCCTTACATCACATAGCATTGGTATGACTGATAGCATTCATAGACTTACCGCATATTTTCGCATTGCTATGATATTATACACTTGGCGTTTTCCTTGCGCACACACTTACACTACCCTTTAAGCTTTTGTAAGCTTATGCATGACCGTTGCGTGCAGGTAGCGTTGGACAGCAGCAGCGCTGAGGCAAGAGTGCGCATCTGGCTATTTTGGAGTTTTTGATCACCTTGTATTTTCCTTTCCTATTGTACTTAAAGTGTTTGATATAGTGGATATGTGGTGTTGTTGTTTTGTGACTTGGATATGCTTATGGTTATGCTTCATTACAAAAAAAAATCATTATGAAAATTCTCCTTTTAGGATCCCAGGATCGGAATCTTGCATATGATTGTTAGGAGCCGAGAATGGGGCACTACGGAAGCTGTTGGCACTAGATTCGGCGATTAGGATTCCTGTGAATCTGATTTTTGAGTTTGGGGCATGACATCCTCCACCATCGGTTCCTAGTTCGATTTCTCAGGAGCAGATTCTCATGGCTCCTCAAGACAATTTCACCCCAGGCTCCCAGCTATCCCCTAACCTTCCATCCCCGTCCATTAAAGCTCCTAAAGGGAGGAGAAGGAAACTCCAAAGTAAGAAGGTGTCTAACCTGCATGATGAAGGTAAATGGTACTGCAGGTTACGCAAACTTATGTGCAGGGCAATGAACTCTTGTTGTGTAACTGATGGATAACACCCTTATTTAGAATGCTCGCAGAGCAGGTAATTCGGACACAATCAGAACCATTAAGAGGCTGATCAAAAGTTACAACCCGAGTCTTGTGGCTATTCTAGAACCCATGATGCCTGAGGATAGGTGGGTGGCTATTGGCTTGAAGCTCGGTTTCCACTCCTCAGCCTCGAATGGAGAGGCAGGGGAAAAATCTGTGTGTTCTTCCAGAACCACCTTAATGTTTCAATTCTTTCTTCCTCTAATCAAATGTTATCTCTTAGTATGTGTTTGTAGAGCTTCAGTGTTCCTCTTCACCAATCGATTGTCTACGCCTGTTGCAGTACTACGCTCAAAAGATTGTTGTGGAATGAGATGGAATCATTGAGTAGTACCATCTCAAGCCTGTGGGCGATTGGAGGGGATTTCAATGCGATTTTGGTGGCTGAGGGGAGATCAAGAAGGTGTGAGCATGACAGGATTAGCAGCGCAGAATTTGTTGAAGGAGTGCAAAATTCTGCTCTATCTGATGCAGGTTTTGTCGGGAATTGATTTACTTGGAGTAATAACAGATCTGATCAAGCCCGTGTGCGGGCAAGCCTCGATAGAGTCCTCATCAACGATCAATGGGCCTCTACATTCCCATCCTTCATAGTGGAGCATCTCCCTCACTGCAACTCTGATCACTCTCCTCTTCTCCTCTCCTGTCCCAATCAGCCCCATCTAAAGGTTAAACCTTTCAGATTTCTCAGTGTAACACCCTGGTTCCTGAAACCCAAGTGCATTACTCGTGTTCTAAAAACCTAAGTGTTAACCTTTGAAAACACCCAAACTCTACATATATTTTTTTTCTTTTTATCAGAGTTAGTAATCTAGTGGGACAGAAGCAAATCAAGTATAAGAGGGAGTCCAAATATACATAATCAAGATTTCAAGTGGTCACTTGAAAACTTATACAAAATAATGTCTTAATGTTTTACAAAACATGACTGTACAAATTTAATACAAATGAAGTCAGGAATAGAGACCATATGAATGACAGCATACACGTCATCTGTGTCTCATGCATACTGAGTACAATTTGATAGCGTCAATAGCTATCCTAGTGAGGTATAACCCCCAAGATTTATCATATCATCAAGATAATTAAGCATAGTTATCAGGAACAATGTATAACAATTATTTCACAATGATTATCAAAGAATTCAGGTAAGGTTCATCAGATATGCGTTCATTAGATAAATTCCACAAAGATAATCTTGTTTAAATGTATGAATGCGTGCACATGCTCACAGACCTGGGGATGCACATCTAGCTAATAAAAAGTCACCCAAGGAAAACTAGCCACCCAAAAAAGTACTCAAAGGTATGCCCAAGGAGAACCAGCCACCCGAAAAAGACTATGCAATGAGGACACTTAAGGTGGACTAGTCTCTCAGAAAAATACTCTAAGGCACGCCCTAAGAAGGACTAGGCACCCAGAAAAGTCCATGCAATAAGGACACCCATAGCGGTACGAAATAATAATTTACGATCACCCAATAAAATACTCTATGGTACATCCCATAGTAATCCAATAAAACCCCCATGTCTTACATCGACCGCCTGATAAACTCCGCATGTCATGAAAATGCATGATTAGCCTAACCATTATTATTTTCATTTCAAACAATCATTTTACGAAAGTTCAAAAGTCACTATGGGGAGGTTTGTCACCCAGTATAGGCCAACATCTCGGGCATAGTGTCTCATTCCACCATCCCTAGCTCATGAGATTAACAATTAGAATGTTTAAAGGTAACTTACACAACTAGTGGCCAAATCATAGTCCAACAAGTGGAACTTACCACCACAAAGATATATAGAATAATCTGTTAAAGCCGCATAGGGTGATTATTCCATAAAAGCCGCATTGGGCAAACATTCAATTTAATGATGTGATTGAAAAAAAAATGGATTATTCCTTAAAAGCCACATAGCCCCAAATGATACACATGATGGTAAATCCACATCAATTATTCCATGTAATCTATTAAACAAAATGACCACTAGTTTGAGGACCTCCAAGCATTTCATCAAGTAATCATGGATAATAAATTAAATCACGTATAATAATATCGAGATAGCATATGCATATCTTAAGTATACATATCAAATCAGATTAGAGGCATTTAATTCACATCGAATCCAATTCATCAATTATCTTAAGGAATCAAAATCAATAAGAGCAATCCACTACATTATCCAATTAATGAGATAAAATGAGCATGGAAAAATAGCAAAGCTAATCATCAAGGTGTAGAAAAATCTTGAAGGGTAATCGTCACCTTTCAAGAGTTGGTTCGTCTCCCGATGATGCTAAAGTTAATCATACACACCCTAGGATCAAGATCTACCTAATTTAGAATATTTTGAGTGGTTAGATTTCAATGTTGTTAAACTTGTATGATTAGGATCAAGGCTTAGGGTATAAATCATGCAAGTTTAGGGTTTCATCATGTGAATTAATTTTTAGCTTAGGTTTTAGAACTCAAATCCTTATTTTTGTGCAATGAATAAAATAATATTCATATTAAAAGTTTTGGCTGATAATATTAATAATGATAACTCACGAGTTGATATTCATATTCTAACAATACCTAATATTATTATAACATAACTAATAGTCTAATAAATGATGCAAGTCATATGAGATTAACAATAATAGAATAAGTACCAGCAACAGTTTAATTAGAACTAATGTTAATAATCATATTAACAATGATAAGGATAACTCATAATGATAATGATATTGTTTTTAAAATATTATTATACTAATCCTTAACTAATACTTTAATAATATTATTATTATAATTATTATTAATAATGTAAATAGTAACAGAAATAATAGAAGAGATTTGAGACTCGACTCACCTAGTTGTGAAACTCGATCCATGCTGGGCCCAGCTCATTCTTGACATAGTGGGTCGATTCACTGAGTTAACTCAGCTTGATTCTCTCTCTCTCTCCTTTTCTTTTTTTTCTTCTTCTCCCTTTCCTTCCTTTTCCTGCTTCTATGTTGGTAATGTCCAGCAACTGGACTTGATGATCTCGACCCAACTCGTCATGAATCAAGCTGAGTCGATTGACTCAGTTGTGGCAACAAATGGGCAACACTCTCTTTTCTTCCTCATACGTTCCCTGGGAAAGACTCCGACTGAGTCATGAGTCAGGATTTGGCATGACTCACTGTGGTGTGGGAAGGAGAGAAACACTCCCTCTTCCCCTTCTTCCTTTGCTAGAATGTCTCAAAAATCTGGTTCAACTCAGACCCGTCCCAAAACGAACTCAGTTTGCGACTCGCTAAGGTGAGTCAGTGTCGATGTAATTCAATCAGCGTAACCAATGGCCTCCTCCTTTCTCTCTTATTGTTTCTCCTCTTCTTCCTTCTCTATCCTTCTCTTTCTAACTCAACCAGCAAGGTCTGCATAGACCAGGCCCTAACTTGGCCTTAAGTCAAGTGAGTCGACCCCATTAGTCAACAACCGCTCAACCCTTTCTTTCTTCAGCCTATCGATCTCCTTCATCTCTCAAACGCTTCTTTCTCTCTTCTCTTGATATTCTCTCTGCTTCTCCTAATCACTTCCAAACAACGTATGGTCTTGAAAACTTGTTCACTCCCCAAGTGTAGAATTGTGATGTAGTAATAACTCGGTAAGACCGAGGTCGAATCCCAAGGGACTGATACCTATACGTAATCTAAAACTAACTAGAACTAGAACTAGACTAAGATAAAATCTAAAGTGAATGAAATTTGAGGAATAATGGTGAAATAATTATCTAAAACTTAAGAGAATTCAGAGGAGAGAAACTAGGGATTCAGAGGATCCACTTGTAGAGATCAGGGAGATCCTACGCCTGCTTTAAGAATCATGGATGTTTAAACTGAACTTACTTGATATAGTTTTAAGGAGATAAAAGGTATATGAATCAGAATGGATTCCATCACAAAACCATGCCTAAGAGACAAAGCAAACAACAGAATTAAACTAATTACCAACCAATTAACATGCTACGAGGGTTAGGAAGGGTACTATCATCCGACCATGCCCAGGAGACAATGGTGAACAACAGAGCTTCCTGACGTCATAAACATAAAGAAAAAAAGAAATACTCAAAACCATCATAGACCCATTGTAATTTCAGTCACAACAGACCATTAAAAACTAAAAATATTCCCATAATAAAATTAAATCAAAATCCATTCAGTCTACACAAAAGGCACAAGCATAAATTCCCACATCTCACTACAAGCTTCACCTATTAGCCCTAGCTAAGAGGTTTAGCCTAGAGAAGACAATTTAGGCTAAAGTCTCCTAAGAAAAAAATAGCAATAAAAAAAATTATATAAAAAACTTCTTCCCTGACTTTCTCTCTCTCCACGTCTCCTTTTCCAGCCGTGTATGAATATCCATCTCTCTGTCTTTCTCCTCTTCTATAGGTGATGCAGTCGGTGGATGGTGAAGAGAGCTGGAGTCGGCTACGAAGGCTCCTGCGGAAACTGTTTACGGGGCCAAAAAGCGTGCAAATCCCTCTGTGCATAAGAAAAGGATCCATCCTGCATTGATTCTTGGTGGGGTCCATTGCATTTCTCCTTTACAAAATCCATACGTCCATCAGATTCTTCTTGAAAAACCATTCAAGAAGGGCTAGTTTTGGATCCAAAATGTAGTGACCCGTGAGATCTTTGCTTCCACCATTCATCATGCGTTTGATCGCTTCCTTCTTGTGTGTGCATGCATGGTCGCAGATGGTCACCATGGCTATGGTCAAAATTCTTCTCTGGACACAATGGATGGTTAGGATCAAGCGTTTGGAGCCTGATGGTGGCCCACAACATTCCTCCGCAAGCTCTGTTGCGAAACAGAGCTTACAAACCACTTGCTGTGATGATCAGTGGGCCCCAGGACAACGTTTCATGGAAAATCCATGCCGTCCATTGTCTTTAGGACGAAAAACCCTCTAGACATGCTGAGACCTAAATGTTTTCAGTGTAGCTCACAATATTAAGTTAACTCACCGTTTATCATCTGTTTTAACCACTGGATTTAGATCCTTGCGATATTCTGCAATTCCTCCACTTAGGCAGTGATAAAAGGCTCGACGGGTGACCAATGGACGGTCTGGATCATGAAATTGGTTGATGTGTGAGGTCCACTGAGATCCGCCGATCAACCAGCGCTCGCCCACTGGTTGCATGAAGAAGAAGGCTCGGGTCTTTACAAGTGTTGACTAGACTGTTGGTCAGGTGCATGTCCAACATACGTGCATTATACGCACATAGATCCTCCAGTGAGGTCCATTGTGATGTTTATAAGAGATCCTCTCCGTCCATCCATTTTTACATCTCATTTTAACCATTGGGACCAAAGTCGAAGCATATCCAGATAGTAGGTGGGCCCCAAATCAGGGTAGTAGGGGCTGATGTGTCCGTTGGGCCACTCCTACAATGATCCAATGGTTGAAATTTGACGTGTATGGTTAATTTATAGTCCTCAGTCCACATATGGAGTTTTAAGTCAAACTAATGCTGGGAACCCTGTGATCTTGCACTCTGGACGAGTTTCAGACCATTTATCATGACACACGTGATTTCCTTGAATCACGGCTGTGTAAAATCTTCGATCTTAGTCCCATAGAGTCTTGTACAATGCCTTGGTGATCATCAAAGCTTTAAATCTAGGCTTTTAGCATCCTATTTCGGTCCAAGCTTGAAAATACACCCTGCATCACAAACACGATGAAATTGGGTCGTTAAACAGTGTCATGTGCGTAAATCCATGTAAAAACTGGGGTCTGATATGCAATATTTGACCCTCAACATTGACCAGACCACACCCAACTCACTCGAGCTCGGTCCAAACACAAGACCCGTTCCGATTCGTAACCCAACCCAATGCAGTAAGAAAAGCGGTGCTTTCTTTCCTCTCTTTCTATCTTTCCATTCTCAGAAAGGATGCCCTAAAAGGCAGGTATCTATAGAATAGATTAATCCTCTTCTAGGGGATTCGGACGCTACTAATCTCTGGGATTAATTAAGGCTTAACGGCTCTAAACCATGGGGATTTTCTTATGGTACATCTAGATTTGATTGCATGGCTACAATCTGATGCTACAAATGTGGTTCTAATATCATGGTCCCTCAGATGAATGACTCTGATGGAGATATGGGTCCCACTGTAGATGGTGGGTGTTTTCAACCGGATAAAAGAGATGATGGGTTCGATCATGGTGATTCTTGATCCATGGCTCTATCCTTCGATCCATAACTCTTGGATGGATCAAATGGGTCTCAAAGACCATGCGGGGCCCACTGTTTAAATGGACATATGAATTTCTTGGTGGCGCGTGAGAAACTCGGCCGCGGGTGGTATCTCATGCGACATCTTGTGCGGCTGTGAGATATCGTAGCCATCTCTAAAAGGGCTCAAGGAAGCCCTAAATTCGACGTCTCGAATCTTTCGTGGGAAGCTTTTAGAAGATGGGAAACGGTTGGGATGGTCTGATTCTAAAAATGGCAAAATTCCTTTTGCCTTTCACCGGATGGGTGGTTATTTCCAGAAATGGTAGGCGTGACTAGGACGCTGGTGTGGTGCATGGGAGAACTCCGAATACTCTAGACGAACGGGTTTTCCAACAAGGAGTTGCGGGGACATGGATTTATTTTTACCGAGGATTTTTGTGCCACGCTATTTGGGGTGAATTATCGTGTACCAACACATACAAAACACACATGGTTACAATCGATGGGCTCCACAAATCACGATGGACGGTTCCGATCGTGAAGATGACTTATGATGGTGGGCCGCTTCATCACAGACAGACTCCGTCCATTTAAACTGTTGACAGGCGAGAATTTAAAAGCAGAGAATTCTCTTCTTTTGGAAATTCTTGAGTCAACATGGTTTGACCGTGTTGACATCTTCAGTGCGTTGCATGCACATATGCATTGTGTGCACACACAGTTACAGTGGGACCCACTCTGATGTATATGAATGAGAACTAGTCCATTCATCAATTTTTTTGGGTCCTGCTAGGGAACTAGATGAAGAGTGGGGTCAATCAGGTGATCAGGTGAAACACACTTGTTGATTCAAGTGTCTTCCAATGGTCATATCTATTCACAACTTGACTCACACTGAAGTACAAGGTTTTTGGACTTCTTTAAAGGGTAATTAGTGGTCAGATAGTTTAATTATGATAGTCGGTGCTTGATTTTAACATTTTAAGATGAACACAGAACTTGATGGCGTAACGGTCTAGCTTGCAAATTAATAGATGGATGGTTAGATCCATAGATGAAGATTATTTCTAATCATCATATTTGGGCTATAATGAAGATGAGCAGTTCCATAAGTTAGGTTATCGGGTAACACTCAAGTACTAAAAAGTACAGGGTGTTACGCTCAGAATGTGGACTCTCCATGACTCGTTCCAGCAGGTGATCAGGAAGGCTTGGGAAGGGAAATGTTCTAATTAACTCATGATAAATGTCCAATTAAAGCTGAAGAAAACCAAACAATTGCTCAAAATGTGGAATAAAGAAGTTTGCAACAACATTTTGCACCAACTAAAGAAAGATGAAGAGGAACTAGTAATCTCAGAAAAAAATATGCAATACTCTCTAGAAGAAAACCTTATTTAATCTAATGCATTGGCAAGAAAACATTTAGCCTAGTTGGAGCTTATGGAAGAAGTCTTCTGAAAATAGAAAGGTAGAAATTCCTGGTTGGAGGAAGGCGATAGGAATACAAGGTTCTTCCATGCCTCGACTAGAGAGAAAATTAGAAGCTCTATTATCACCTCTATCAAAAATTCTGACGACTCTATCATTTCAGACCTGGGAGAAATCAGAGTTGCTGTAGTAAATTTCTTTGAAGAGCTCTTTAGAGAAGAACCCACCATGCCCTCCACTGACCTGATATCACTGATCCCTTAGGTGTGCTCCCCATAAGATAACGATTGACTTCCCCTTGGCCCTCCCCTCCCTGGAAGAAGTCTACACTGCTGTCAGTTCAATCCCCAAAGATGGGGCCCCAGGGCCAGAGGAATTTTCTAGAGAATTCTTCGCGGAGTGTTGGGAGATAGTTGGGAAAGATATTCACGCTACAACCCTGAACTTCTTTAAAGGAGGTGCTTCCACAGGGCTTTCTCCTCTTCCCTCATCTACCTAATTCTCAAATCCCCCTCTGCCTCTAAATTTTTAGATTTTCATCCCATCAGCCTGTGCAACGTCATTTACAAGATCTTCTTGAAAATCTTAGCTTCCAGATTTAGCTCCATTCTTCTCAAGCTGATTTCGGTCGAACAAGGTGCCTTCATTAAAAGAAGAGCGATCACCAACAACATCGCAATGGCCTTTAAGGTGATGCGGGAGCTAGGTAGGAAGGTTAGAGGGAATAATATCATTTTAAAGTTTGATCTAGAAAAAGCCTACAACCGTGTAAATTGGGACTTCCTTAAACAGGTGATGTCTAAATTTATCTTTAGCAGCAAATGGATTCGGTTGATGAAAACCTATTCGAGTAATAGTTGGTTCTCTATTCTTATTAATGGAGAAGCATCAGGTTTCTTTAGATCTACCAGAGGCATACGCCAAGGTGATCCGCTATCCTCGGGCTGTTTATACTAGCCACTGAAGCCTTCTCTCGCAGTTTCAAGATCCTAGTAGCTAGAGGTTGGGTCTAACCTTTTAAGCTTCAACTCAGAAGCCCGTTGATCTCCCACCTATTATTCGTAGATGATACTCTACTTTTCCTGAACGGTGGCCGGTCCTCGCTTCTACCTGTTAAGAAGTTCCTCCAGTCCTTCCAAGACGTGTTAGGCCAAAAATTCAACTTCACTAAAAGTAGTTTCATTTGTTCAGACAAGATGCCTGTGGGCAGAGTCAAATCTATTGACCGCCTCCTGGGCATCGCTAAAGCTAACGTAGGGGTCCCATACTTGGGGGTTGCCTCTTTCTAAAGGCAGAATGAGGTAGGCTTACTTCTGATTCCTGATTGACAAAGTTGTGAAGAAAATCAATGGGTGAAAGGCCAGATTCATGTCAAAAGCATGCAGATTGAAGTTGATCAAACACGTCCTTGGTATTATCCCTATCCACATTTTGGCAGTCATGCATGTCCCGGGCTAGGTTCTCAATAATCTAGAGTGAAAATTTGCTCTTTTCTTTTAAGACAGGGCTGAAGGTAAGAAAAAGCTATCGTGGATTACTTGGAAAAAAATTTTCTCCCCAATCGAGGAAGGAGGCTTAAGAGTAAGGAAGTTAAAAAAAAAAAAAGTGATGACCGCCCTCCGCCTCAAGATGGCATGGGCTGCCAAACATGGCTATATAGTCGGGCCTTGGGTTCAGTTAGTTCGTGCTAAATATCACTCCAACCTGGATACGACGAATGAAAGCAGATGGACTATTAACGCCTCCCTCCTATGGAAGAAAATCATAAAGCTATTACCAGTCATTAATGAAAATGTTCAATGGGAAGTTGGTAGCAGTGATATGAACCTATGGGAGGTGAACTGGACAAGGTTGGGTTTGCTCCAGCACCTGATCACAAATCCTATCCCGAGAGCCTTGTAATCCCTCAAGATCAACGAGTTTCTCGTGCTCGGTGGTCCCTTGCCTCCTTCTTATATCCTCTCCTATTTACCCTAGGAAGTCTTCTCTCTCATAGTCCAAGGGGGCTTTACCATATCGGATGAAAATCCAGATTGTTTCTGGCCCCATGAACCTTCCGGCTCTCTCTCGATCAAGTAGGCATGATACATAAGCAGATATGCCATCCTCCCATCATCTGGTCCAATTCGATCTGGCATAAGTTTTTACTGCCTAAGATCTTCATTTTTGCTTGGAGGCTAATGCAGGGTGTAATCCCAGTGGACAAAAGAGTCCAATGCAAAGGAATCCAGCTAGCTTCTCACTGCTACTGTTGTGATGTAGGGCCCTCTCATTGTCCTGACATGGAATCTATCCTCCACCTCTTCCTCTACAGTCAGCAGGCCTCAATGGTTTGGGCCCATTTCAACTCCTTGTTTAGGATCCCCCTTCTTCAACATCCCTCCCCGGTTGGAAGGATTCTCCAATGGTGTTGAGCGTCGACTCCCGACAGTGCCTCTCCCCTCATCCGCAAGCTCCCCCCGATTCTGATCATCTGAGAATTATGGAAAGCAAGGAATGCAACGCAGTTTGATAACAAACCTATGAGATCTGCCTCCATAATATCTCATATTAGAATTTTAACCTTAACTCTTTTAGGCAACATGATTGGGTATGCGCCCCAGTGGATCTAGCCCTGGGATGCCTTAGGGACCTTTTCTCCACCTACCCCTGTGCTTCCAAACTAACATTATCAAATGGGCCAAACCAACTTTGGATTGGGTAAAGGTAAACATGGACGGGTTTGCGAGAGGAAATCTTGGTCTATCTAGAGGAGGGGGCATCTGCAGAAATTCCAACGGGGATCTGATATTCACTTTCTCTCATGGTTATGGCGTCGGTTCCAATTATAGAGCCGAGCTTCGCATGGTTCATGACAGGATCCTTTTTTGTCTAGAATTGGGGCTATACGAGGTCGTAGTAGAATCTGATTCAAGGGTCGTCATTAACTATCTTTCGGGAAAATCTCTTTACTCTAGGCGAAGGTATCCATGGGTCCATAGGATTGAAAGGTTGGTGCGGAGGGGTTCTTTCGTCTTCAGCTTTATTAGTAGAGAGGGCAATGGTCCAACGGATGGTATGGCCAAGGAAGGGAGCAAGCACCAATCTGCAGATTTTTTTCACCAGGTGAAGAACCTTCCATCTCATGTCCACGGGCTGATCTTCCTTGACGAAGTTGGTCTTGGCTCCCTTAGGGCTTCATGCTTAGTTATCCCATAATTTTATTTTATTTTTCTATGTATCCATTTGCGGGCGTTAGTCCTAGTCAGGCCACTTGTGGTCGTTAGTGTTTTGAGCACACGGTAGGTTACCTTATTACCTTTTTACCTATGGGGGAGCTCGAATGTCCATCTTATAAATTTGCCTCTATGAATGAATCATATCTTTCAAAAAAAAAAAAAAAAAAACACTTTCTTACATGTGGGCTCGATTTTCAGATTTCTAAGTCGGACTTGATGTTCCTCAGCCCCCATGAAAGAAAATGTTATAAAATAAGTATATTGTTAAACATCCACTTACTCTAAAAGAGGATGGTGCAACAATGTATATTGAAGGACTTTAACACTCCCTTACACGTGGGCTTGATTTCTCTATCCTGACTCAGCATGACTTTCCTGTCCCCCAAGGGAAAATGTATTACGAAGGCGTAATTGTTGCTCACGAGGTTCGAACATAAGACCATGTCAAACATCCACTCGCTCTAAAAGCTTAAGAAGATGGTGTATCAATGTATATTGAAGGCCATCAACATATATCCTACAACATTGCATCGAATGGGCTTCTTTCTATAATTTTGTGAATTAAAATTGCTAATCATTATTATTAATTAAAATTTATTAGTTATAAAATGGTTGGAGTATTGGACATACATATATACAATATTAGACCTTTATAAAAATATAAAACATTTATTATCATATAATCAGGTTTCAGCTAAGTTTTAGGAGAAGAGGGGAGTGCCATACCTGGCCCCAAGTATCAATCAGGCTCAAATTAATACCCAAACCCAAATACACACCTAACATTTAGCGAAGCCCATACCTGGTCCACCTCCCACCATGCATGAGTACTCATTGGGCTACCTGACTCCCTTATATATATATATATATATATATATATATATATATATATATATATATATATATATATATATATATATATATATATATATATATATATATATAAAGGTGAGTGGTTATCCAATTACAATTATCTCTTCACCTTTTTTTAAGAAAGTGGACTGATGCCACTAGATTTCATTAATCATAGCAATTTACAACCATTCGAGTGGGTTTGAACAAAAAGAATATGGACCACACCTATCATATCCAGGAGCTAAGCTAGACAAAAAAACTGAAAGGAGGTTACCAAAAGCACCTCAGCGTGATCTGTGCACATCAGACTTGGAGAGAACAACCACTAACAACAAGAAAAGAGGGAAGACTGCCATGAGGGGCCCTGATCAAAGCCTTCTCAATGCCTTAGGCCTGCCTTATCCAGAAGGAGAGCACCTCTAACTAACCTTGGAAGATCTGAACAAGATTTGAATATGTTGTCTAGAAAACCATCTCTAGCCAGTCTTGCCAACACGTTAGCACCGAATTACCTTCATGAAAGACGTGATTGAAAGAAAGATTAAGGTGCCACCTAAAATTCTGGATTTCGTCCATTCTGTACCAAATATTCCATGGGTTGGGAGCTTGAGGGTCCTCTGCTGCATTCACAATGAGTTTGGAATCGGTTTCCACAATTACATTTACGAGGCCCAAATTAGAGTAGATGATCAGCCCATCCAGCATGGCCTATGCTTCCGCTACGGTGTCGGAGGTTATCCTGTAATATCTGTGCAAAGCAAAGATGAAACTACCATAGTGGTACCTACAGACACCCCCACCATCGATATTTAATTTCAGCCATCCATTAGGGGGATTCGACCATTTGACAATAGAGGTTTTACCTTTCGATGGAAAGTTGGGTCTATTAATTCCCAACATCTGGAGAGTGATGCTCTCAGCTATGGAGTTCCTGTCTGGGATGGGAATGGAAGAACCAATCTCACTTAGCCAGTGAGAAATTTTGGAGATGATTTTAGCAGCAGACATGTTTTGGCCCTCAAACTAGGTATAATTTCTACTGAGCCATGTTTCCCAGATGACGAAGTAGGGGATGAGATAGATGAAAAATGACATTCTTAATACCCAGCTAGCCTTTAAAGTCCGTTGCTTAATTCTCTGAAGGATAGATTGATTGTGGATATGAGGAATATCAAACATTACATTGAAGTAACACCAGACCTTTGTTGCGATGATGCCATGACAAAACAGAAGGTCAAATTCCTCCTCAGCATCGAGATGCTGACCTGGATCGAAGTTTGAATGTCGACCTCTGATATACGCACTTCTTTAGGGATTGATATCAGGGATGGCAGTAGCATGGAGCGAGGTCCCTAGTCCATGCTGAGAAGCAGAAGAGGGATTTTGAGACAACCGTTGATGCCCAAAGTGACTTCTGCAGCAATCACATCTTGACGCCAATGATACACTAACCTTCTAGACAGCTTTATCAAAAGGGACAGCACCATGAATGGTTTTCCAGGAAAAAATTGCCACTTTCGGAGGAAGAAATTTATTCCATTCCACTTGGCCCAATGTATATTAAAGAGGTATTGTCTTGACCCGTTCTAAGCAGATTTAAGAGTGAATTTCCCTGAGGCTGATAAATTCCATATCAACTTATCAACTTTGCTAGAAAGCAAGACGATATTAGCTGAAATGGTCTATATAGCAGTAGAAGGGATGATATGTTGAATGTTTAAGAGACTCCATCTACTAGACTGATGGTTGAAGCCGCCTATTGTTGCATTAAATAGTTGATTTAGAATTGTCCCCACAACAGTCACAACAATCAGCCCTCCACCCGTCCAGTTCTGATACCAAAAATTGATATTTCCTTCTCCTACTAGCCATCTAGAATGTTGCAATGTGAAAGGCAATGTACTAAGAATATCCTTCCAACCGGGGGAAGTGACCGAACCTATCACACCCATATAAGAGATAAGCTTCTAGAAGTATTTGGCTAAAATGAAGTTGGCCCATAACGACGTACCCTGCATCAGTTGCCAACCCATTTTGATTCTAAATGCTCGCATTACATCATTAAAGCTCCTAGTTCCCAACGCTCCTTCTTGCACTGGAGTACATAATTTCGACCACCTCACCCAATGTCGTTTATTGCCTCCATCCGAGCTGCCCCAGAAGAAATTTGTAAGGGTTCTGTCGATAGTTTTGCTTCCAGATTTGGGGATATTGATAGCAGACATCAAGCGAATGGGCATACTAGTTAGTATATGTTTGATCGGAACCAATTTCACTGCCAAATTGAGGAGCTTGGCCTTCCATCCATTGATTTTGGTGGCAATCTTCTGGACGAGCTGGTGCAAGAGCTTCTGATTCTTCCTTTGATGAGGGGGACTCCAAGATAAATTGATGGGAAGAATGCTTGTTTGAATCCTGTAAGATTGTACAACCTTTGTACTTTAGTGTTGCACATTGACTTGGGGGCAATGAAGGAAGTTTTGCAAAATAAGGGGCCACAACTTGTAGTGCTTATCATCTTTCAATCCAGGATGCCACTTGTCTAGTAAATCAATAGCATGAAAGTGATAGGCCCTAATGTTACATATGAAGATCGCCCTTATCAAAAATCAGGTTGTTCCAATTACTAGCTGGGTACACATCTGTATGTTAAATCAGATGGTTGTCCACTAATTCCCACAATTCAGCACGCTTGATGAGTGGATTGGCCTAATTTTTGTGCTAGGTGATTGTAGGGCTACCATTTTGAGAGTACTGATGTCATACACAAGTGGTAGATTGGCGGGAAAATATGGTACAGTGCCACAATTGTGCTAAGTTATCATTTCTCCTGCCAAAATCCTAATATTTCAAGCAATAAAATGTCATGATTGTTGTACTTTTTTCATCAAGCTACACATGTGTAACTTGACATGTATGATGTGATCCAAACCATACTTTAGGTGGGTCCTACAATTTCAATATATTCCATGGCTTAGACCCCCTTTGGAGAGCCTCCTCCAAGTTGATCCTTGGAGAATTTCTCCCCGGTGGGCTTCTGATTAATCTTAGAGAACTTCTCCACCTCAGCTCGGATGAGATTCATACCAGCTAGCTATAGTGGCAGCCCCTGCTATGAACATAGTTGTAAGACCCGTATCCTAGACCGTACCGTTCCGTAGGCTTCCACGGTACTCCCAGTTGAATTCCGGCAACCCTCGACCTGTTACCAACATATGCGCATCATTTCTTAAAAAATAGTATTTTCTACCGTTGAAACTCACTCCAATGTTTTTATACACCGAAACATGCTCAATATTGGGCTTGATGGATCTATTATGAACTATAGAATCCAATGGGTAGGATGAATTCTTCTGACGCGGGCCCCACCTGTGAAAAATCACAGGAAAACACCCTTTAAAAAAATAAAAGAAGCAGCATCGCTACTGCTGATAGGACACGTAGGGCATCCTACGCTCTGACGTGAACGGGTAGGGACCCACGTCCCAGCCGTGGGCCCCACCATGAGGTGTGTTGGAACATCAACACCGTGCATTTAGTAAGCCCCTTAGGGCAGTGGGCCACACCCTAAAAATTAGCTTCATATGCAGCTTAGGTGGCCCACATGACAGAGAATAGTGGGGTTGTGCATCTACCATTAAAACCCTTTTTGCTGTCACAGAAGCTTTGGGTTGTTATGAAATTTGTTTTTCTTATTCATCTCGGTCCATGTGACCTTATCAATGGTTTGGATGGCAGATAAACACTATGGTGGGCCCTACATGGGACCCACCTGCTCTATTTGCAGCAGTTGTAGCTACAACGTACAGCAGCTATATAGCTGTCGTGTATGTCTAGCGTGGGACGTAGACCCCACCTGTTGCATCCACATCGTCCGATTTGAAGGAGGGCTTGGGCCAGTAGCCGATCGACGTCAGCTGCTGCTGCACGTACGGCAGTCACCTTGGTGATGTGGTGGGTGCAGCAAGGCTCCACCATGATGTATGTGTTATATCTAAACTGTTCACCCATCTGTTGGGACGGGCATGAGCTTTGAGCAGCCTCTGATGCATGTGTTGCATCGAAACTGTCCATTCATATGGTGAGTTTATCTCAAGGCTTGAGACTAAAAATATGACAAATCTAGTCATCAGGTGGACCACACTACAAAAAGTAGTGGATTGAACACCCACCATTAAAACCCCTTTTGGGGATTACAAAAGTTTTGGAACCAATATGATATTTGTTTCTCCTCTAAATCTAGGTCATTATGACCTTATGGACAGATTGGATGGAAAATAAGTACTACGATGAGGCCCACTGGGATTCAACAGTAGAAATCAATATCACCACTGCCATTTGTGGTATGGTCTGGATGATCTTTGGATATGATTTTTTATATATAATGCTTTAAAATAATCTCTAATAATGGTTGAAGCATATAGTTGGTATGGCCCATTTAATAGGGGCCCATTTGATGAGGGCAATTTGATATTGTAACATCCTGAAAAAATCTGTACAAAGACCCGAGTACCACCTCAGGTAGAAATCACTTAGGACCAAATCCTTTAGAAATCTAACGAGGATTAACTAGCGATAAATTAGATTACCTGTGAAATTAGCACCAATCACTTTAAATACATTTTGTAAGATTCAAAACTTGTAGAATTATTAACGCTACGTTACCCTAAAATATAGGATCAATCTCTAAACCCAGTTGCTCTCGGGAGCATTTAGAAACTCCGTATCGGACCTATATCGCACATCGAAAGTCCGATAGCGATGAACTTAGACAATTATGACCGCCTAGTTGGACTTAACAATCACCTCAAAAATTAAGTCCAGATGATGTCCTGGGACTATTTTCTTAATTTCGAAGCGAAGTGTGTGAGAAAAGCGAATATTTTTAGAAATTAAATATGAATTTAAGTAATCTGAGTCATGTCGCTTACAGGCCAATTATAAGCATTCTGCCCGTTGGGATCTGACCCAAATACACCCTTGGATCATGGAAGATGTCCAACATGCCAATATACTTGCGGCCCTGATCGAGTGTCGGTGACCGTTGAACTGAAATTGGACCGCCACGGTCGATCTATAAACCCGATCGGACTAAAAACTTAGCTTGATCAAGATCCAATTTTTGTGTGCTTAAGTCCGACCACATTCAGCAAAGGAACCTCCAGAACTGCTCTGTTGGATTGGAACAAACCTGATTTGGTTATAACCTAAGTATACCATGGCCCTAGGACTATTTCCGTCAGTTTTGGACCTATATAAGGGTCTTAAACCCTCTCTTACATATTCCATACGAATTTCAAAACCCTAGCTAAGAAAGAGAATAAAAAGAGAGAGAAAGGGTGAGAGTGTGAGTTGGAGATTCTCCCAGGAATTCTACCCTACCTCTACACGTGTTGATCCATCGCTACCAGATTGTTATTCCGGCAATTCTAATTCCATACTTGGGTAAGAAATCCTAACCCTAACCTGTTCTAGGATTTTCAATAGTTTAAGTGATGTTATAGCTAGCCAAATTCGTGCTTTAGGTTGCTAAACCGTCGTTGACGAAGACTAAACACCTAAATCATTTTCGTTACGCGTTTATCGATTTAAAGTGCGGACTATGTACATATAGGTTATGGTTTTCAAGGCTTTCAATATTGGTTAATTGTTTATTACTGACATGGATGTTATTTCACATGCTAAATGCAATATTTACTTCATTTTATGTATATATATAACCTATGTAGTCTATAGGGAAATTCATGTATTTGTTGAAATGTTTGTGTACATTTAAAATCTGATGTTGTGGTTGTCATGATTAATTGTCATAGGTACATGATTGATATGTATGCAACAACTTCTTGGCAAAAGGATTTGTCCTAATACGTAATATGGTCAACAAACGTGATGTATGTTGAAAAGTGTAGTCTAAGTGTTTGTAAAAATGTCTGAATGGATTAGTAGTTAGTAAAGTTTGATTTATAAGAGACTTGGGATATGAATCCCAACTACCTTAGCTATGTGTATGATTTCCTCCATGTACAGTATAGTCTGTTTATGCATGTTTAACTGTGTGTATGATATTGTAACGCCTCGAAAAAATCCGTACAGATACTCGAGTACCAACTCTATCAGAAATCACTTACGATCAATTCCCTTAGAAAATAAGCGTAAGTTAACTAGCGCTACGTTAGATTAGCTATGAAATTAGGGCTGATCTCTTTAAATACATTCTGCAAGACCCAAAACTTGTAGAATCAATGACATTATAACATCCCAAAATTTAGGATCAAACTCTAAACTCGTTTGCTCGTAGGAACCCTTTGAAACTTCGTATTGGATTTAGACAACGCGTCGAAAGTTCAATATATATAATCTCAGACCATTAGGACCGCTTAGCTGGACTTGACAATCGTTTCGAAAATCAAGCCCAACCGATGTTCTGGGCCTATTTCATTGAGCCTGGAGTGAGGAGTGTGAGAAAGAGTGAAATTCATTAAAAATTTAAATGAACCTGGCACATTTCGCTTGCGGGTTAAGTATAAGCATTCAGACCGTTGGAATCTGACCTAAATACACCCTCATATCAGGGAACATTTCTCACTCAGGTCAGTGTACTTGGAATCCTCGATCGAGTCTCCATGACCGCTAAACTGAAACTGGTCCACCATGTGCAATCTAGGAACACTACCGGACTGAAAACTTAGTGTGAGCTGGATTCAGTATCCATGAGCTTAAGTCCAACCGCATTCGGCCAGGGTACCTCCCGAAATGCCCTTTTGAATCGGAAAAGACCCGATTTGGTTATAACCTAAGTATACCTTTGTCCCAAGTCTAAATAAGTGAGTTTATAACCTATTTAAGAGCCTTAAACCCTCTCATATCTCTCCCATATGAATTTGCAAAAAACCCTAGGAAGAGAAGAGAGAGAAAGAGAGAGATTGTGAATGAGTTGTGGGAGAAACTTCCTGCCACTTGCTACAGCTTCTACACGTGCTTAATCCCCACATTCAAATCACTTTTCCGGTGATTCCAATTCATTTCTAGGTAAGAAAACCCTAACCACTACCTGTTTTAGGGATTCTTTCGATTCAAAAAGCAAAGTAGCTGATGTAACTTGTGATATAGGTCGTCATATCACCGTTGACGAAGCATAGACTCTCTATTCCAATCAATACGCATCTACGGCGAAAGATGAGGATTTTAGATGCTTAGATTCACTGATTTCAAAGCTTTCAATGTCATTTAATAGTAGATTATTGACAAGAACGCTGTTTGACATGTAGAACATGCTGCCCGTTTTCCATTTCACATACGTACGGAAAATATGAGATTTAGGGTATTTTAGGCATTTGTAGGAAATACTGTATACATCCATATTTTGTAAAAATAATTTTCAAGTTTATTTGTCATGTTATTATACTAGATATGCGTGCATGATCTGTTTGGTGAAGAGATTCGCCCTAATGCACACTTTGGGTCGACATACGCTATGTAGACTAAAGTGTGTAGACTAAGTGTTTGTATAAATGTTTGTACTAGTATGTATTGAGTAAATGTTGTTGTAGATTAGTCTTGAGATTGAATTCTTAAATAATATGATGATATACATGATTTTCTCCACGTTGTTATTGAATTGATTTCCTTATGTGTATGGAATACATGTGCTGGTTGATTTGCCTACATTGTATGTTATAACATGTTATCAACATGCTTGTTTTGTTGTATTTCATTTCTATTACTCTCATATGTTCACTGATGTAAACTACAAGTGCTTGGGGCTATAACCTAGTCCAAGCAGTCGGTAACAAATTGAATTCGTGGTTGGTTTCTATTTTTCACGAAGGACGCGTCGATGAACGTGAGTCGTGTTTTGGGTAGGCGGCAGTGGTTAGGCCACACGAAGTGTTTTATGTACTTCATGTCACTCAGCTTGAGATGCGCTCGTACTAGTCGAGCTCGTCAAGCAACCCGACTGACCGTTAATTGTTCACCTTGTACTAGTCATAATTGCTTGAACCTAGGGTACTGAACTTACCAGTGGAACCCCTGATAACCATGGTACCTTGATCCATAAAGACTCATGAGCTGGGCATGGTGGTATGGGACACCGTAGTCGAGTTGTCGGCCTACGCTGGGGCCACAAACCTCCCCGTAGTGACCAATTAGCACCTTAGACTCGTGAGCCAATTGTGGTGGTATGGGACACTACATTCGAGCTGTCGGCCTACACTGATTGGTGACAAGCCCTTTGTAGTGACCTCGAGTTATTCTGAGTCTACGGGAGGCGACGACCCTTCCGTAGTGATAAGAGTACAATAGGCCTGTATTGATAAGGTGATGGGGGAGCGGTGCAATGAGTGCGAGCAACAGCCCTTGCAGTGACCTATAAATATAATATCGTATGTGATTCCTAGGAGTGACGACCCTAGACAGGATCTGTGTTGGGATTGATATAAGGAAGGTACCTTAGTTTTCCAATCCTGCTGTATGAAAGGACTAATAACAACTCAGTAATCATTATCCATATCGCACTGCATGTGCCTGGAAGATGTAGAGCACTGAGAAAAGAAAGCATGCCGTGGATGTAAGATGGTGTCGCATGAGGGAGTATGTCGGTGAGGGCATCCATCATGTCATTTCATGCTTGCATTAACAACAATATCTAGGAATGTTTGATTGATTGCTTTACTATTAACACGTGATTGATTTGATAACATGTTAATCGTTACTCTATGATTTCACGGAGTTGATCACTCACTCCCATGTTACGGGACGATGTTTGCAACACCTACCAAACTCTGTCTTATATGCAGGTGGTGAGGCGATTCAGGACGTGGAGCCGAATTACTACGAGGATCAGGATGAGTTCTTGTATATGCAGTTCTCTGACGGCTTCACGTAGGTGGCCTGTATCAGCAGGACTTGCTAGTTGGACCATATGACATTTTGATTTTTGATTTATTATATGTATTTGTGACTCAGAGATGTATTCATACTTTGGAGACAGTTCGAGATTATTTTATTTTTCATACAGTGATATATATATTCTTTAGTCTTTCGCTTGCATTTTATCACTGGATCTAGAGTATGAATTACAGTTTTGGTATAATCTTAATCATGTTAATGCTCTAACTCAGACAACATTGAACCATAAACATATTTTTTGCATAAGTAATAGTCTAGAACTCGGGAGTCGGGTTTCTACACGACCCTCGATTTTCAGGGTGTTACAAGTTAGTATCAGAGCATGATTTGAATTAAATTGGACCTGGGTTATGGCCACTCGACGTACGCTGTCGCCCCTTTAACTTAGGTGGGTGTGAGAAAAATATAGAAACACTCTTAGGGTCCCAGTCTTGCCAATCAGCAAAGTTCACGCAAATCGATCGTTTTGATCGAGTCCGTGTGCATCCGTCGTCGCATGAAACGACTCCGGACCACTTCTAGTTCTTGTGTGGGTGAGTCTGGACCTCTCTGGACTCGATCCCAGCTGTCAAAAGTCACTAAATGTGAATGTGTATCAGATAGTGCCCGAAATGACCTGAAATAGTGCGAAACGGGGTCTTGGGCCTATCCACGCTAGTTTAGGGTGATCTGAGGTGGGACCCATGGTTTTTTGGGGACCACAGGGCAGGAGTGCCTCTCCAAAATGGCAAGCCATCGTTGATTAGGACAGAGACCGATGAGGTTCTCGCCGTACAGTGGGCCCCACTCGGGCCGGGCTTCGGGCTGACGCAGTTTAAGGGCTAGGGTACCCCCCCCCCCCCTAGATGTGGGTCATCCCTTAAAACACTCTCAAACCCTTACCTCCTTCACAAACCATGCCCCCAAGCTCTCCCTTTCCCTTCTAGTTGCTGTCCTCCCTCTCAAATCCCATATTAAATCGCCCCCAATCCCATTTTCTACTATAACCGATGCCACTCCATCGTCCACAGCTGTAGGCACTCCCTTTCCTCTCCATTTTCATCCGTGGGAGCTCTCCCATCCTCCATTGAAGGCTAGAAATTGTGTAAGCTTCCATCCCCACCCATTGCACTCTTTTTCCTTTAAAATCCTAGCCTTTGGGAGCCTATTTTACTCCTCTATAGGGCCTAAATTTGTGCCAGCCCACTAGGTCAGCCATTTCTCCCCATTTCCTCCATTTTTCATGGCTTTTTTAGTGGTTATTTTAGCCTTTTTCTCCTTTTCCACCATCCTCTCTCTCATGAGAAAGAGAAAAACCGCCGCCGATGAAGCTGGGCCTAGTCGCCCTTCACGTTTAAGGAAGCCAAGAGGTGGCGCCGCTAGTTCAAGCACCGCCGCAAGTCCAAGTGCCGCTCGTGAGTTTCAGACGAAGTGGGATCTCGATCCCCAATCTCCTGCTGGAAGGGCTTGGTTGGCGTAACAACCCCATGGAGTGTATGAGGGCCGACGGGTCCTTTTTGAAGCTCAGGTGGATGGGCGACACTTTAGAGAATCTCAGTTATTCGAGCTCCTGGAACAAGCACAATGGGGTCGGTTGTTTGATGCTAGACAACGCCCCAATTCAAGCACGGTCCAGGCCTTTTTCAATATTCATGAGGCTACGCTGGAGCCCTTACAGTTCCGAGTCTTATGTGGAGTAAATCTGTGGGCCACAGTTGATGTCAGATTGATATCGCGGCTTCTGAATGTGCCCCCTTGGCAATATACATCCAAGCGCTAAGAATCTGAATAGCATGCGTGAAAGGGATCGTATCACACGTGCCCTGTGTGGCCGACTGGTTGAGTGGCAGCTGAACCGGAGTCTTTTTGCATCCCATATGTCAGACGACTTCTGTTTCCTCCACCACATTTTCACATTCAACGTCTACCCTAGGTGGAGTAACCGCAGTGAATGTACGTGCCTCATGGTGGACTTCTTGTATCTGGTGGGGCAAAGAGCAAACCTGTGCGTGCCTTCATTTGTGTTGAGACAGATAGTTCAAGTTGTTCGCTCGAGGAGGAGGACTGAGTCGCTCCCCTATGGCTGACTCATATGCAGGATTGTGCGCGAGTTTGGTTATGGCCTTGGTGGGGAGATGTCAGTGCCAGTTCATCATATTAATGAAGCTACCCTCAATCAGATAGAAATCAGGCCGCGGCAACGCCAAGCTCGACTTGAGGAGAGGGAAGATGAGACTGAAAGTGAAGAAGAAGAGAGTGAAGAAGAAGTCGGGGCCGAGATCCTAGAAGAGGAATAAGAAGAGGAAGAACCAGAGGCCCAAAGCACAAATGAGAGCTCCCCTCCTGCGGTGTCAGGGCAGGCTTCTGGTCAAACTCCATGGGATACTCGCATAGCTTGCCTGGAAGAGGATCATGCTGCCCTACGTCAGGGCCAGGTTGCATTACGTCAAGACATCACAGACCTGCGGGGTTTTGTGAAGAGCAAGTTCAAGAAGGTGACCAGCACCTTGAAATCTATCCTGTGTTGCCTGCAGGATAAGGGTGCCCCTCCTCCATCGCCAGACTCGGATGAGTGATTTGGTTCCTGATGTTGTTGGTCGTAGCTAGTCTGTTTCTTGCTTTCTGTGTGAGCCTGAGAAGGCTTAGTTGTTAGCTTATGTTGCAGTTGTAGCTTTGACTACCTTAGTTCCCATGTGTTTCTTGTCATGATGCATGTAAGGACATATCTCTTATATTGTGATGAATTTTGATTTAATGAAATGCATGGAGTTTCTTCAGCTTTTTATGTGAATAATTGTGTGGCGGTGTATTTGTGCTATTGCTGAAACTGACAAGGTTGTGCCCTATTTTGAATATAGGGAATGCCACCTAAGGTGACTCGGAGTACGGCACGACTTACACTGGGAGAGCCTATGGATCGGGTTCCTCCCCTGAGTGATGATCATACGAACCCTGCTGTGGGCTCGATTCCTGAGACTGCACCTGAGTCTCAGCCTTCTGTAGGTCCTACAGTCAGACCACCACCTTTCACACCGCCAGTCAGAGAGCAGTATCGTGCGTCTTCCTCGACGCAGTATGTGCCCCAGCCTTCTCCACCTCTTGATAGGTTTGAGCAGTTGATGATCATGATGCATCAGCACATCAGCAACTATTGACGACTATTGCAGGGGCCTTAGCCCAGGGTGGGAGTGCGACTCCACCTGCCCCATCTATGCATCCAGCTGAGGATGCTGGGACTTCGACTCAGGATGAGGGTATGACTCATCCTGCACCGT
The DNA here is from genome assembly GCA_037074715.1 of Magnolia kwangsiensis. NCBI lineage: Eukaryota > Viridiplantae > Streptophyta > Magnoliopsida > Magnoliales > Magnoliaceae > Magnolia > Magnolia kwangsiensis. Next base: position 71,666,201 of record CM073587.1, read on the forward strand.
CTACTTACCCTACGGGGAACACTGCTGATACACGGGGCCTACTTGAGCGATTTCAGTGCTTGCGGCCTCCTACTTTTAAGGGTTCTCACAGACCCGAGGAGGCCGAGTATTGGCTAGACCGTGTTTCAAAGATTCTGAGGATGTTGCACTGCTTAGAGTTTGAGTAGGTTGAGTTAGCCACGTTTATGTTCGAACGAGAGGCCAGCTTATGGTGGGATAGTGTATTACGAATGGTTGCTGCTGGCTACATCTGAACTTGGGCAGCATTCGAGTTCCGTTTCTATGAGAAATACTATCCCCAGATCTACAGGCACGAGTGGGAGAATAAGTTTTTACGTCTCAGGCAGGGAGGCATGACAGTTATAGAGTATGAGCATCGGTTTACAGAGTTAGACAGATACGTCCCGATGATACTTGCTGACGAGCAGATGCGCATACGACGATTTTCTAAGGGTTTGCGACCTGATATTCGGTCGAAGATATGCTGCATCAGCATACCCTCCTATGCAGAGCTGATACATATGTCCATGAGGGCAGAGCAGGATGTTGATCGACTTGCATGATCTCGTGGCCCTGTGATTGCTAGGCCACGACTAGATATGCAGGACAAGCCATTTCTTGGCAAGAGGCCTCGCATCGACCCTCCTCTTAGGGCTACAGCGCCAGTACTTTCGATGAGGTGCCCCGGTGTGACATGTACTTATTGTGGGAGATCGAGCCACACTATAGAGAGCTGCTTTGCTCGAATGAGGGATAGCGGGTTTTCACCACCGCAGAAGATCGACCGTCCTCGCCCATGGGCTTTATCTGCTCCGCCCTTATGGTTGACTCCTGCGCACCCTTCTTTCAAACCTCCTGCACCTCAGTTCCTGTCGCCTCAACGGCCCATGATACCGCGGCCGAACTGTCCACAGCAGTCTCAGGTGCATGCATTGACGGCAGAGGTATCCGAGGCAGAGGCTGTCCAGCCCTTGGCCTTTGAGGTCACCGCCCATATTGGAGGTACTCCTATACTTATGATGGTGGATACAGGATCCACGATTTCATTGATATCGCATTCCATAGTCAAGCGCCTTGGGCTACCGACTATTCAGATGGATGGAGTGCGAGTTCTTACAGCGCACGGGACTTTTTCGGATGTCACCATGATGTGTGAGGGTTGTTTGGTGGATCTTGGGGGCAGGACGATGGCTCTTGACCTTGTCGTCGACCCCTCTCTCTATTACCTCGACGTCATTCTTGGCATAGATTGGTTGACTGCAGGGAGGGCCGAGATTGACTGCGAGACCCGTATGGTGACAGTCTACGAGCCGGAGGGCATGCCCTTTTCATTTTCAGTGCAAGTTAATCTCCCCTTCTGAATACTTAGCTACGCTTCATTATTGCGGGACGTCGATGCCCCGACACTTGAGCACACGCCAGTAGTCCGTGATTATGGGGATCTGTTCAGGAACATCCCTGGTTTGCCACCTCAGCGAGAGATCGATTTTACTATCGACCCAGTACCTGGTTCGACGCCCGTCTCACTGCCGATGTATTGCATGGCTCCATGTGAGATGGAGTTGAGGAAACAGATTGATGATCTGTTAGAGGTTGGCTTCATTCAACCGAGTGTGTCTCCTTGGGGAGCACCAGTACTGTTTGTGAAGAAGAAGGATGGTTCACCGCGATTATGTATTGATTATCACAGGCTAAACCAAATTACGGTGAAGAATAGATATCCCTTGCCCAGGATAGATGACTTGTTTGATCAACTGAGAGGAGCATAGTACTTCTCGAAGATTGATCTTCAGTAAGGGTATCACCAATTGCGCGTCAGGGATGAGGACGTGCAGAAGACAGCTTTCAGGACCAGCTTTAGCCACTACGAGTTCCTTGTGATGTCGTTCGGTCTTATGAACACACCAGCCTTGTTCATGGATCTGATGAATAAGGTATTTCGGCCATTCCTCTATCGATTCGTCATTGTGTTCATAGACGACATTTTGGTATATTCCAGGAGTCAGGAGGAGCATGAGGAGCACTTGCGATTGGTCCTGAATACACTGAGGCAGCACCAGTTGTTCGCACAGTATAAGAAGTGCGACTTCTGGAAGGAGGAAGTCAAGTTCCTGGGACATGTGGTGTCCAAGGATGGGATGGCAATGGACCTTGTTAAGGTAGCCGTGGTACAGGACTGGGAGCAGCCTAGTTCTGTCACTGAGGTGAGGAGTTTCCTAGGTTTGACAGGCTACTATCAACATTTCATTCGAGATTTCTCAAAGATCGCCAGACCTCTATCTCAGTTGACACAGAAAGATGTGAAGTTTGCCTGGAATGAAAAGGCGGAGGCAGCTTTTCAGGAGCTGAAGGACAAGCTTACGTCCGCTCCTGTGCTAGTATTGTCAGAGCAAGGGGTTAAGTACATGATATATACTGACGAGTCTAGCATTGGTCTGGGTTATGTCCTTATGCAAAAGGACAGGGTAATTTCGTATGCCTCGAGACAATTAAGGAAGCACGAGGAGAATTACCCTACACACGACCTTAAGTTGGAAGCCATCATTTTCGTATTGAAGCTCTGGAGACATTACCTCTACAGAGAGGAGATCGAGCTCTTTTGCGACCACAAGAGCCTCAAGTACATATTCAGCGGAACCTGAATATGAGGCAGTGGCGATGGATGAAGACCTTGAAGGACTTTAAGTTCAAAGTTTCCTACCATCCTGGCAAGGCGAACCATGTGGCTGACGCGTTGAGCTGCAAGAAGGCGATAGAGTTTATTGCTCCACTGATGGTTGCTGAGTGGGACATGGTTGAGTTTTTACGAGACTTTGAGCAGAAACTCACTGTGGAAGAGCCGTTCGAGTTCATCGCACATGTTCAGGTGCGACCTCTTATCGATGGCAGAGTCATCGCGGCACAGAGGGATGATGTGCGTCTGACTGAGCTTCGAGAGCAGGCCAGTGATGATGCAGACGTCGAGTGGCGAGTTGGAACGGATGGGGGCTTACATTACCATGGCCGCCTATGCGTCCCAGATATCCCTGACTTGAGACGAGAGATTCTCGAGGCTGCGTACAGTTCCAGACTTGCGATGCATCAGGGCAGCACAAAGATGTATCGCGACGTGAAGAAGACCTATTGGGGGGATCGTATGAAGACCCACATCGCAGAGTTGGTGTCCCATTGTCTCACTTGCCAGCAGGTGAAGGCAGAGCATCACAAACCTCCTGGTCTCCTTCAGCCTATGCCTATAGCTGAGTGGAAGTGAGACTTTATTTCCATGAATTTCATTTCAGGACTGTCGAAGATGAGGAAGGGACATGATTCTATTTGTGTGATGGTCGACCGTCTGACGAATTCGGCGCACTTCCTACCGATCAGAGTCACGAACTCTGCAGACGAGTTAGCCAGGCTGTATATCAAAGAGATAGTGCGTCTGCATGGAGTTCCCTTGGAGATCGTTTCGGACAGAGACACGCGCTTTACTTCTATTTTCTAAACTCGCATCCAGGAAGCTATGAGTGTGAAGTTGAAATTCAGTATTGCCTTCCACCCACAGACAGATGGACAGACAGAGCGAGTGAACCAGATTTTAGAGGACATGCTGCGGGCTTGCGTGTTGGATTTCAAGGATAGTTGGGATAACTGTCTTGCATATGCAGAGTTCGCGTACAACAGCAGTTTTCAGGCGAGTATTGGTATGGCACCTTATGAGGCCTTGTATGGGCGACCTTGCCGAGCACCGCATTGCTGGGCAGAGGTCGGTGAGCGCAGATTGATTGGCCCAGAGATAGTGCAGGCGACGTCGGAGAAGATTGATATTATCAGACGCCGGCTTCTCACAGCGCAGAGCAGACAGAAGAGTTATGTCAATACGAGACGGCGCCCGCTAGAGTTCACGGTTGGAGATCATGTATTTTTATGAGTTTTCTCTATGAAGGGAGTCCTTCGGTTCGGGAAGAAGGGGAAACTAGCACTGCGATTCATTGGCCCATTTCAGATTCTTGATCATGTGGGTGCAGTGGCTTATCGTCTGACTTTGCCTACGCCTCTCGCGAGTGTATACAATATATTTCATGTTTCTATGCTGAAGAAATACATTCTTGATCCTTCCCATATCATTAGATGGGAGCAGGTGCAATTAGGTGAGGATGTTACATAAATACTATGACCGGCATGTATATTAGATAAGAAGGAGCAGGTACTGCGTAGCAAGGTCATCCCCCTTATGAAGGTGTTGTGGACGCATCACTCTGAAGAAGAGGCTACATGGGAGACCGAAGTCGAGATCAGAAAGAACTACCCACATCTTCTCAAGGAGTACGAAAAAGTACAAATTTCAAGGATGAAATTTATCGTTAAGGGGGATAGATTGTAACGCCTCGGAAATATCCGTACAGAGACTCGAGTACCAACTCGATCAGAAATCGCTTAGGATCAATTCCCTTAGAAATAAATGTAAGTTAACTAGCTGATGTAAGTTGTGATATAGGTCGTCATATTGCCGTTGACGAAGCGTAGACTTTCTATTCGAATCAATACGCGTCTACGGTGAAAGGTGAGGATTTTAGACGCTTAGATTCACTGATTTCAAAGCTTTCAATGTCATTTGATAGTAGATTATTGACAAGAACTCTGTTTGACATATAGAACATGCTGCCTATTTTCCATTTCGCATACGTACGAAAAATATGAGATTTAGGGTATTTTAGGTATTTTTAGGAAATACTGTATACGTCCGTATTTTATAAAAATGATTGTCAAGTTTATTTGTCATGTTATTATACTAGATATGCGTGCACAATCTGTTTGGCGAAGAGATTCGCCCTAATGCGCACTTTGGGTCGACATACGCTATGTAGACTAAAGTGTGTAGACTAAGTGTTTGTATAAATGTTTGTACTAGTATGTATTGAGTAAATGTTGTTGTGGATTAGTCTTGAGATTGAATTCTCAAATAATATGATGATATACATGATTTCCTCCACGTTGTTATTGAATTGATTTCCTTATGTGTATGGAATACATGTGCTGGTTGATTTGCCTACATTGTATGTTATAACATGTTATCAACATGCTTGTTTTGTTCTATTTCATTTCTATTACTCTCATATGTTCACTGATGTAAACTACAAGTGCTTGGGGCTACAACCTAGTCCAGGCAGTCGGTAACAAATTGAATTCGTGGTTGGTTTCAATTTGCCACGAAGGACGCGTCGATGAACGCGAGTCGTGTTTTGGGCAGGCGGCAGTGGTTAGGCCACACGAAGTGTTTTATACACTTCATGTCACTCAGCTTGAGATGCGCTCGTACTACTCGAGCTCGTCAAGCAACCCGACTAACCGTTAATTGTTCACCTTATACTGGTCATAACTGCTTGAACCTAGGGTACTGAACATACCAGTGGAACCCCTGATAACCATGGTACCTTGATCCATAAAGACTCATGAGCCAAGCATGGTGGTATGGGACACCGTAGTCGAGCTGTTGGCCTACACTGGGGCCACAAACCTTCCCGTAGTTACCAGTGAGCACCTTAGACTCGTGAACTGATTGTGGTGGTATGGGACACTACATTCGAGCTGTCGGCCTACACTGATTGGTGACGAGTCCTTTATAGTGACCTCGAGTTATTCTGAGTCTACGGGAGGCGACGACCCTTCCGTAGCGATAAGAGTACAATAGGCCTGTATTGATAAGGTGATGGGGGAGCAGTGCAACGAGTGCGAGCAACAGCCCTGACAGCCCTTGCAGCGACCTATAAATATAATATCGTATGTGATTCCTAGGAGTGACGACCCTAGAAAGGATCTGTGTTGGGATTAATATAAGGATGGTACCTTAGTTTTCCAATCCTGTTGTATGAAAGGACTAATAACAACTCGGTAATCATTATCCATATCGCACTGCATGTGCCTGGAAGATGTAGAGCACTGAGAAAAGAAAGCATGCCGCGGACGTAAGATGGTGTCGCATGAGGGAGTATGTCGGTGAGGGCATCCATCATGTCATTTCATGCTTGCATTAACAACAATATCTAGGAATGTTTAATTGATTGCTTTACTATTAACGCGTGATTGATTTGATAACATGTTAATCGTTACTCTATGATTCCACGGAGTTGATCACTCACTCCCACGTTACGGGACTGTGTTTACAACACCTACCAGACTCTGTCTTAGATGCAGGTGGTGAGGCGATTGAGGACGAGGAGCCGGATTACTACGAGGATCAGGATGAGTTCTCATATATGCAGTTCTCTGACGGCTTCGCGTAGGTGGCCTGTATCAGCAGGACTTGCTAGTTGGACCATATGACATTTTAATTTTTGGTTTATTATATGTATTTGTGACTCAAAGATGTATTCATACTTTGGAGACAGTTCGAGATTATTTTATTTTCCATACAGTGATATATATATATATATATATATATATATATATATATATATATATATATATATATATATATATATATATATATTCTTCAGTCTTCTGCTTGCGTTTTATCACTGGATCTGGAGTATGAATTGTAGTTTTGGTATAATCTTATTCATGTTAATGCTCTAACTCAGACAACATTGAACCATAAACATATTTGTTGCATAAGTAATAGTCTGAAACTCGGGATCGGGTTTCTACACGACCCCCGTTTTTCAAGGTGTTACAGATTTTCTCCATGTACTGTATTCAAGTTTATGTTGTATTCCATAACATGTTCATATGATTGTAGGATTGATTTAAATATTCATCATTGTAATTGTACGTGATTGGGACTATATCGCAGTCCAAGTAATCGGTAACAGGCCTTGTACTGGTGGTTGAGATTGTTTTCACCACGTAGGATGTGTTCGACGAATCCGAGCCATACTTGGGATGTTGACAGCGGTTAAGCCACATGGAGTGCTTATGCATTTCATGTCGATCAACTCAACATGCGCTCGTCCTAGTCGAGCTCGTCAATTAACCCGATTGATCTGATGTATGTTCCCAATGTTTGGACGCTACTGCTTGAATCTAAGATACCAAACTCACTAGTGAAACCTTGTTAACCTTGGTACCTCGATCCGCTAAGACTCATGAGTCGGGCATGGTGGTATGGGACACCGTGGTCGAGCTGTCGGCCTACGCTGGGACGACGAGCCTCCCCGTAGTGACCAGTGAGCAACCCAGACTCGTGTACCGAATACGGTGATATGGGACACTGTATTCGAGCTGTCGGGCTACTCTGATTGGTGACGAGCCCTTTGTAGTGACCGCGAGCATACTCTGAGTCTATATGAGGTGATGAGTCTTTCCGTAGCAACTAGAGTATGAACTAAGCCTACACTGATAAGGTGACGAGCCCTTTGTAGCGATCTAGAACCATAACATCGTATGAGATTGTCTAGGACTGACGACCCTAGAATAGATCATTGTATGGGAATTGATATAAGGGAGGTACCTTGACTTCCCAATCCTGCTGTATGAAAAGGACTAATAAGAACTTGATAATCATGTTCATAACATCGCACTGCATGTGCCGTTGGCGTTGGTGTAGAGCACAGTGGTAGTGATTCATGCCGCGATCATTATATGTTGTCGCAAGAGGGAGTGCAGGCGAGGAAATACATCATTATCTCATATCATTCTTGCATTAACAAGAGTATCTAGGATATGTTTGATTATACTGCTTTATCATTACTACTTGACTGAATTGATAGCATGTTAACCTTTGTTGTAAAGCTCCACTGAGTTGAATACTCACTCCCACGTTCTGGGACAGTGTTTAAACACCAACCAGACTCTGTCTTAGTTGCAGATGATGATGCGACACGCGAGGCAGAGCAGGAGTTCGAGGATGATGAGGAGGCATTCTCATGTATGCACTATTCAGGTGGGTTCTCTTAGACCATTCTGAATCATCGGGCTTCAGGGATTATGATTTATAGAGGACTATCACATTTTAACATTTGTATTTTGAAAATACTTGTAATTATGACCTGACAGAGCATACATATTTTAGGGACTCATACTGATTTATATATTTATTTCAGTCTTCCGCTTGCATAGTATAACTGTCCCTGGATTATGTTTTGCTGATTTGGATTAATCTACTTCATGTTTTATGTACTAATACAAACAACAAACATCCATCATTAAATATGTTGCATAAGTGATGTTTTGGAACTTAGGAGCTGAGTTATACTCGACCCCCAATTTTCAGGGCGTTACAGATATATTTAGGGCCCACTTGATAAGGCCCGATATCATGTATTTTAAGCCCACGTGATGCAACCCATTTGACGTATATGAGCCCATTGGAGCGGCCCACTCGACTCGGTCCATTCGACTTGGCCCATTTAATTCGGCCCATTTGTATCAGCCCATTTGTATCGACCCAGTTGATTCGACCCATCTGTATCGGCCCATTTGTATCGGCCCATTTGATTCAGCCCAGTTGATTCGACGCATCTGTATCAGCCCATTTGATTCGGCCCATTTGTATCGACCCAGTTAATTCGACCATTTGATCGGCCCACTTGATTCGGCCCATTGGATTGATTCAACCTATTTGATGTAACTGAGGTCCATTGATGATGTATGAGGCCCACTGATGAAGCCCACCTTATATTCCATCTAGCTCATCTAGTGGGTCCAGCGTCCTGTTGGGTTGACCACCCACAGATGGTCCATCTTTCTGTGAGAGTTGTAAATTCACACTGGTCGTCGGTGTGGAGCCCATTGATGTTGATGTGATATGGGCCGCTTTGTAGTGTGAGCCCACATGGCTGTAGCAGGTCCAAATATCAGGTGGGCGCCCATCAGGATGTGTTTTGGGTTAGGGCGTCCCACCATGGGGCTACCATATGAGGCCCACTACGATGTATATGTTTTACCCATACTATTCACCCATTTCGGGGTAGTGGGCCACCTTGTGAGGCCCGCCATATATAAGTTCCATGATCATGTTGTCCATCCATTTTCTAGATTGTATATGGACCGTGGATTCCATTATGAGCTGGATTCCATATTCCAAATGGGCCGCATCATGTTGAATGTACCATATCCATGCTAGCCACCTTTTGGTGGGGCTCATTTATGATGTGCAAGGGCCCCATTTACTGTATAATTGGCCACCCATTATACAGTTTTGAGGCCCACCTTGATGTATAGGAAACACATCGTTTATCGGTTCTTTGGGCCATGGGCTGCCTCATGAGGGCCTGTTATAGTGTATATGTTACACATGCTACCCATCTATTTTGTTGGATTTCATGGGCCACCCCATAAGGGCCTAATATGATATATGTGACTCAATCTTGGCCGCCCACCCAACTTGCCTAGTTTTGGACTGATTTGTAAAGCACACATTGGTGGATGTTGGTTACACCTTGGCTATTTAATTGGGGCATGTGGGTTGCCCATGAGGCCCAACATAATGCATGAGAAGGATGTTCTCTTTAGCCATGATGTTTTTGGGCCATGGTCTGCCCCTCATGTAGCCCGTTTTGATGTATTTAGGCCTTGGGCTCATTACTTGGGGCCCAACATAGTGTATAGAATATTATGGATAATGCTCATTTACTGTGTGGGCCGTGGGCTGTTTCATGAGAACCTTGTGTGATGCCCATGGGATGTGGCCCAAAAGTGATGCATATGGTATGTTTATGGCCCTTGAGTGAGGCCTGATTTAATGTAATTGAGGTCCACCGGTTGTATATAATTGAGGCCCATGTGTGAGGCCCACCTATTGTGTATTTGAAGCCCATGGGTTGTGGCCCATTGTAATGTATATGAGGGCCCATTAGTGCGGCTCGTTGATGCGGCCCACTAGATGTATACAAGGCCCATTATGATATATTTGAGGCTCATGAGTGGTGGCCTGCTGTGATGTATTGAGACCTATGAGTTGGGGCCCATAGTGACGCATTGGAGGCCCATTATTACGGCTCATGTGTTGCGCCCCCTTTATTATGTATTCGAGGGCCCGGTAGTATGGCCCAATGTGATGTATTATGACTCATTTGATGAGGCTCGATGTGTTGTATATGAAGCCCATTTGATGTGGCTCATGGTGGTGTATATGTGAGGCCCTTGTGTGAGTTCATGGGCCACTATATGTTTGGCCCTATGTAAGCCACTCCTCGAGAGCAATGTTGGTTAAATGTCCACATTGATGGGCAATGATGGTTAAATGTCTACATTGTGACCTTTTCTTAGGCCCCTTTGTTATACCGATTATCGATGTTGATCATCGACATCTGTTATCGACATTGATTATGAGTATATGACAGCATAGCATCATGATACATGCCCATACGCATCATCTGCATATTTGTTATGAGATGTGGTTAACCATTGCATATGTCATTGGGCAGGTTATTACGAGACTCCTTGATAAGCGGAGGTTATCTCACGTGAGCGCACGGTATGTACAGGATTAATGCATGACTGGATTGTATGACTCATGCATCTGCATTGTGATTACTGTATACCCTAGCGACATCAGGGTCGTAGCCTCCACAGGTATATCGTGGATGGCCATATGGGATACCAAAAATCTATTCTAGCATCGGGCTGCCATAGATGGCCCTGAGTGAAAATCCATTTACCCTCTTGATACCAGAAGACGCCCCAACGTCGAGACCAAATGGATGTATATGAGTGCATGAGGGTCGTATACCAGTAGGTAGTGTCTCTCACTATGTCGTGGTCGGTTGGGAGGGGGTGTGACCTTACCCACCTGAGTGAGGGAGGAATATTTAGGTTGAGTCTGACTAGCTTGAGGAATGGATCCGCTATCGACGAGCTAGGCCTGATATTGGTAGGCGGATAGTGAGGTCTCTTCCACTTACCCAGTTGTACGCTTGGATAGGGGTGACAAGCTGGCGTAGAGTGTAATAGACTCCGGTGATGATCTCAGAGAGGAACCGTACTGATATGTGGAGTTATTGAGTAGGAGTTGCATACGCATTCATTTATTCATTCACTATCACTCGGGCTGATGGTCTATATCTATTTGTTACGTGCACCTTCACAATGGCCAAGATTTTGGTTGGGGTGCGCAACTAACCTGAGATCAGGAGTTCACCACATTAAGACTGACTATCCAAATTAGGTATGGAGCTAGTTTGGATAGAAGTCACTTGTGATGGATTCTATAGCCTGCGATACTATGTACTAACATCCTGACTTCACATTCCAGCATGGTCATTCCATTTGCATCGCATTTTGCATTACATCCGTGACATATAGCATTTTGGATTACTATGTTCTACATTTATATGGTCTAGATGAGGCTGACAGTATTCGTGAACTCATCAGGAATTGTATATTGTATTGCATCATTGGTATCTGATATTTGGCTCTTTATGACTTCTCATTTACATAGTTGATCTGTATTACATATTCTGATAGTGATTAACTAATGGACTTGTCAGTATTTTCGCTTACTCTGATATTGTATGATTCATGATCTTACCAGTATTTCTGATATTGTATGATTATGATATTGTATTGAATACTTAGCACTAAACTCGTGCACACAGTTACACCACCCTCTAAGCTTTCTATAAGTTTATGCACGATAAATGCGTGCAAGTGATGTTAGGTTACAGCAGTGTTAAGCTTGGAGCGTGCAACGGACTTTTGGAGCTTGATTTTTGATTTATGTACTTCTCTCAACATTGTACTCAAATGATTATATTAGCGGATACGTGATGATGATGTTGCCTTTGTGATTTGGGTAAACTTGTGGTTATGCTTCTTACGAGTTAAATGTACATTGGAAAAAAAAGAAGAAAAGAAAAACCTCTTTGTGGGATCTTAGGATCGGAATCTAGCGTATGGACGCTGGGAGCTAAGAATGGGGTACGACGGAGGCTATCGGCACTGGATTCGGGGATCGAAATTCCTGTGAATCTGATTTCTGAGTTTGGGGCGTGACAATAGTGCAACCTCATCACCCTCCCTCTTCCATTCAATGGCCCGCACCCCTTCCCGACCACCAAACTCTAGATATGCTGCCGCAATGGATCCTACCCTCCAGAAGCAAGCCTTCCTCCCCACCAATGCAAGCTGTCATAAAAGGCCATCAACCAATAAAACTAGTCCAGCAAGAAGCACAGCTAGGTAACTATCTCCCCCAACAACTAGCTCAATTCCCATGCCTCCCCCCACCTCACTCCCCGGCCTATACCCCGATCTAACTAAAATCCCCCAAGGGTAATTCTGTTATCCCTCATATTCCCGTACCTCCTTTCACCCACCCGGCTTAGCAACTTACCCCTAGCCCATGGCCTCACCCAACTCCTGATGTTATGGTGGCATGGGAAAAATGGTTATCGGGGGTTAAAGACTTATTTAGGGAGAATTTGGCGAGGTAATTCAGCAACATCTCGCCTGCTAGGAGATGTAATCAGGCAGAAGACTCAGAAACTATTCAGAATCTCTCCCCCTCATTTAACCAAGACCATGATACAATGGGTAATGCAACAGCCCAGACCTACCTTCATACACATGGGGTTGACAATGATGGTAAAGCGCTCACGGTGACCAAAACCCAGCATAATCGAAAATTGCAGAATCAACTAAAGAAAAATTCTAAGGAAGCTCTGACACTATGAGTGGACATACAAGGCGGCTCCAACTCTTGGTACTCTTCCAAATCAGAAACAAGCAATGACACCAAAGGGGGCCTTCTAGGCAGCAAAGTAGGTAAATCAAGGAGCAAGCTCAAACAGAAACTAAGCTTGATAAAGAGGAAAAGTCAAAGGTTGAAGAGTAAGCAAAAAAGGGGGAATGTGATAGGTTTAGGAAACACCCCAACCACCCTTCATCTGAAAAGTGTTATTGGGAAACATAATCCAGTTATTCTTTTTCTTCGAGAGCCGATGATTAGGGAATCTAAGAAAGCCGTAGTGGCTGTGAGGCTGGGGTTCTCCAAGCATGTTTCAGGCGATGCTGTGGGCAACAAAATTTAGATTTTGGCCATTGATAACATCCATCTTTGGACTATGCGAGCAACCAGTTAATGCTTAACTGTCAGCTTTTCCTCTGACAACCTTACTCAGCCTATCACCGTCTCCACTATCTACGTCAGTTGCTTAAGAGCTCTGAGATTGGGTCTTTGGAACGAACTGAGAGGCATTCATGCACTAATTCAGGGTCCATGGCTAATAAGTGGGGATTTCAGCGTCACTCTATCCCCAGAAGACAAATTAGGTGGTCCGTCTCAGTTGACTAGCGGTATGTGTGAGTTTCTGGTTATGGTTAATGATATTGGTCTGATAGTGTGGGCTTTTCTGGTTCTCAATTCACCTGGTGTAATAATAGAGCTAGTAGAAGTCGTCATTGAGCCAGGTTAGACAGAATGTTCTCCAATGCGAACTGGCATCGGGCCTTCCTAGCATCAAAAGTTAATCATCTCACTCGTGCCCATTCCGACCACTCCCCTTTGCTCCTTACATACCAACAAGACCTAGTGAAGTTCCCCCGCCCTTTCAGATTCCAACAAATGTGGACCGCTCATGAAGACTTTATCAAAGTTGTCTTAGATTGTTGGAGTAATGAAGTAACCACCACACTTATGTATAGATTCTATATCAAGATGAAGATCCTCAAGTCTAAGTTGAAATTTTGGAACTCAGAAGTTTTTAGAGATATTAATAAAAATGTCTAGGAAGCTAAGAAAGAAGTTATCAGGGCTGAGAATGACCTCCTCTCCACTCAATTAGATTCCAATCAGATCAAGCTCCACAAGGCCCAGGCTAACTTAAAAAAAGCCCAGTTACAAGAGGAAATTTTTTTGAAACAAAAATCCAGGAACTGGTGGCTTAAGGAGGGCGACAGAAACACGAAGTTATTCTATAATATCCTCCTAATGAAGCACAAAAATCTTGCCATATCTAAGCTGAAGACAATCATAGGTGAGAACATTGAGACTATGGAAGAGATTGGAGAGGAAGCAGAAAAATACTTCAAGCAACTCTTTTCAACACAAGGCAACACCTCCAATCAACTGATGCTCAGCTTCATTCCAAGTTTGGTTAATGACCAGATGAACACCTTTCTATTGAGACCTCTTACATTGGAGGAGGTAAAGCAAGTGGCTTCATCGATCTCGATTGATAGCGCCCCGGGGCCTGATGTCTTTGGTGTTGCTTTCTTCTCTTCTTATTGGGATGTCATAAGCTCAGACCTTTATGAAGTTGCCAAGGACTTCCCGGATGAAGGCCCTGTCCCCAGAGCCTTCCAGTGCACCCAAATTTGCCTCATTCCTAAGAAGAAGAATCCAGCTTACATCACAAACTTTCGGCCTATCATCTTATGCAACTGCATCATGAAGATATTGTTTAAAATCATGGCTTCCAGGCTATCCCACACCCTCCCAAATCTTATTTCCCAAGAGCAAGGGGCCTTTGTCAAAGGGCGGCTAATATTTGAAAACATCTCAATAGCCCATGAGATGGTTCAGAAGATTGATCGGAAAGTGCTTGGGGAGAACTTCATCATTAAGCTAGATATGGGGAAGGCTTATGACCAAATAGAATGGGACTTCATCACTCAGGTCTTACAAATTTCAGCTTCCATCCGTAATGGATCTCTCAGTTAGAACATTGTTGGAAAGAGGCTTGGTTCTTCGTTCTTATTAACGGTAGGAGCTTTGGTTTCTTCAAAGCTAGTAGAGAGATAAGACAGGGCAACCCTCTATCTCTATCTATTTTCATCCTTGCAGCGGAAGCGCTCAACCGGGGCTTCTCCAACCTCTTCACATCTGGGGCCTGTCAACCGTATAACCTCCCCCAACATTGCCCAACCATTACCCATCTTTTTTTTTCACTGATGATGCAATCCTTTTTCTCAATGGCAGGTTATCCAATGTTCGGAAAGTCCTTGACTTTGTTCGAGAGTATGAAGCTTCTTCGGGCCAAAAGGCCAATGCATCCAAGACGATTTTCATTACCCCGAAGAAAACTTCCAGTCGCAAGGCTCAACGGCTAGCTAACCTCACTAGTTTCAACCAGACATTTCTCCCCATTACTTACCTAGGCGTCCCGTTATCTAAAGGAAAAGTTAGGAGCTCCATGTTGCAGCCGATCATCCTGAAGATTACTGGTAGAATTGAGGGCTGGAAAGAAAAATTTCTGAACCTGGCTACTAAACTGACACTTATCAAGCATGTTTTAACCAGCATCCTTATTCACCTACTCTCTACTATCAACATTTCGTAGTCTATCAGCAATTTCCTCAATCGAGCTTTTGCTAATTTCTTCTAGGGCAATTCCAAAGAGGGGAATAAAAGGCATTAATCTAAATAGTCGAAGTTATGATCCCCTATCCGAGAAGGTGGTCAGGGTATCAAGCTCATTGAGGACATCATGTTCGCCTTTAGAAGCAAGATGTGCTGGAACCTTTTGTAGAGAAAATCCCTCTGGGCTGCTTTCATCTTAGCAAAGTACTTCTGGAAGTTAATCTTCAATAGAGGAGCAGTTAGTATGGTTTCCTGTCCAGCCTAGAATGACCTTCTGAAAGCTCTTCCTTTCGCTCTTCTTCATTCCAAATGGCTCATTGGTGAAGAAAGATTAGTGTTTAGATTTACAACTGGTCAGGATGTGGTCTGCTCGCAAGTGCAATAGTGAGATTGGTTCCTCCTCCTCTTCTTTCAGCAACCATCAACGATTTCAATCCCTGCGCTGACAGATGGATATTATCAGACATCCATGACTTCATCTCTCCATCAGCAACACATTCAATTTCAGGCTCTCAGTTAGCCCTGTCAAACCGTCCAGACCATCCTATTTGGGATCTATCCTCGTCAGGTCGCTTCTCTCTGAATTCAGTGTGGGACTCCGTTAGGACCCACTGTGCTAAAGTTCCGTGGTTCAAATGGATTTGGCATAAGCTCCTTCCTCCATAAATTTCAATCTTTTCTTGGAAAATATTTTAAAGAGCTATTCCGATCAATTTAACAGTGCAGAGGTTTGGCATCTTCATTGCTTCACGTCGTGAATGTTGCTGGTTCCCCCCTTCCATCCTTCCATCTTCTCCTCCCTCTCCTGCAGTTTTGTTGCACTGCACTAGGCCTTCTCCTTAAGGCCCCCATGTTCTCGACCCTCTTTAGTCCCCTCAACCCATCGTCCAGGCCATTGCCCAAACAGGGGGAGTAAAGGAGTCTATCGACCACCTTTTCAACCAGGGTCTGATAGCTAGGAAGGTATAGGACCATTTTCATAATTTATTTACCATTCCATTCATCCCCAACCAACCTATTCTCACCCATATCCAACAGTGGATCTCTACGGCCAGCAATCAATCACGTAGCTCCACTCTTATTGGTCTCCTCCCAAGTTTAATCATTTGGGAGATTTGGCTTAGCAGAAAGGCTGTCGGTTCGAGGGCCATTTCATGTCAGATAAATCCATCATCTCCAGAGTGTCAAGTTGGCTGAGAGAGACGGGCTTCCCATGGCATCAAACATCATTCTTCAGATCCCCCCCCCCCCCCCCCCCCCCCCGTCCCCCCCCCCCCCCCCCCCCCATGTTATTCCCGTCATCATTAAATCATCCAAGCCTCCATTGGGTTGGCTGAAGTTAAATAAAGATGGATCGTCCAGAAATAACCCGAGTGTTAGTGGAGGTGGAGGAGTCTGTAAAGACCATTCGGGTAGAATGATTTTTACTTTCAGTCGGCAATATGGGGTGGCCTCCAACACCGCGGAGGAAGCTTAGGCCTTGCTTGATGGCTTAACTATCTACTCCAACCTGCGCCTATCCAAGATTATTGTTGAATCAAATTCTAAAATAGTAGTTAATGTAGCTAAGGATCCGTTTGTTGCCTGCCCTTGGAGTATTTGGTATACCATGGGCGAAATTCACTCCAAAAGGCACTCCCTTAATCTCACCTTCACCCATATTTTTCGTGAAGGTAATGCAGTGGCAGATGCATTAGCTAAGTCGGCTAGTGAAGGCTGCCTCGATAGGATATTTACACACTCCTCCAACCTTCTTAGGCCTATCAAAGGCATCATAGTTTTGGACAACTCAAAAGACCTAGGCTCCATGAGAAAGCCTAATCCGGTTGTATATGGGTTGTAATTAGCTACTTTGAGGCCGCCTGGTGCTTCCTTTTGTGTTTTACCTTTCGTAGGGTGACATGATAGGAGCGGTCCATAATCTCTTTAGTCGGACCCTCCCAAAAGCTTGTACATGTTTCAGATCAATGAAATTCTAGTGGCATTGTCCAACTTTATATATATATATATATATATATATATATATATATATATATATATATTCCATGGCTTGAAAATCATACCGACAAACTACTTGGATGGTCAGAAAGTGCAAAAGCAATCTGGAGACTTTACAGAGTGACTTCTCAAAAAATGATTTGAGGTAGAAGCCAAGCAGAATGACATGAGTCACATTTATGCAGTACTATAATACTAAACTAAAAGTTCAATTAATCATTCTTCTTATATTATTTTTTTTAAGAAAGTCTCAAGGCCAACCATTTGGACCCTTAATTGTCATCCGTCCACCCAAAAGATCACTTCCAACATTTCATGTGTGTGGTATCCAACCCGTCTAACAGGTTTTATGCATCTTGCAAATCATTTATGCGAAAATCAGACACGTCCACTCACCGAGTGGACTCCACTTCTATTTTGTTGTTTGTCAATGGCCAGATATTACTTTTTTATGGTGTTTCTGGCCCACTTGATGAGTGGATAGGATTGTTTGTGTACAACATAATCCTTATGATAAGGCAATCCTATTAGTAATGGAGTTGTCCTCCTCAGTTCAGAGGAGAGATTGTGCAGTGCGGATGTCCTAAGTCTTGCTGGACCCCACTGATCGACTAGTCGAAGGGAGTTGCTCAACCAGTTGAGTGGGCTGCTCGACCGGTCGAGAACACTGCTCGACTAGTCGAGGGTCGCTCGACTTAAAGTCCAGCAAGCCATGATTTTTTGCCTCGACCAGCCGAGGGCCTGGCTTGACCAATCGAGGGTTAAGCAAATTCAGTCTAGATTTGGTGCTGACTATGCAAATTTGAGGTGATTTTCATATAGATGAAGAAAGGAGTTTCCTAAACTTTGAATAGGGGTCCTAGGGTTATTCTAAGGCAATGCAAGAGGGTTTTCTAAAGCTATGCAAGGATTTGTTAAAGGGTTTTAGGGTAATCAAAAGGGGAGAGAAAGAGAAAAGAAAGAGAGAGAGAGGAAGCTTATGGAAGGGAGGGTTCTGCTTGTAGAGGTGATCTACTGCTCAGTGGACGTCTCAGTGCTTCTACGTCCTCGTGATTGGTAAGATCTCTCTGTTTTCTTTATTCTCTTATTGTTCATCCACTCCTGTGTGAGTGAAGAAGGTTTGATCCAAGTGGCGTGTGCTTGTGATCGGTTGTAACGTTCTACTTCATAATGAATTGTTGCTTTGGACTAGGTCCCGTAATTTTTACCTCTTCTAGAGTTTTTTACATAAAATCTCTTGTGTCGTGTGGTTTATGCTTTGGTTTATTTCATTGCTTTATTATATCTCATAATTCTGATTTTTTTAGGAGGCGATATCTTACGGTTTTTGTGCAACGCTCCCAAAAAAGTAGTATCAGAGCGTTAAGGTTGGTTGAACGAAGTAGGATCAAATCTGAATTATGGAAGGTGGCTCATTAAGGATTATTAGTCTCAATAGTTCTAACTGGACCATATGAAAGGCTAAGATGGAGGACTTGCTTTATTGCAAGGACTTGTATGCTCTAATTATAAGCATACCAGCGAAGACAAAGGATATGACAGATGATGATTGGAAGAATTTGGACCAAAAGGCGATGGAGTTTATTAGACAATGGCTGGATAATTCTGTATTCCACCATGTGTCTACAGAGACCTCAGCTACTATCCTTTGGCTAAAATTACAAGGGTTGTACGAGAGTAAGACAGCCGAAAATAAGATTTTCTGATAAGATAACTTGTGAATCTCAAGTTTAAATATGGTGGTTCTATGGCTGAGCACATGAATGAGGTCAGCAACATATTGAACCAGCTCTCCGCTATGAAGATGGTCCTGGACGATGAACTATAGGCTTTACTATTGCCTAACTCATTGTCTGACAGTTGGAAGACATTGGTAGTGTCTCTGAGTAACTTCGCGCTAGACGAAAAAGTGTCCATGGAACAGGTAACTAGTTGTCTCTTCAATGAGGAGACATGGAGGAAGTCTTAAGGGTCTACTCAACAAGAGGCCCTTGTGAACAAGAACGGTGAAGAGGAAAGAAAAGAAAGGGCGGGAAAGCTCGAGACAAATTAAGAGACAAGTTGAGTGTCAGGAAGGATGTTGAATGTTGGAATTGTGACAATAAGGGCCACTATAGGCATGAATATCGTAAGAAGAAAAATAACAAGAAAGGAAAAGAAAATGAGAAGGAAGATGAATCAAACTCCATTACGGTCATTTTAAATGACGACGTTATAGTTATTCTTTCAGCAGATCATGATATTTGTCTCACGGCTATGAGTCAGGACACCGACCGGAGGATAGACTCAGGAGCCTCATTTCATGCGACTCCACACAGAGATTTCTTCACAAGCTACAAATCAGGTTACTATGGGACCATGAAGATGAAAAATTCTGACATATGGAAGATCATAGGGGTCAATGATATTTGTGTGAAGATCGATGTAGGCTGCACATTAGTTCTTAGGGATGTGAGGCACATTCCAGACCTTCGCCTTGACTTGATGTCGATGGGAAGGTTGGATGATGATGGCTATGAAAGCCAATTTGTTGGTGAGTACTGAAAGATCATCAAGGGTTTGTTGATCGCAGCCAGAGAGAAGAAGTGTTGCACCCTTTACAAGACAAGTGTTAATGTGTGCAAGGATAGGTTGAACGCAGTGGAAGATTCAACTTCTGACATGTGGCACGGGTGTCTAGGCCACATGAGTGAAAAATGGCTTTAGTTACTAGTAAAGAAGCGGCTCCTTCCAGACATGATAGTGGGACAAGAAAACTTTTGAAAACATCTTTAGCAATCTTAGGGAGGCTGTGAAGGACCTTAATCAGCTAGAATCCACTGCACAATCTCCATCCTTGAATGTCAGTTCGGAGGAGCTTGCGATTGCCAAGTTGAAAGTAGCAAAAATGGAACTGGCAAAAGAGATCTTTCGGAAGCAAATAGCCCGCAACAACTGGCTCACGGAAGGAGATAGGAACACAAATTTTTTCCATCTCTCAGCCATGGAGAAATTTAGAAAAATGGGGATCCAGGAAATCAAACTGGGATCAGGCGAGTCCACCTCAGACTATGCACGCATCCAACAAGAAGTGGTATCCTTCTTTACAGATCTATTGGACCCCTCCCCTTCTCTGCCACCTCCCGCTACCGCTGCCTCGCTCTTGGCAACTATCCCTCCACTGATATTGGAGACTAACAACGTCTTCCTCATGTCATCTCCCTCACTGGAGGAGGTAAAAAATTCAGTTTTCTCTCTTTCCAAGGACAGTGCCCCCAGACCAAATAGAATATCTGCCACTTTTTACATTACCTACTAGGACGTTATTAGCAAGGATGTTCACAAAGCATTTGCAGAGTTTTTCTAAGGTAGCACCCTGCCCAGATCCTTCACTTCAACTCTAATCTATCTAATCCCCAAAGCACTGGGAGCAAAATCCTTTACTGATTATAGGCTGATTAGCCTATGCAATGTGGTCTATAAGATTTTTTCTAACATCATCACGAGCAGGCTGGTTGCGCTGCTCCCAAATCTCATATCGACAGAGCAGAGAGCCTTTGTGAGGGGTAGATCCATTGCGAAAAATATAGCGCTAGGGCAAGAATTATTTCGAGACATTGGCCGAAAGGTTCGAGGTGGAAACCTGATTATGGAATTGGATATGGAAAAAGCCTATGATAGAGTGGATTGGAGTTTTCTGAAACAGGTCCTCCAAAATTTTAGCTTTTGCTCTTCCTGGGTGTCTTTAGCGAAAAGGTGTTGGAACAATAACTGGTTCTCCGTAATCGTCAACAGGGTGAGCTGTGGATTCTTCAAATCTAGCAGAGGTTTAAGGCAGGGAGACCCACTCTCCCCTTCTATATTCATTCTATCAGCAGAAACTTTAAGCAGGGGATTTTCCAGGTTGACGTTAACAAGTCAATGTTAGGCTTTCAAACTAAAACAGGGTTGTTTGCATATCTCTCAATTATTATATGCTGATGACACGATATGCTTCCTGAATGGTTCCAAACAGTCCATTGAAATGCTTTCATCTTTCCTTGATAATTACCAGTACGTCTCAGGCCAGAAACTGAACAAGAGAAAGTACTCCTTCTTCTGCTCCCCTTCGTTATAAGCGGTTAGAGTCAGAAGTATAGAACGCACTCTCGGTTTCAATAAATTAGCTACACCATTCACCTACTTGGGGGTCCCGCTAGTCAATGGGAGGATCAAGAGTAGTCATTTCTCCTCCTTGGCGAAAAAGATGGTGAATAAAATTCATGGCTGGAATGCAAGGATTCTCTCCCAGGTAGGCAGATTAGCCTTGATATCCTCGGTTCTCAGTGGTATACCCGTCCACACGTTGGCAGCAACGATTGTCCCCAAAAAGGTCTTGAAGGACATGGAACACATTTTCTCCAACTTCTTCTGGGGTTGGAAAGATGGAGTGAGGAAACTCCATTGGAAGTAATGGAAGACCATAACTCTACCTAAGGAGGAGGGCAGCCTGGGAATTAGAAGATTAAATGATCTAATGAAGGCACTCCACATGAAAATGGCCTAGGGAATCAGATTTGATAAAGAGAACAGCTTATGGGTGAAGTTTATGTGGTCCAAGTATGAACGTAATGGGGCAACTATCGCTTCCCATCCTCTTCCAACACATGCCTCGCCGCTATGGAGTATAATGGTAGGAATATTCCCCATCCTGGATGACATCGCCCAATGGGAAGTGGACCGAGGAGACTGCAATATGTGGCATAGCAATTAATCCGACCTGGGGCCGCTGATATCCGTCGAGTCCTTGATCATCCTACAAGAGTTGTTGGGGCTAAGAGTTTCCAACTTCATAGGTGAGGATGGCCCAAAGCAAGGGGGCCCCTCTCCCCATTCTAAGGTGGCTAGATGAACAAATCTCTAGTATAGGTATTTGCACTTCCGATAGCAAAGATACTCCTTTTTGGCCGCGCGATCCCTCAAGCAAATTCGCTATTAAATCTGCATGGGAAACAGGGAGAGAAGCAGCTCAGAAAATACCCTAGTCTAAATTTATGTGGCACCCAAACATTCCTCCAAAAATTTTAACATTTCTGTGGCGCCTCCTACAGGAAGCTTCACCCGTCGACATAGCAATTCAAAAGAAGGGAATCAATATAGCCTCAAAATGTGAATGTTGCGGGGAAAATTGGTTGTACCCCCCGAACATGGAAACTCTATCCCACCTCTTTCTAGCAGGCAATCTAGCTGATAATTTATGGAGCTATCTGGCTGCGTATTTTGGAGTTTCATTGTCAGCTCATCTAATGGTTAGAGGTCGTCTTCTCTGGTGGTGGCAGTGGGATCCTTCGTTCCGAAAGACTTCAATTACTCTCCGACTTGCTCCCGCTTTCTTGCTATGGGAAATTTGGAAGGCTAGGCATGGAGCAAGATTTGAAGGCTGGAATATCTCAGCTCAAGGTACATTCGCAAAAGTCAAATGGTGGCTGATCTCGTTTCTCCCCCAGGTACAGCCCTCCCCATTACAACCAGAACCCCCCTCCCTCTCGTTTCCCCAAGGTCAGCATCATCGTAGCTCCCTGCCCCATGGATGCTACACCGTGAGATGGATTAGGCCGATAGCAGGGTGGCACAAGTTAAATATTGACGGCTCATCCTTCTCAAATCCAGGTGCAGCTGGAGGGGGCGGCATATGCAGGAACTATAGCGAAAACTTGATTTTTACATTTTTCAGAGGGTATGGTATCATGTCCAACAGTACGGTTGAGATTCGAGCAGTACATGATGGTATGCGACTCTGCTTAGAACATGGGTTGCGGCACATTCTCATCGAATCGGACTCCAAGTGGGTGGTGGATTGCCTGCTAGGAAACTCCATTTGTGCATGGCGTTAGAGTGCTGGATAACTAGAATCAAAAGGCTCAGCTCACAAGGCTCTTTTTGCATCTCCCACATTTTTAAGGAAGCTAATGTTGTAGCAGATGGTCTAGACAAAGAGGGTAGCCAATATCAATCTGACATCCATCTCACCGAAGTCTCGGCTCTCCCACGTATTGCCAATGGTGCTTTTCTACTGGATAAGGCTAGATTATGTTCTATTAGGAAAGATCCGTTATTAGGCTTCGCGTAGATTGCCCAGCCAAGGACAGGGGCTGCATCAATGTCCCCCTGTCCCTTTGTCTCCTTGGAATGTTCAGTCTCATACGATAGGCTTCCGCTAGATCCTTTTTCTCTATGCAGAAGCCCGAATCTTTGTAGATGATGTTGATGTAATGTTTTCGGCTTGATGAAATGAAATAGTTTTTTTTTTTTAAAAAAAAAAAAAAAAAGGTAGAGCACTTGTACATGTTGAAAGTGAAACATTGGTAAATCCTCTAATTATCATTTTTGTTTCTAATACAAGTCTGGAACATGTTTATGGTAAGAAAAAAAAAAGGTATACCTCTCAAAACCTGTATTGACTGTTTATCGGGAAAATAGTATAGAGTTTCATTTGTTAAATCTACTTCTCATGTTAATAAATTGCGTGCATTAGATTTAGTTTATTCTGATGTTTGTGGCCTTATGAGGACAAAAACCTTGGGTAGGGCATTGTATTTTGTTACTTTTATAGATGATGCATTTAGGAGAGTTTGGGTATATTCTTTGAAATCTAAGGGTGAGGTTTTTGTGTGTTTAAAATGTTTCAATGTTATGGTCGAAAGAGAGATAGGTAGATTATTAAAGTGCATCTGCACTAATAATGGTGCTGAATACATTGGTGACTTTCATAAGTATTGTAAGTCCCTAGGTATACTGCATGAACAGATGGTTCCCAAGACCCCTAACAAAATGGTGTGGCTGATTGAATGAATCACACCATTGTAGAGAGAATCAGATGGACGTTATCCCATGAAAAGTTACCCAAGACGTTCTGGGGAGAAGTAATACACACGACTGTGCATTTGATAAACAAGTCTCCATCAGCCCCGTTGAATGGAGTACTTAAGAAGGTGTGGACTGGACAAGATCCATCGTATAGTCATCTTAGGGAATTTAGATGCAGGGCATCCGTTCATGTACTAAAGGACAAGAGGTCCACGATCGATACGAAGATTAGGCAATGTGTGTTCTTGGGGTATGGTGATGAAAATTTTGGCTATAGATTGTAGGATCTGACCGAGAAGACGCTCTTCAGGAGTAAAGATGTGGTTTTCTTTAAAGATCAATGTATAGAAGGCATTTATAAGCCAAAGAAGATCGAGCCTAGTTCAGGTGAGTTAGAGGACATGGATTCGGTTATTGTTCCTATGGTTCCTAATGATGGAGGAGTACGGTAAGGTGTAGAAGATGAGAGAGTTCCTATAAAAGATGGACTGGGGGAGCAGCCCCCACTTGATCTACCTGTTGAGCCACAGGTGAGGAGGTCATGTAGGGATAGACATCCGTTCAAAAAGTACTCGTCGCATGAGTACATTATGCTCATTGATGGAGAAGAGATAGAAGATTATTCTTAGGCCCTAGCCGATGAGCATAAGGGGGAGTGGTTGAAAGCTATCTAAGAGGAGATGGAATCCTTGCATAAGAACTACACCTATGATATGGTGAAATTATCTAAGGGTAAGGATGCTTTAAGCAACAAGTGAGTGTTCAGAAAGAAGAATGAGCAGAAGAATTCATAAATGAGGTTCAAGACCAGACTTATGGTGAAAGGGTTTGGTTAGAGGATAGGTATAGATTTTGAGGAGATATTCTCACCAGTGGTGAAGATGACATCTATACGGGTATTGTTTGGGTTGGCAGCTAGCATGGATCTGGAGATAGAGTAATTAGATGTTAAAACTACCTTTCTCTATGGTGACCTAGAAGAAGAGATCTACATGTACTAACTAGAGGGGTTCGAAGTCAAGGGCAAAGAGCATATGGTATGTAGGCTAAGGAAGAGCTTGTATGGACTGAAACAAGCTAGAAGGCAATGGTACAAGAAGTTCGACTTGTTTATGTTAAAGCATGGATATGATTAAATGGAATCGGACCACTATGTGTTCAGTGCAAGTTCTCAGATGGTGATTTCTTAGTTCCGCAGTTATACGTTGATGACATGCTCATCATGAGAAAAGACATCAAGAAGATCAATAGGCTGAAACAGGAGTTGGGCAAGTCATTTGTGATGAAAGACCTAGGCCCGGCTAAACAAATGCTAGGAATGGAGATATCCCATAACAGAAGTAGCAGAAAGCTTTGGTTGTCACAAGAGCGGTATAGTGAGAAAATCCTAGAGCAATTCAATATGAATGCAGCGAAGCCGGTTAGTACTCCACTGGCTGGTCACTTCAGATTAAGGGATAAGCAGTGTCCAAAGACGAAAGCAGAGGTGGATGAGATGAGGAAGATACCCTATGCATTAGCTGTAGGAAGTTTAATGTATGTTATGGTGTATACGTGCCCAAACATAGCATATGCAGTTGGTGTTGTCAATGGGTATCTTTCCAATCCTAGTAAAGAACATTGAGTAACGATGAAGTGAATACTGCGGTATATAAGAGGCTCATCCAATTTAAGCCTATGCTATGGTGATGAAAAACCTGTGTTAGAAGGCTACATAGATGCAAATATGGTAGGTAACATAGACTCCAGGAAGTCTACATTAGGGTTCATGTTCACGTTTGTAGGGGGAGGGGTCTCTTGGTAGAGAAAGATACAGAAGGTCATAGCATTGTCAATGACAAAGACTGAATACATTCTAGTTATAGAGGCATGTAAAAAGATGCTTTGGATGAAGAGATTCCTACAGAAACTGAGCTTGAAGTAGAAACAGCATGTGGTTTATTGCAATAGTCAAAGTGCTCTATACTTGAGCAAGAATCCAAGTTAGCACTTTAAGTCAAAACACATAAAGATTTGGTATCACTGGATTAGGGATACTTTGGAATGGAATCTGTTACAAGTTGAGAAGGTCCACATGGACGATAATGTGTCAGACATGTTAATTAAAGTATTGCTCAAAGGCAAGTTTGAGGTTTATAGAAACCTGACTGGCTTGAAGAAGGCGAATTCCTCCGGAGTCAGAAAGGGCAGATTTGATGGGGTTTTCCTCCTTAGT
This sequence comes from Magnolia kwangsiensis, assembly GCA_037074715.1. Taxonomy (NCBI): domain Eukaryota; kingdom Viridiplantae; phylum Streptophyta; class Magnoliopsida; order Magnoliales; family Magnoliaceae; genus Magnolia; species Magnolia kwangsiensis. Next base: position 71,692,459 of record CM073587.1, read on the forward strand.
TCAGAGGAGAGATTTTATAGCGTAGATGTCCTAAATCTTGCTGGACCACACTGCTTGACTGATCGAAGGGAGCTTCTTGACCAATTGAGTGGGCTGATCGACCTATCGAGGACGTTGCTCGGCCAATCGAGGCTCGCTCGACTCAAAGTCCAGTAAGCCATGATTTTTCTCCTCAACCAGTTGAGGGCCTGGCTCCACCAGTCGAGCACCCGACTCAACTAGCCGAGGGTTACACAGATTTAGTCCGAATTTGGTGTGAACTACATAAATTTGAGGTAGTTTTCACAAAGTTGTTGAAAGGAGTTTCTTAAACTATAAATAGGGGTCTTAGGGTTATTTTATGACAATACAAGAGGATTTTTTAAAGCTATGTAAGGGTTTTCTAAAGGATTTTAGGGTTATCAAAAGAGAAGAGAAAGAGAAAAGAAAGAAAGGAAGCTTGTGGAAGGGAGGGTTCTGCTCGTAGAGGTGATCTACTGCACAGTCGACGTCTCAGCACTTTTACGTCCTCGTGATCGGTGAGTCTCTCTATTTTCTTTATTCTCTTATTGTTCATCTACTCCTGCGTGAGTGAAGAAGGTTTGATCCAAGTGGTATGCGGTTGTGATCGGTTGTAACGTTCTACTTCATAGTGAACTGTTACTTCGGATTAGCTCCCATGGTTTTTACCTCTTTGAGGGTTTTGTACATAAAATCTCTTGTGTCATGTGGTTTGTGGTTTGGTTTATTTCATTGCTTTATTATATCCCATAATTCTGGTATTTTTTTGGGGAGGTGAGATCCCAAGGTTTTTGTGCAACACTCCTAACAATTAGAAGGGTTGGATGTTGCATAGAAATGATAGGTTGGAAGTTACTTGCTAGATGTGGCATAAATTATGCTCCAATTAGTTGGACTTGAGACCATTTTTTTAATAGGTCAGACTTAAGCATTGAAACTTCAACATAGCAAACTTCTTATTAAATTGTGCATTAAACAACTCTATCTGAAGGCTCTGCAAACCCTACTTTTAGCAACTTGAATCCGCAAACAACATAGTTATTTGCACGTGAACTAGCCTTGATATGTACAAGAAATAAAACTAATAATAATAAAACTTCTTTTGATCTCAACTCACTGACTGCACATGCCATCTCATAGTTATAAATTCTCTTAAAACTCCTAATTCAGCTAGGAAACTAAGAAATCTACCAAGACTTCCTAACTCAAATAATGAAAAACTAATCCCCCCTTAATTAATTAGAACTAACTTTTATCTAATTACCTAATTTATTCAAAGCTAACATAATATTCAAGTTTAACTGTAAGTAATGCTAATAGTCTCGTTTGAACTTTTCGTTCTCATCATAAGTCTTGTAAAAATGTCTCTTATCAATAAACGTAGGAGCATACCCCCTATACCTTGGTTGAAACAAAAAATGTAACACCCCGAACTTTTCAATATTCGAGTATTGAAAGTTCTCGAGTGTTACCAAGAAATTTACTAAATATATCACGTGTACGATGCCAATCCAACTATCTTAGCCTTACATCTTTGCCCTGACACAAACCTAACCATCAGAAATGATCTTCATTCATAGATCAAGCTATCTAACCGTCAATTTCAAGGTAAGACTCTCCATCATGTGATTTAATGCATGTGTTTTTCCTTAAATGAATTGACGAATAACTCCCTATCCATAATGATGTAGATATATGTCCATTTGTAAGAATTGCTTAGAAATATGTCTATGACCATGTGAAGCCATTAGATTTCCCAAAACTCACCGATTAGTAATAATTATGAAAATGTCATTGACCTATACCCCTGAATTCCAATTCACATGGTCCTCATAATCTGTTTTGTGTGAAATTTATACCAAGCTAAATTATCATAAATTAACCGTACACATCAAATTTCAGCCCTTGGATCGTAGCGCATCAGCTACTTGACCTCTACATCCGTCCGTACACCCATCAAATCAAGATTCTGATCCGTTCATCTCATTCACCCCATATGAATAGGCTTAACCAACTATTAGAATTACAATCTGAGGAACTCATACATGTGAACATCTCACTCGACTCAAACGGTATAAATGTCGTACCCATAATCACTCCAGAAACCCACTTCACATCTATCCATTTACAAAACTAACCGTTCAATCACCTAAATGTATGACTAGAATGTCCACCATCAAGTCTTTATATTTTTAGCATGTCATCTGACCTTCTATCGTGTTTGTATCTACCAAATGGGCCATCAAAATATTATGATAATGTAGCCTTTATGAAGATACCAAGTTATAGGTCCAAACCACCGGGTAACATGATGATTAGATGTGTACAAACACTATTTTGGAATTATGAAGCATATTAGCCATTGAAAAGGCATGTTGGTTTTTCGTGAGCGATCAAGGCCCAAAATTGACCAATAGAAAGAACACGAAAAATGATGAACGCCTGACAGATCTCAAGAAATTTGGGTAGTGCACTTCGATATAATGGACGTCAGAAGCAGGTTGATGAATGAGTGGCAAGATCGTAAATATTCAATACTATTACATACTACAATTGATCTTAAATCAGCCCGTGCGCCCACCCAATTTACAGATCTATTTTATTTTTAAACCCTTATCCTGATTGAGTATGTTCGACACAATGAACAAAGTGGATGGTGCCACTACAAGTAGTAGTGTAGAGGCAAAAAAAAAAATAAAAAAAAATAAAATATATGTATATATAAGAAATTAATTTACGTGCAATTACAAACCTTACACCTTCCAGAGATGTGCATGGGTTTTAACGGTTTGAGTAGTTCACACACTTCTTAGTGGTGTGGCCCACCCAAACATCGGATCCACCCCATATTCTAGCCTCTAGCTTAATATGATTCTGCCAAACCAATGAACGGAGTGGACCTCACGAAGGACATCACAAGTGGACCCCACTAATTTTCAACGACCATGCGGAACGTCCGCACATGGATACAGTGGCGGTGAAAGCATTGCATCCATGGGGTTCATCCCATCTTCCTGCCTCTGACGTGGGCCACCCGATCGTCGGATCCACCCCAAATTCAACCCCATGACCCAACACAACCCTCTCAAGCTAATGGAGGGTGTGGATCGTCCAAGATATATCATGAGTGGACCCCACTATTTTCAGCAAAAACAGGAACCAACTTCCTTTCGCAACAGCGAAGAAACGAGTAGTCCGTCTTCTGTACGTAAGACGGCCCGCACATAGGGCTAGACTGCAATCTGGACCACCCAAAAATAAGGGTTGGGGATTCCGATCCCATCCTAACTGACCAGAGGGAGGAAGGAAAAACAGATTAGCAGGGCCCCACGCCAAGAAAACCGTAGAAAGAGAGAGATTACTGGTCGATTCGCTGCACTGTCTGAGGAGATCCGGACCGTTAATGCTTTCCTCCCTACAATCCAAGTCGCAAACCGACCGAGTCCACGAAGAGAGAGAGGAGAAATCGGGAAGAGAATCCTCGCGGCTGCGTAAGAGGCCATTCCGTTTCTGTGTTTGCACCAAACAGGGGTGCGTAAGAAAGGTCCGGGAGATCCACGATGGATCAAGATTTAATCCCCCTTTCCCCACCTCGGCAAAATCCAAAACGTCCAAGCTTAGAGCTGATCAGATCTAGGACAAGCTGTAAAAAAATAAATAAATAAATAAATAAATCCAGGTAGAGAACGGCCGGATTACCTGCTGATTCTTGCACAGACAAACACGGGCTACGTAAAAGAATACCCCATCCCCTTGTACGCAACCTGAGTTCCCGCGGAAGAGTCTGAACACTCACACCACTATAAATACTGCCTCCATCCGGTACAGGGAGGAAGCACAACGAGAAAGAGAATCGTGAGAAATAGAGAGAGAAAGAGAAGACTATTAAGTCAAGCAACAGGGCTGTCTACCAGGCCTGTTGCCATCCAGCAGGGAAGGAAGAAAACAAGGAAAAGAGAAGAAGAAAGAAAGAGAAGGAAAGAAAGGAAAGAAAAGAAAAGAAAGAAGGAAAGGAAAGAAAGAAAAGGAAGAGAGAAGGGAAGAAGAGGGAAGAAGAGGAACGAGTTGAGTCAAGTCGACTCACTGAGTTAACTCGAGGTCCAGGTGAGTGCTGGTCCTTCTTCCTTATTTTCTTTTCATTCCAACAGTAAAGGTGCAATAACACTCATATCACATAGATATATTTAGGTAGATATACATATACTCTAAGTTGGAAGGTATAAAGTCAAAAATTCAAATACCAAACTAGATTGAAATTCAATAGAGATATAAATCATGACTTAATCTGAATCGTTTGACCTCTGTGAACGAGGACAAGATTTAATCTTAAGGGCATTTCTAAACATCTAACTTTGGTGGTTGGCAAACGGATAACCTAAGGTGAGGGTTTCTTCCTTTAAGCTTGCAATACTTCAAGTTGATTTATTTTTTTTGCCTTTTACCTGTGTTTCTATTATTATTTCAACTGGATTTTTATGTCTTTTATGATATGAATTATCTCATCATTTTCATGTCTATAATGATGCGAATCATTCTATCTTTTAATTGGATTCTTGAAATTTATCTGGCCTTTTTCATGCCTATGATGTTATGGATTATCATACCTTTCATGTTAACATGTTCCTTGGGAATTTTCCCATTAATCGATTTATTGGCCCTTTTGGGATTATGACATGATGTCAAATATATATAAATTTCTCTGGATTTATGTGAGGCCATGGATGCGAGCCTTGCCCTGCCTCATCTCTTTATTTGAGTTGGATCTGCCACTCGTCTCTATATTTGAGTTGGATCTCCCACTCGTCTTTATATTTGAGTTGGCTCTGCCACTCTCCCTTTGTTGAGTTGACCATTGTCACTCTTCTCTTATTATATTTGCCATTGCCACTTTTGCTGAGTTGACCATTGTCACTCTTCTCTTTATTATATTGGCCTTGTGCCGTTTATCTTTCAAGGCATGAGCATGTGTCTTGTTATTCCAGAGCCTTCATGATTCAGTTTATATTCTTGATGATTTCAGTTATATTCTCTATAAGTGCAAGTGTTGTGTTATGAGGTATCACAACTAGTGAATCGATTATCTTATCATAGACATAATGCGTTACGGGTAGCGGCCCTCTTGGTCGGCACGTAATTTCGTGGATTGGTTGGCGTGGTGCACAATCGATGTATGTAAATCGACATACGTGTTACATCAACTTTTCAGGATTGGATGTCGTAATTAGTCGCTCCATGACCACATCGTGTTACGTAAATCTCTCAATCGCGTGTTGTGTTGCCTTGAGATGTTCGCATAAATCCACGTTAGCGTTGGCCATACCGGTGAATATCCGTAGTTATAGGATGCCGGTCGAGCCGGGTTTTCTATGAATTATATTCCACATTGTGATTATCACTACGTATGATGAGCCGCACACACTATGCTAGGCATGCATCTCATGTAGATTGTTTGTGCATACTGATATCTCATGTATTAGTGGAGTATGCGATGTATCAGTGCCCTTTTACTTTACTTCTATATATCTCTTAAATTATTGTTAATCTTGAAGGATAACCTTCACTATGAGTAGGGCATTGACCCTCTCCCAACCGTACAGATTATGCAGGTGACGTACAGATCGAAGACCTATTGAACATTCTCCCTGAAGGAAGATTATCTTGAAAGAACAAGAAGACAACCTAGGATGTAGTTTTATTCTTTCCCTGTGAACTCTGATGTTGTAATAAACCTCCCATTATGAGGCCTTGATCATTCCTTTTACTCTGATGATATATAATCAATACAGTTGATTTTATTCTTATGAATGTTACCTTCATGGATGTATCTGGATGTAATCAAACGAAAAAAAAATAGGGTGCAATTTTAATTACTAAAGAATCTCAGTTTATACATCATTAACACCCGATTTCCTCGGGCACAAGTACATATTCTGGCCATGAAAATTCGGGATGTTACAAAAAATGGCTCTACAAACATTTGAGTGGGTGCCTGACACAAGGAAGGACATGTTAAGATCAAGCACCATCTTCCCTAAGGGTTAACTACTCCGAATCCACGGAGCTTCTCTAGACTCCTTACATAGATGCCTCGAATCCAAGAGGAAAGATAGAAACTAGAAGTAATTTTAGAAATCAAAATTTTGTTAATGGATAATTGTCTTCTATGTATGTCCCTATTACATCATTAATATAGAAAAAAAAAAACTCAAAATTCGTAATTGCCAAAAATTAAAAAAATTCTAACTCTAATAAAAATCTTAATTCTAATAAAACTCTTTTAAAGCCTAATTTCAAAAAATAAAAATTCTAAATAAACTTTTACTAGAAGAGTACTAATATGAGTACAAGTTATTTCTAAAAAGGAATAAAATTTAAAACTCTAAAAATAAGAAGATATTAAAAATTCAGAATTAATAAGAAAAAAAAATTTTATAAAAATCATTTTTGAGCTAAAAGTACACATTTTCTGACAAAACAGACAGATGCGAACCACTTTGTGGGTCTGTTCACCTCGGATGGCTCGTTTCAGTAAAGATTAATATGTTGTGCATCACGTAACGATACCCGAATCAAAATTTATGATCAATTTATGGTCCACCTTATTTTGGCCCAACCATGCTAGGAATGAATTTGTGACACATTCTGCATTAGACCCATCCACTTGAAAAAACTCATCCTCGAGTTACTCAAGAGACTTGGTTCATGATTCATAGATAACTTCTGATGCCAATGTTTATTAACGTAACACCCCATACTTTCTAGTACTCGAGTGTTATTGTGTAACCAAACTTAGCATAAACACAAGCCAAACTTAAGTAAACATTCACGTTCATTTTAGTCTAAACCCAACTCCACTGATGGACAAATCTAACCAAATTATGTGCATACAACCCTGAATCATGAAATCCACCGTTCACCCTGTTTACAACGTCTCATAGGGCGATCCATCTTTTAAAAAGCACAGATCGAGTTGTCTAGTTTCACATCCAACTCACTGATCATGCCTAGACATTCCTTAGGATGTCAAAGGTTGTTGATGATTAAATAATAGTCAATCCAATCATTGGAGTGTCCAAACGCTCAACAAATCATGTTTTAGTAATTAGAGGTTCATGACTTGTAACCCACCTTAAGGTAAGTAACCCTAATGTTAGGGCATGTAGTTAAATGACGCACGAAAAATAGTCTCACATCTTACATATAAGCATAATAATAATAACAATGAATAAGTACGTAAATAAATAAAAAGATAAATAAGTAATAGTATGTGTGAGTAATAATAATGATAATAATAATATTAATATAAAATCATGAGATAGATAGTCCTAATGACCTATAGAGCGGGACCCACAACATGATGCACACATAGGGGAAAATAATAATAATAATAATAAAGAAATGAATAATGATAGTGATAAGTAGTACTAATAATAAATTTTATATTAATACTAGTATATGGGTAGCAATATATTATAAGAGTCTTACAAATTATCCACTAAGACCTTTTAACCATTGACGTTCGATCTCGGGAAGATCCGGCCATCAGATCGTCACTAGAGACACTTATAAATCCTTGTTCAATTAATATGACCCACCTGAGCATTGGATCTACCTCATCTCTGGTCTAGATGGCCCAATTAAGCCACAAAACATAATGGACGGAGTGGATCTATCTCAATCATCGCGGTTGGCCCTACACTCAGTGCAAGTCCACCACAACCACCCATGCACGAAGTGCACGGGATGTCTGACCAATGCTGACCCGTACTTTCCATAAAAAGAGAGATTTCTCTCTTCTTTCCTGCTAGCAGCCGTTTGAAACGGTTTGATTTTCTCCTCTCCTGTTCGATCGATTTGTGGGCCACCATCTCATTCCAGTTGTTGATCCAAACCATCCATCATGATGAGGAGGCTAGTCTGATCAGACACATGGAAATCCCACATGTGGAAACCCACGCACGTGAGCACGATAGGGCGTGTGCGTGCAACATCTCCCAAAAATGAAAAATTTTCATTTCTCCCGTTTGTTTGCTAGCTTGGCAATCCGTGTGAGACTCCCATCTTCCAATCCTAGCCTGCCATGTAGGGAAAATCTCAGCTTTCCAATTTAGCTGTGGTTTAAGGTTTCAAAACCAAAACCGGTCTCCATTTCGCCCACTTTTTTGGAGGCGATTTCAGCCAGAGGAGATCCTAGCCACTGGCTGTTGATCTGACGATTCAAGGAAGATTAGGGCGAGCATATAAGGCATGCAGATTGAGGAACAGTAGCTCACCCTCTATTTTTGCAGCCGCATCCATGAAACTAGCCATTTTCTCCTCCTCTCGAACCCACCGCCCAAACGATCCTAGAACTTTGAAAAAGCCTATCCATAAGCTTCCTACAATCCATATGAACCATCCCATGCTATCGGCTTGGAGGAAGCCTCCGTTCGAATCGTAATTAATGGAAGCCATCTTCTCCGCCATTCCAACGGAGTCAGACTTAGTTTGAGATGCCGTTTTCTGACTCTCACCACCTGTTGATGGCGTTGGGAGAAAGAAAGGAAAAGAAAGTGAAAGAAAAGCATAGAGAAGGGAGAGAATGAGGGAGTGCATTGTGCAACCGTTGCGCTCGGGCCGAGCTTGAGTCAGGCCAGGATGGTTGGACGTCGCTGAGTGTTTCCAGCAGGTAGTTGAGAGAGAGAAAAAGGAGAGAATCATTGGAGTGAGAGGGTGCGTGTGTTGGGAAGCCGCACCAAGCTGCTGCACCAACCGGCAACCCAAACTAAGCCGAGTCATCAGGCCAAGTTGGATGAGTCAGTGTCGCAGATCATCTGGGTTGGGCGTGGGTTGGTCCAGTTCAAGCTTTTGGAAAGTCTAGAGAGAGAGAAGAGAAGGAGTGAGGGGGCTTGGGTGAGTGACTGCTGAGTTGAGTCGGCTGAAACCGAGTCCAACCGAGTCAAATTGAGTTTGGCATGATCCAGACTCTTGCTGGATTTCCAGCATGTGGAAGGAGAGGGAAGAAGGCAAGGAAGAAAGAAAAGAGAGGAAAAGGAGGAGGAGAATGGAGAAGAAGAAGAGATGGTGTGGGACGTCTCCTCTTGGTGTAGTTGCCAAGTCGACCCGGTCCACATAAGTTGAGTCAAGGTGCTGGCTGAGTTGGGAAGCATGACAATATAAGTCCACCTTCTCCTTATAGATTATAAATGATTTCAATTACAATTATCATCATTAAATAGTAGTGTTTTATTTTACCATTCTTAAGTATTACCATTGTTAGGATCATTAATAGCACATATAATTAACCATTAGTAAAATGCTTATATCGGTTAATATATACAGATTTTCATGATTAAATAAGAGTGTCTTACTCTTCATTCTTAATTATTATCATCAATGGTAAAATGTATTACTCCCATTACAATGACTAATAGTGTCACTTTAAATAATATTAATTATATCATTAATGTGGATAATTATACTATGGTTATACTAGATTAGCATGGCAATTGATTTTACCTTTGTAAGCATACAAATCCTAACCTTGAGCTATATAACCTAATTAGTGTAAACAAAATTGTAATTATCAAATAATAGTATTTTGTTTAATAGTAGATCTTAGTATTTATTATCGTCATTAGTGTTACTATAATTATTGCAATTATTAAATGTGGCTGACCATTGATAGGTTAATTTTGCTAAGTATTGGTTATTATAGATATTAGATATTAACATTAATCATGTTATTCTTATTTTGTCATTGTAGGTTATTGATAATAAGATTAACATTATTAGTATTAATCGGCAGTTATTATTTATTTTTACCCCATTATAATATTATTATAATTTAATTAGGTGAGTTGAACTTCAAACCCTAAACCACAGCTAAACTAGACGGCTGAGATTTTTCCTACATGGCAGGCTGGGATTGGAAGATGGGAGTCTCACACGGATTGCCAAGCTAGCAAACAAACGGGAGAAACGGAAACTTTCCGTTTTTGGGAGATGTTGCACGCACACGCCCTATCGTGCTCGCGTGTGTGGGTTTCCACATGTGGTATTTCCATGTGTCTGATCAAACTAGCCTCCCCATCATGATGGACAGTTTGGATCAACAACTGGAATGAGATGGTGGCCCACAAATCGATCGAATAGGAGAGGAGAAAACCAAGCCGTTTCAAACGGCTGCTGGCGGGAAAGAAGAGAGAAATCTCTCTTTTTATGGAAAGTGCGGGTCAGCACTGGTCAGACATCCCGTGCACTTCGTGCATGGGTGGTTGTGGTGCACTTGCACCAAGTGTAGGGCCAACCGCAATGATTGAGATAGATCCACTCCATCCATTATGTTTTATGGCTTAATTGGGCCATCTAGACCAAAGATGAGGTAGATCCAATGCTCAGGTGGGTCATATTAATTGAACAAGGATTTATAAGTGTCTCTAGTGACGATCTAATGGCCGGATCTTCCCGAGATCGAACGTCAACGGTTAAAAGGTCTTAGTGGATCATTTGTAAGACTCTTATAATATATTGCTACCCATATACTAATATTAATATAAATTTTATTATTAGTACTACTTATCACTATCATTATTTATTTCTTTATTATTATTATTATTTTTCCCTGTGTGTGCATCATGTCGTGGGTCCCGCTTTGTAGGTCATTAGGACTATTTATCTCATGATTTTATATTAATATTATTATTATCATTATTATTACTCACACATACTATTACTTATTTATCTTTTTATTTATTTACTTACTTATTCATTGTTATTATTATTATGCTTATATGTAAGACGTGAGACTATTTTTCGTGCGTCATTTAGCTACATGCCCTAACATTAGGGTTACTTACCTTAAGGTGGGTTACAAGTCATGAACCTCTAATTACTAAAACATGATTTGTTGAGCATTCCAACACTCTAATGATTGAATTGACTATTATTTAATTATCAACAACCTTTGAGATCCTAAGGAATGTCTAGGCATGATTGGGGAGTTGGATGTGAAACTAGACAACTTGATCTGTGCTTTTTAAAAGATGGATCTCCCTATAAGATGTTGTAAACAGGGTGAACGGTGGATTCCATGATTCAGGGTTGTATGCACGTAATTCGGTTAGATTTGTCCATCAGTGGAGTTGGGTATAGACTAAAATGAACGTGAATGTTTACTTAAGTCTGGCTTGTGTTTATGCTAAGTTTGGTTACACGGTAAGACCCGAGTACTGGAAAGTACGGGGTGTTACAATCTACCCCCCTTAAAGAGAATTTTATCCCTGAAATTCAGTGCTTCTATTATTATTAAGGATGATGATAATATACATTATTTTTCTACATGTACAAACGTATGCCACTAGGCCCCCAAAACTGAGGCCGTTACCAACCATAGATAACATATGAAACTTGGATCTAACCATAAAAAATTTATAATTCATGATAAGATTTGACTCTAAGGGCGCACGTACCTCCTAACGACATAAGTAGGTGATCCTATATGTCAGGTGATGATGCTTCCCCTTGAGCTTTCCATCTTCTCATTAGCTCAAGTTATAGTTTTTATAAAAATTTATAGTTGATATCTCCATTCGATAATCACATATGTTAACTGTTGGAATTGAATTGCTATATTACGTGCTTAATGTTCATCTTGTATATTTGTTCATGAATTATTTATGGATTACTTATCGACTTTAAACTGGTACATTAGTAGGAAACCCCCACCTATAAATGTACACCCATACTTGGGAATGTAACTCGATTAATGGTAGTTACAATGGACCATCGATCTAGTGGTTATTGAGTGGTGGTCTAGATGGATCATTGATGTGGGCCTGCCATCCAAGGCTATTGTGTCCAATGATTTTTAAGGATGGTCTTTATCGTATAGTTTTGATATTCTCCCTATGTGGGATATTTTGATACCCGCCCTATATGGTTTTATTTTGATATTTTTCCTATATGGGTTTGATGTTTTATACCATGCAACCATACGATGGTAAGCCCCATATATTATAATATGATTGGCCACTAGTTGACGGGTTTCCATTAAACATCTTAAGATGGTAGCCTCATGAGCCGAGGATGGTGTTAATGGGACACTATGCCCGAGCTATCGGCCTACGTTGGGCCATGTGCTCCCCGTAGTGACCTTTGAGCTTATCTAAACTGGCTAGTTATAAATAGACTAATAATAACTTGGCTAATCATGCATACATGGCATAATCGATGGCTTGGATCACTTTGCCCTGTGATTACGCTGAATGTTGCGCTTATGACCAGCCATTCAATTTATGATGATGACTTGAATCTTCATGCCCATGCGATTACGCCAAGTGATGTGCTGATGGCCAATCACATCCTTGGGTGACGACCTCATTGCCTGTCTGGATGTTTTTCCCAGGGCACAGACCATCTGGATGTTTTTTCCGAGTCCATGATTGCATTCATGCATCCATGCATCTAATAAGACTGCATTTACTCTATTTTAGTTGTCTGGTTATTTTATAATTATGCTTACCTAATGCGGCAGTGTGTAATCTTGAGGGGAATTCACACTGAGTTGGCCACTCATCCATCAAATATACAACCGTACAGGTAGTACCGGTGGCTTTAGTGATATGTATGTTTAAACTTGATGAGGAGCAGGGTACGATCACTGGGGATGCAAGGCGGTATTTGCTTGGCGGAGCTGCGTGATCTTGCGGCTTATATTTATATGCTTTCTGTTATTCTTCATGTATTAAATTCTTATAAATCTTGTACTTGTTAAATTCAGAGACATTGGTTTGTATAAGTCATTATTGGCAGCTTCTTGTATATTCGAATGATAATGAAATTTTCCTTTATATCAATTTGTCCACACTATGCTCATTTTCTTACTCTGATGAAGTAAAAAAAAATGTACACTTGAATTTGACCATCCTTTAAGGTTAACACTCGAGTTTTTGGAACACGGGTCGTATACTCGGGTCCTGAAAAGTCGGGGCATTACAATTAACCTTTTTCGTGTACTTTGCATTAGGTTCATGAGCTGACATAACACATGTACCCATACTCTCCTTGACTTGATTAGTATCGATCAGTTCCTTCACTTCTATCTTCAAGATCTCACATTCTTTCTGATAATGTAGGCAATTAGGCAGACCTGCTCCTGAGACAATATCAATTTAGTTTTGTATATCTTGTATGGGAGGCAATTTATTAGGAATTTCATCGAGCACAATCATCTTAAACTTCTGCAACACTGGTTTCAAGTCTTCTAGGGTGTTCATAGGTTCCATATATTTTTCCTTTTTAATAAAGGCATTTACATCTCATGTTTTCTCATATTGTTTAACAAATCATGTTCTGTTATGAGAGACTGTCCATCTATTTTAAAAGTCTTAGGTTGATTTTTCATTCCCATACAGGCCACATGTCTGCCATTGATGAATCCTATGGCCTATTGTAACTAGAGGTGTACACGAGTCAAACCAAGTCAAGCTTAGCATAGCTCAACTCGGCTCGACTCAATCCTTGAGCCTGACTGACCAGCTTAGCTCAGTTTGGTCAGCAGCTCGCGCCAGATTGAGCCGAGTTCACCTGTGTAGCATTTCACAAAGACATGGACTACACCTTCAAATTCTCATTGTATATAAGACAGTGGCAACAGTTTTACAGGCATTTCATCAAACACCTTTTAGGCAACATCAAAATCAAGAAAAAAAGAGTATTTGTTTCATATACATACCTTCCTTACACTAGCTGACACTTCATTAAGTCATTTCATTAAACACTTGGTGAGAAACATCAATATCAAAGTAACCAAGTCACCGAACTGGTTCGATCCAAGTTCGATTCAAGTTGGGGTTCAATCCGAGTCAAGTTGAGCTCAGGCAAGCTCAAACTTAGTTCAAAATTTTTTTCGAGCTCAAAAAATTAGCTTAACTCAGCCTGAACTTAGTTTCAAACCGAGTCGAATTAAGCTTTTTTGAGTCGAGTTGAGCAAGCTAACCAAGTTAACTCGGTTCGTGTACAGCCCTAGTCGCAACTTTGTTTCGACGCGATCATCTCTTACCGACAAATAATGGGATCTCTCTGCATAACCTCTTATTGATCGACTATCTTGCCAATAATTTTAGTTTTGTTGGAATAATATCTTATCATAGTTGCTAGGGAGGAATCGCATGTGCAATAATTGCTTCATCCGCGACCACATACAAATTTGTGCCTTCATTTGTCTCGTCCGCTCGAGTTGAAGTTGTTCCCACTAAGCTGAAGTTTCGCCCTTCAATGTAGTATCTTTAAAGAAAATGAAAAGATTAGGTTTATTACCTAATATATCTAATGAAGAATTCGATAAATGTGAAACATGTGTAAAATTAAAATTCATTAGAAAACTCTTGAAACGAATAAAACAATCCTCTGTTCTATTAGAATTGATACACAGTGACTTAGGTGATTTTAGAAATCACATGTCTAGAGGTAGAAAAAGATATTACATAACTTTTATAGTTGACTACTCTAGTTTCACTAAAGTCTATTTATTAAGGAACAAAGATAAAGCTTTAGATGCTTTTTATAAATACAAAATTGAAGTTGAAAATTAATTTAATCTAAAAATTAAAAGACTTAGAACAGATAGAAGAGTTGAATATGAATCTTCTCAATTTAAAGAATTATGTGAAAATAGTGGAATAGTTCACGAAACTACAGTTGCTTATATACCAGAATAAAATGGAATAGCAGAACGTAAGAATAGAACTCTTAAGAAGATGATAAATGTTATGTTAAATAGTTCAGTCTTACCTTCAAATATGTGGGGAGAAGCAATTCTATCTGCTTGTTATATCTTAAATATAATTCCTTCTAAATCTTCTGAACAAACACGTTATGAACTTTGAAAGAATCATGTTTCTAGTTATAAATATATTAAAGTATGGAGGTGTCTTACTAAAGTAGGATACCTAAAATAAAGAAAAAAAAATTAGGTCCTAAAACGACCGACTATATATTTATAAGTTATGCACCAAACAATGTAGTATATAGGTTTCTAGTTTTAAAAAATAATGATAATATTATAAATCCTAATGCAATTATAAAAGCCAGGGATGCAAAGTTCTTTGTGTAAGTGCTATGATTTCATATCCCTTTAGTTGTCAAATTTTGTGGTGTCAAAACCTATATCTATGTATTGTATGTCTTGTGTTTTATGTTTGAAGTCTATTCATTGCAATCAAGACATATCAAGACATCGCATTTCAAGACAAGATCTTAAAAGAAGAAAGTTTTCAAGTCTTGGATGAAGATATCAAGAATAGAAGTTTTCAAGGTTACATGTTCAAGATTTGATCAAATTCAAGTTTACTAGAAGACTTTGTGAAGTCAAGATCAATCTCATGAAGGCCTACTACAAGTTTTGAATATTCACAAGCTTCTCTTAAGGGTCATCTGAGTGAACAGTCTTTCAATGTCCATCTCACTTTTAAGGTTTGTTTGACCTTAGATTGACCTTAGGATTGGCTTTATTGTAGGTCATTCCAGATACATAACTCATATATTTTAATATGTTTATTTTGGAGTGTTCTAAGACCAGTCCTAGGGACTTCAAGACCAGTCCTAGCTTTCTTACGACCAATCCTAAGTTTTTCAGGACCAGTCCTAGATAGTTGAAGATTTTTGGATCTTTCTAGCTATCCTACGACCAGTCCTGGAAGTTCTACGACTCATACTTCGACCGGTCGTAGCCCTACGACTCAAACTCCAGCAACCTATTTTGAGGTCCTACAACCGGTCGTAGGTGTCCCACGACCAGTCGTAGGTGGCCCACGACCGGTCGTGGAACTGAAAATCTTATCCCGCGGAAATCTTTCGAAAGTCTTTGATGCTACGACCAGTCCTAGGTTCCTAAGACCAGTCGTAGACGTGATTTTTCAAGCTATAAATAGTGCACGAACTTCAGAGTTTTAGCACTTCAAATCAATTCTATTAAAGCATTCTTTAGGCTATTCTCTAAGATAAGTTTGTGTTTATTTTAAGCTACTTTGTTCTTATTTAATATTCCTTTTGCTAACTTATTCTTATTTAATTTTGATCTACATTCCAATCTTATTAGAAAAGGGGAATTTCTGATATTCCTTCTTCTTGGATTCAAAATCAAATAGATCTAGCCCGTTTGATCTAAAATCAATTAGACTTAGAACCATTCTTAAAGTGAGTATTGGACTTTGAACGTCGAATCGAACATCTACTCCGATTGGTTCTACCGGGCTTCTTCAAAAGGTGATTCAGGTATTTACATGTTTTGTAATTTACTTTCTCTGGTTTTTGTTCGAGATTTGCCAGAAAAATCTCATTGTAGTGGTTATCTGAGGAGAGCCAGAAAACTCAGATTGAGGGGTTTTTGAATTGTGTAAGCCCGAGATCAAAGACACAATTGTGAAGATTTTAGGTGAACCTGTGAAACCTATTTTGATAGTGCATGCTAATATCCCCTGTGTGAGGATATTAGGAGTGGAGTAGCAATCTGTGTGGCTGTTAGATAACAGTTGGTGTACACACAGGCGAACCACTATATATCGTTGTATTGTGGATGTGCTTTATTCTTTCATTCCTTTATTCATTCAGTTTTGTGGTTTGTGTTTGTGGATGAATGTTGTAATCACTTCAAGCAAGTGTGGATGAATGTTGTAATAAGTTAGGATTTATTTTTTGCAAGTTATTTTGATTTCATTGCTTATTATTCCTCTTTGGCTTGTGATACAAAGGACGTTCTAGAAATAAGGTTGTCCTACCTTAAACCTCTGGTTTTTTGGTGTAAGGTTGTCCTTAGAACTGATAAAGTATCAATCTCTTTACTTTAGGCTATTGTGATTGTTTTATATTCAGCATTGTGCTTTAAATCTTTTATTATTCCGCTGTTATTACTTTTATTTGGCATTGCCCTATTCACCGCCCCTCTAGGGCATATAGCTAGGCCCTTTCACTTTGGGAACGTATTTCTTATGAAATCTAAATTTATATAAATAGAGGAAGTTAATAAATCAGATATCGCATCTATAAGTAAAAGTAATTGTGAGCAAGTAGTAGAAGAGATACAATCAAGAAAAAATACTAGAGTTAGAAAAGAAACTAACCTAGGAGATGGGCTTTTTACCTTCTTAATATAAGATGATCCTACAACTTATACAGAAGCAATTAACTCTCTAGATATAACTTTTTGAAAGGAAGCAATAAATGATGAGTTGAAATCTATTATATCTAATAACACTTGGAAACTTTTAAACCTACCATCTGGAAACAAACCAATAGGCTATAAATGAGTGTTTAGAAAGAAACTAAAACCAAATTGAACTATTGATAAGTTTAAGGTTAGGTTGGTAGCGAAAGACTTTAAACCAAAGGAAGGAATAAATTACTTTAATATATATTCTCATGTAACTAGAATTATAACTATCAGGATCCTAATAGCGATAGCCTCCATATATAAACTAGTGGTACACCAGATGGATGTTGAGACAGTTTTCTTAAATAAAAACTTAAAAGAAGAAATATATATGGAGTAACCTGAGGGTTATAAGATATCAGGTAAAGAAAATAAAGTATGTAGACTAATTAAATCACTATATGGTTTAAAATAGGCTCGTAAATAATGACATGAAAATTTTGATGGCGTTTTAAAATTAAATGGCATAAAAATGATGTAAATAGATGTTTATATAGTAAAATTTTTAGAAATGATTATGTTATTATATGCCTTTATATTGATGGCATACTTATTCTTTAAACTAATATTAAATTAGTTATTGAGACTAAGAAATTTTTGTCATCTAAATTTGTCATGAAAGACTTAAGAGAGGCTAGTGTAATCTTGGGTATTTAAGTAACCAGGAAAGATGGTGTTATTGTATTATCACAACCTCATTATGTTGAGAAGTTACTGAGGACATTTAACCATTTTGACTGTTTACTTGTCAGTACTCCTTATGATTACAGTGTGACTCTCATGAAGAATACAGAAAATAGTATGTCTCAATTAGAGTAGTCCAGAATAATTGATAACCTCATGTATCTAACAAACTGCATTAGACCAGACATAGCTTTTGCAGTAGGAAAGCTAAGTTGTAACGCCCTAAAAATTGGGGGTCGAGCAAAAGTTCAACTTCCAAGTTCCAGTGCGTCACCTATACAACATGAATAATGATGATGAAATGTTGTCCATGTTAGCGCACTAAACATGAGTGGGGTTATACCAAATCAGCATATCATACCCTAGAGACAATCAAATTACGTAAGTGGAAGACCATGATACGTATGTATAAAACATATAAGTGGTGGTGCGTCTCTAAAGTTGTAAGACCCGTATCTTGGTCTGTACCGTTCCATAGACTTCCACGGTCTTACCGGTTGAATTTCGGTAACCTTCGACCCTTAACCAATATTTACGCGCGACCCTGATTCGTATGCCGTCAACTCGAGCCGACTCAACCTAAGACCATTACCATAGCGACCGCGCCGTCGTTGCGGTTCCGATGCCCGACTTGCGCGCCGAGGCGATACCCTGGTCAAGAGATGTGGGCCAACGTTCGGTGCGAGAAAAACGCCGCTCGTTGCGAAACTCAAGAGAATCTCTACGATGTATCACATCAATTCCATCAATTCCATCAATCAATCAATCCATCAATCCATCACATGTCAAGTACATGTCAAGTACACATCACTTTCACCCTCTCCCAAGCAAGTCACAAAAGTCTTCCATGCCCATACTTTTCTTACACAAATGCCTCAAAAGTCAAGGATCTCTTACACCTCCCATGCCTTTTCTTACACAAAAGGCCACAAAAGTCAAGGATTTCTTACACACCCATCTCTCTCCCATCCATCACTCCATCCATCCATCACTCACCCTCTCTCCCTTTACAACTCCTCTCTTTCTCATTTTCAAAAAAATCCATCCAAGCATAAACCCCATACGTATGAGAAATCCTCCAAGCTCTCCAAAACTCCAAGGTGGCCCACTTTCCTACCCCTTCATCTCACATCCTAGGCATCCATTTCTCATCTCCTCCATTAGGATTGAAGCTAAGGAGCTAAGGATCCCATATGAACAAGAAGATCGGACGATGGGTGCTTGTTAATATAGGTTTTTCATGTTTTTGAGATGGGCCAAGTTAGGCCAACCGATCAATGGTTTGGATCTCACTTGGGACCCTAAATTGTGGCCGATGGCCCACTTTGATCATCATGATCATTCCATGATGGGGTCATTCTCCATGGACCCCATCATGATGTTTATTTTATGGCATTATGAAGGGTCATCTAGACCGTCCATATTGGTGGGGAAAGGATCCCCACCGTTGATTTTCGATTTAGATGGTTCCATGTGTAAAAGGGACCCATTTGATTGTATAATTTCCTCAAGAGAGGGCTCATAGTGGCGGAGCCCTCCATCACAAGCATGTCCCACCCTCTATCTCTCTCTCTCTACTTCATTTTCCTTTTTTTTTTATCATATTGTGTTTTTTTGGCCCACTTGAATGGACCCCACCTTGAAGTATTTATTTTGTCCAAGCCTTCTTCAAGTGGGGCCCACCTTATATGTTGTACCCACATCATCCATCAGTGGTGGCCCACGTCACCAGGGCCCACCATAATGCATTTTTTTTTTGACCGAATCATCTAGCGTCTGGGACGCTGGACATCCATGTAATTAAAAAAAAAGAAAAAGAAAAGAGAGGGAGCTTTTGGGGTGGGCTACTTGCATAGGCCCCACCTTGATGTATATATCCAATCCAAGCCGTCCATCCTCTTACCCACATCGTTTTAACCGTTGAGTAGAAGAATGGGGCTGATCTGAGCTTCTGGTGGGCCATAGCATTGGGAACATTGGTGGTTACCATTGAAGAATTTTCTGACGTTTCTGTACATCAAAAAATCACAAACTCTAGACTCATTGGGACGGCCTCGAGCCACTTAGCACAATGGGCAGAGTGGATCGATGAGTTGTGGGTCCCAGACGTGAAAAACCCCAGAAAAACAGGTTTTTCCCAACTTTTTAAAAAAACAAGAGGCAGAGCCTCTGTGTCTGACGCCTGCTGCAACAGCAGCGGGCGGCCGTGCAGCCACCCACGGCTGCTGCCGTGGGCCCCACCATGATGAATATGTTATATCCACGCCGTTCATATGATGGGCCACCCCCTGAGGTGGGCCCCCTCCAAAAATGAGGCCAATCCGACGCTCAGGTGGCCCACACCATAGGAAACAGTGGAATCGTACCTCTACCATTGGGATCCCTCTCATGGCCCAAAGAAGTTTCAGATCAATCTGAAATTTGTATTTTCACTTCACCCAGGTCTGAGTGACCTTATGAATGGATTGGATTTCAAATAAACATTTTAGTGGGCCCCACGTGGGACCCACAGTGATGTGTGTGTTTGTACCCACCGTCCAGGCGGACAATGGCACTAGCCATGATGTATGTGTGTTTCACCCCCACCGTCCAGCGGACGGTGGGGCCCGCTGTGTGCGTGCGTGCGTGCGTGTGGGTGTACGTGCGTGTGTGTGTGCAGTGTGTGTGCAATGTGTGTGCAGTGTGTGTGTGTGTGTGTGTGTGTGTGTGTGTGTGTGTGTATATATATATATATATATAATATTGTATTGCATATATAATATTGTATATATTATATATATTATATATATTATCTATAGTTTTTTTTTATATTATATAATACATCATATTCGATGGTGAACCTTCATGTGGGTCCCCACTCATGATGCAGGTGCTGCATCCAACCTGTTCATCCATTTTAAAAGCTCATTTTATGGTTTGAGCTAAAGAATGGGCCAGATCCATAGTCCGAGTGGACCCCACCTTAACATATTATAAGGCTCATTTGATTTATATAAGGACTAGGGGCTTAGGCCCATTTGATTGATATAAGGCCTAGGGGTTTTGGCCCATTTGATTTATGTAAGGCCTAGGGGTTTAGGCCCATTTGATTTATATAAGGCTTACAGGATTAGGCCCATTTGATATATATATGGTTCATGAGATTATGTCCATTTGATGCAATCTAAGGCCCACGGGTTATGACCCATTGCAATGCACATAAGGCCCATTGTTACGGTCCATTTATGTGGCCCATTTGATGAATAAAAGGCCCATATAATATGGCTCATTTGATATATATGCAAGGCCTAATAGGATGAACCTAAGGTCCATTACAATGTGTAATCCCAACACGGACTATGTAACAATTTTTACGACGATCGTGCCTTGGGAGCAATGTCGGTTTGATGTCCACATTGCGAGTGTAATGCTGGTTGGATGTCCACATTACGACTCTCGTTAGGGCCCATTATTAGTCCCGTACTTATTGTGTATAGGTTGTCCAAGCCCATCTACATTGTAAGGATAGTTCATCTTATTATAACATGTTTAGTGTAGTTCCATGACTCATGACCATACGCATCATATGTATACTTGACATGAGAATTGACTGATCATAGCATATGCCCTCGAGCAGGTTGTTTATGGGCTCCCAGTTAGGAGGTGTTGCCCTACATGAGCGCACGATATGCGCAGAATTTGTTACATGACTGGATAGCGTGATTCATGCATTTCGCATTTTTGTGACATGGTTATTATACGCCCTACCGATATCGGGGCCATAGCCCCCACAGCTGTATCGTGGTTGGCAGGATTGGATACCGAAAATGTTGTTCTACATGGGGTGTTATAGATATCCCTGGGTGAAAGTCTCTAAACCCTTATGGTACCAAGAGGTTGCTCCAACGTCTAGACTGAGTGGGTAGATGAGCGTTGAGTGCCGATTACCAGACGGTTGCACTCTCCACTGTGTCGTGGTCAATTGGAAGGGGGTGCGGCCTTACCCGCCCGAGTGTAGGGGGCAATGCTAGGCTAAGTTTGACCAGCTCGAGAAATGGGTCCGCTATCGTCGAGTTGAGCCCGATATTGGCAGACGGATAGTGAGGTCTCTTGCACTTACCTTATTGCGCGCGATGTGGCGACAATCTGGTTTAGAGTGTACTAGACCCCGGTGATATCCCAGAGATGAGCTGTATTGATACGTGGACTTAGATGAGGATTGTATGTTTGACTTGCATCTTGCATCGCACAGCCTTGGTACGGCTCATGATATTTATGGATCCATGTGCATATTCCGCATTACTCTGATATTGCATGTTCATACTACTACCTTGCGCACACACTTTCACCACCCTCTAAGCTTTCTATGCACGACCATTGCGTGCAGGTGACGTTAGGGCACAGCAGCGCTGAGATAGGAGCACGTTGCAGATCGTTTTGGAGTTTTTGTCCTTCATCATTGTATTTCCCTTTATGCTCATTGTACTTGTAAAGTTTTCGATCATAGTGAAAATGTAATGGAGTTTTTGGTTATTGTTTGTGGGTTATGCCTTTGGTTATGTTTATTACGAATCAAACTGACGTTGAAAATCCTCCTCGTAGCATCCCAGGATCGGAACCTAGCGAATGGGCGCTATGAGCTGAGAATGGGGTTCTACGGAGGCTGTCGGCGTCGGATTCGGCGATCGAGAATTTTGTGAGCTCGATTTCTGAGTTTGGGGCGTGACAAAAGTATAATCATGTTCCAAGTTAAACAATTTCATGTATCATTTTAAAATACAAAATATCAAAATGTATAAGACCGTCTACATCATGAAATCCCTATTACCCCGATGATCAGAATGCGACCTACATGAACTCGTCAGAATACTGTATATACAAGAACTCCTCGTCGTCATAAAAATTAGAGTCTGGTTGGTGTTTTAAAACACCGTTCCAGAACATGGGAGTGAGTGATCAACTCAATGCAACTATGAAGCAAAGGTTAACATGTTATCAATTCAGTCAAGCAGTAATGATAAAGTAGTACAACAGTCATGTACTAAGTACTCTTGTTAATGCAAGAATAGTATGTTGTAATGATGCATACCCTCGCCTACACTCCCTCAGCGACTTCATCTCATGTTCACGCATGGCATCTTCCCGAAACGTGCTCTTCCTCGCCAAAGCACATGCAGTGCAGTGCATGATTGTGTTAGCCAAGTTCTTAGTTAGACCCTTTTTATACAGCAGGATTAGGAAGCTGAGGTACCTCCCTTTATTTCATTTATCCAAATAATGATCCATCTAGGGTCGTCAATCCTAGTTAATCACATACGATAGGCAAATTCGTGAGTTTATACCATAGATTGCTACGAGAAGCTCGTAACCTCAATGTAGTCTTAATTCACACTCGAGGTCACTACGAGAGGCTCATCACTTGATCGTAGGCCTATTTTATACTTAAGGTCACTATGACAAGGCTCATCATCATAGCATAATCCTAGTGTATACTCGAGATCACTCCACCAATGCCCTACCAACTGGCAGTTTATTTTCGAAGGCTCGTCACCAACCCGACTGGAGACCATAGCTAGGCTACGCCAGTGTAGGCTGATAGCTTAAATACAGTGTCTCATACCACCGTATTCGGCTCACTGGTCACTACGGGGAGGCTCATCGCCCCAGCGTAGGCCGACAGCTCGACCACGGTGTCTCATACTACCATACCCAGCTCATGAGTCTTAACGGATCGAGGTACCAAGGCTAAATGGGCTTTTCACTGGTAAGTTTGGTACCTTAGGTTCAAGCAATAGCATTCATACATTGTGAACATACATTGGGTCAATCGAGTTACTTAACAAGCTCAACTGGTACGAGCGTATGTTGAATTAGTTAACATGGAGCACATATACACTCCTCATGAGCCTAGCCACTATCGATAATCAGCGTATGACTCGAATTCCTCGAACGTATCCGTCGTGGCTAAAACAATTCAGCCACCGATCGTAAACCATTACCGATTGCCTAAAATATATCGTAACCCCAATCACACTTCAAATACAATAGGCATTCATATGTGCTAGTCAAAACAACATACAGCAACCAATTCCAATATAAATCTCATATAAGTAATTTGACAACACATATTACACATGTTACCGTACATAGGCATTTCATCCTAATTCACATAGTAATAAGATAGGTTATATAAAAGATACTGTAAACATAGATAAGGGAATTGAGAATCCTATCTCAACACCTTCATTACATACATTTCAACTAGCATTTTCACATTCAAGCATTTTATTAAACACTTAGGCTACACATGTCATATACATATAATAAAGTAATTATAACAGGTATTATAGAAAATCCCTTTGCAATAGGGTTCACCCTACGTACAACAATCATGTATTCTCAATCAATAAGTATGGCAAGAATAAATCATAATTTGCAAGAATAAATCATAATTTTATACTCATTCAAACATTTCAACAAACACATGAAATGCATTAAAATCAACATAGTCTACATGTATATGTAATATATGAAAAACGTCGTATCTATGCACATGTGACAGCAATCAAGTCAATCATAAATTATTACTGACATTGAAAGCCTTGGAAACCATAACCTAAACATTTATAGTCTGCACCTTTCATCAGTAGACTCGTAACGAACTTAATTTAAATACTCAGTCCTCGCCTATAGCACAACGACAACCTATAGAATTTAATAGGTTAGCTACTGCACCTTTTACTCTATTTGAATCCCTGAAACAGATTAGGGTTTGGATTTCTTACCTAATAATGGAGTCAGAATCGCCGGAATAGCGATACAAACAAGGTGGTTAAGCACGTGAAGCGGTAGGGAAAGATCCCAGGAACAATCTCTCACTTCCTCTCACACTTTCTCTCTCTTTCCTTGTCTCTTTGCTCTCTTCTCTCTCCTAGGGTTTGCAAAAATCGTATGTGAAGGGAGAGAGAGGGTTTAAGGACCTTATATAGGCCTAGAATTGATGGTAATGGCCCCAGGGCGATGGTATACTTAGGTTATAGCCAAAGACTAGTTGTTTCCGTCCAATAGAGTTGATATGGAGGCTTCTTTTCTATATGCGGTCAGACTTAAGCTTCCTGACATTGGATCTAGGTCAGGTTAAGATCTCGATCCGATCAGATTAGTGGATCGGCCGCGAGGGACCAGTTTCATTTCAACGGTCACCGGTACTCGATCAGGGCCACAAGTACACTGACATGTGTTGAAAATTTTTCCTGATCTGAGGGTATAATTGGGTCAGATTCTGATGGTCTGAATCTTTAGATTTATCCTGTAAGCGAACAACTCAATTTACTTAAGTTTCAGTTCATTTCCTAAAGATATTCGCATTTCTCACACACTTCGCTCCGGGCTCAAGTTGTGCTTTTCTGGATACCTTTAGGACTTGATTTCTGAGATGGCTGTCAAGTCCAGTAAGGCGGTCCTAACCGTATAGTTTTGTGGTAATCGGATTTTCGACGTGTGATACAGGTCCGATATGGAGTTTCAGTTTGCTTCCGAGAACAACTGGGTTTTGAGATTGATCCTAGATTTTCAAGTAATGTAGCTTTAGCGATTCTTCTAATTTTGAGTCTTGCAGTTCGTATTTAAAGTGGTTCGAACTAATTTCATAATTAATTTAGTTTAGCACTTAACTAAATTCCACCGTAATTATGACAGAATAAGATCCTAGGGTAAGAAAAACTGATCTTTCCAAATAACCTATTCATTTTGTGAGAGTCCATCAGGTTAATGGTCAAAAGTCCATTTTATTTATGTATTTATTATTTATAGTAAGTTTTAGTTTAAGTATTGTTCCTCATCATTTAAACTTTAGAATTTGTGTCTAATGTGACAGTACTTAGAAAAATCTGAAGAACAAGGTGATGAAAGTTGAGATTTTGAAGGAAACGGGTTGAAAAGGGATTTTAGACTTTGGGTTGAGTTATGAGAAGTTAATAAGGTGTTAAGATCAACCCATTGCCTAAAGACGTCTATTTTCAAGTTGAAAAAAATCTAGGGTGTTACATAAGTAGATATACATATAACCCTGAAAAAAAGCATTGGAATGTCTTGTCTAGGATTTTGAGATACCTAAAAGGTAGTATGGCCTATGGTTTACATTATAATGGTTATCCTATTGAATTAAAAGGATATAATGATACTAACTACATCAGTGATTCAAATGAGACAAAATCCACTAGTGGATATGTCTTAACTTTGGGTGAAGGAGCAGTCTCTTGAAACTCTACCAAGCAAACATGTATTGCTCGGTCGACTATAGAATCTGAGTTTATTACCTTAAAAAAGGCTGGATCAAAAGCTGAGTGGCTTATAAATCTTTTAGCTGATATACCATTGTGGTCAAAGCATGTATCAGCTGTATCTATTCATTGTGATTGTCAAGCAATTATAGCAAAAGTAAGGAGTAAAATATATAATAAAAAGAGTAGAAAAATTAGACTCAGACACAACATAGTGAAACACATGTTGCGTGATGGAGTCATTTCTATTGACTTGTGAAGTCAGAAAAGAATTTAACAGATCCTCTAACCAAAGGACTATCTAAAAGGTTGGTCAATGACATATTGAAGGGAATAGGGTTAAGCCTAATATATGAGTTGCCAGTGTCGGCAACCCAACCTATACAAATGGAGATCCCATGAGATAGGTTCAATGGGTAAACAATAAGACACGAGGTAGACAATTGCACTGAGTTATATGAGCTCCTTCTATGGTATACAGTGCAAGCAGCAATGCAGAAGGATGAGCTTTTAGAACTCTTAATGGATCCATAACCATATATTTAGTGGTATATATAATTACTGTATACACTTGATAGAATTCACCTATATGGGTGTGGAGGTGGAGGCAGCTTCTTATGAGAATTTAGGCGAATTCTCTAGAGCATTCATGAAATCTAGGCAATGGTGTATGGCCGAAACTCACCGAACCGCAGAATCACTCGCAGAGAAAAAGTGTGAGTGGTATGTACTTGTGATTTACATTAAAAGGATTTAGGTTCAAGACTATGGTGTCACCTGATTCCTGTAAACATGTCTTGCTTACTCTAATGTCGGTTCAAGTTTATGGTAACACCAGCACCATTACACAACTATTATGCTTTAACCCGAAAGAGTTTTTATTTTGAAACATGTGGAAGATTATTGTATTTTGTTTCAAAATAACTATTAAAAATTTAATTTTTTAAATTTTTTATTTCCCTTTGCATTTGAATTTTTATTTTATTTTTCGATTGTGGGTTTTGTCCCACATCGAATTTGACAAAGTAAATCCTCTAGTATATAAGATAGGCTTTTTACCTTGGGTTTGAGCCCCATTAAGGGGGCATGTGAATTTGGTCCTGTGGGGGGCTATGTCAATAGCTCTAATGTATGCCATTGACCACACGCGCAAACGCGCCGAGCCGAACCATGTCGTGGCGTGCTGAGTATGAGTCTGTGTCTATGTCTGTGTGCATGTGCGACACAATGGGACAGGTTGGGCTGTGAGTGGGCGCGGGTGTGATGCGAGTGGACTCGTATGGGTGTGTGTGTTTGGGTACTCATGGGAATTTATCTGCGAGAGTGTACTCGCACTTGTGCCTTTTCGTTTTAAATCAGAGAGGTGTGTCTATTCCAATTAGTCTCATCTATTGGGTTTAAACCCAAAGGACCTAACCCTTTGTAAAGGGTGCTTATGCACCACTTCAGAGTCTATTTAAAGACTTTCGATTTATATTTGTAAATATAAAAATCCTTCTCTCTTATAAAACACTCTCTGATATTCTATTTTAAGCATTTTAATTGCTGAGTCAACTCAGTACTTTCAGGTTAAACTGCAAGTAGTTTGAGCCCACGTATAGTAAATGCACCACAGGGACCGAGTAATAATCGTTGTATCTTGGAGGTTGATTGCTCTAGAAACCTCTTGCACTTAGGACACCGTCCAAGGGGAGCAAATTCAATTTCAAGCCGAGTGACTCAGTCACACCTCGACTCAATTCAATAAGTCCTCTTTCTCAAATCTTATTTTCTTTTTCGGTTCTTGATTTTAATAGTCTATTTAATTCAACCAAATATTCTAACAGAGGATGCAAGCATGGTGGATGGACTTGGCCTTGTGACGCAGGGAAGGACGTGAGGTCGAGCACCGTCTTCCTCGAGATGATAAATATTCCGAATCCACGGAATTTCTCTGGACTCCTCACAGAGACTCCTCGAATCCACGAGGAAAGAAAGTAGAAAATAGAAAAGAATTTCTAATAATTTGAAATTGATTAATGAATGACTAAAAACGAGTTTACACCCCTTTAAATAAGGGAACCAAGCAACTGGAAAGAAATCAGATTCAAACTACAACTAAAACTCCTAAAATTCGCAACTTACTATAAATAGTAAACTTACTATTTATAGATGGTCGTGATGTCTACTAGTGCGCAAGGTTTTCGGCCAAAAATAGTAAGTGTCCTATTTGGCTTCACCAAACCTTTCTCCTAATTATCCTAAGAACTTTTCATGTTGGACACAACTCCTAAAGCCCAACAGATGAAGAGTTATACTCAAACTAAAACTTACTATTTATAGTAAAAATAAAATTAAAACGGGGAAACGACCGTCGATCAGGGAGTTTCTCACAAATTCGGGCTGCGTAACCCGGCATAGCGGGGTTGGTTGGCTAAAGTAGCTCGTTCTACCCCAAAATCATATATTCTGCGTCAGCTAACTCA
This sequence comes from Magnolia kwangsiensis, assembly GCA_037074715.1. Taxonomy (NCBI): domain Eukaryota; kingdom Viridiplantae; phylum Streptophyta; class Magnoliopsida; order Magnoliales; family Magnoliaceae; genus Magnolia; species Magnolia kwangsiensis. The sequence goes on from CM073587.1 coordinate 71,721,057, forward strand.
TTCCGGATTGTGAGATACGCCCGATCTAAGGTCCAATGGTCCGGATCACTTTTGTCACCGATCGTGCCTTTTCTGATCCATCTTGGCCATGAAATTATCTGCGACCCGCTCTACATCAGTCCCCTTCACTTGAAAAGAACTTGTCCTTGAGTTCTCCTCCTGCGCTGGTTCATAATACTCGGTCAAGTCCGCAACGTTGAGAGTCCGTGAGATCGCCATGTCATCTGGAAGATCAACAACATAAGCATTGTCATTGATCTTTCGGATGATCGGTACCGGTCCAATCTTCTTATTTTTCAGCTTGTTGTACGTCCCGGTTGAAAATCTTTCTTTTCGTAGATGGACCATTACCTGGTCGCCCACCTCGAACACCTTTTGTCGGCGATGCTTGTCTGCTTGTTCCTTGTACTTTTCGTTCGAAGCATGTAGCTTAGTCTGCACCTCCGCATGAATACCCATGATCCTGTCTACCATATGTTCTGCTGCAATACTCATGCCTGGGAGCTTGGGTAGAGGGACCAAGTCTAGCGTGTGGCGAGGTACTCGTCCGTAAATAACCTGGAACGGAGATTTTCCTGTCGAGCGGTTCACCATATTGTTGAATGTAAACTCCGCTTGGGACAAGGCCAAGTCCCACTGCTTCGGTTTCTCTCCTGAAATACATCGAAGGAGGTTTCCCAAAGTGCGATTCACAACTTCAGTTTGACCGTCAGTCTGTGGGTGGTAGGCGCTACTGAACTGAATTCGTGTATCGAATCGAGTCCACAAAGTTCGCCAAAAGTGGCTTATGAACTTCGTGTCACTGTCAAAAGTAATAGTCTTGGAAACCCCGTGTAGCCGCACAATTTCTCTGAAGAACAGATTCGCCACGTGTGTTGCATCAAGAGTTTTCTTACATGGAATAAAGTGCGCCATCTTGGAGAAACGATCTACTACCACGAACATCGAATCCATGCCACGTTGTGTTCGTGGGAGACCAAGCACGAAGTCCATAGATAAATCCTCCCAAGGACCATCAGGCACGGGCAACGGGGTATAGAGGCCCGTATTATGAGATTGTCCCTTGGAGGTTTGACAAATATAACAACGTTGGACTGTCCTTCCCACATCACGTACCAACTGCGGCCAGTAATACTGTTCTTCCATAAGAGCTCGCATCTTGTCTTGCCCAAGGTGTCCACTGAGGCCACCTCCATGTAACTCTTGGATTATCTGCTCCCTTAGCGAACTGTTCGGGGTGCACAATCGATTTTCCTTGAAAAGGAACCCGTCTTACATATGTAAGTCGCTGGAGTGACCTTCTTGGCATCTAACCCATGCATCCCTGAAGTCGTCGTCATCGACATATATGTCTTTGAGACACTCGAACCCGACAACTTCATTGCTCATAGTTACTAACAAATTTGCATGGCGACTCAACGCATCGGCTACCTTATTCTGTTGTCCTGACTTATGTTTTAGCACGAACGTGAATTCCTGTAAAAACGAGATTCATCTAACATGTACACGGTTAATGTTAGCTTGACTATTAATGAATTTGAGAGCTTGATGGTCCGTGTAAAGTATGAATTCCCTTTGAACAAATAATTTCACCAATGTCGCAGTACCTGAACTACCGCGTATAACTCGATCTCATATGTAGACCACTTCTTGCGTGAATCGCTAAGTTTCTCACTGTAGAAGGCTACCGGCCTACCTTCTTGAGACAAAACTCTCTCAATTCTGACATATGAGGCATCACATTCGACTTCGAACATTTTATCGAAGTTAGGAAGTACAAGAACCGAGGTCGTGGATAATCTACGCTTGATTTCGGCAAAGCTCCTGTCGGCTTCGTCAGTCCACTGAAACTGCCCTTTCTTCATGCAATCTGTGATTGGTGACATAATAGTACTGAAATTTCTCACGAATCGACGATAGAATGTCGCCAGTCCATGAAAATTTTGCACTTCGTGAATATTTGTGGGAACCGGCCATTCTCTGATTGCCTTTACCTTTTCCTCATCCACTCGAATGCCCGTGGACGTTACGACAAAATCCAGAAATAATAGGCTATTAGTCATGAAGCTGCACTTTTTTAAATTGAGATACAGTTTATTTTCAGTAAGCACCTGAAGAACCCTTTTGAGGTGTTCCATATGGGTAGTTTCGTCTTGACTATATATCAAAATATCATCAAAATAAACCACAACGAATCGCCCAATGAAAGGTTTCAGAACTTGGTTCATCAATCTCATGAACGTGCTAGGTGCATTCGAAAGATCGAAGGGCATGACCATCCATTCGTACAATCCTTCCTTGATCTTAAAGGCTGTTTTCACTCATCACCTGGCTGTATTCGAATCTGATGGTAGCCACTCTTTAGATCCAATTTAGAGAATATTTTGGCACCCTCTAACATATCCAGCATATAGTCCAACCAGGGTATAGGAAACCTGTACTTTATGGTGATTTTGTTGATGGCTCGGCTGTCGACACACATGCGCCAACTCTCATCTTTCTTTGGAGTTAATAGAGCTGGTACAGCACATGGACTCATACTTTCTCGAATAAGACCCTTACGGATCAACTCTTCCACTTGCCCTTGAAGAATCTCGCACTCATTCGAACTCATTCGATAATGAGGTCGATTGGGTAGACTGGACCCGACTTGATTCATCTACCTCGTCCTCGGTGGTATGCTCCTGCTCTTCATCATCTGGATCTTCATCGGCGTTATCAGCACTACCATCATTGATGGTAAGGTTCGCCACCTTTCGCTGGGGACAAGTATTTGATAGGTGGCCCGGTTGGCCACAACGATAATAGTTGTCAGGCCGGGGTCGAGTGTAAGGGTTCGGGATTCTACTTGGACCAGCAGCAGTCGATACGCCCCTTTGGGGTCTAGCTTGTCCACTTTCCTAATCTCGGCTCTCAGACGTAGGAGGTTGAGTGCGTGCTCCTACGGGTTCCTTCCCCTTAGACTGTAAAGCTCCCTAGGGTGGACCCGCCGTAGTGATCCTTGCGGTAGAATAGGGCCGTGTGGTAGAATGTTCAAGTTGTGCTTCTGCCCGAGTAGCCAACTTGATCGCATCATTCATCGTCCAGACGGGCTGCATCTGGACCCGATCCTGGATCGCCATACGCAGTCCACCGTTGAATCGGGCGACTTGCTGCGATTCAGTCTCGACTAAATCGTTACGCACCGCCAGGCAGTAAAATTCTTCTGCGTATTCTCTTGCCGACCGACTACCCTGTTGACAATTTTGGTATTGTTGGAATAATACTTGATCGTAATCGCTAGGGAGGAATCGGGTACGTAATAGCTGCTTCATCCGCTGCCATGTGCGGATTGGTGCTTTCATCTGTCTAGTTCGTGCAAGTTGCAGTTGTTCCCACCAAGCTGAAGCTCCTCCTTTCAACTTGTAGGTCACAAGCTTGACCTTCTTTGGCTAAAGTAGCTCGTTCTACCCCAAAATCATATATTCTGCGTCAGCTAACTCATTCCGGATTGTGAGATACGCCCGATCTAAGGTCCAATGGTCCGGATCACTTTTGTCGCCGATCGTGCCTTTTCTGATCCATCTTGGCCATGAAATTATCTGCGACCCGCTCTACATCACCTTGCCGGACTTGAAGACAAGTATCTACAGCCTATGCTCAAGGAAATTCTCAATAGTCAAAGCAAACACATAGTCGAGCTTGTTCGGGCTCTCGTCGAGCAGTCCATAGCATAGTTCATGCGCTATAGCAGTGCCTCACCCTTGAAGATCCATCACGGGTTCTTCTTGTCTAGTGTCAGTTGCTCCCACACCGCGTTCTTGATGTGGCTAAGCACGTATTGCACCTGCCATAGCTCATGCTTGTAACTCAGCTCGTACTCTCTCACCAGCTTTAGCTTTTCGTCTAGCCACTCCTTATACAGCTAGCATAACTTCTTGAATGTCTTACCATAGCTGCGGTGGAAGCTAACATGCACCACGGTTGCTGCTCCTTATAAGACCTTGTCCCTTCTTTACGCCTTTCCACACGCATGTATGTGATGATCGGCACCCATGATTGACCTCAAATTGGTTGTGCACAATGCACCCCGGAGTAACCGAAACCTGAGACCACTGCCATATCGACCGCCTTTGTTGTTACAATCATGGAGGTGCCACCCACATGTCTGTGCGACGCTCCATTGGCAAGATACTCCATGAAGAATCCTTTGTGTATCATGTACGCATGACGTTATACTTTCCATTCTACACATGTACCATACTACACATGGGTGAAAGAATCTCTATCCTTATGTGTGATGTCATCTTCCCATGTTACATGTGGGAGAGAAGTCAACTCTTCCTTCACATCTCAATACCATACCTTAACCATAACCTCATCATGCCATAGATCCCATGCTCTCTCTAAATCCACCCTTAAGCTTAATCATGATTAACTACCATAATCCTACCTTAAGTCATAACCATAATTAAAATCCTAACCTTAACCTCACCCCTCTACCCTATTTAATTCCCTACAAATCCCTCATCCCTTAGCATTTTTCACACATTTTCACTCTAAGAGAGAGAGAGGGGGAGAGGGAGGGAGGAGAGAGAGTCGAGTGATCTTTGTGGGCCATTTACACCATCAATGCCTACATCTCATCCATTGATCAAGTGACTGCACCCAATCAACTTCTCTTTTCTCTTATTCCTTGTTTTTCCTTCTGTGTTGTAGTCATGGAACTCATGATCTCGGCTCCATTTTGAGGATTGCACGCCATCCGGACCGTTCATAATACCCAATGGTTGGATTGTTGCAATGCATAAGAATCAACTTGATGTAGAGTTGTGTGGGACTCGCTGACCGTGGCTGCCACCATGATGTTATCAGCCATTCAACCTGTTGATAAGATCACTATATAAGCCTGGATGAAAGGGACCACACAACATCACGTCAGTCCAAACAGCGTGTCCTGTTATAGGCCCACTGTGGTGCATGCATTTCAACCATGTTGTACATCCATTTTCAGTTGTTCGAGGGTGGCCCATTGCACGTAGGACCCATCATCACGTATGCACCATATGCCCATATCGTCCTTTTTTATTGGAGCAGATCTCACCTTAGATGGGCCGCATGGTAAGGAACAATAGTATAGAAATTTTCTTATTTATAAGTTGTCCATCTCTTATACCGTGGTTTTTTTCACGAGAATTTTTTCACGTAAAACTTTTGTATTATTTGTGATTGCTCAAATTTTACATTTCTCTATCATATGTTTGAGTCGTTCTAAAATTACTTTTGCGCCTAACGAGCAGCTATTGTGCCCAACAGTTGATGAATATTCATGGGTAGCCCGTGGAATGGGCGTGGGACATAATGAAAAGTCTAAATAATGTCCCAATCTACCTAAGAGCTCTGAGAGCTGTGGAGGATTTCTTCAAATGTACGTGGAAAGCAAAACCAAGCCTATCAAAAGCTGAGGATCATTCCTTCTCGAGATTAAAATTTACAACACGCATTCACAAATCCTCCCCGTTGTGCACAGATTTTGAAATTGTTTATAAATCCTCCCCCTTGTGCACAGATTTTGAAATTGTGAGGCTGATAGTTGGTTGAACCAAGCCATTGATCTGATGACCCATATCATGGATGGGCCATGACCAAGATGTTTCCTTAATTACTCAACTTTGGCCCTTTTAATGTTGGCATACAAATGCACGAATGAGAAGAAATGCACAAACAATCCACATTCAAGGAGAAAAGACCATAGATTCGATTATTAGGACCTTCCAATCCTGGACGTTTTTTTGGTATGGTTCATCCATAATGGTGGCCATCAGATCAATGGCCTAGATCATAAAACAACTACCCTTTGATTTTCGAGGTATTACAATCCCTCAAAGATACTGTACCGCAAGTTTTGGTTTTTAGTTTGTACTGGTAAGGCCCATAGGTGAGTAATCCATACCGTTGATACAATTGACCTCAACGTGGATGGCCCATCCACAAAAGAAAACAATGTCCCAGATGGAGGATCCTAGCTATATAAGACTTTTGGCCTTTTTCAGTTGAATTTCAACCGTCGTTGCATCCGCTTTTGTAATTGTCTATTCTTGGGCCGACATATTGAAGGCTTGGAATGTTTTCTTGTCCTGAGAAATTTCAGTGCATGCCATCTGCAGTGGAACCGGTCATAGCAATGGTTTTGGATTGCGCCCCACGTATATACCTCCTTCACCATTGGATGCTAAAGAATTGTCAAAGACCAGAGATGCATGTATGGTAGAAAAGTACCTAACTCGGCCAAACACGCACAATGATGCACGTGTGTTTATCTATGGAGAGATTCGCGCTAGGAGAGTGGAGAGGTGAACAGGCACACATGCGCCAATGTTTCACACGTGTGTGGAACCTATCCATGTACCAAGTAGGGCTCTTTGGTAAATGACTTTTACAAGATTCAGTATACTTCACTCATCAGGTGGGCCACATGTGTATATTCAATGTAGGGTAGTTATTTTGTTTCTTACCGTCCATTTTCATCGGACCACTATGACCCAACCGATAAGTCGATTGCCTGATTTGTGCACTAAGGCATGTCATATAGGTCCCACCTACATTGATCGGCTCGGATCTTGTACACAAGTTTCGATGTCTGCACGTGTGCCGCTTTCGGGTATCTCCTGGCAACACCACCTAAGCACGTCATTTTCCTGTAAAGATGTTCGGACGTCCCCACACGCATCCATGCAACATATGTGATGTCCCCACACGGCTGCAAAAAACGTGTGCGAAAAGTCAGTTACAGTAAGTCTCCTGTGATAGTTTACCACCACTTTAGAAATGGTGAACACTTATGCTTCTCACATGAGGCACCCATGTACAGCTATCTTGGCCATCCAAATTTTGGGTCAGATTATAGACGGATCATGTCCATAAAACCACAGTAATCAAACAATTCTAACCATTCAATTTATGCTTACCAAATGGATGGTTAAAAGTAAAACAAGGAGTGCTGCAGGCAAAATCAGAAGGTTAGGATTACATTTTCAGTATAATGTTTTGGGTAATTCCTCATCTATAGTGGGCCTGCAATTTGGATGGTCTGATTTCCATAAAAACGTATGGTTAAAATGACACCACTATTTTTTAAATGGTGTTATGGCCTAGCGCCTCTTTCTAAAGTTTAAAAGCAAATAAATAAATAAAATAAAATAAAGAATTGTTCAAAAACCACGAGGAGGCTGAATCAATTGATCTATCATTCAAGACTCGGAAGAGTTGACCCAGTGACTCAGTCAAGTCTCATAAGTTTTTTAGAAATTTAAAAAGGACGAGGAGCTCAAACTCAAATCAGTCAATCAATGAGTCAATACCCGGAAAAGTTGACTCAGTGACTTAGTCTAGTCTGAGTAAATTTAAAACTAGTAATTTAAAAACCACAATGAGCTCATACTCCAATAGGTTGGATCAATGAGTCAACACTCGGAAGAGTTGACTCACTAACTCAGTCTAGTGCCGTAAATATGTAACTAGAAATTTAAAAACCACAAGGAGGTCATTCTCCGATCAGTGTATCAGTAAGTCGAGACTCGGAAGAGTTGGCTCAGTGACTCGGTATAGTCTCGTAAATATGAACTAGAAATTTAAAAACCACAAGGAAGTCATACCCCAAGTGGTTGATCAGTTAGCCAAGACTCGAAAGAGTTGACTCAGTGACTCAATCTAGTCTCATAAATTTAAAACTAGAAGTTTAAAAACCACAAGGATCTCATACTCCGATCAGTTCATAAATAAGTCAAGACTCATAAGAATTGACTCATATATGATCAGATAAGATGGTTAATTTATGAGAGAGAATGTTAGGTAGTTAAAGAACAATATGCTCATAAAATAAGCATAGTTGAAATAATGATGTTGAGATGGATGAGTGGTAAGACAATAAATAATAAGAGTAGAAATGAATGCACAGAGGGAATTTATAAGTAGTGCTGAAAGGTAACAAATGAGAGTAAATATAATTAGGTGGTTGGGTCACATGCAACTAAGACTCAAAAACTCTACCATTTGGAGGTGGTTGGAAAGGAAAGGAAAAGACCCAAAAGGACATCGATACAATTATTGAGAAAAGATTTGGTAACCCATGGTCTAAATCAAATCTAACTAATTTTGAATGCTTGAGAACAAGGTATAGCAAAAACAGCATACAAGTAAGAAAAAAAAATAATTTAAATTAAAGATATTAATAGATAGTAATTAAAATTAAAAAGAAAAAAAATTACACTAGCTAAACTTTTTTTGTATTTACAACAGTAGATAAGTAACACCTTTTTTTTTCTTTTTTTTTTTTTCTTTTTTTGGGTTAGCTTGTTAGTTCTCACCCATGTCAGTACACACACACTCCATGTTAGCCACCCCGGCTAGGGATCGATACCAAGACCTCAAGTGTCGAAACAAGGTCCACTCAGTCTGCTAGTTGAGCTATAGATCTGGGTGTTAGTAGATAAGTAACTAATTTCAGATAAGTAAGCTTGGTTTATGATTAGTTATAAGTAACCTTTTTACTTAAAAGTACATAATCACTGGAGTTAATTTTAATTTTTTTTGCTTTTCTATTTTTCGTAGGTTGCTGAGCGGCAACATGAGAGATGAAAGATGAGAAGCTAATAAGTATACTGTTTGCCAAACATGCTTATCTTCTTAATTGGTAGAAATTAAGATAATCTACTTGTGGAATAAGTAGCCTTTCTTAAGTAACTTAAAATCCAGAAAATAATGGTGATTTTCGGTACACCCCATACCATCCACATCAGAATCACATCAAGTGGCGTTTCTTTCACTTTGATCAAGCGCTTTTCTAACTGTTTGCTTTTTTATTAAACGGACCTAGTTAGGAAGCTTGACCATGATAGCAGCCGCAGCAGGCTGGGCTAGACCGTCAGTTTTCAGGTCCGATCCCAATGCAAATAACCACCTGTTAAACCCAGGCATAGGTATTCAAAATCTTGTTAAACCCAGGCATAGGTATTCAAAATCTTCCATCGAGGCCCAACACAAATGCAGGACTGGCCCATTTATTATGTTAACGCCCAATTACTAATCAGACTGGACCTAGGACTACTCAATGGGTCAGGTTCAGGCTCAGCCCACCATAGGGCCCATTTATTTAGTACTAAACAAACATCTAAGACAATAGGGAGTTGTATGATACTCGGGAAATGTATGACACTTGATACACAGGCAGTCATAAATTGTACATATATTAGCTATTAATTCAAAATTAAACAAAGAACCCGTTATTGCTAGGTACCAAATCAAATTGGTTGAACGATCCTATCCACTTATTGGTAGACAGTTGTTTGTTAAAATATGACCACTGGATATTTTTCCTTTTTCTTTTTTTCAATTTTTTACCGTTCCAATAGCTGTTCGCTGATCTGATAAGTAGCTTTTGGTTCACGATCATCAGAACTAGGGTTCAATGTTGACAGTCTAATTGAATTGCTTCTATCACGTATTAGATTTCCAAGTAATTTCTTAGTGCCCGTGTATCATCCATTACACTCTGCCAGAGTATCAAAGTTTTTTTTTTTTTCCCCTCCTAGGCAGTATGGATCAGTAACCGAGCTCATTTATTTGGCAGTCCTTGTTGATGGGCCACACCCAGATATAAAAGCATCAGATTATACTAGCAATCACATCGGTAGTTCATAAACGTGGGTTTTTAAAAAAATATATTTTACACGCAATCACATTAGTTCATAAATGTGGTTAAGAGCGTTTGGTTGCACCAAATATAATATTACCTTATTACGATATTTGTTGCAACCAAACTCACGGTAAGGGGTTACGATATTTGTTGCAACCAAACTCGCGCGACACAGAGAGAGATAGAGAGAGAGTCATCAACCACTACAATTAGAGAGAGAGAGAGAGAGAGAGAGAGAGAGTCATCAACCACTACAATTTTTTGGTTAATGCCCCAGGCATGGAGACCAGCAGATCAATGGTCTTGATTTCCCCTGTCCACGTGCCACACGGTGAGGGCTACAGTTAATAGAACTTCTATTACATTTGCATCATAGCAGTCCAATGTGCTAAAGAATATTCCTACAAAATGGATGAGCATATCTTGGCTGCGACCATCAATCTCAAAGGGGAAGATGTCACCCCAGAATGATTTCGTTTATGAATTTCAATCGATATATCTCAGTAGGATTTTCCTTCTCATCTTCTTTTTTTTTTTCCAATGATATTTCGGATATACAATAAGAGTCTAGGGCGGAGACGCACTTTTCCTGCTCTTACCAATCTTCCTCGAGGCTAACGCGGTGAAAACACAAGACCGTGCAGACAAGGATGAAGAAGGATGTGAACTCTATGAACATGGCTCCTGTTTCAATCAGATGTGCGTGCCTCAAGATAACAGGTATGGCGATGCTCCCCACAGCTGATGCACCCGTCATGAATTTCGCTGCATTGATCCAGCTGAGAAATGGGAGCCAAGGGACAGTTAGCAAGCTATGGCTAGAAAGATGCTTTGAGTAAAACGATATATATATATATATATATATATATATATATATATATATATGTGTGTGTGTGTGTGTGTGTGTGTGTGTGTGTGTGTGTGGAAAAGGCTCTATACAGTCGAGCTCATGGAAACTCCCCATGAGGTCGAGCTGTGTGGGCCTCACCATGTTGTACGTTGAACATCAACACCGTGCATTTGATGGGTCCCCTTTAAATTATGGGATATCCCAAAAATCAACTGTATACGGAACTCCGGTGGGCCATATCATCTAAAATTATGTGAAGACATGCCTAAAACATATAAAAGCACTTGGTGGGGCCCGACTGAAATTTGGATGCGTCTGAAGGTTTGACCCCTCATCCAAGTGGGACACACATATTGGATGGGCTGGATTTATGAACCACATCTCGGTGGGCCCCAAAAATGATTATGAATGTTTTAATGGAGGGTAACCCCTCTCAACTTTTGTATGTGGTGTGGCCCACACAAGTCACTGATTGACTTGATTTTTAAGCCCTGGGCCCACTATGGAATGATGCATCTGACTGATGGGGTAGATGTTCGACATACATCATGGTGGGGCCCACATAGCTCGACCTCATGGGTAGTTCCCATGAGCTCGACCAGATAGAACCTTTTCCCATATGTGTGTATATATATATATATATATATATATATATATATATATATATATATATATATATAGAGAGAGAGAGAGAGAGAGAGAGAGAGAGAGAGAGAGATGGCCAATGCAGCACTAGTGGGCAAGAACCAGTGCCATTGACAGGTAAGCCCTCAAGTGTATGTCTTGTGGCCTAAAAATCAGGCTTGTATGATCATCAGTCGGGCACATGTACATTGACCATTGGAAGTTCCATTTAGGGTTCCTTTGGATGCACTCACGCAAAATGGGGTTTTCATGCCTGCTTTTCCTTTCCAGCCCTATTTTGCTGAGTGAGGGATAAGAAGGGATTTGGAAAGTGCATACAAACACACCCGATGATGAGCCAGCCTGATTTCTGCACTACAGCATATACACACTAAGGGCCCATTTGGAAGTATCTCACACAAAATTAGTTTCCGCAAACTGGGACTCTGCAGAAGGGGTCAACATTTTCATCAACTAGGGTTTTTAGCACCGATTTCAACATGTGGGGACCAGATGGGGTTTGAGGAAGTGCATCAAACAGATAAGGCAAAATGGAGTTTGGCTCTTTTGAGGGTGCATCCAAACGGGCCCTAAGCTGGCTCATTTGATGACAACCAAGACTCGCATACCGATGCAGCATTGGCACATATTGGGTATAAAAATAAAAAATAAAAAAATGAAGGAATTTTCTCCATTACAAAGTATCTGAAAATGCAAATAATGCAACCTAGTATCAATGTTTTCCATTACAAAGTATGCAAGTAGTGTAACCCAGTATCAATGTTCTCCATTACAAAATATCTGAAAATGCAAAGCGTAACCTAATATCAATGTTGGTAACCATGAGATCTAAATGAAGAACCATGGTTCAGTGACCCAGGTCATTGATCTGATGGGTCACATTGTGATTGAAGTGCCCAAAAGACCTCCCAGTTGGAAGATCATAAACCTTAGATCAATATCCTACAAAAGGAACCTAGACCACAATATGAATGCTAATGAAAGCATGATATGGTTATTCCCACTTTATTAGGCTAACAACCGCAATTCAATTTGAGAGTGCATCCAAACACGCCCTTTGACTATTCTCCAAGTACGAAAGCCAGATTCCAATCCAATTTTATATATAAGAATTTAGGCCCACATGGAGGAGGCATAGTGACAAATCTCATTCTCAGCAATTTCTCCGAAATGTCTCGGGATTTTTCAAATTTTCAGATTTTTCTCGGGATATTATCAGGAAAATCTTGCCAAAACTAAAAATATTTATTGTAATTAATAACAAGTTTAAATATATAGCAAATTCCTTGACTTTACTATTTCGTCCAATAATATCCCAATAAAATGGTGATATTTAAAAATCTTACGATACTTTGAAAATATTGCAGTAGTATAATATCGTTTGCTGTATTCTTTGCATTATTATCATGAGAGTTTCAAAATCTTGGCAGTATTTGTGACACTGATAGGAGGCATCTAACCCTCCCCAATTCACGGGTGGCAATGTCATCTAGATCATCAACCACTATGTTTTCCATTCCAAACCATGCAATCCAGATCATGGGTCATTTGTGATTCGGATCGCTATTTTTACTGTTCTGAAGGTTATGATTCTCTACCCCTATCATTGATTAAGCTGCAATGTAAATTTATATTGAGCATGTATAGGAAGCACATAATATGATGCATGCAAGATCTACAGTAATAATATTTACCACTTCATATGTAAATTATAATAATGGAATATCAATTTGTATATATTAATATATTGCGCATACTTCATATTACCAAGTGTCGGAACAACCGACATGGCCCTGCCCCTAGCATACCACGTACTGGAGATAGTGTACTGCCCATTCCTGAATTATGTACCAGAGTGACCCACAATCCAGGTAACTGTGAACGTATGGAGTGGATGAGCAGTGATACCACCCCCCCTTGCCATATCCAGGCCGATGAAGTGACTCTAACTTGGCTTGTTCTGGCACTCAAACACCAGACTCCCACTTTTAATATACATGCATCACCAATTTGATGGCCACGAAAAACCGTTGGATGAGTTGAATTATCGAATGAGTAAAAAGATACAAAGGTATATACTTTACAGACTTCTCAAGCCTATCTAGGAAATTTCTAGAAATCTACTTATCTATACTATATATCAGTGTTTTAAATAGCGAATAGTATGGTGTTCACCCCTTTGAAGTGCGAGGCGTAAGCTACATAGTGTGTAGCGTAAACTATATGCTCCTATATTTTTGATAAAAGTTGTGCTTGGTTGTACCAATTTCATGATATTTTGCACCAAATTAGGATGATTAATAATGAAATTTACAAAGTTTCATGATATTTGGTGCAATCAAATGCAACCTATAGTAATAGGAAAGGGCAATAATTAAGTGTAAAGGTAAAAGAAAGAGCAATGAAACTGATTTAATATTTTTTTAGGATTATTAATTTAATATTGCTACCTATATTATTTTACTAAAAGCATTGAAAAGATTAGCTAATTTTTATTGAAAAAAAAATAAATTAACAAATCATTGAAAACATTAACTGATTTAATATTGTAGTGAAAAATAACTTATAATGTGAGCTACATAGCATGTAACATATTTTATGTAGCATGTAGTGTATGCAAATTATCATGTAGCATAGGCTACACACAACTTCTATTTCATGAGCTACGTAGCGTTAAGGCTAAGCTACGCTACGTAGCGTAAGCTGCACGCTACACAGCGTAGCTATTTAAAACACTGCTATATATAAAGCGAGTATCTTTTGGAGATTTTTGCCCCTGTAATTAGTCGTTGGGAAGGAAAAAAAAACCCGAAGATATTTTTTGTCCCAACTCCTCCTTGGCAGTCGCCCACACCCACTTCTTCTCACCCACACAGAAGACAAGATTGCGTTAGAGAGCCAGTGCAATAAAGGTTGTGGGGGGCCCACAATGAAGAATCTGCAACATCCAGGCCAAACACCGATATCAGCTCACGTTAAAGGGGTATTTGGATCAGAAGTTACTTTGGATAAGCTACTTATGCCATAAGTAACTTATCTTGGTTACTAATTCAGTGATAAGTACATTTGGTAATGAACATACTTATCAATCAAAAAGTTGAAAAGCATGTTTGGTTTCCAACATGGTAAGCAATTATCCCTCGAGTTTGTTTGGTCCCCCTCACATCCACCATCCATCATATGGGGCCAACCCTTGATGTGGAACATTCATTGTATGGGCCCCACCTTTGGTGTAGATCATCCATTGTACAGGGGCCACCTTGGATGTGGGCCATTCATTATTATGGCCCGATCTTTAATGCGCATCATTCATTATGTAGGGCTCACCTTTATTGTCCATAATGTGGGGCCCACCTTCAATATCCACCACCCATCATGTCGAGCCCACCTTTAATGTGGACCATCCATCATGTGGGCCCCACCTCTGATGTGGATCGTCTATCATGCAGGGCCCGCCTTGGATATGAACCACTCATCATTATGGTCGACCTTTGATGTGGGCCGTCCATCATGTGGGGCACACCTTGATGTGGGTCGTCCATCATGTAGGGCCCGCCTTGGATATGGGCCACACCATACACCTATACCAGCTCATGTTAAGGTGTCAACCCGGTCACAGCACCTGAAAGGGTGGGCATGGTCTCTCTCACACAATACAAATTCCCTTAACATTCCGTCCTCAGGTTTGAGCGTCTCCAGAGATACAATGGTCACCTTGCTCTTGATCCACTAAAAACGGTCTCTTCACAAGCTTTGGTGAAGATGTGAGAGAAAAAGCTTTTGTTGAGAGATCAGACAAGGCACATTCATTTGACTAACAGATTTTTCCCACAAACAGAGTGGTTGTCAATCTTTCTATCTTTGGTGAGCTCATGAAAGATTTAACTCAAAGCCATGTATGTCGAACTAATATTGTGACAAAACAAAATTATAAGAGCTGAGAGGTACCCAAGCCACAGAATACAACACATTCAGGTGGGGTCAGCTGCTTTGGAAGCTAGAGACCATTATTCAGCTTCAGCTCTAGAGCAAGAAATGGTGGGTTGGCTCTTGGCACTGCAAGAGATGAGATTTTTTACTGGATAAATACAATATGCAGTAGTTTGCACTGCAAGAGATGAGATTTTGCCTAGATAAACACAAAATGCAGCAGTTGTCCAATCTGCAGGTTTGTCGACATAACATTATCTCTGTTAAGTCATAACCGCAAAGATGGACAGATATGAACATAAGGTCCATGTTGAACAGTTGATCAGCGAAGAGTTGCATCACCAACATGGGAAAGAACAAGCGCATGCCATCACCAACCATGATGCAATCAGTACCGTGATTTGAGGCAGGGCAAGATAGGTCATGTGATGCATGCTCCTATGTCCAAATACCATTCGAGTCCAACAAGATTTCAAGAACTATAGCATCGTTGAAGAAGGTAGAGTTATATTCTATCAGCATGAGATTATAGCAGATGAGATGCTAAATTCCTGTTGTGCATAGATCTAGAAATGTCCACGACTAGATTGACAAAGTTCAAGATGGCTGAAATGGGGGAGGGAATCCAGAAGAGTGGATAGCAAGGAAGTCAATCCTAGTAGTCCAGCCGTAAAATGAGCAAACCCTACTGACATTAGGGAGTGTCAAAATAGGATCATCCATTATGACCACCTCAGACATCACCACAACTAAACCAACCTCCACCACAGTGAAAAAATCCACCATGAGATCCGTCACTTCATTGAGCCAAAAATTAAAGAAGAGATCATCACCAAGGTGTCCCATATCAGTATCGGTTGGCGTAACCAGTGTTCGAAATATCGGTATCGCACAATGTATCGCACCCTTGGGATACAGATACGTATCGGTTATCGCACGGGATATATCGTTTGTATCGCATAGTTTATCGCACTTTTTGGGAAACATGGGGAAACATTGAGAAAATGATTGAATTTTTTAATGAAACTTTGGGGATTGTTAAAAAAGACTTCCATACACACTTTTAAATCATAAAATCTGAAAAAAGAATGGCACATAATAGGTTTCCTTTGTAGAGGGTCCTAAGCTCTGCGTTGTCCGATTGAACCAAGACAATTATATCCAATATCCACCCCGTCTATCTGTTTTTCTATATCATTTTAGGACATTATGCAAAAAATTAAGCAGATCCAATAATCAGGTAGACCATATCATAGGAAACAATGGTGATTGACCATTAGTGGGCCACTTGAACTTTGGATATGCTTCACTTTTTGGGCTAAAATCATAAAATCATATGGTAAAATGGATGGATGGAGCGGATAAAATACATGAATTATAATGGCCCCACAGAGTTTACTCACTACGTCGTTCCTGGGAACGGATTGGCTACTCCCCCTAACACCAGCTAATGGCTGGTGGTCAGTGCTACGTGGGCCCCACCATAATGTATGTGTTTCGTCCATGCCATTCATCTGTTTTTACAAATCATTTTACGGTATTATTCCAAAAATGAGCTATATCCAAATCTCAAGTGTACCACATTACAGGAACAGTGTTGAATGAGGGTCGACCATTAAAAACATTTTGGGGGCCATAAAAGTTTTAGATCAAGCTGATATATTTTTTTTCTCTTCATCTGGGCCTGTATGACCTAATCAACAGATTAGATGTCAAATAAACAGTATAGTGGGCCATAGAAGGATTTTAATGGTTGATATCCAATCACTATTGTTTTGATGTGGTGTGGTCCACCTGAGATTTATATCCCTCTCATTTTTGGGATCAAGCAATAAAATATTCTCTAAAACTAGATGAACAGAATGGATGAAATACATACATCATGGTGGGGCCCACAGAGCATCGACCACCAGCCGTGGAGCTGGTGTCAGGGGAGTAGTCAACTCGTTTCCGTCGTTCTCACCCCAGACGGGCGCGAAACCCTTTCGCAGGGAGTTCCTGCGCTGGGGCCCACTGTGATGTTTGTGAGAAATCCTCCCCTTCCATCAGTTTTGTGAGTTTATTTCAAGACAATATGCAAAAAATGAACCGTATATAAAGCTTGAGTAGACCGTGCTAAAGGAAAATGTGGTTAGGGAAGTTCTTACCGTTGAAACCTACCTGGGTTTGACAGTGATATTTACATGACATCCATACCATTAATAAATTCATTTCTACAGGGATGAACTGAAATCACAAATATTAGCATGATTCAAAACTTTCATGGCCCACGAATATTTCAACTGTGGACATTCAATTATCACGTTTTCGGCCCACTTGAGCTTTGGAAACAGTTCATTTTTGGCATCGTGTCCTGAAATAAACTCACAAAATGGATGGACGGATAAGATTTCTCACAAACATCACAATGGGCCCCACCTGAATTCCCAGTGTAGGAACTCAATGCAACAGTCTGTCGCAGGAAATCCGCATAGTCTCAGACGCTCCTCCAACGGTTCAAAGTTAAATGGGCCCCACAGTAATGTATTTATTATATCTATACCGTTCATGCATTGGAGAGATCATTTTAAATCAAATGAGTAATATCCAAAGCTCAAGTGGACCACACCACAAATAGCAGTGGGGACTGATTTTCACCGTTAAAATATTTGTAGGGCCCACCATAATGTTTACTTTTCATCCAATCCATTCATTAGGTTACACGAATCTGAATGAGGAGGAAAAACAAATATCATATCGATCCAAAACTTTTGTGACCCCAAAAGGGTTTCAATGGTAGACCTTTAATCTTCCACTGCTCTTTTCAGTGTGGTCCACTTGATCTTTGGATCAGTCTTATTTTTGGGCTCAGGCCTAACGACGAGTTCGCCTAATGGACGAACGGTTTAGATATAACACATACCTCATGATGGGACCCACAGAAGTCGGTGACGAGGTCACCCTATTCAAGAAAAGGAAGCGGATTGCGTACCAAGCAACTCAGTACGGTAAGCGTACTGAGTAAACTCCGTGAGGCCCAGTGTCATTCATGCATTGTATCCACTCCGTCCATCTCTTTTAACAGATAATTTTAGGGATTTATTCCAAAAATGGATTATATCCAAACCTCAAATGGACCACACCACTGGAAACAGTGTGAATTGAACACCTACCGTTGAAAAATTCTTGGGGACAACAGAAGATTTAGATCAAGCTGTTATTTGTGTTTTTCCTTCATCCATGTCTTTCTAATATTATGAACAGGTTGGATGACAAAAAAAAATCACTGGGGGCCTTAGAAATTTTTCAACGGTTGAAATCAATACTTCCACCTTTTCCAGTGGTATGGTCCACTTGAGCTTTGTATATGAATCGATTTTGGGTTGAACCCATAAAATGATCTGGAAAAACGAATGGACGGCATGGATAAACCACATGCATTAGCGGTGGGCCCAACTGAGTTTACTCAGTACGATAAAAGCGTACTGAGTAACTTAGTACGCAATCCGATTTCTCAAAAAAAAGGGCCGGACGCCATTTTTTTCGAAGTAGAGAGGGTTCCGGCCCCAAATATCTCCCGATTCCCAAATCTTCAGATTCCGGCCCCAAATATCTCCCAAATCTTCGGATTCCGGTGAAGATTCTCCAAATTTCGACGAGGATTTCCCCCGATGTCGCCCAAATACCCGGATTTCTTCGGATTTTGACGGATTTCTCTCCCAATTCGAAGATTTTGCTTGCACTAACCTACGAAAGAAGCTTCGATTGGAATGGCCCACCAAATGGAAGCTTTCGATGATGACGATCTCTTGTACAGGTACCGAAATCCAGCTTCTTGTTTTTTTTTTTCGGATAATGATAGTTTCGATTTTTTTTTTCGATTTTTTTGTGGAAATCGCGCGATATCGTCGAAATATCGTGCGATATCGACGATATATCGGCCAACATCTGAATTTGGGATTTTTTGGTATCTTTCGGGGGTTATCGGGGTGTATCGTCTCGCATGGGTGCGATAACGATAATATCGGCCAATATATCAGCCAATAGTATCGATACTTCGAACACTGGGCATAACAGTGCCCTCCAAAACCGATACGGATACGGGGGCGTAACGGCTCATAACAGCGCAAATTTTTTTTTTTGCCAAAAAAATATGAAAAAATATGGATTAAATCCGGAATATTCTAAGCATTCCAAATATGCATTCATTTATAAATTGGAACATGATTATGGTGGTGTAACGGTCCACTCTTTGGTCAGAAGTTGTATCGAACTGTCTGATGAATTTATGAACCAGATAACCTGAATTTGACTACAAAATTCATATATTTAATTTTCTAACTATCTAATATCAATGATAGATATATTAGAATGAATGTAATATGAAAATATCTTACATTTAGGTATTTGCAATTATTTTTGAGGGCCAAAATTCATGCGTAAATAGAAAAAAATATAAAAAACTAAAATAAAATGGTACCCCAAATATGTAAAATGCACATTAACATGTTCTACTATGATTAACACATCACATGGCATCATTAAAACAGCAAAAGAATCATTAAAAAATGATTTTTTGAATTTTCAAAAAAAGGGCCAAAATAAATGCGTAAATAGAAAACAAATATATAAAATGGCACCCCAAATCTGTAAAATGCACATTAACATGTTCTACTATGATTAACACATCATATGACATCATTAAAACAACAAAAGAAGCATTAAAAAATGATTTTTCGAATTTTCAAAAAAAGGGCCAAAATAAATGCGTAAATAGAAAAAAATATTAAAAAATATAAAATGGCACCCCAAATCTATAAAATGCACATTAACATGTTCTACTATGATTAACACATCATCTGGCATGATTAAAACAACAAAACAACTATTAACAATTGATTTTTCGAATTTTAAAAAAAGGAGCCAAAATTCATGCGTAAATAGAAAAAAATATAAAAAATATATAAAATGGCACCCCAAATCTGTAAAATGCACATTAACATGTTCTACTATGATTAACACATCATATGGCATCATTAAAACAACAAAAGAATCATTAAAAAATGATTTTTCGAATTTTCAAAAAAATGGCCAAAATAAATGCGTAAATAGAAAAAAATATAAAAAAAATTATAAATTGGCACCCAAAATCTGTAAAATGCACATTAACATGTTCTACTATGATTAACACATCAAATGGAATGATTAAAACAGTAATACAACCATTAAAAATTGATTTTTCGAATTTTAAAAAAAGGGGCCAAAATTCATGCGTAAATAGAAAAAATATTAAAAAAATATTAAATGGCACCCCAAATCTATAAAATGTACATTAACATGTTTTACTATGATTAACACATCATATGGTATGATTAAAACAACAAAACATATTAAAAAAAAGTATAAATATCCATTTTTGACGAATTTCTGAAAAATGGCCCACCGAGCTTTGATTCAAGAAAATTTATAATATAATGTGTTTTTATCTCAAATACCCCGCCAAGGTTGGTCGAAATTAGTAGTAGAGTGAGAAACAGTTTGAAGGCAAGAAGTTTCAAAAAAATATCAAAAACAAAGCTTAAAATGGAAAAAGGTCGATACGGGCCTGTAACGGCCCGTAACGGCCGATACGCCCCGTATCGGCACGTATCGGCCGATACAGTGCAAAAAATCGAATCAGCCGATACGAGACCGAATCGCGTAACAGTTGCCACCGTTACCAGTACGTATCGGCCGATACGTAACCGATTTGGCCCACCCTGATCATCACTGGATTTATAGGAGATGATTAATGAGCTTTCCCAATTAAAAAAAGGTTGTAGTTGAAACACGGCATGGATATTGACAAGAGTAACAAAAGAGTCATATTACAGCCCAAGACCATCAAGGGCATAGAGAAATTTGTCCTCGTTGGGAATTAGTTGCTGAGTATTGGCCAAAGCATCACCTACGGAATGAAGTTTGCTTAAGAAGAGGAGTAGTCACGCTTCCACGTTCAGAGTTGAGACTTCAATTTAATTGTAGAAGACTATGGAGCTTCAGAGAAGGACATTTCAAGAGAAATGCAAGTGGAAGTGTCAAAGCCAACCAAGCTTACACACAAGTAATATCTTGAGTTAGGTATTGAGGAAGAATCATAGGTTTTAGAAAAGAAAGAAATAAGCAGGGAAATAGAGCCATTGACATAGCCCAGAGAATAGGAACAAGTTAGCTTTTGCAAAGAAAGCAATCTAGAGCTAGTCAATCAAACAAAACAAGCAATGAGATTGGGAAAGCAGAAGAGATGGGTTCTTCGCTTCATTTTGATTTATTTTTTTTACCCATTTTTCTTTTAATTCCTATACTAAGGTGAGGGTCTTAAAAGAGAGATTTGAGTCAAAGCCATTAAAGTCTACTTTCCTTATCTTTTTTTTACCTATTGGTGCTACTCCTAAATTGCCTTGAACATGTTCATTTCTAACTCTATTCTTCCACATCTTTCCACTCATCCATCTCAACATCCTCATTTCAGCTACACTTATCCCATAAATATGTTGTGCCTTGACTGCCCAACATTCCTCCCCACAAGGCACGGTTGGTCTTATAGTTCTATAAAATCTCCCCTTCAGTTTGATTGGTATGTGGCAATCACATAAAACTAAAGAGGCACGTCTCCACTCCATCAACCCAGCTCTAAATTATATGATCAACATCATTCTCAATCTCTCAGCTTTCAAAGAATTGTCGACCCCAGATATCGAAAATGGCCATTTTGGATACTTCTTGGTCAGCAATCTCAACTAATTCCTTTTGCCCACTCTTATTGTTACTAAAATTGCATTCCATATACCATGTTTTAGTCTGACTGACTTTAAAACCTTTAGATCTAAAGCATCACCCCACAGTTCTAGCTTTATGTTTAGCTCTCCCTCCTCTCCTTAACTATTTCATCTACAAACAACCTACACTGCAGAATCTCTTCCTATAAATCCCTTATTAACTTGTCCATAACCAATGCAAAAATACACTAGCTCAATGTTGAGCCCTGGTATAGGCCTACGGTAATTGGAAATTCACTTGTCTATCCACTAGTGGTCAAATCTTTGCTCTCCCTCGTACTTACCCTTAGTCATGTCAATATATTCTCTTGAGACTCCTTTCTTTCCCAAGACCCACCAAATTATCTCTAGGAACCCTATCATATGTTTTCTCTAAATAAAGATCCAGGTGGAGATCCTTCCTCCTCTCCCTATATCTCTCCATAAGCTATCTAAGTAGGAAAATAGCCTCAATGGCCAACCTTCGTGACATAAATCCAAATTGATTTCTCAATACATTCATTTCATGTGTTAATCTTTGTTCAATCACTCTCTCCCGGAGTTCCATAGTAATAAGTTTCATAGCAAGTTCATTCCTAGAAATCTTCTCTAGCTATCTAAAAGAATACCTAGGAAGATTCTAGAATTACAAATTACAAGAATACCCTCATATACACAGAACACCCTCACAGTGCGCATTATCCCCAACAAACCGAGCTACCACTTTTTGGGACAAGGCACGCAAATGGGAGGCCAGCAAATGAACAACATGGATTTTGCAAATGAGTACCAAGTTCCGCAATAACTAAACCACATCTTCACAAGCCATCTTAGGCAAACTCAAAAACCTAAAGGCAAAGGCCAAGTCATGTACGAATTCCCAAACACTGGACTGATAAGCTTCAGAGCTAGCGGTTTCAACTTTCAAAGATATTTTAGACAATTTAAAAATAAATCATGAAAAAGGAAAGAGCTTCAATATACAAACTCACCCCCCACCATCTCTGCTAGTTAAGAATTGAGTGGAACCACCACCGAAGAATAGACACGGCATCGGGACCAACACATACATGAGAGCTGTGGAAGCAATGCAATCATGTCAGCCATTATATAATCAACATTTTATAACAATTACCAAAGCCCTCTTATACTCGAAGTGCATTTCACCGAGGAAAAAAGTTACAACTCAGCCCTTTCCAAGACCAACTAAATGGCTGAAACTGAGTCATAATGTCCAAATCAAAAACCAAGTCAATTAAGACAAGTTGATTTGGTTTTAGCGAGTTTTTGTTCCTTATTTTTTCCTTCTTTGCAAAGAGCGAGTTTTGATTCATCAGAACCTGATAACATTGGCCACCAATTGTTGTATATAGCACAAGCCTGCAATAAAACAGATTGTAAGTATATCTTATGTGGGACCCAGAATGTGCAAAGGTAGTTTGCATCAATGACCAGATACCTGTATAGCCATGAACAACCAGGATCCAGAAGACTTTTTTTCTTATTATTCTTGCTTGAAAAGATGGAGAATGAGCATCCAGAGGATACAACATGAATTTGGGTAAGTAATATAGCAAGATACAAAACATGGATACAGTTTTAGTTGTATCCTACTGTTTTATTAACTATTTAAACAAACTTTTCAATATAATATAATATATTTGTGTTACATTGTGTGTGTGCACATGGGAGGGCATGCGTGTGGGTTCAAACCCGAGACCTCAATATTGAAATCCACCCTGTCTACCATTGAGCTACGGGCTTGAACCAACATTGTCATGTTGTTTGTTTGTTTGTGTGTTTGTGCATATGCATGCATGCTTGCATGAATGTGTGTGTGTGTGAATACATATGAAACAATAAACAATTGAATACCATGTAGTTACGAATGTTTGGACTGTTTTCAGCTGTTAACAACTTATCTACTGATATCAGCCTCAAATTACCATTAGTAATAGCGTTCTCATATATTGGAAGGACAACAATGCACGTATCTGTACCCAAGTTTTTCAGAAACTGCCAGTATTCAAACCAGGGTATGATTTGCATGGAGGACCCTAGAGAAAAAGGTAATGGAGATGCCATCTCCAAGGACTGCAAGTTTTACCCAAAAGAGGTGTAGCTTCACAGCGTGGTAGAGTGGATGTAAATGGATGCAAAAAGAAAAAGGTAAAAGGACGGTACTTCACAGACTACCAATTAAAGTAGTTTGCCCAATTATATCCATTCATCTAGGAACAGGTTGGACTTTGGAGATTTGGGCCTCGATGCAACAGGGACCTCCCTCACTTTCTAGGAAGTTTGATCTTCAGAATATATCAACATTTTTGAGATACCATTTAGTAAATGTCATCCAGCCCGGCACTGATGGATTCTGACCATTTCATTGGTGGACCACCTCTTGAATGAGCTCTGACCCAAAAACACACAATGGTTGAAGTTTATTACCTATCCATCACCATTATTGAGCAGTCAAAAAAAAGTGAGGAGAACAGTTGGGAAAATAGCCCATTGACAGTATCATTGACCCGTCCATGAGGCACTTCTTTGTTTGTCAATTCAGATTGAGATACACATTCACCAATCTTATCTATTATAAAGTTCAATAACATGTACTAAATGGTATTGGAAAGACACTAGATCCAGTCTCTTTACTAAATGGTGGCAATTCATCCACCATAATCATGGTATACATCACATCAAACCAGAATGTCCAAATCCTGCTCCTCAATTTGGAGAGTAGCCCAAAAATTACCCTGACTACTTGATCCTAACCACCCAATTCCTGGCCTTAAAATATATGGTTAAAACAAGAATTGACAAATACAATGGCAAAATCATATAGTTAAAAATCATCCAATAAATGTCATTTTTATACCCACAATGGTGCCCATGATTCAGACAATCTAGACTTACCATGTTGGAATCTCAAAGACTCCAAATCAAAAAAAAAAAAAAAAAAACCAATCAAATAGATCAAGCAAATTTAAAAAAATGATATGCCATGTTCAAGAGCTCACAACCAAGTAAAAAATTTAAAAATTAAAATAAAATAAAAAATTAAAAAAAAAAAAAAACGAAATTTATATTTTGTGCAATAAGGAGAAGGGACATTCTCATTCTCCACAAATACACTATGTTTCCACTCCTATTTACTGCACTAGGAAAAATAAAACAAAAGAAAGAAACTCAAAATTATAGGGTGGCTACGAGCCTACAACCAATCCATGACAACACGTACAATTTGCTATAACCACACAACTTTCTAGAAGAAAACAATTATTGGTACTTATCACACATTTTGAGAAACACGGTTACATGTTGCTAATTCTACTGCATACATGTATTTCACATCCACACAGATGTGCTGGCATTCCTTAGTAGATACAACAAATGCGCACGACAGTCAAGTCCCTTTTAGGATTTATACCATACTCTTCCAGACCAGCATAACATTCATACTCACACACCACAGAGGGCACAAATAATTGAAAAGGATAATCAGGAGTCCTGGAATGGCCGAGACCCGAGGGGAGATCAGAAGGGAAAGGGAAGGTTCACATTTAACACAGCTCTAACTCAAGCCAAATCACAAAGGAATCAGCCGCTAGCTAGACCCGCAGCTCAAGCGCAGGCAACACAGTTTCTGAGGCTGGTGTTTCAATTGCAACAAGGAGGGGCATACAACGCATACTTGCAACCTCTCGATTCAGCCGCATCTCCAAAAACAACTGCAGAACCAGAGGCAGCATTATCAGCAAAGGCCCGGTGGATATCAGCACCAGCAGAGGCAAGCGAATTACCAGCAAAAACCGGGAAACTACCAGCAAGGGCAAGGGAACTACCAGTAGAGGCTGGGAAACTTTCGGCAACAGCCAGGAAATTTCCAACAAAGACCAGGAGGGCAGCAGCTGCACCGACCCAGTGGATATCAGAACCAAAACAGTCCAGGAAAACTGCAGCAGCAACAACCTCAGCAAGATAGCCCAGCACCTCAGATTCAGCAAGCTAGAAATGGAGGACTACCACTGCAGTAGTAGACAGCTCAGGGATGAGTCTTCGCCTTAGCTCCAAGGGTAGAGAATGCGCCAAACAAAGTCGTGGAACGTACTCTTATTAGCTATTCATCTACTGTTAGAATGTTATTTGACATGAGAACTTTACATTCTTTTACATCAAGGGACTGTGTTCACACATTAGGTTTAACTCCTGAAAACCTAGAAGAAGAAATCATAGTTGCCACACCATTAGGAAAATCTCCAACCTTAAATCAGATATGTAAAGCTTGTCCCATTAGAATTGGAGAAATTGAACTTCCCAGAGAATTCATTGCTATGGACATGAAGGACTTTGAAGTCATCTTAGGAATGGATTGGTTAGCAGCACACCATGCAAAGGTATATTGCCACAAGAAAATGGTAGCATTCCATATTCTGGGCCAGCCTCTTTTTCAATTTAAGGGCATGCGAAGGAATAGACCTTTGGAGGATATGTTGGCGTCAACTATGGAAGAGCAGCCGAAGGTAGGCGTTAATCAAATTCGTGTAGTGTGCGAATTCCAGGATGTTTTCCAGGAGAAACAGGGATTACAGCCTAAATGAAAGGTAGATTTCAAGATTGACTTGGTACTTGAGACAATAACCATATTGATGGCTCCGTACTGGATGGCACCTATAGAGTTGAAGGAGCTGAAAGATCAGATTGAAGAATTATTGAATCAAGGCTTTATTAGACCCAGTATATCACCGTGGGGACCCCCAGTGTTGTTTGTGAAAAGGGATGGATCGTTGAGGCTGTGTATTGACTACAGGCAATTGAACAAAGTGATTATCAAGAATAAATATCCATTGCCCAAAATTGATGATCTGTTTGAACAGATGAAGGAAGCCAGGCATTTCTCTAAAATAGATTTACAGTTAGGATATCACCAGTTATGAATCAAGGAAAAAGATGTCCCCAAAACAGCTTTTCATACGCAATATGGGCACTATGATTTTTTTGTGATGCCTTTTGGTCAAATAAATGCACTTGCAATATTTATGAATTTGATGAACAACGTGTTCAAACAATACTTGGACCAATTTGTGGTGGTGTTCATTGATGGTATTCTTGTCTATTCCAGGATGGAGGAAGAGCACGAGCAACATCTCCGGGTAGTACTTCAGACATTGAGGGAGCACAAATTATATACTAAAGCAGAGAAGTGTGAGTTTTAACAGGACAAAGCAAAATTATTGGATCATGTTATTTCTAAAGACAGTGTTACGATGGACCCATTGAAGGTAGAAGTTGTGTGGAAGTGGGCAAGACCATCTAATGTGTCCAAAATCCATAGTTTCTTAGGTCTAGCTGGATATTATAAGAGGTTTATAGGAGGATTTTCTCGTATTACCGCTCCGATGACTCACTTAACCACGAAGGACATGAAATTCATTTGGAGCGAGGAGTGTGAAAAGGCTTTCATAGAATTAAAGAAGAAGTTGACGTCGGCGCCCGTTTTGACCATACCTTCCGGTGGAGAAGGCTTTGTGATTTACAGTGATGATTCTCACCAAGGGTTAGGTTGTGTGCTCATGCAACAGGGTAAAGTTATAGTTTATGCATCCAGGCAGCTAAAAGTGCACGAGCAAAACTATCCTACTCATGATTTAGAGTTGCAAGTTATCGTTTTTGCAATAAAGATTTTGGAGACACTATCTCTATAGAGAGAGATTCAGGCTCTTCTCAAATCATAAGAGTTTGAAGTATCTCCTCTCAGAGGGAGTTGAACATGAGGCAAAGGTGATGGATGGAATTCTTAAAAGATTATGACTTCGACTTACGGTATCATCCTGGGAAGGCGAACGTAATAGCAAATGCCCTAAGCCAAATGTCGCAGGGAGTCGCGGCGTAGATGAGGACTCAATTTTGGAAAATGCTTAATGCATTAAAGGATTTTAATATTTAAGAGAAGCCACAAAGGATATGTGGATGTTTAGCTAGTGTCGTGGTATAGTCAACTTTGGTGAGCAAGGTTCTAGAAGCGCAGCAACAAGATCCGTGGATCCAAGAGCTGGTAGACATGGCATTAAAGAAAGAGAGTCAGAACGACAAGTTGGTACAGATGAAGGTTTGAGATGTCAGGGATGATTATGCGTTCCAAATATTGAAGAATAAAATAATGAAGTCATGGATGAAGCTCATCAGACCAAATATTTAGTGCACCCTAGAGGAAACAAGATGTACCAAGATATGTGAAGGCAGAATTGGTGGCTGAACATGAAGAAAGAAATTACGGAATATATATTTCGATGCCTCACATGCCAGCAGGTCGAGACAGAGCATCGAAGACCCACAGGAGAATTGCAGTCCTTTGAGATTCCAAAGTGGAAATGGGAATATATTACGATGGATTTTATCAATGGATTACCTCGGACAAGTAAAGGTCATAACGCCATCTGGGTGATTGTCGACCGATTGACTAAGTTCGCGTATTTCTTTCTACCATATTCATGCTACATCTTCATTAGATGAGCTAGCCATATTATTTATCAATGAGGTAGTGAAATTGTATGGAGTACCTGTATCTATAGTGTCTAATTAGCATTCTAGGTTTATGTCAAAATTCTAGTAGAGTTTTCAGAAGGCCATGAGAGTCGTATTAGATTACAGTAGCCACTTTTCACCCTTGGACATGAAAAAAGAAATTACAGAATATATATTTCGATGCCTCACATGCCAGTAGGTCGAGACAGAGCATCCAAGACCTGCAAGAGAACTGCAATCCTTTGAGATTCCAAAGTGGAAATGGGAATATATTACAATGGATTTTATCAATGGATTACCTCGGACAAGTAGAGGTCATGACGCCATCTAGGTGATTGTCGACCGATTGACTATGTCCACGTATTTCTTTCTACCATATTCATGCTACAATTTCATTGGATGAGCTAGCCATATTATTTATCAATGAGGTAGTGAAATTGTATGGAGTACATGTATCTATAAAGTCTAATTAAGATTCTAGGTTTATGTCAAAATTCTAGCAGAGTTTTCAAAAGGCCATGAGAGTCATATTAGATTACAGTAGCTACTTTTCACCCTCGGACGGACGGGCAAACGGAAAGAGTTAACCAAATTTTGGAAGATATGCTTCACGCTTGCGTGTTAAAGGAAGTTTGGATCAATACTTACCTCTTATTGAATTTGTATATAACAACAGTTATCAGGCAAGTATTGGAATGACTCCCCATGAAGCATTGTATGGGAGGCCATGTAGATAACCGAGTTGTTGGATAGGAGTAGGAAAGGGAACCCTTTTGGGTCCTGATTTGGTTCAAGTAGCATCTAAAAAGGTGGCTATTATCAGAGAACGGATGCGTGCAGCACAGGGTAAGCAAAAGAGCTATGCTGACAACCGCAAGAGAAAGCAAAAATTTGAAGTGGGCAATCAATTATTCCTAAAAGTATCACCAATGAAAGGAGTGATGAGGTTCGGGAAGAAAGGAAAGCTAGCACCCAGATTTATTAGACCTTTCGAGAATCTGGATAGGATAGGGCCTGTCGCATACAGGTTGGCCCTACCACCTCATTTATCGTCAGTGCACAATATATTTCACGTGTCTATGCTGAGGCAGTATGAACAGGATGAATCACATGTTATTGATTGGAAGCCTCTAGAGATTTATGCAAATTCCTCATATATTAAGAAATTGATGCGTGTTATGGGCAGAAAGGAGCGGACCCTCAAGAAAAAAGTCATACCGTTAGTGAAAGTCCAATGGGGGCATCATGGAGAGGAAGAGGCATCTTAGGAACGCGAGGAAGAGATAAGAGAAAAATATCCACGCCTGTTCGTTGATTAGGTAAGTGAAATTTCAATGGCGAAATTTTCTTAAGGGTAGAATGTAATATCCTAGAAAAATTGGGAAATTTTTTCTTTTCATAACTTGCCATATTTGGATACTTTCCATTTTTAGAATGCCTACTATTTTTGGATCACATGCTAGAACATTAATTTCGAGATACTGGTTATTATTGACATGTTTGAGGAATATATATGGAACATTCGTTGTAACTTGCTACTTTAGAAGTGAACCTAGTAAATTTGGGGGGAAAACTGCTATAAATGAACATTTACAGTCGATCCAATCCAGTTCTCTTGATTAACTTATAAAATTCACCATTTGATTTCTATAATGATTCTTTTGCTTAAAGGAGAGTACATGATGTATAATTGTTCATTACATAGCATGTTTCCCTACTTATACCTACATTGTCATGAGGACAAGTGATTTAGAAGCTTGATAATGGAGAGAGTAACCAAGGTTTCCAAATACACATTTCATTCTAAGACTCTTACAAAAATATATAAACTTTCCGCTCTATATTAAGAAAGCTTGCTTGCGGAGTGTAGGTTGTGGGATCGAATCCCCTAGCATGCAATTATGCTTTTTACATAATTTTTGTCCCGAAGAATCAACCCTTACTTAGTATGGCCAAAATCAAATCACTAGCTTTGATTGGGGAGGAGATAAGCTCTATATATTAAAGATAGTAAACTACACCTATGCTACACCCCAAAAGATCTCTCTTAGGGCTGTTTTAAAGAGCTCATGCACCCAAAGAGGGGCTGGATGAGAGAGAGAGAGAGAGAGAGAGAGAGAGAGAGAGGAGTTTAGGAAAAGGTGGGAGGTGTTTCACGTTGAGAGGTAAGCAATGTGTGTATTGTTTACATTTATTTATTTGTTCGTTTTATTATTTCACCTCTCCTTAAGTTCCTTCCCTGTATGATTTTGGGCATCTGGATAAACTAGTGGCTGCCATTCCAAGGGATGAAATCCACTTTGGAACCGTTGATCCAATCCAACCATATAAAAGGTGGACGCCTAAACTTGCTTATAGTTTTTAATTAAAGTCTGGCAATCCCTAGACCATCTTGAAAACACCATTTTCTGATGTGTTGGTGTCCATGGAAAATCCCAATTTTTGGAGCAATCTGGACCATGGAATGATCTAGAAAATAATGCCCAAACTGAGATCATTGGACGGCCAAATTTGGACTGTCCGAATGGGTCTCCAAGGGGGGTTAATCCAAACCATTGATAAATGTATTTTTGGGATAGAAAATGGCCTGGGAATGGATCAAAATTCTGACCTATTTACTGTCACAAAATCAATTATTACAGCCTGCTAGCAAGTCTCTATATTATGTTGCACCATGAACATCTTTGAATGTGTGAACTTACCAACTGTTGGACCAGTTATGATGGACATATCCAACCATTAAATATGATCTTAAAATGGCCCACATTAGGCATTATTCAGATTCCATTTAAACCGTTAGAAAGGCATATCTCTGGGTCTAAGAACAAACACAAATCCAAAGATCTATGGACGGCCAAAGATCACGCCCAAATGTTGCCTTATGATGGGCCACGAATTTGGTTAGATCTGACCATCCGTATGTCCCGTGCTATGATCTCTTTTCATATTTGAAAAATCATTTCCTTAATCTAATCATAAGTGTAGTATAGGCTAAACTCAAATCTGGACCGTCAATGATAAATTCTTGTACATGTGACTTGAGACATAATAGTGATAACTTTGCATAATTTGCTGACATGTTGGAGAAACTTGTGGGGCCTACCATCCTTGCTTTTTCAACGTATGAATGGCCCTAGGATAGGGATCCAGTGCTGCATGTGGACACCCACACGATTCCACCATAGGACCAGTCTTAACAACCGATTCGAGCCCAATTGGCTCTTGGACATGTGACTGTCCGAAAGGCCTTGTGGCCATGAGATTTTGTGAAAGTGGGGCCCATTAAAGACCTCCCTATAATCACCAAGAGTTAGTGGACCAATTTTCTTTTAATACATTTTTTAGCAAGACACCTCGTATGTATAATAACATGTCTATACTTGCTCAAAATCAGATCCATTAGGCTGACAAGAGGTCTGGTTGGTGTCAAATTAGTTCCGTCATCTCGACCTTCAATCAAGTTGATTCATGGGCCAAAAGAAGCACCATCTTGGGCCATAAGGAAATCATACCAAAACCTTTGTACGTATGACCAAAATCGACTCAAACAACCTAAATGTTATTTTGGGCCTGATTAACTTAGCCGCTGGAAATAAAATCATTTATGGGCTTGATGTCATTCTTGGAAGCCCATTGATCCAAATTTTAGGCCGAGTTATGAAATTTTAATATAATTTGGCCTATGACTGGTTAACCTTTGATATAACTTAAGTGGCATCATTGTATTGGTATATTTGTCGTGGCTATGGAACATTAAAGTTACCCATTGCATTGGAGACATTTGAACATAATGGAAGAATAATACTTCCATAAGTATAGACCATGTGAAAGCCCAATGGGCCTGTTGTCAAGGCCACTACATTAAAAGTCGTATTTAGGCTTAAGTTGATAGTAAGTCTAAAGGACCTTACAAACCAATTAGGATCCATCAATATGTTCCCATTAGTCCTAACCATGTTTTTTAGTGTGAATAATCGTACAAATTAAATGGATATTTATAATACCAGTACGATTAAATACTAGACACTAATTTTGGGCCTAGGGTTTCAGCGATTGGGCTTTTGGTGAACAAAATTATTGCTTCATACAAGGCTTGGTTCAACCAAACTCTCTCTCTCTCTCTCTCTCTCTCTCTCTCTCTCTCTCTCTCTCTCTCTCTCTCTCTCTCTCTCTCTCTCTCTCTCTCTCTCTCTATATATATATATATATATATATATGACTTTGAATTAAGATACACTATCGGCCCAAGACATTGACCTAAAACCCTAGAGTGTGACTTAGGTAGGTTTGAATCTTAAGTAGATAGTTTGGTCCTTAGAATTGATCCTAAAACTCTGTCACTTAATCCAAGCAAGCCTAAGTCATAAAATGGTCCATATGTGTAAATCAAATAAAACATAAGATACAACATGAACCTTAGGGTCACACACTGGGTTGCGTTGATACACTTGAGTAAACCTAGAATAAGTTAGAGAAGTTTTAGGGAAAATCAAGGATGTTGTTGATGGTAGGAAGAAATTCTGTTTAGGAATGTTATTTATAGTAAGTTTTCTGAAATAGTATGAAGGACAAGGATCGAGCAATTAAGATAACTACAATGGTAGTTTCAAAAAAGAAGTTCAAAAAGGAAACCCATCGTGAGGTGTACACAAAGGACCCTGACGGGCCTCCCCTATACACTTGTGGAAATGTATTGGTAAGCAGCAAGGTGTCCCATATCGGTTACGTATCGGCCGTATCGGCCGATACGTAACGGTATCGGTTAAGGCCGATACGCGTATCGGCCGCGTATCGGCCGATACCAATTTTTGTACCCGTATCGGCCGATACGGGCCGATACGGGTCCGTATCGGACCGTTACGGGGGCGTAACGGTCCCCCGTAACGGTCAGAAAACGGTCATATTTTTTTCTCTTTTTAAGAACTTTTCTTGCTGTTTTTTCCAAACTTCTTGCTTCCAAACTGTTTTTCACTCCTTCTAATAGTAATTTCGACCAACCTTGGCTAGTTTTTTGGGACAAAAACACATTATATTACGGATTTGGTTGAATCAAAGCTCGGTGGGCCATTTTTCAGAAATTCTTCAAAAATAGGTATTTACTTTCTTTAATATGTTTTTCTGTTTTAATCATGCCATATGATGTGTTAATCATAGTAGAACATGATAATGTGCATTTTACAGATTTGGGGTGCCATTTAATATTTTTTTTATATTTTTTTCTATTTACGCATGATTTTTGGGCCCTTTTTTTTAAATTCAAAAAATCAATTTTTAATAGTTGTTTTGCTGTTTTAATGATGCCATATGATGTGTTAATCATAGTAGAACAGCTTAATGTGCATTTTACAGATTTGGGGTGCCATTTTATATTTTTTTTATATTTTTTTCTATTTACGCATGATTTTTGGGCCCTTTTTTTAAAATTCAAAAAATCAATTTTTAATAGTTGTTTTGCTGTTTTAATTATGCCATATGATGTGTTAATCATAGTAGAACAGCTTAATGTGCATTTTACAGATTTGGGGTGCCATTTTATATTTTTTTTATATTTTTTTCTATTTACGCATGATTTTTGGGCCATTTTTTTAAAATTCGAAAAATCAATTTTTAATAGTTGTTTTGCTGTTTTAATGATGTCATATGATGTGTTAATCATAGTAGAACAGCTTAATGTGCATTTTACAGATTTGGGGTGCCATTTTATATTTTTTTCTGTTTACGCATGATTTTTGGGCCCTTTTTTTAAAATTCGAAAAATCAATTTTTAATAGTTTTTTTGCTGTTTTAATGATGCCATATGATGTGTTAATCATAGTAGAACAGCTTAATGTGCATTTTACAGATTTGGGGTGCCATTTTATATTTTTTTTATATTTTTTTCTATTTACGCATGATTTTTGGGCCCTTTTTTTAAAATTCGAAAAATCAATATTTAATGGTTGTTTTGCTGTTTTAATGATGCCATATGATATGTTAATCATAGTAGAACATGTTAACGTGCATTTTACAGATTTGGGGTGCCATTTAATATTTTTTTTTATATTTTTTTCTATTTACGCATGATTTTTGGGCCCTTTTTTTTAAAATTCGAAAAAACAGTTTTTAATGGTTGTTTCGCTGTTTTAATCATGCCATATGATGTGTTAATCATAGTAGAACATTTTAATGTGCATTTTACATATTTGGGGTGCCATTTTATATATTTTTTATATTTTTTTCTATTTACGCAAGAATTTTGGGCCCTTTTTTTAAAATTCGAGAAATCAATTTTTAATAGTTGTTTTGCTGTTTTAATCATTCCATATGATGTGTTAATCATAGTAGAATATGTTAATGTGCATTTTACATATTTGGGGTGTCATTTTATAAATTTTTCTTTATATTTTCAAATTAGTGACTTTATATTTTTATTTGCTTATATTGGACAGGTTTTGGAGCTTCTTAGGGTTTAGTTAGAACATAAAATTATCTTTATTAGCATAGGTCATACACTCATACTCATATCCTAAACCTAAAGAAATGTCTGGGTCTGGCCAACAACAAGTGAGGATATTGGATGGCAACATTGTGAGAGGGTTGGTGGTACTAGGCACCAAATAAAGTGCAAGTATTGTGATAGGATAGTGTCTGGAGGAATTACCCGTCTCAAACAACATTTGGCACATCGAAAGGGTCAAGTTGCGCCATGTGTCAGAGTACCGAGAGAGATAATGCTATTAATGCAAGCTAGTCTGGATGAGTCGAAGGGTAAACGTGCTGCTGTACAAAAGAAGAGAGATGATAGTTTAGAAGCAGCTCGACAGGAGGTGTTTGGTCCTGAATATATGGGCGTTCGTGATGAAGATATTATTGATTCTGACGAAGATTCAGATCGGGAATTAACCATAGCTAGGAGAGAGAGCGTGCGTCTAGCTCGTGAAGAGGAAGAACGTCACCGCATGTTTGGCACGCATGGGTCAGTGCGTGATACAGGAGGGGGCAGTGGGAGTGGGAGTGGGACAGGGAGTGCAACTGGAAGTGCAACTGCTTCTGCAGCTGGGACTGAGGGTAGGGGGGGTAGGTTTGGTGGGTTACGACGTATATTTGGGAGCCGACGACAGACATCTTCACGTGATGTCTATATACATTTGGATGAAGAAGTAAATGAGCCTAGGAGACCCTCTATTGATCCAATCCTGTTTAGGAAAGAATCAACTAAACAAAAGAAGATAAAACAAATGTGGAGTAGAACTTCCGTTGAGAAATTAGGTAGAGCAGCAGCAAAGTTATTTATACATGCTAACATACCTCCTAACGCGGCCAATTCTCCATATTGGCAGGTGGTAATTGATGCAGCAGCAGAAGCAGGTGAAGGAATAAAAGCTCCCACGGCTAAGGAGATTAGGGGGAAATGGACAGATGCAGAGTATGTGGATGTGAAAACATACGTGGCTACCTTTAAACCTGTATGGCAAGCCAGAGGATGCACGATCATGTGCGATGGTTGGACTGGCCCAACCAGACGCAGCATGATCAACTTCATGGTGTACTGCCACTTGGGAACTATATATCACAAGTCAATTGATGCCTCAGAAGTAACAAAAAATTCTGATTATATTACTGGACTAATGGATAAAGTTGTGGATGAGATTGGAGAGGAGAACGTAGTTCAGATTGTGACAGATAATGAAGCATCATATAAGCTTGCAGCACATCTGTTGATGAATAAGAGAAAACATCTTTTTTGGTCACCATGTGCTGCCCATTGTATTGATCTTATATTGGAAGATATTGGGAAGAAGAAGAATGTTAAGGAAATGGTCGAAAGGGCAAGGGAAGTAACGACGTTTATTTACAATCATAATCAAGTAGTCGCAATAATGAGAAAGTTCACGAAAGGACGAGAATTGTTGAGGCCTGCGGCGACTAGATTCGCAACAAACTTTATAGCATTAGAGAGTTTATCCCAGCATAGGGGAGAGTTGAGTGAAATGTTCGCTTCCCGACAATGGCTCAACACAAAACATGGGAAGAAGACATCAGGGACACCGGTCGACGTTGTGAACACCATACGGGACAACAAATATTGGAAGAAGGTTAAGGCGATCCTAAAGGTGATGGAGCCACTAATGAGGGTACTCCGTCTTGTTGAAACCGATGAAGCACCTACCATGGGCTTCCTATATGATGCCATGGATAAGGCAAAGCTTGCAATTCAACGTGATTGTAGAAGCTGGGAGACTTATTGGAAGATGATCGACAGGAGATGGACAAAACAACTCCATCACGATCTTCATGCAGCAGGTTATTACTTAAATCCTAGGTATAGATATGCCCAATCATTTGTTGCGGATGATGAAGTTCGTGTCGGGCTAAAAAATGTGATAAAGAGATTAGAACCTGACTTAGATCTGCAAATAAAGGCGTTGAATGAATTAGATACATTTGGAAATCGCCTTGGTAGTTTTGGAGATGCTCTTGCACAGCATGCAGTATCTAGGTTGCAACCGGCCGAATGGTGGATTAATTTCGGAGAGAGTACGAAGGCTCTCCAAAAAATTGCAGTAAAAGTTTTGAGCCAGACAACATCTTCCTCTAGCTGCGAAAGGAATTGGAGTTGTTTTGCGCTCATTCATTCAAAGAATAGGAATAGATTGCAGACTAGAACATTAGATAGACTTGTCTTCATGCACTACAATATAAAATTAAGAATGCGACGACATCATAGGAGCATTACAGCTGCCGATGACGGAGACTACTGTCCAATAAACTTGGACAATATTTATGATGAGGATGACCCACTTCTACCTTGGTTGGAAACAAGGGAAAAACAAATTAAAGAGGATAGTGAAGAATTGGAAATTGATGACCCAGAAATACGCAAAGCACAACAAGAGAGTCGTGCAGATGTGTTGGACCCAGTAAGAGGGGCAGCGTTTATGACACGTACGGAAACGCCTCGAGATCAACAAAAGAGTACGAGTAGTGGTAGCGTGTCCGTGTCGGATGATGATGACGATGACCCCCCTGCCTCTGGTGCTGGCACTTCTGGTGTTGCTCAACGCCCTATTCAGCCGTCTACAGATCGCGATGCCGATGAACATCGACGAGGTGGTACACGAGGTCGAACCTACGAGTGTACTGAGTCACGATACAGCCAGCAGGAGGGTACATCTAGTGGTGCACCGCGTCCGGGAGGTCCGGAACATCAGCAGGCTCATGGTCTTGGTTATTATGATGGATATTCTTATGATCAATTGGATTATAATTATGATGGTTATACTGAGCCCGATCCATCACATTCATGTTGGAGTAGCCCTCCCGATCAATATTCATATGATTATAGATATCCAGATCCAAATCCAAGTTACTCATCACAGCAGACGCACTCTCAATCTCAAGATTCTCAACAGCCTGAGTATGGTTACCAGCATGGCTATTCGACGGGCACTGGTGGATATCCTTACTCAGGGTCAGAGTCGTTACCTGGTCAGGATCAGTCATCCTCTGGTTTCGTTGATCTAGTATTTCCTTCTGGCACTGGATATTATGGATATGCAGAACCTACACCTATTGGACAGCCTCAGCCTGATGGTGACGATGACGATGATGTGGAGGTCGAGCAACCACAAAAAAGCAGATTTTCATTTTGGTGGTGACTTGTGATTGTGAGTATATATTTGTATTAAGGTAAGTATTTGCATTTTGCAGCAGACAGCTCACAAGTATTATTGCAAGAAGCCATGTAATTATGCACACACTTGACACTGCCGAACTTGTATTTAAAATAGCTCCCCTGACAACCAATCAAGTAATCCTTAATCAAGTTGCAGGGGAGTATATCAGACACTACTAATTTTATTTTTTTTAATATTCTTGACTTGAGGATGACAGGTCATAGACATGAATCACAGTCACCTGCACACTGCACAGGTATGTTCGAGAACGAGAAATTCCTCAAAAATAATTGCAAACACACACCTAATGTAAGATATTTACATATTACATTCATTCTAATATATCTATCATTGGTAGTAGATAGTTAGAAAATTAAATATATGAATTTTGTAGTCAAATTCAGGTTATCTGGTTCATAAATTCATCAGACAGTCCGATACAACTTCTCACCAAAGAGTGGACCGTTACGCCCCCATAAACATGTTCCATTTTATAAATGAATGCATATTTGGAATGCTTAGAATATTCCGGATTTAATCCATATTTTTTCATATTTTTTTGGCAAAAAAAAAATTTTGCGCCGTTACGGGCCGTTACGCCCCCGTATCGCCGTTACCCCCCCGTATCCGTATCGGTTTTGGAGGTCACCGATACGCCAACCGATACCGATACGGGACACCTTGGTAAGCAGTTCTAAGTCCAAAATGCTTCTATGTTATTTTTTGAAATATTTGTATTTGGAAAATTCTTATAACATGCGTTATTTTTCCTTATAGTTAGAAATCACTGTGCTATGTATGACTATTTTTTGAAAGTTCTATATTTGAAAATTATTGCGATATTGTTATTTTTGGAAAGTGCCAAGTTGCTTTATTCATGAAAAATTTTGGAAAAACAAGTTAGTTTTGGAAGGTTTATTTCATTTATTATAACATCAGACAGAGGAAGGTAAGCTATGTACGACTATTTTTTGAAAGTTCTATATTTGAAAATTATTGCGATATTGTTATTTTTGGAAAGTGCAAGTTGCTTTATTCATGAAAAATTTTGGAAAAACAAGTTAGTTTTGGAAGGTTTATTTCATTTATTATAACATCAGACAGGAAGGGATGTGAGTGAAAGTGCGGATTGTTTAAGTGGTTGTGAGGCTATATGAGAGTGGCATTCAAAGAATGATGATGAGGCCATATTATGAGTGATGGTGAGGTCATGAGAGATTTCCATGAGTGTTGGTAAGGTTTGATATGAATGACTGCTTTAAGTGACTGTAAGGTATGAATTTGACTGGTTGTGAGGTATGAATTTGAGTAATAATTTATGTGAAAGGACTGCATATCCATTAGGATGAATCCTTATGAGTGAATAACTCCGTTTGGAATTCAGTGTGGCCAAGATGAAGGCATATGTCTGTCCAATTAGGAAATGAGTGCATATGAGGGATGATTTATCTCCTACCCAATGACCGAACTTAGGTTTCAGCACAGAATACAGGGCTAAAGGTATGCACAATGTGGCCCAATTAGTGGATACATGGGTACACAAGAATATACATACCTCCACACATGGATCAGTTTATCTACATTTGTCTTCTATTATTTTGTTTCAGGTTTCAGATCGGGTTGGGTCAAGGCCATTGATAACCTATTGGAGTGGGTCAGCTCAGGTCAGGTTCAACATAAGCCCTACTCATTTACTTAAATGGGCCACATTTTCTAGCCCGAACCCAACCTGCTACCCAATTATCTTCTCCCAGACCCGCCTTAGACTAGGGTTGCCTTAGACTAGGGTCGGATCAATTGATCCACAGGCAAACCCAACCCAACTCACTACCACCCGTACCAAACCTCGCCAATACCACTCATTACTATTCAATCTCAATCATCCATCTACAATACAAGTCACCCTCTCCTTTCATTGAAGAATCAATCTAAAGCTTATAAAGTCCCTGCTTGTAAAGGAGTGATGTCTGGGGAAACGTGTAGGGAAACTCAACCTCTGTCTATTCCAAGCCCCACAGAAGACCCAACTTGACCCCCCACATCCATCTCTACACCTTCTACTCAACCCTTAGGCCCCATTTTTTAGATGCCAAAAATGAGTTCATCCCATTTTAGTTAATAGCAATTATGTATTAGAGATCTTCATCTCTAATAAACACTTGAGATTAACATAATGTTGCTGCTGCTGCTGCTTACAGCAACTTATAAATGAATAATAAGAAGAAGAAGAAGAAGAAGAAATAAATAAATACAAACAAATATATAGGCATCATGCTACCTTCAAACAAGATGGCTTTCCCAAGTCAAAATTTCCAATTAAGCTAAGTTGAATCCGGATATGAGTTTCCTTTTTTATGCATCAAATCCTTCAACATAATCAATTTTCTGTCATCAGAATGTTAGAGATCAAAGTTCTTCCACTCCCAAGATTTCCTACATATGACCCCTCAAGGCTGAACTCTTTCCTTTAGAAGGATCTGCTATTTTCCTTAAGGTAAAAAAGCTGCCACCAACAAAGCTTATAAACTAGCAGCTCTAGGTTCCTTCATATCAATATCTCCATCTATTGGAACCCATTTCGTGAGCATCCAAATAACCAACAACCATCCTTAGGAGCTGCTCCTAGGAAAACCCACATGTGGTTTCTGCTATAGTTGCATGAAGCGTGAAGGGAAGCGGCAACAGATTTGGGTGCAGGAGCAGGGAAGCATCTGTTTTAAAATGTTAAATATAAATGACTAGGAAGCAGAAGGGGGAGCGCAATTCCGAAGTGCGGTTCGAAGCAGGAGCAGCATCTGATTAGAAGGATTGTGCAGCTAAGATTTCAACCATGGACCAGCATCCAAAGGTTATCCATCTGTCACAAAGATATTCATTCTGAAAGGGATGGAGAATGCTCAAGGAAGCTTCTACATATAAAACATCTACAATGCCAGTGCATATGTGATGCATGTTTCTTTTATGCTACTGAGAAGAGAATGAGCAATAACAAAAAGAGAATATGAGAACTAGTTAAAACCTCGAGCAACAGCAGCACCTATCCTTCTAGTTCATACAGCAGCTTAAAGTTGAACAAATCCTAATTGTAAATCGCATAATATTGAACGACATACAAAGAGCCTTGCGATTCTTCATTAGGAGAAAAAGAATTTCTAAAAGTCATAATAACTAAGAAAGGAGAACACTAGCTAAATGAGTGTTTTCTTAAACATCACCTCTTGAGAAATAAATCACACTTCAAGTCCTTTTAAGAATTGAGCAAAGCGCAAACACAAGAAGAATAGTAAAGTGCACACCACATTCATATGGGCAATTTAACGGACACAAAAGTCAGGTCGTGTAAAGACAATTTTAAAAGTAGAAGTATATACAGCTCTCAATAGGGAGGAAAATCATCTTTGGAAACATCACCAATTAGCAACTAAGAAACAGTTCCAGACAGTCACAGGCTCACAGCTTAAGAAATATGCCAAAGCTGTAAATGTAGCACGCATACATATGTTCGACATGGATAAAACTTTTCGTTCCATAGCTCATGAGCATCTAAATCATTAGAACATAAATCAAGACTGGTTAGCAAAGCGTACCAGGATTTGCAACAGAATGCTAGCAGAGAACATAAATGCAAGTCCAGCAAGTCTGCAGAATAAGGCAATTTTATTAGAAAGTTTCAATTCAGTCTGCAACTAACATTCAATTAACATAATTAAATTCTTAACTTACACTGTTGAGCATGCATAAGTGATGATCCCGAACCCAATGTACCAACGCATAAAAACATAAACATAAACAAGTAAGAACAAACATCAGAGAGTGTACATCTGCAAATAGGAATACATGATTGCCCATTGATATAGCTATTTAAATTCCCAATTAACAAACCAGTTAAATCAATCTTCACAACAGAGAGAAAGAGAGAGTTAATAGTATGAATTGCTAACCCAACAAATTAACAGTATGAATTGTTGAATGCAGGTCACACTTGTATAGAATGCTGGCTAATTTGCATGGGTGGGTTGCGGGCAAACACAGGGCCCGCACTGCAGTTAGTGGGACATCTACAGATGGTTAATATGAAAAAGACAGGGCAGCCCAAACTCCAAATCTGAGGATAATTAATTTAACTGAAAGGTTCAGTTCGAGCAAGTACCATCATGTCGTCATCACACATGATAGCTTGTCAAGGTTAGTAATGATTGGTGCTGAAGCAACATAGGCCCTTAACATGACTGGTTGACTACACGTGACAATAGGCCACTTGTAACAGGCATGGAGGCTGTCTCATAAATTAGCCATTTCTTGCTCTACTTGTACAACGAGAGGCTTGTACATAATGCATAGAGACTTCCAAAGTATGCTAGAGTTCGGTGGAGATGTGTAGAGATTTCTAAAGATGGCTAGAACATGTTAGATTTATGATGAGAACTCTCTCTAGAAGGTTCTAAAGTTCTCTAGCAAGTTTTGGT
The DNA here is from genome assembly GCA_037074715.1 of Magnolia kwangsiensis. Classification (NCBI taxonomy): domain Eukaryota; kingdom Viridiplantae; phylum Streptophyta; class Magnoliopsida; order Magnoliales; family Magnoliaceae; genus Magnolia; species Magnolia kwangsiensis. The sequence continues at coordinate 71,763,578 of CM073587.1, forward strand.
AGCTAGGATCAATGTTTTACATTTCATTATCAAATAATGTATCGCACCCTTGGGATACGGATACATATTGGTTATCACAGGGGATATATATATGTTATATCACATAATTTATCACTGTTGTCGGGAAACATGGAGAAACATTGGAAAATTGGTCGAATTTTTCAATGGAACTTCGAGGATCATTACAAAAGACACCAACACACACTTAGAAATCAAAAAATCACAAAAAACAAGTGCACACAATAGGTTTCCTTTGTATAGGGTTCTAATCTATGCACTGTCTAACTGAATTAATGCAACTATATTCAAAGACAATTCATAAAATTTATAAATGTAAAAAAACATGTATAGAAACACCAGCATTACATTCAAAAGCAAAAGAAGTAAAAAACTAGAAATATAATTGTGAATTTCGGAGAAAAAATGGTTTATTTTTAGTATTTTTAATTTTAAAAAATTCAAAAAATCCCCAAATTGCCAAGAACATGTAGATTAGGTCATATACATGTTTGATTTCGTGTTTGGACACTAATATTGCAACCGATATGGAAATTTTGGAAAAAAAAATTTATTTGTTCCTAATTTCCCATCTCTCCCAAATCTGAAAATCAAAGCTCCAAATCCATAATTCTTCATGCAAAACATGAACAATCATGGATTTCTTACCATTTGACGCTATTTACAACATATAAAAACAAAACAAAACAAAAAAAAAAAAATTTAAAATTTAAAATTTAAAAAAAAATAATAATAATAATAAAACAAATCAAAACTAAAAAATACACACGTTTTAAAATCTAGCCTCAAGAAGCTTCCAATCACAATTTCGAAGAACTTTCAAAGATTTTCTTCCAATAAACTAGAGTGGATTGGTTGAAATCGCTTAACAATGTACTAGGAAGAAGTTTTTTTTTTTTTGAAGAAGGTTTTTTTTTTTTTTTTTGCAAAAAAAATAAAAATAATAAATAATAAATAAAAATCAATTTTTGTTAATTTTTGTGGATTTTCCATACAAAACAATTCAGTTTCCTTTTATCCTTGACGATATTGCACTCAGTATCGATATATCACACGATACATTAAGAATTTATCAAGGGGAAGTGTGGATATATCGCACGATATCGCGATATCCATGATATATCATGATATCGTGTGATATATTGCAGAATACCATGAAAAGGGGATATTCAAGCTAGTGTTTTGTATCGCCCAAGTGGAATAAAGGATACATCATGAGATATATTGGTGATATCACATGATACTAAAAACATTGGCTAGTGTTAGGTGGAAGAGTCTAGAGTATTCTTGGTCATTATATGAATACCACGTGGCACAATACAAGCCAATAATGTAAACAATCTAGAGAGTTCTTAGGTCTATATCTAAGGGAATCCCCCTCATTTGGGACTCAACTCTCAAAGTTGTAATCTTCTCTCATTAAGTACATTCTCATCCACTTTATTGGTGAACCATTATGTTTTGTAGCAATCTCACCAAGTCCTTGAGACATAATACTAAGTAGTGCAAGTAGGAGTTAGGTTGACTTGAGTAGAATTGGGAGTTGCGTGGGTGTTGAGTTAGTATGTCTGTCACAATTGGTACAAGAGCCTAATCTATTCAGCAAACATTATGTCAACATGGGAGGTGTCTGAGAACAAGAATGTTGAGAAGAGGCATGATCCATCTAACCACTACAAGAGGGATGGGTCCAATAAATCAAGGGTGAGTAAGGACTTTGGTTCACTAGAGGATCCCATTGGTGTGTTAGAGCTTACCACGGTCAAAGGACATGAAAGATTCAGAACCTTGGAGAGCACCCAACAATTTCATGCCAAAGCAATCGGGTAGGTAGAAGAGACAACATGGTGAGTACACTTGAGGTGCCTGAGGCCCAAATTGTAGGGTCCGAGTCATCAAGGAAGGAAATTGAGGAGCTACAAACTAGTCGTCATCTTAGAGAGGGCCATGGCCAATAGTGGACCTACTCTGAGGGAAGTCACTAAGCTCAAGGTCTGACCCTAAGTGCTTTTATGGGGCAAGGGACGCGAAGGAGCTGGAGAATCTCGTGGCAAATGAAGTAGTGCTTTTGAGCTTCTACGTTGGAGGACAAAGTGGCCAAAGTACATATAACAATTGTGTACTTCTCTGATAATGTGATACTATAGTCGCGAAGGAGACATGGCAACATTAAGAAAGGTTCCTACACCATCAAGACTTAGGAAGAGCTCGAGGAGTTGAAGGTGCAATTCTTTCCTCGGAACATGGAGTACTTAACGAGGAAGAGTCTTAAGAGGACTCCTACATACTACATCAATTTGGGACTATGTGAAGCAATTCACAACATTGATGTTGGATATCATGGACATGATAGAGAAGGACAAGCTCTTATTCACGGATGGCCTTTAACCATGGGTAGAGTAGGAATTGCAATGTTATGGTGCAAGATCTAGCATCTAAATTACCGATGCTCAAGCAGCTCATGGAGAGGAGCTTCGCTAGCCAATAACACCTTCGAGTCCAACTCTGCCAATCACTACAACAACGAAATGTCATGGGAGAGGCACAGTCCAGCCAAGGGAAAGACTTAAGGAGGTCACAAGAAGGTAGGGGCAAGCCAAAGAGAAAGGAGAGGAGCCCAAGCTGGTTCACGCTTGACAGTAACCATTGGCAAGGGTAAGACAAGCCTTAAATTCAATTTAAGCTAAAGATGAGGTTGAGGAGGCGAGGATGTGAGCAATTCAACTACTTAACACATTAGGAAAACAAGTTAGGCAAAATCATTTAACGTTACATCATGTACGTGGACGTATACATCAATGAGAAGCACACTCGAGCCACAATGGACACAAGGGCGACTTATAACTTTGTCTCAAGGGAGGAAATGATTAGGTCTAGTGGTTGTGAATGACTCCAGTTGGATTAAGACGACTAACTCAAAACTTAAAAGCCAAAACCATTAAAGGTGTGCGGCCATGGATGTGGAACTATGCGTCAGTATGTAAGGCAACAAGGCAAGTCTATTTGTTGCTTCACTAAACTAAGTCCCAAACATTCTTGGCATGGATTTCCAATGTGCAGGTAAGGTGATTTCAATGCCCTTTCTAGAGGTGACCTACAATATGGACCAGGGACTTAGTGGCCCTCTCGTACGCAAATGGAAAGCCAAGGTTCATAGTGTCTAAACCTTGTGGCTAATCGTGGGTCCCAAGAGGACAAGACCACGCATGAAGCCCAAAAGTAAAAGACAAGGGTGTTGTGGTGGAGGAACCAATTCCCTAAAAGATAGAGAATGTGGTAGCCTTGAAGTTGAAAGAGAAGGGGATTGTGATCAAGGTATTCCATAAAGATAATGGTGGCAATAATGGCCAACGTTGTTACCATTATAGAACAACCATTACAACTTCTCTTCTTTTCTTCTTCTTTTCTTTTTTTGAAAAAACCTATTTCAACCCAGTAACGAACTGTTTTGGACCATTATAAGCCTTACGGGTCAATTTGTCTATAACAATCATTGTAGCCATTACGATCCCGTAACACGTAGTGAATACCACCATTATCGTTGCATAACGGTTGTTACTTAACTGTTTTGGGATACCTTAATTGTGATAGGCAAGCTACTTCTTGAGGAGTACAAGGGGATCCGCAGGGAGTATAAGAATGACATACTAGAGCAAGCGCATTGGCATGACTACTTGGAGGAGTCTAACATGGTGTTGAAGTACCAGCCTGGTAAGGGAAGCCAAGCGGCCAATGCACAAAGCAAGAAGTCAAGTTGGCCACTTATCTATAATAAGCCAATTGGAGAGCAGCATGCCTGACTGAAGAATGCAACCATGAACGATCACAAGAAGCATGAAATGAAGAAATGGCCCAAAAAGCCCAATTTGAGAGTCTAACAGCCCATCGGCACACCCCACATGTTAAGTTGTGCTTAGAGATTTATAAGAGATAGGGATCCATTGCCTAGTTCTAGCTTTAATTCTTTGAGGTCTTCATTTAGTGAAGATTTTGAAGATCTTTAAAGGGCAATGTTGAAGTCAAACTAGACAACAAAATCACAAGAGGATTGAAATTGTACGTCACAATTTGTAAAATTGTAGGATTTTTATAACCTTTAGCAGTAACACAAAGCATAGAAATAATCAGAAATAATATTCATAAAATCTAAAAATAGGACAATCAAATATTCATTATTCTATCATTCCTCAGTAGATGATTGTGAGATATCTTATTACCACACATTGTTGGACATTATTTTAATAAAAATCAAGCTAAATGTGGTTATATCATTAGTTTAAAGACTTTGATGAATTCATTGTCAAAACTTCAAGTTGAAAAACTTGACTGCAAATGAAAGAATAACATTGCCAAGAGATTGAGATGATAATAAGTCTAAAAAGAATTGCCAAAAATTCTAAACTCTAGCAACTCAAGGAAAAAAATAAAAAGTTTCCAAAATTGTGGCCAGTCATCAGTTTCAAGTCAACATGGATACATTGTGTATTTACAATGCAAGCTTAAACCCAAAAAAGCATTCCGACTTCCAAATAATGTTCCCCTCAAAGCAAAAACCTTGTCATGTTTTGAAGACAAAGTCAGAAAGGTGAAGTTCCAGATGAGGCCTTCAAAAACAAGTTTATTAATAAGTTTTCATTATTATATAAAGCATCAAATAAACCTTTTGCGCTTAAAATCACATAATGAAACCCTGAAAAAACACAGCTTGAAATCAAGATACATGACAAAGAAAAGCCACAAGTACTGAAGTACAAGTCTTTTAGTTGAAGTTAATCCCAACCACCAATACAATAATACATATAGGTCAACATGAACGCAAGCATCCTTAAAAACATTCCAAATAGTTCATTGTTCAACTTGGTATCTCAACCAATTAAGATGTAAGAAAACATTAGAGAAAAGCTCCACAATTCACTGTTGAAGACAAGATCCATCATTTCACAGATCTTGTCTTCAAGTTGTAAATGATTTACTGATAGCATGTAAATGGTAAATGAAATCTGCTTTATAGGCTTTCATTCAAAAAAATTAGAGCCATTGCCATCTCCTCATTTACTAGAAAATGAAAACTCACCTTTTAGCTGGTAAATGAGAAGGGGGCTTTGCTAGTAAATCATTTACAAGTAGTAAATGATTTACAAGCAAAATAGAGCAGCCAAACACAAGTAGTAAATGATTTTCTAGTAAATCATTTACTACTTGCCCCATTTGACCTTAGTCATTATTAGTGAAAATCTTGGATGCCCACCAACAATTCTTTTTCCCGATTTCGAGTGATTCATTTCCACATATCTCAAAAATCACAACCAGTTGATATGGAGCTGATGTTGCCAAAACGAAAAAGACATCAGACTTTCCATGGAATTGGGAAGGAAGACAACCATAAAAAAAAGCCCAAGAATGAAATTGGTTTTCCATTTCTACAATTTCCTCCTTGAAATTACATTCACATGGAAATGTATCTTTTTGGGGGAAACGTGCCCGTACTCCCAAACTGGCCCAAGAAAAGGAAGCTGCGGGAATTCCAATATAGCGATGTACGTTTGAATAAATACCAAATTCTAGTTATTAAGCAATTTCCGAATACTGAAAAGGTTGAATGCGCACAGTGTGCACGGAGAGTGGGTGCGCACACATCCCCAAACCGTCCAATAAAGATAGGCAGGAATCCCAACCCGCGTTTTAGAATCAAGATGTGAATAACGAGAGAGATAATACCCAATTATATTTATGCAATTTTTGAACTGGTAAATGATTGTGTGCGCACCGAAGGTGGATGCGCGCATGACTCCCGCCGTCCCAGTAGAGACGGGCGGGAAACTTAACGCACGTTTCCTGACTTCCGAATGAAGATTTGAAAATTCGCAATTGAAAAGAGAGAGAGAGAGTACCTTCGATCGTCATCGCCATCTCTGCGACTTCGAAGGAGAAAAAGCTCGCAGAGAATGAAATGGGAATGAGAAAGTCGAAGAGGGGAAGGATTAGAGTATTTTACGGTAACGCCCTCGCTTTCTTTTGAGAAAATGACCACTGTAGACAAAACCTTTTACCCAGCGGTTTTTATCGCGGAATACAAACTTAAGTTACCAATCTAGACTAGCACGTGCGGACAGCGACGTTGAGGACGAAACTACCCTTCCTTCTTTACTTTTTACTGCCGTTGCTTTTCGACGCCCTTTACAAAAAACACATGCGCTTTGAGGACGAAACTACCCCTCCTTTTTATTTTCAGCTGTTTCCTTTTACTTCTCCTCTCCACTGCTACTTCCTGCCGTGGCTTCTGCCCGTTTTCTTCATTCGGTTAGAAAGATAAAAATATTCTCTTTGTGGGTCCCTTATCAACGTCTGTCTTCTTCTAAAAATGGTCGGTCAGACAAAGAAAGCACGCAACAAAAGTATATTTTAAACTCATTGGGCCTACATTGAATGTACGTGGCTGTTTGTCGGTGCTCCGTGGGCCCCACTATGGTGGTATGTGGTCGGTGCTCTGTGGGCCCCACCATGGTGCTCTATGGGCCACACTATGGTGGCCGGTGGTCGGTGCTCTGTGGGCCCCACCATTTTCAACCGGTGGTCGGTCCTTTGTGGGCCCCACCATGGTGCTCTGTGGTCCCCACCATGGTGGCCGGTGGTCTGTGGTTTGTGGGCCCCGCCATGGTGGCCGGTCGTCGGTGCTCTGTGGGCCCCACCATGGTGTATGGGTTTCAGCCATTCCGTTCATCCATTTTGTCCGCTCAATTTCCACTAATATAAGGGGTTGAGCCCCAAATTAGATGGAAATTTGGCTGGTGACCCGCTAGAAGAAAACAATGGTGATTGGATATCCATCATTTAAATCCTCCTGAGGCCCACTGTACTGTTTGTCTGAAATTCAATTTGTTTTTTAGGTGATAAAGACCCAGATGAAGGCTAAAAACAAAGATCATCTTGACTCAATACTTTTATGACCCCCAAAAAGTTTTTAATGGTCGATGTTTGTTAAACACTATTTCTTGTAATGTGGTCCAATTGAGATCAGGATATACCGCAATTTTTGTATAATATGATAAAATGATCCATAAAAATAGATGGACGACATGGATGAAACACATACATCATTATGGGGCCCACAGAGCACCGAACACCAGCCATTGGCTAGTGGTAGGGGAAGTAGCCAATCCGTTTCATATATCATATCCATGTCGTCCGTCCATCCGTTTTTCCATTTAATTTAAGGGGTCGAGCCCCAAATTGAAGCATATCAAAATATCAAGTGAATCATACTACGGGAAACAGTGAGCACAATGATTTTCTAGTCTGCCTCGCTGATTTCATATTTCCCCCGCTCAATTTCATGTTTGCCTCGCTGATTTTTCAGTTTGTCCCGCTCAATTTTATATTTGCCCCGCTCAATTTCATGCTTGCCCTGCTAATTTCCATGCTTGCCCCGCTCAATTTCATGCTTGCCCCGCTGATTTCATGTTTCCCCCGCTCGATTTCATGTTTGCCCTACTGATCTTATAGTTTGCCCCGCTGATTTTATGTTTCCCACGCTCAATTTCATGTTTGTCCCGCTCAATTTCATGCTTATCCCGCTAATTTCCGTGTTTGCCCTGCTCAATTTCATGCTTGCCCCGCTCAATTCCTAGTTTGTACCACTCAATTTCATGCTTGCCCCACTTAATTCCTAGTTTGCTCTACTCAATTTCATGTTTGCCCTTCTCAATTTCATGCCTACCCCGCTCATTTCCTAGTTTGCCCCGCTTAATTTTATGCTTGCCACACTCAATTTCTAGTCCGCCCCACTCAATTTCATGTTTGCCCTGCTCAATTTCATGCCTACCCTGCTCATTTGCTAGTTTGCCCCGCTCAATTTCATGCTTGCCACACTCAATTTCTAGTCCGCCCCACTCAATTTCATGTTTGTCCCGTTGATTTTCTAGCTTGCCTCCACTTAATTTCTAACATCAACTCTGTAACCTAAACCTAAACTTGAAAACCCAAACCTAAACCCGGTCCCGAACCCGATTTCCTAAGCCTAAAACTTAACCTATTCTCAGTTCCCTAAACCTTAACCTATAACCGACAGTTATAACCTAAACCTAAACCTGCAACCTAAACCTAAAACCTAAATGCATTCTCAAATCCCTAAACCTAAACCTATACCTAATCCTAATCTCAACTCCTTAACCTTAACCTAAACCTAAACATTAACCTATTCTCAGTTCCTTAAACCTTAACCTATAACCGACACTTATAACCCAAACCTATAACCTACACCTATAACCTAAACCTATAACCTATACTTAGATGGGCCACATTGAATGTATGTAGTATATCCACACTGTCTATCTACTTTTAGCCCCACATTGAAGCGTATCAAAATATCAAGTGAATCATACCACGGGAAACAGTGGGCATAATGATTTTCTAGTGTGCCCTGCTGATTTCGTGTTTCCCCCGCTCAATTTCATGTTTGCCCTGCTGATTTTATAGTTTGCCCCGGTGTCTAACCCGATTTCCTAAACTTAAACCTTATAGCCTAAACCTAAACCTAAACCTATAACCTAAATGTATTCTTAAATCCCTAAACCTAAACTTACACCTAATCATAATCTCAACTCCTTGACCTAAACCTTAACTTGAAAACCCAACCCTAAACCCGGTCTTGAACTCGAATTCCTAAACATAAACCTTAACCTATTCTCAGTTCTCTAAACCTTAACCTATAACCGACACTTATAACATAAACCTAGACCTGCAACCTAAACCTAAAACCTAAATGTATTCTCAAATCCCTAAACCTAAACCCACACCTAATCCTAATCTCATTTCCTTAACCTAATGAGAGAAGAATTGAAAACCCAAACCTAAGAATGTTCTCGAACTCGATTTCCTAAAACTAAACCTTAACCTATTCTCAGTTCCCTAAACCTTAATCTCTAACCTAACTTAAACCAAAATCCATAACCGATACTTATAACCTAAACCTAAACCTATAACCTAAATGTATTCTCAAATCCCTAAACCTAAACCTACACCTAATCCTAGTCTCAACTCCTTAACCTAAACCCTAACTTGAAAACCCAAACTTAAACCCAGTCCCGAACCCGATTTCCTAAACCTAAACCTTAACCTATAACCTATAACCTACACTTAGATGGACCAACATTGAATGTATGTAGTATATCCACGCCGTCCATCTAATTCTAGTGGTCGAGCCCCAAATTGAAGCATATCATAATATCAAGTGAATCATACCACGAGAAACAGTGGGCATAATGATTTCCTAGCTTGCCCCACTAATTTCATGTTTTCCTTGCTCAATTTCATGTTTGCCCTTCTGATTTTATAGTTTGTCCTGCTGATTTCATGTTTTCCCCGCTCAATTACATGTTTGCCCCGCTGAATATATAACCTAAACTTAAATGGACCAACATTGAATGTATGTAGTATATCCACGCCGTCCATCTAATTCTAGCGGTCGAGCCCCAAATTGAAGCATATCATAATATCAAGTGAATCATACCACGAGAAACAGTGGACATAATGATTTCCTAGCTTGCCCCACTAATTTCATGTTTTTCTTGCTCAATTTCATGTTTGCCCTGCTGATTTTATAGTTTGTCCTGCTGATTTCATGTTTCCCCCGCTCAATTACATGTTTGCCCCACTGATTTTCTAGTTTGCCCCGCTCAATTTTATGTTTGCCCCGCTCAATTTCATGCTTGCCCAGTTAATTTCCGTGTTTGCCCCGCTCAATTTCATGCTTGCCCCGCTGATTTCATGTTTCCCCCGCTCAATTTCATGTTTGCTTTGCTGATTTAATAGTTTACCCGGCTCATTTCATGTTTCCCCCGCTCAATTTCATGTTTGTCCTGCTAATTTTTCAGTTTGTCCCGCTCAATTTCATGCTTGCCCCACTCAATTCCTAGTTTTCCCCGCTCAATTTCATACCTGCCCCGCTCAATTTCATACCTGCCCCGCTCATTTCCTAGTTTGCCCCGCTCAATTTCATGTTTCCCCCGCTCAATTTCATTTTCAACCCGTTGATTTTCTAGTTTGCCCCCACTCAATTTCATGTTTGCCCCCGCTCAAAACCTAAACCTAAACCTATAACTTAAATGTATTCTCAAATCCCTAAACCTAAACCTTAACTTATTCTCAATTCCCTAAACCTTCACCTATAACCTAACTTAAACCTAAACCTGTAACCTACACTTGAGATAGGCCCACATTGAATGTATGTAGTATATCCACGCCATCCATCTAATTTTAGCAGTTGAGTCCCAACATATCAAAATAAGATTGTAAATTATACCATGGGAAGCAGTGGGCATAATGATTTGTTTTCATGTTTCCCCCGCTCAATTTCATGTTTGCAGCAACAATCTCCAAAAACTTGTGCATGAAGCCTTCCTCCCTTGAGACTTTTTAATTCTTCTCTCATTAGCACCGACAAGTGAGCTTTCAAATACGGTTCATCAAGAGGAATTCCATAGAGAATCATTCTTAACGCTAGAAAATCATCCATGTCAAAGGTATTCAATGCTAATACAATTGTAAGGTTTAGAAATCAGTGGAATTTAACATAGGTGTCAAAAATATTTATTAGTGAAATAATTGCCCAAAGAACAGTTTTTTAGGTTATTCAGTTAGAATAAGTGGATGAAGAAATGCATTTCATCCCGCTTCCAATGACACATCTAAGAAGTCTCAAGTAGAGAATATACTTCTCAATGCAATGTGCGTATTGAAAACAACAGTTCGAGCATCATTCAAAGCATTCCTTGGAAGATCCATAAAATATTCTTGAGAAGACAGCTCCATGCTTTAGTAGTGAAGTAAAAGTCTTATTTAGGCACGTTTTTCTTAGCTGGTTGCTAAAAAAGGAAGACAAGTAATTTGGATAAACTCTTCACATCACCTTCGCATAGATACCAAATAACTGTTATATACAAGCACTAAAAGTTTGCCTCAATCAAATTCACCGAGGCTTATTTAATGTTTGCCCAGCTTAATATTATAGTAGATAAGGTCAATTTCATATTTACCCCACTCAAGACCTTGACAACCTGAGTCAACCTGACCTCATCTGAAGTTGGGACAATTGATCCAAACCCGTTCATATTTTTGGTATTTCTCGTTCCAGTTTTATTTCCAATTCATATGAAGCTTTGGAAAAATTAATGAAATGCTACTGCAGTTTTAACATACTCTGATTTTGCCCACAACGTTTATCTTCTGAATTTCATGTTTGATATGTTTTTCAATTCATCTTTGCAGGCGATGAATATTCTGCAAAGATCCCCAACCCAACAAGTAGGTGTACACTCACATGGTGGTTTGACAAGGTGAAGGGTGGAGTGGAAAAGCATGATAGTTGCCTAAATTTGTTTAGGCAATCTCCTTTCTCATTTCTACTGCATGTTACATCCTTTAGATTTTTAGGAGCTCTATTTCACCTTCTTTTTGTAAAATACAAAGGTGATCTAGTATTTGAGATCAGCGGTAGGCGAGTGCACTTTACCGAGATGGATTTCGCCCTCATTACCGAACTTAAGTTTGGAAATCTAACTGTACCGAAGATATGTTGCACTGCGAGTACATTAAGAGACAAATACTTCAAAGAATATCCAGTATTAAAGAAGCAACTAATGGAGGTGTTTGAGAGATTAGTTGACACCGATAATCACGAGGACGTCGTGAAGGTTGCCCTACTTCTGGTTGTGGAGCACTTTCTTAGGGAAACCGAACCGAAAACCATGTGCAATATGGATTATATTTACCTGGTGGAGTCGCTAGATGATTTCTATGGGTATCCCTGGGGTAGTTTGGGATACTATACAATGTCACAAGGAATCGTCTCTGCTGTTGTAGCATCAAGTTCCCCTCGGTACACAGTATGTGGTTGCGTCTTTCCTCTACAAGTAAGAACACCTTTTACTTTGTATATGTCTTCTCTCTATAGTCAATTATGGATCTTTAACCTGGTGCAAATTCATTATGACAGGCTTGGGCAGTAGAGATATTACCGGCCCTACAAGACTGTGTTGTTTCGTATGTTCCGCATCAAATTCCACGCTTCATTCAATATCGAGGTTGGAAGGGTTGGAGGTATAACAACATATATGCTATTTTTGAGAATAAAGCTGTAAGTTTATATATATATATCCCCATCATTTACTTTGCCTAACTTGACATATATGCTCAACTCCTTAACATTATTACTCTTTGTTCTTTTGCAGACCCTAGTAGTAATGAAATTAGAACCAACACTACGAGAGTGGGAAACGGATGCCATTCGTTCTGTGCAAGACAGTTTCCAGGTGAGATGTTGGGGAAGATGAACTATAATTTCATGTCTACCATTGTAAAGTTATCCTTACTCTTACACATCCATCTATATATTTTGTAGCTTACTCAGACCCAGGAAGATGATGAGGGTAATGAGATTGCTCACGAGGAGGATGACGAGTCAGATGATAGTGATGAGAAGGGCGTGGAGGGATCGGGACTGAGGGAGGGTATACCGAATGTGGTTCTAATGGAGGAGTTTCGGAATGAGCGGGAAGAGTTGAAGAAGGAGAGAGAGGAATTGAAAAATGAGAGGGGCGAATTGAGGAAAGAGAGGGCAGAGATGAGAAGGAAAGAAACAAGGCTCGATGATAGAGAAACGTTACTGAAGAGGGAGAAGGAGTTGTTCTTTGTGGACAAGGAATGGTTCTTCAAGGACAAGGAAAGGTTAACGAATGAGAGGGAGGAGTTTAATAAGGAGAAGGTCGCTAGTCGTACACAGAGAAGACGTTTTGTGGTGGAGGAGGAGGGTGAGGAGTCGAGGAAGGGAGTGGACGTAAATGATATTGGTAATAAAGAACTTGGACATGTGGATATGAATGTGCAATCGTATAATAATGTCAAAGGTAACGTATCGAATGAATTCACTTCTCATGTCGTTTATGAAAGGAGATTCAAAAGGGTATTGAATGTGCTCCCGACCCAATTGAGGAAGTCAAGGAATTGCTTCTCTTTTTTTTTTGTCTTTTACCATGCAACAATAGAAAGGAGAATGTGCTCCCGACCCAATTGAGGAAGTTCCTGCTGTTTGTAGAAGAACTGCAGGCATGCCAGCTGAGATCACTTCTCATCACATTGTTGCTGAAGTGTGCAACATTCGTAGGAAGACAAATAAATCTTTTTAAAAAAAGGTGAAAGAGCGTGCTTCTTTCTCCCAAAGCAATTTATAACCTCTTGACAAGAGTGCAGGATCTCATCCATGCTCCGGTCGACTCCTTTCAAGCGCATCTTATCAAGGTGAATATGGCCAACAAGGACTGTATCCGCTTCTTAACTTTCAGGTATTCGTCGATGCCTTTGGTAATCAATGGAGAAGTCAAAAGCAACATCCTTTAAAGTGACTTTTTTCAAACGATTCTAAACTAAATATGCTGCATTCTCCTTGCAATACATTTTCCCGCAGAAGCACTCATTCAAATATAGAATAGCTCTCCGATCAATAATATCATTCTAACTTCACCGTTGGAATACTTCCCAGATATATTCAAATGTTTTATAAATGTGTTAGTGAAATACATGATTTCTTATTAAGCACAGTAAGCATTGTTACCTTCATCAATTAACTTCTCCTGTCACTAACATGGTCATGGTGCAGTTCCTGTATTGATTACTCAAGCATGACGGTTATGCGCATTCTTTCAGGCGGATGTTGCATGTGGGAGGATTGGAGCTGCATATTCCAGATTCAAACCCGAACCCATTCTCAAATCCAAAAACCTATAACTTTTACATAAACCTTAATCCAAACCTTAACCTAAACCAATAACCTATAACCTAAATCAAAACCTATAACATAAACCTAAACCTATAACCTATAACCTATAACCTAAATCAAATCCAAAACCAAAACCTATAAATTGAGTGGGGTAAACTAGAAATTGAGCGGGGCAAACTGGAAATTGAGTTGGGCAAACTAGAAATTGAGCGGGGTAAACTGGAAATTGAGCGAGGCAAACTAGAAATTGAGCGGGGCAAACTGAAAATTGAGTGGGGTAAACTGGAAATTGAGCGGGGCAAACTAGAAATTAAGCGGGGCAAACTGAAAATTGAGCGGGGCAAACTAGAAATTGAGCGGGGCAAACTGAAAATTGAGCAGGAAAAACTAGAAATTGAGTGGGGCAAACTGCAAATTGAGCGGGACAAACTGGAAATTAAGCGAGGCAAACTGGAAATTAAGTGGGATAAACTGAAAATTGAGCGGGACAAACATGAAATTGACCTAAACCTATAACCTAAACTAAAACCAAAACCTATGACCTAAACCCGAACCCATTTTCAAATCCCAAAACTATAACCTAAACCTAAACCAAAATCAAAATTTATAACCTAAACCCGAACCCATTCTCGAATACCAAAACCTATAACCTATTCCTAAACCTTAACCCTATAACCTAACGTAAACCTATACTTATAACTTAAAACTATTCCTAAATCCCAAAACCTATAACTTAAACCTAACCTTTCCCTAAACCTATAACCTAAACTCAATTCCCTAAAGTGAAACCTACACCTAATCCTAATCTCAACTCCCTAACATAAATGTAAACCTAAACTTAAAAACTCAAACTTAAATCCAATCCTGAACCAGAACCCGATTTCCTAAACCTAAACCATAACCCATTCAAATCCAAAAATCTATAACCTAAACCAAAATCAAAACCAAAACCTATAACCAAAACCCGAATCCATTATCAAATTCCAAAACCTATAACCTTAACCTAAACCTAAACCTATAACCTATAACCTATAACCTATAACCTATAACCTTAACCAAAACCTATAACATAAACTAATAGCAAAACCTATAACCTAAACCCGAACCCATTCTCAAATCCCAAAACCTATAACCCAAACCTTATCCTAAACCTATAACCTATAACCTAAACCAAAACCAAAACCTATAACTAAACCCGAACCCATTATCAAATCCCAAAACCTATAACCTAAACCTAACCTTAACCTAAACCTAAACCTATAACCTATAACCTTAACCAAAACCTATACCCTAAACCCGAACCCATTCTCAATTCCCAAAACCTATAACCTATAACTTAAACCAAAACCAAAACCTATAACTTAAACCCAAACCCATCATCAAATCCCAAAACCTATAACCTAAACCTAACCTAAACCCTAAACTTAAACCTATAACCTATAACCTTAACCAAAACCTATAACCTAAACCAATACCAAAACCTATAACCTAAACCCGAACCCATTATCAAATCCCAAAACCAGTACCAAAACTTATAACCTAAACCCGAACCCATTATCAAATCCCAAAACCAATACCAAAACCTATAACCTAAACCCGAACCCATTATCAAATCCCAAAACCAATACCAAAACCTATAACCTAAACCAAAACCAAAACCTATAACCTTAACCCGAACCCATTCTCAAATCCCAAAACCAATACCAATTAAAAAATTAATTTGCCCCGCTCAATTTCTAGTTTGCCCAGCTTAATTTTCAGTTTGCCCTGCTCAATTTCCAGTTTGCCTCGCTCATATATGGACGGTTTAGATATAACACATCAATCATGATGGGACGCACAAAAGAAAATAAAAATTCAAATTGCCCCGCTCAATTTCTAATTGAGTGGGACAAACTGGAAATTGAGCGGGGCAAACTAGAAATTGAGCGGGGTAAACTGGAAATTGAGCGGGGCAAACTGAAAATTGAGCGGGGCAAACTGAAATTTGAGCGGGGCAAACTAAAAATTTAGCGGGGCAAACTGATTTTTATTTTTATTTTTTGCTATATCACTTTTGTGGGTCCCATCGTGATGTATGTGTTATATCCAAACCGTCCATATATATTACGAGCTCATATTAAGGCTTGAGACGAAAAATAAGATAGATCTAACTATCAAGTGGACCACACTGTGAAAGGCAATGGGAAATTGAACGTCTACCATTGAAACCCTTTTAGGGGTTACAGAAGTTTTGGATCATTATGAAATTCTTTTCCCTCTTCATCCAAGTCTTCTTGACCCTATGAATGAACTTAGACGAGGAAGATTTCTCACAAACATCACAGTGGGCCCCCTAAAGGTTTCTAATGGTTGACGCTCATTCAATACTATTTCCTATAATGTAGTATACTTGAGAACTGGATATATCTCATTTTTGGTCTCATACCATAAAATGATCTGGAAAAATATATGAATTGAGCGAGACAACTTACGAATTGTGCGAGGGAAGCTAGAAATCCAGTGAGGCAATATGTAAATTGAGCGAAGGAACCTAGGAATTGAGCGAGACAACCTAGCAATTGGGCGATGCAACATAGAAATTGAGCGAGGCAACTTAGGATTTGAGCCTCGCTCAATTTCAACGTAGCCTAAACCTCGTTCAATTTCTAGGTTCGCTCGCTCAATTTCTAGCTTTCCTCGCTCAAATCCTAAGTTGCCTCGCTCAATTTCTAGATTCTCTCGCTGAACTCCTATGTTACCTCAATCAATTTCTAGCTTCCCTCACTCAATTCATACCTTATCCTGCTCAATTTTCAATTTACTCACTCAATTTCATATTTGTCTCGCTCAATTTTGACGATGGATGGGCCTGCATCATCACAAGGTGGGAAGACCATATCTACTTGAATTGGAAAAGCGTGCTGTGAGGCTATTTACTGACTTTTGGAGATCTCTTCAACTCTCTCTCTCTCTATTACACTAGAAAAATGCATGATAACAAAAATCCTAACATATTGTGAATAACAAAGATTCATGGAACCTAATAAAGGTCTAGTATATCCAATTGCTTTTGTATTTCTTCTTAGTAACATAGGTTTCATGATGAAGGGAATAAGAGTGATATATCAATGAACATCTGGTAAAATGAGAACATCCATACACTACTACACATGGTACGATGAAGTGGAAACAAATAGTTTTACAATTTGAGATTGTACATTGATAGCATAGTTACCTAAAAACATGGCTTAAAAAAAAAAAACCCAACTACTAACTATTAAACTACTAGGTGGAACTGATCCACTTCTTTCAACCCGGTAAATAGAAAACACATCACCACAAACATCGTTTAACCCGAGACTTAATGGTCCTGTGAATCAGTCGGATGCAGTGCTGCTCCATCCTTTCGAACACAACATAACACTTCCTTAAGGGTGCGCAACATCTTCTCGTTCCGGTACATCCGGTCGACTGGGTCCACTGTCCAGCGTGTCGGGGTCGACCTGGTACTTTCGGTCGACCGGGTCAGGCTTGATGATCAGCCCACTTTAATGCAATCCGCCTACTTGAAAACCAATCAAGGCAGGACTGAATATCCAAAAACAAACCAAAACTTCAATGCATAGGACTCTAGAATAGTATATGGGTTCTGTCAAAAGTTAAACAATCACAATATCATAGACTCTAAATCCTTTGAAGTTCTTTCCCCTTTTGATCCATCAATTTGATTAAACTATGTTCCATTCACAGTGGGTCCAATGTTGAGCAGCATCTAAATTCAAACTCCCATGTGCTTAGAAATTTAGTACAACAAACTGAAAATGAGTGAGGCAACTTAGAAATTGAGCGAGACAACAAAAAAATTATTGCATGAGAGGAAATATATTACAACATATATCATACAAAACACTAAATAAAATACAAAGTATGCTATACATTAGGTATAGGAAACTTGCACGTCCGGCGATTATGGCCGGTTTGTTTGCATCGACCACACTTTAATGTTTTCGATTCTTCTCCACGCGAGGGAATTCTTAACTTTTTTGATCTTCCAGATGGCCTCTTCTGTCCCGGGGGTTTAATTTTTGCACAATACTCCTTGAAGCCATCTGTAATCTCCCATTCGCTCTTATCACGTGCTGGGTACACCGATTCGTTATATGTGCTCAAGTAATTCTGCGCTGTGTAGAATGGGGAGCAGTACGAGTAATGATGAAGATTGTAGTTTATACATGCTGACAGGACATGCATACAAGGGTACCCCTTCACGTCAAACTCACGACATGTACATGAAAGCGAGCTAAGCTTGACTGTATCATTATAATCTCCCACAACATAGTACTCATCTCGAGAAATCGGATGACAACGAACATCTCGCGCCTTCTGTATAAGGTCCTTTAACTGTTGCTCTGCCCATGGTGTCAACGGACCGACAAATGTGGCTGCAGATTCTCTTCTCTTGTAAAAAAATTCCTGTATCTTACATCTTACTGCTTCTATCAATTTAGTAACGGGGTATTCCCGTGCTTCTTTGAAGAGGGCGTTAACACACTTGGATATGTTTGTGGTGACCAAGTTGAATCTTTTACCTGGAAAGTGTGAAGATGCCCATCTTTCGTAGCCGATTTCTATCAGCCATGCATGTACTGGGGGGTTGGCCATTTCAATATCATGCATTAATTTTTTAAATTCAGCCCTCCTGCAAGTCTTCACTGCCCGCCAGTAGTATATCTCCAATGACTTGTCTTTAAAGGTATCCGCCAAGTTTTTATAAATATGGTACGCACAGTACCCATGAATTGCATGTGGGAATACTTGGGGAACTTCTTTCATTAAACCTTTATGTCGATTGGAGATAATCACAAGACCCTCCAGATACCCTAACGCATCGTTAAGGTAGGTAAGGAACCAATTCCAACTCATGTTGTTCTCTGATTCCCCGATGCCAAACGCAATTGGAAATATATGATTGTCCCCATCTAAGGCTGTGGCGATGAATAGAACACCCTTGTATTTACCCTTTAAGTGTGTCCCGTCAATGGCCAATACCCTCCGCATAGAATTCTGAAAACTTCGAACGCATTGTCCAAGCGCTACAAAACACCTCTCAAACCTCAAAGTCTCTTGGTTAACAAGCATGACAGTCACCGTCCCCGGGTTGACCATCCTCAACTCATGCAAATACAAGGGGAGTTGATTGTAAGAGTCTTCATAAGACCCCATCACCTGATTAATTGCAAGCTCCTTAGTTTTCCATGCCTTCCTATAACTGATAAGAACATTATATTTCTCTTGCATAGCGAAGATAATATCACGTGGCCTCAAACTTAGCCGTTGCTCAATGCGGCTAACAATCAGATCACACGCTAACTTACTGCTTACTTGCCGGTGATCACTCTTCATCCACGACATGCCGCACGTGTGTTCTGAAGTATATTTTCGTATCTTAAATATCCCAGTACCATTCACCCGAGTTGCATGAACACTCCAGTCGCATTTATCTTCAAAGCACACCATGCTAAATCTGCTTGAATTTGAGTACAGTACCCTATACTGAAATTTATTACGAATTGCAAATTGGCTTAGAACATACTGGCATCGACTTTTATCCTTAAATGTTTGTTCAATAGCTATATCGATCGGTTCACCCAACGAATCTGTATATTCTAGCAGTGCTGCATTGGTAAATGCAACATCATCAAATGGCACGGGAACTTGACGAGTGATGAAGTTTCCGCTTTCAGCAAAGTCTGGAAGTGGAATGTCGCTTACACGTATAGCTCGGGTGTTGGATGATGATGGAAGATTTGCTGTTGTTGCTAAAGGCGGTGTCTTGTACTCATCAGTGAGGTTAAGGTCACGTGCCCAGTTGACTTGGCTACTCACAAAGTTTGATGTTTGAGGCGGCTTGGGCAGTTGATCGCTGCTCACTACCACTTGTAATGGAGATGCCCTGTATTGAAATTCCACACCATGCTCCTCAGGAAATCTGTCTATGTGTGTTGGCCTGTTAATGTGTTGCGTTGTCTCGATGACTAAGGGAATGAATTTATCCGAATGCTCCATCTGTGTTGCCAGGAACTCTCGCACGTCATCGTCGTTTGCGATTACAGTTGGAGGGATTGATTCATTTGTGCAAGGATACATTACTTTCATCCTAATATCACAATCTGTTGGTTGACTCTTAATAATCCTGAAAATTCTAGATAGAAGCTCCTCATACGTAGTCTCGACACGTAGTGAAAAAGTTTTCGAATCCCCACCAATGTACGAGTATTGCTTGTTTTCATATTCAATCTCCCCACCATAACAGCAGATGATTCTCGTAGACATTATCTGAAAACTAGTACAATGATATTATATTAGTGAATCATTAAGCAATGGAAGCTTGCCATAGGACAAAACTCGATTAAATAATAAAGGAGCGAGTACTCACATTCCATAATAGATAACGATGATACATAGCTTAAGAAAATAAAATGTAAGCAATGCGTTAATTTTATTTTATTTCTTTTTAAAAAGAAGAGCTTATATAGATTACAGATTCATAGATAGGAATAATTTCATGTGGTGCTTGTTAAATTCAGTGACGCTATCTATAATAGAATATCCATATAGTCTTCTATTTTAACAAGGGACAATTCTATGACGGCCTAGTACACTTTCAAAAAATATATATATAAACCTAACATTTCTACATGCGGATTTGGGTTTAAAATATGTTAAACTTACATAGACTATCAAAGCTAGACTCAACAAGCAGAGTGTAGGGTTGAAATTTCACCTAAATTTTCATTATTAATTATTTCTAATTGTTGGAACATACGAGAGATGTTGTTTCTGATCAACGAGATGTATTTGGGGATTCGAAATACAAAATTCTAGTCTCAATATGCTCAATTTAGAGCTGGAAATTTTTTCTCAAACCTTTATACATTCACTTCTAGTTAGTGCTAATTGCTAAACATTACGAGAAATATCATTTTTAACTAATGAGATTTCTTACTGTATTTCCATTTTTAACTCCTAGTGCGGGTTTTCAGTGTAGGGAGTGTTTAAATTTGATCTAATGTACAATGTAATGGGTAAGGAACTGCTTACAATGCCTAAACTCGTTTCAACTAATGTTTATTGAGTGTCTTTGCAATGTCATTACAACTAAGAAAAATTATGGTAAAATTCAAATCCTAAGTTGCTAGGAAGTTCATTGGAGGTCAAGTTCAAGGAACATTCTTGTTTAGTCTAATATACATCATAGCAGTTTGTTTATATTCCCATAATTCCTAAGTTTAGTTATAAGTTCAAACGATCATTCTAAAAGTTTTTAATGGGGAGCTACGTTGGGTTTCATGGTTATGCAGGCAAACTCCTAGAGAACTTAAAATATTGAGTCTCTATCTTCTCAAATGTCATAATTCCAATGTGATTCCAACCAAGTTTGAATAGCTATTCTAATGATTTCAAGGGAACCTAAGTTTCATTACTACGTTCAAACAACTAAATCTGATATTTTCTAAAGGTGCTAAACTTCTAAGTCTCTAGGTTCGCAATTTTTCTTCTACTAAGGGAATTCTGTATAGGTTCAAATAGTTATTCTAGTAACTGGTGCAACATGTGGCTTACATTGAGCACCCGGTAAAGCTCGTATGCCATGAGTGGATGTTATGTATCATGGCATCATGATACCCACGTACATCCCTTAAATTTTGGCCAGATTGCTCTTTAAATTGTACATATAATCATATCATGATATTAAACATCAACACATGAATTTAACATGGATTCTTATAATTCCTCTAAGCTCAAATGACGGCCCACAAACATGTCATATCAATCTCAACTATGGTAAAGCAATTTGGAATATTTAAAAGTTCATTCAACATTCAGCAAGTATTCCACATTTTATGGTTTATAAGACAAAACAAAATGTAATTTGATGGTTCATGTCATATCTATTAGAAATATACTTATATTTAGGCAATCACAAATGTACCATAAGGGGATACAAGGCTAAATTCTCTACACATAGTTAATTAGAATTAGAGTAATAGAAATTTAAGCATTACATCATATACATTAATATTAAATATCAAGCACTTGATAAATTTGAGCGAGCTTTGGAAAAAATGGAATAAACTTCAACTAAAATTAAGCACGGCAAACATGGAAATGATTAAGGCAAACATGAAAATTTAGTGACGCAACCTATAAATTGAACGAGGCAAACTAGAAATTCAGCGATGCAACCTATAAATTGAATGAGGCAAACTAGATATTCAAAGAGGAAAAAGTCAAAGTTCAGCAGGACAGGCTAGAAATTGAGTTCGGCGAACATTGAATTGAGTGAGCCTAGCATGAAATTAAGCTGGGCAAACATTGAATTGAGTGAGCCTACCATGAATTTGAGATGGGCAAACAATGAATTGAGGAAACCTAGTATTAAATTGAGCTGGGCAAACAAGAAATTGAGTGACCCTAAAGTCAAATTGAGCTGGGCAAACAAGAAATTGAGTGACCCTAAAGTCAAATTGAGTGAGCCCTAAGATGAAATTGAGTGAGCTTCAAATGAAATTAAGCGAGTTTCACATGAATTTGAACAATCATACCATATAATTAACTAAGCCTAACAAATGAAATTGTAAGAGCCTGAAATGAAATTCACCGAACTTCACATAAAATTTGACGAGTAGTCGATCAATTGTCGTTGAATTCCGCTCGTCTCAATTTCAGCGAGTTCTTTCTTCAAATTAAAGTGTGCAATGGCTAAGTTTGACCAAGCACCTTTGCTGAATTTCCATAGGTACTTAGTTAATCGTTGTTCAGTACTATAAAGGAAAGTATCTATAAACCACACTAGGGTTTTTTTTTAATATCTATACCTCCAGCGACCATAGCCTCGCTCAATGCAAGTTGAAAACGAATGCTTTCAAGTGAGGGATTAATTTAAACCCTCTCGAAGATTGAAGATGCAACCACTTTGGAGGGTTTCACGTAACCCTCACTAGAATTGAAAATGCTAAATGTAGAATAAAAATATATTGAGATGATAAAGTTTGAATTTTAATAAGAAAAGTAGCCGTGCGTCGGTTTTCTGTTGCAATGGAACTTAGTTGAAAAAAAGCGCATGTGTTTTTTTGTAAAGGGCGTCGAAAAGCAACGGCGGTAAAAAGTAAAGAAGGAAGGGTAGTTTCGTCCTTAACGTCGCTGTCCGCACGTGCTAGTCTAGATTGGTAACTTAAGTTTGTATTCTGCGATAAAAACCGCTGGGTAAAAGGTTTTGTCTACAGTGGTCATTTTCTCCTTTCTTTTCTACTTACAATGGAGTCCGTTACTCGACTGTGACACGTGTCCTGCGTCTTTACACGCGCATTTTCAGTTTGGACAATTACGACAATGGTTAAGTAATCGGAACCGTTAGTTCATTTTAGACCGCTATTGATGTACTACATGTCAAATATCTACTCGATCAGTAGGGTGATAGTTACCTTTATGTTTGGATCGAACAGATCGAACGGTTGGAAGAGAAAGACAGCAATAGTCCGCGTTCAACTATTGGAAGGCCCTGATTGGTCCCTCGATTCTTTTCGATCTAAAAGATTTTCAGTACACGCTACAGCCATGGTGGGACCCAATAGGACAATGGTCCGGATTGCCGGAAAGTGAGGACCACTGGTCAAAATTCATGCGGGTTGTGTACAATATATTCTCCCGCTGTATCCTGATGCACCCAATCCGTGCCACTTCAGACCATGGTTCTTCGATCAGGTCCGTTAATCTAGTGGACCCAGTGTAAACAGGAACAACTAAAATATTTTAACATTTTAGAGAATCATAGACATAGAGTATTTGGTATTTTTTCTAGACCTTACGTTTTTTTGCATTAACCATCAATCTGTGGACCAATGATCAATGGGGTTGAGAACCTCTGATCTGAAGGACTTTTAGAGCATCTCCCAATCCACGGTAGCTTTATGTACATCAACGGTCTTGATCAGCCCATGCATTTTGGCTAGTACATCGTGATCTTAAAATTCTTTGGGTGACCAAGGAGGTGGGCGGAGGAGTGTGTAAATAGGCCCGTCGGGCTCCTAGGCCTGACTAGGAGTAAGTTGGGACTTAGAATCGCAGGGCCGACCTCGGTCTTAAATTCGAAGCCCGATGTTAAGTCAGGCTGAGCTTCGACTAATAATACCAAAAGCCCCGGTCCGCTCGTTCGTATTTAACTACTACCGATGGTACGTCCAATCTTAATTTTTAGGGGTCAAATCTAAAATGGTAGATGGAAGCCACTCCGACAATCAGATTTTTGAATTCCACTCTACGTTTATGTAAATAAAAAAAAAATCAGAATAGCCGGTGATTCAAGTGGGCAACAGTAGGGGAAACATTTTAGAAAAGAGATGTCTACACTTAATATTTATAGGCTTCACCATGATAATTATATAAAATGCACATTAATTATTAGATGTCACACCAAAATTTATACACCCTGTCCAAACATTAGGACCATTCGTTACTTAGATAAGTCACACAAAGGAAATAGTTTGGAGGGTGAATGTTGCCATGTATATTATTTTCAATCATATGACCAACCTTAGAAATGAACAGGGTTGATTTTTGGGACCTAGGCATAGCATGGGGTGACATTGGTGATCATTAGACTTCATAAAAACACCATGGTAGGGCTCACCCGCCCCGACCGCCAAACCAATGGGGCTTTCGTATTAAAAGAAACACGAGTTTGTGCTTCCTCTCACAGTTTCACCTTCATTTGTTCTCTCAAACCTCCAACCTACCATTCCATGTCTGCAGTCTATTCTTCTCACATCACACCCACCGTTCCCATGTTTCTTTTCTCTCCCACATCTAACCCCTGACCTTACTGCAGCGTCCTTGGTCATTGTAGAGGTTTCTCTCTCTCTCTCTCTCTCTCTCTCTCAAACAGGCCCACCAAATGAAGGGATTGGATATGATAAGCCAGAGGTAGAGGTGGGCCCAACTCTCTCTCTCCAAAAGGCCCACCAAATGAAGGGATGGGATATGATAAGCCAGAGGTAGAGGTGGGCCCAACAAGACGTCCCTCTGTTTTAGAAATTTTCTTTTGAGCTCGAATTTGAACTGAGGCTCGGGCCGGGCCCTGCATTGGTATTTGGGAGTGGGCTCAGGTTGGATTTTTTTGGCTTGTCACAGGCCCGAATCAGGTTTGGGCTTTGGTATTAAAAAAATGCAGGCAGGCTTCTGCATAGCTTGGCCCAGCCTTAACCCGGCCGCTGACACCCACAGCCAAATGATTGATCTGGACCGTCCATCAGGTCTAGAACACATTTCATGGCTGCTATGTAAAATCACATTGATGGAATGGTTATAATCATATGATTAGTGCATTATAAAATGGACGGGCAAGACTATTTATACAAATTATAAGTGTTCTATCAGGCGATCCTGACCATCTCATTGCTTGGGAAACGAATGGCTCTAAAAAACCCTTGGAAAACGGATGGCTTTAAAAAATAGAAGATAAAATGCTTATGGATTGCTTATATATGGCCCACAAAATGCTTGCTGGATATAATGAACAATCTGGATCTGTAGATTTGTATGTCCAGGTGTCCCTTAGATCACATCCGGCCACTTGGATAACCAATTGCTTGATCTGGACCGTTCGTTAGATCTAGCAGGATTTGAATGTGCTGCTACGCAAAATTCTTGTGCAATGCTCGGGGCCAAGTTAAAGCCGGTTTCAGTGGGCCTATATTTCCAAAATCAAGAACTTTGACGGGATGGTCGCCACCGCTTTCAGAGATCTTAAACGGCCTAATTTTGGCCTTAAACAATACACCTCATGGCCCACATCAGGCATACATCATCACCTGCCCCATGAATTCATGTAGCGAAAGCTACGTTAGTAGTGGCCCACCACGATGTTTGTGTGACATCCTCTCCATCCATTAGTTTTGGAAGCCCATGTTAGGAGATGATTCAAAAAATGAAGCAGATCTAAAATTTAAGTGGGCCATGCCACAGAAAACGGTGGAGATGATGAAAACTCCCACCATTGCAACCTTTGGGGGGGCAAAACTTCAAGATCAGGATAGTATTTTGTATTTTCAGTTCATCGCAGTGGAGATAACCTCGTAAACAGTTTGGGATGGCATATAAATATCATGGTAGGCCATCATGGTTTGAATGGGTGGGATTTTCATCCCTACTGTTTCCTGCAGCAACCTCATGAACGGTTTGGATGGCATATAAATATCATGGTGGGCCCATAATGATTTGAATGGTTGGTGTTTCTATCCCCTTGCTGTTTCTTGGCACGGTGAACTTGAGTTTTGGGTCTGCTTCGGACTCATGTCATAACGTGAGTTTGAAAAAACTGATGGGAATGGTGAATATCATACAGAGGTCGTGGTGGGCCCACATTACTTCCCCAAGATGGTATGTGATGCATGGTAATGGTATGATGAAATTATAATGGCATACACATACACGAGTGTATAATGATATATAGTGGTAGTATGATGATGTCTATGTGTGGCTTACACATACAATATTCATTTTATTTATTGTGCAGCCAATACGTGATGGAGGTGGAATGAAATATGTAGTTTATACACAATGGGGTTCAGGTTTTAGGGTTCCATGGGACCTATGATTTAACATAAGTTGGGCCCAAGCCATGGCCCATTGCTTATGGGTAATAGGGTCGTAATCTGGCCGTACTAAGATGCGTTTAAGGGTCCAAATTGATATTCATATGAATGACGGCTTATGACTGGTGAGTCTATTATTATATGTCGATGTTGCACATTCTACAAATGCACCCTAACTTGGTAATGTAATTTCTTGGCAATTTGTAGAGGATCCATGGCATGCTTGCATGAGTTTTGGAGATGCATGATAATTGGGCCATCGTGATGGTTCACAAACCTGGACGAGATCCATAAGGAGTTACGGTATGGACATATTATTATGATTTTAGGATGTACTACGTGGTTAGGTGTTTATGTGGCAGTAATTGGGTCCTCTTAGTGGTTCATAGACCTGGATGAAATCCGGAGTTGGTGGCTGGTTGGTAGGGGTGTACACGAACCGAGCTAGCACGGTTAGCTCACTCGACTCAACTCGAAAAAGCCCGATTCAACTCGGTTTGAAGATAAGTTTGAGCTGAGCCAAGCTGATTTTTTTAGCTCGAAAATGAGTTCAAGCCGAGTTCAAGCAGGCCCCAGCTCGACTCCACTCAGATCGAATCCAGGTCGAATTGAACTCGAATCGAACCAGTTCGGTGACTCAGTTACTTTGCCATTGATGTTGCTCACTGACTATTTGATAAAATGACTTAACGAAATGTGGTTGGTGGCAAGGAAGGTATGTACATGAAATGAATAACCTTTTTCTTGGTTTTTAAGTTGCTTAGAAGGTATTTGATAAAATACCTGTAAAACCATTGTCTCTATTTGTAAAACGATGGGATTTTAAAGTTGTAGTTTAGGTGTTTGTGGAAATGCCTCAATAGTGAACTCAACCCGAGTTGGCCCGAGCTACTATCCGAACCAAGCTGAGCTGGCTAGTCAGGCTTGATGACCGAGCCGAGCCAAGTGAGAGCTGAGGTCAGCCAGTGGCTGAGCCAAGTCGAGCTAAGGCCAGCTCAACTCGATTCGACTCGATGTACACCCTTATTGGTTGGTGATATATATATATATATATATATATATATATATATATATATATATATATATATATATATATATATGGCCACATTGGGGGTAAGTTGATGACATATGTGAGGCCTCAGCATAGCTAACCCATTGACATTGTCGAGAAAATTTTTTAGAAGGGTGCGTCATTGCCACCGCGGGCTTTGATCCCATGATTGGAGATGCCTATCCTCTAATGAAGCCGCTAAGATTGGTCAATTAGGTCTTCTTCCGTCATATGTCGAATGGGGGTGAGCACAATGGGATAGGTGCAAGAGTTACTTCCATTGTTGGGACCGAGAAGGAAAGAGGTGTGATGAGCCTACCTATCATCATGTGTCGGGTCAAGTTGGGTAGTATTTCCACTATTGAGGTCAAGAGGGTGAAATAAATTAGGGTCTCACACTTGTGTGACACACTTGTGTGAAGATATTGAATTACACCTATGTTATATCTTTGTAATTCTTGAGGAGATGTATTACGGAGTGTGGAGATGTATTA
This sequence comes from Magnolia kwangsiensis, assembly GCA_037074715.1. Lineage (NCBI taxonomy): Eukaryota > Viridiplantae > Streptophyta > Magnoliopsida > Magnoliales > Magnoliaceae > Magnolia > Magnolia kwangsiensis. Next base: position 71,791,547 of record CM073587.1, read on the forward strand.
GTCTAGAGGAGGGATGTTTAGCATTTGACTCACTCATTCATTCATCCACTATCCACTCAGGTTGGTAGTGCGCAACTAGATTATCATGTGCACTTTTGTAATGACTACGATTTCGAATGGGTATGGGACTAACCTGAGATTGGGAGTTTACTTGAGTCTACTTATCCATATTGGGTAACAAACTAATTTGGATAGAAGTTCCTTGTGATAGACCTCACAACTTACGAAAATGTGCATTACCATCCTAACTGCACCATATGCTAGCTTTGTCATTTCTTTTCTATATCATGCCTTATACTACAATATAGAATTTAATCATCTTATACATGATAACTTGCTACTCTCATGACTCATGGTTACTCATTTGAGTAGTATGCTTAACATTGATAGCATGTTCATCTGATAAACTATGGTAGTACATCTATTTGTGAAAATATGTTCATATATAAACCGACTATCTATGGTAATATGTTCATCTCCAATGATATGTTCATGATAACATGTCCACCTATGACAATACGTGTGATTGGTGATATACTCACTCATGAAAACCTGCTTGATCATGATAATATACACTTTTATGGTAACCTTCTTATCCATGCAACCCGTGCATCAATGATGATATGTCTAGCTATAATAATATGCTTAATTGATAACATGCTCACCAATGATAACATGCCTTATTGATAACATGTATATGTTAGTTTTGGATGTTTTATGAGAGCACCTTGATAAGCCATGTTTTACTCCTGGCATGTCGTGGACTCATTGAGTCATGGTTTGCTCAAACCGATATTTCATGCCTTTTTAAGGATCCGTTCAATAGCAGGGTACATGCATGAGTTGGTGGAACTTTACCAGTATTTCCTTCATTATTGTTAAGATGATTGTACTTCTTTATGTATGATGTGAGATGATGTATATGGTTATATTAGATGATCATCCTTAGAAGGACGGGATCTTCTCTTAGATGTATGCGTTGATACCATATGCATAATTGTAGCTCGTTAACTCAGATTAATCATATATATATATATATATATATATATATATATATATATATATATATATATATATATATATATATATATATATATATATAAACCCTCCTCCATGAGCTAGATTTGGTGTTCGGGAAGTTAGTTAACCCATTCGCCAAGTCTAATAAGTAACAATGTAATGTCCCAGATTTTCGCTATTTTGAATTTTTAAAAATTCTTAAAATTTTTCATTATAATTAACTTATGTTATAACTTACTAACCATTAACACTCGATGTTAACCTATATGCGGGTAGTAGCAGTAAAGAACTATACAAATATGATTAATCAACTGTAGGAAGCCAATGAATCCACTCGATCACTTAAACATTGAGTTTAGTCATGTGATTTATTCACATATAGCCCAAATCTAGCCGACCTATCACTAACTAATAAAGATAACCGCAACTAAATAAAGAACTACCAAAAGTCGAGACAATTAGGGGTCATATCTTAATTATTAACAAACCAAATTGACCTACTTCTCCTTTTAGCTTAAGAGTCAATAGTTTAGAGTGATTATGATTGAATCATCATTTTCGCTAGTTGCAAATAGGTCACACTGTGAACTTAGCTAATATAAACCATAATCATTCCACACAACAAAATCTTATTACCCAATTTATTTCATAAATGCTTAAATTATGCAAACGAATTCTATACCGCTTGTTTGTGGGCCACTAAACCCAATGTTATATAAATATGTTCATCTTAGTAGGCTTGACGTCCATCGTGGGACATCAAGCCGAGATCACATCTTGAATGGATCAACTTGGACCCACAAGCGAAGTGCATGAGATTTGTAAATGTCTTAAGGGGCTATTTGATTTCTCAATGCACAGGTGAAATTGTCGAAATTACCCCTATCAGGGAATTATCATCATTTGAATTTTAAGGGGGATTTATTGAAGGATTTCTTCCTGCACACAGGCATGAAGTGATGTGAAACCTATCTGGAATTGGAAGTAAATCACATATGCAACCATCTGGTTCACGCGTTGATGACAGTGTGGGGTATTCCGAAGCACCACGTGGGGTCCACCATGATTAACACAAGAGATCCGCACCATCCATCACACCAGGTGGCTGATTTTATGGTTTGACCCCAGACGGTTTCGCGATGTAGGAGTTGGGTCTATCATCTCCTTCAATGGTGGCAATGGCGTATAATGGGTTTCTCTGTGTTGTGATCCACTTTATAGTGGTGGAAGATTCATTTTTGGATTGAACGACTTAATCCTTATTATGAAAAAATTGGTTGGCATGGATTATATCAAACACATGTATGGTGGGCCATATCTGAGATCACATGGACCGTTTTTATCGTTACAACTACATATCCATCCGCACTTGGCAATGTCGTTGGCTATCTTCCAAAGCCATCATAGGCACCTATAACAGGAAATGGATGGGTTGAAATCACTGGATGTTCCATGGGACTAAAAAATCAGTATACCTACAACTATGTAATGTTTATAAAAACTTATGTCTGTCTGTTTCAACAATCAGCTTTCCCTCTCATTGAGTACCTAGCATGCATTCCTGTTTATCCAGATAACAACGACGTATGACATCATGTTCTTTGTTTTTAATTAGGAATGCATCATACCTATCTTTTTTCTTTTGAACAGGTAAAACAAGTTGCGATTTGCTATATTTCTTCATCTTCTTAGCAGGTCAATTGTTTTTTTGATTTGTTGTGAATCTCAAAACCTAGCCATAGGCGGACGATCCTAGCAATTCCATCGTGATGTTCGTGAGTAGTAGGATTTTAATGGTAGAAATTCAAACACTATTTACTACCAATGGTGTGTTCCACATGATAATTATATCCCTCTAAATTTTGTGATGAAGCCCTAAAATGATATGTACCAATGGATCAACGGAATGGACGAAACAGATAGATCATGGTGGCTTAAGGAGCACTGAATACCAGCCACTGTAGTATGTGCAGGAATTTATAAGTTTTACATGCGATGAAGCGGATAGAGATGGATTGGCTACTCCCCCTAACACCAGCCATGTGGCTGGTGGTCAGTGCTCTGTGGGTCCCACCGTGATATATGTGTTTCATCCATTCTGTTCATCCAGTATAAGACCCATATCCTAGCCCGTATCATTCCATAGGCTCCTACGGTCCTCCCGATTGAATTCCGGGAACCCGCGATCTGTAACCGACGTTTGCATGCAACCCTGAGTCATATCCCGCTTTCTAGAGTCAGCTCGACCCAAAACTTATACTCTTGCAACCGCGTCATCGCCGTGGTTTTGATGCCGCATCTAGTACGCCGTGGTGATACCCTAGCTAGGAGATGTAGGCCCGCGTTTAGTTTGAGAAAAATATCGCATGTTACAAAACACAGGAGAGAACATGTCAAATTAATCCCATCAATCACCACATCATATCAAGTACAATACCAACTCCAAAGTCAACTCTCTCCCCTACACACCCTTACATGTCAAGTACACATCACTCCATCAATCACCATCTCTCTCTCCCATCACCTCTCTTTCTCTCATTTCACACTCCATTTTTCAAGCAACTCCCAAGGGTAGACGTCCATGGCTTCCAAGGAGAAAAAGAGAGCCATGTGTGGCCCACCTTCTACCCCTTATATCCCATCTCCACCGTCTAACCTCCATCAACTTCCATTAAAGTTAAAGACAAGGAACTAAGGAGTCTATAAAGCCTAGAAGAAACGGAATCGGTGGGTGAATCTTCATTGTTTGTGGGCGTTTTGTGGATTCAGGGCCCACATGGTGGGACCCATCTTGATGTATGTTTTGTATAGAGGGGCCCATAGTGGCAGGGCCCCTCCTCCATCCGTCTCTCTCTCTTTCTCTCTCTCTCTCTCTTCCTCCCTTTCTCTATTTTTCCTTTTGGATGTATGGCCCACCATATGTGTGTGTTATATCCATGCCATCCATCACAATGGAGCCCATCTAGATGTATTATCCACACCATCCTATGGACAGGCCCACTGTGTTGTTATGATCCACACCGTCCAGCACATCTGGACGGTGAGACCCACCTTAATGCATGTATTATGCAGCCACCATGTCCGTCCATGGACACCACCTTGACGATGTGTTGTATATCACACCGTCCAATACCTGGATGGTGCTGATTTGCTGGAAAGGGTGGACGGTGCCATGGTACCCACCATGATGTATGTTTCGATCCACACCATCCACCTGTGTGGCCGCTGTGATTTATATGTGTTGCTTCCACGCTGCCAGTAGTTGTGGGCCCCACCCTGATATAGCATTTTATCCTCATCTTCCATCTGTGGATGGTGGGATGGAAACAAATTCAAATCTTAGGTGGAGCACACCACATGGGGTCCTCTTTGATATATCATCCCTGCTGTCCAAATAGGTTGGACGGTGGGTTCATATAATGTAGGCGTGGCTCCCACCTGCCACATGTGTAGGGACCACCATGATATATGTGATATCTCCACCGTCCACTATCTGGACCACCATCCAGCCTATTTGATGGTGGGCACCAACCATTTAGGTGCCGACTGAAGTCAGCAAGATAGGTTGGCCACCTTGATGTATATATCTGGCCGTCCACCTAGCAGTAGGTAGGGGGCCATCATGATGCGTGTTATATCCATACTATCCATCATCTGACGGTGGACCAGCTACCCTCACACCAGCGTGTCTGATGATCCAGACCGTCCATTCATGTGGAGCCCACCTTGCGTGTATGTATTTCACATCCAGGTCGTCCATCCATCTCTGGACGTCGGACGCTGGATGCATTTCATGATATATGTATATATAATATTATAATATAATATAATAGATATTATTAATATAATATCATGTGGGACCCCACGTGGAACCCACCATGAGATTTGCCTTCATCCTCACCGTCCAAACATCTAGGACGGTGGGACCCGCCTCACCATGATGTATGGTTTTATCCATACTGTCCATTCCTTTTGGAACGTGTGGACCTCTACCATGTGGGCCCCTCTGTGATGTATGTGTCTTTTGCACCATCCATCTGGACAGTGCTGTGCAAACCACCGTGATGTATATGCCTGGCATCTACACCATCCAGTGATCTGGACGGTGGAAACCCACTCCGATGTATGTGTTTTACCGACACCATCCATCCATTTTTCCAAGATCATGGTGGGCCCTGGTCTGATTTGGCGGGCCTGGGCGCTGTATCTTTTTAAAAATAAATAATAATATAACCATAATAATAATATCATTATTTGATGTGCCCTACATGGGACCCACCTTAGGATGTGTTTTATCTAACCATCCATTTGATGGTACACCCACCACCAGTAATGTATTTGTTTCATCCACACCATCTAGAACGACTGGAAGCTGCTGGACAATGTTTGGATGGTGTTGTGGACCCCACCTCGATGTATGCTCCATATCCACACCGTCCACAATGTTTGGACGATGTTGGACAACGTTTGGACGGTACCGATTTACATGGATAATGTTTGAATGGTGCTGATTTACCGGGACAATGTTTGGGCGGTGCTGATCATCATTAGGGTGTCATGCGCCCGATAGAATGATGTGTACAATAATACACATGTTGTGCTTGCAACTATTGAAGTGATTTTAGATGTAATCCAAGCTCCCACTTATGGCCTATTTATGAGGCCTACCTTGATATATTTGTAGCCCATCTATAAGACCCATTTGTTGCGTATTCGGGGCCCACATGTTATGTAATTGAGGCCTATGTGTAGGGCGCACCTGTTGTGTATATTAGGCCCATTTTTGTGGCCCATTGATGTAGCCCAATTGATGTATATGGAGCCCATTAGTGCGGCCCGTGGACGCGGTCCACTTGATGTATAAGAGGCCCACTGGTGCAGCCCATGTGATATGGTCCACTTGATATATATGAGGCCCACTGATGCGGCTCATGTGATATGGCCGATTTGATATATATGAGGCCCATTGATGTGGCCCGTGGATGCGATCCACTTGATGTATTTGATGGCCCATGGGTTGAGGCCTAATGTGATGTATATATGGGCCATGAGTGAGGCCCAATGAGACGTGTGTGGGGCCTTTATATGAGGCTGAATGTAATGTATATGAGGTCCATTGCGATGTGTGATTACTCTATGATGTATGTAATGATGGATATGTGGGCTACTGCATGGAGCAATGTTGGTTGAATGTCCACATTGATGGACAATGATGATTAAATGTCCTCTTTGTAACCTTCCTTTAAGCCTTGTTAGGCCCATTCTCCTCATTCTCTTAGTGGGTTAACCCAAATAAATGGGCCCCATTCACCGTATACGGATGGCTCCGTGCTATCAGATTTGATATAACCATGGCTGAGGGTCGATCTTTATATTATGATTGATTGGCTGTCCATCTATGGACCCCGCCTTATTTACTGGTTGTCAATACTGATTATTAATGCTGATCGTCGGTGCTGATTATCGATGTTGATTGTTGAGGCCGATTCTGATTATTGAGGCTGATTCCGATTGTCGAGGCTGATTGTTGAGGCCGATTCTAATTGTTAAGCTGATTCGATTGTTAAGCTGATTCCGATTGTTGAGGACAATTCTGATTATCGAGGCCGATTTCGATTAACGAGACCGGATGTGATGTATATGCGGCCCGTATTTGAGGCCCATTGTGATGAGTATTCAACCCATGTTGAAGGCCCATTGTGATGTATATTAGGCCTATGTGATAAGGCCCATTGCGATCCATTTGAGGACAGGTAATGGAGTCTATTATGATGTATATTAGGCCCATGAAAAAGGCCCACCATAATGTGTATTAAGCTCTTAAGTGAGGCCCATGGTGTTGTATATTTAGCCCTTGTGCGAGGCCATGGGTTCAGTATATGTTAGGCTCTATATGGGTCATTCCTTGGAAGACAATGTTGGTTAAATGTCCACATTGTCGAGGTCAATTGTCAATGTCGATTATTGATACCGATTATGAGTATGTGTGTAAGACTCGTATCCTAAAGCGTATTGTTCCATAGGCCTCCGCGGTCCTCCCGGTCGAGTTCCGGAGACCTGCGATCTGTTATTGGTGTTTACGCGCGATCCTGAGATGTATCCCATATATCAGAGTCGGCTCGACCTGAGACTTGTACCAGTGCAACCGCGTAGTCGCCGAGTATTACGTGCCAAGGAGATACCTAGGCCAGGAGATGTGGGCCCGCGTTCAGTTTGAGAAAATACCGCGCATTGTAAATATCGAGAGAATCTCTACAATATGTCAAATCAATCATGTACACATCACCCTCCATCACTCACCATCCCCAAGCACAACCACATTTCCCTTAAAGTCAATTCCTTCTTACAAAAAGTACTCTCTCTTACACAAGTACACATCACTCATTCACACTCATCACACCCATCTCTCTCTTAGCCTCTCTCTCATCTCTCTCACTCTAAAAAAAATAAAATCCTAAGAGCTCCAACGTCCCTGGCTTCCACGGAGGAGCTTAGTGTGGCCCACTCTCTACAACCCAATCCCACTCTCCAAAATCAATCTCCACCGTTTGAATGCATCCCTTGGAGCTCTATGATATGTTGATGGAAGAAGAAATCAAAGAAGATAAAAGGTGAGTGCTTTTCTCTCTTTTTCATTTTTGTGTGATGTGTGGCCCTCTTGGATGGACCCCACCTTGGTGTAGATCTTATCCAAACCATCCAAGTCATGTGGACCCTACCTTATAGATGATGAGAACACACAAATATTAGACCCATCAGGTGGGCCACGTTCATGTGGGACTCACCTTAATAAAACGTGGACCACATATATGTGGGACCCACCATGATGTTGTGTTTATCCATGCTGTCTAGCGTCCCTGGACGCTGGACGTGAAGCTGGCTAACATGGAGTGCGTGTACTAACATGGGTGTGTACTATCAAACTAATATATATATATATATATATATATATATATATATATATATATATATATATATATATATATATATATAATATCTAACATCAGTGGAGTTTTTAGATTTTTATGGGCCATTCACATAGGCCCCACCTTGATGCATTAATTTAATCCAAGCTGTCTATGTCATTCCCCAGATTATTTTAGGCGTTGAGCCGAAAAATGAAATGAATCTGATTTTCTAGCAGGCCATACCATAGAAAATAGTATTTTTTACCGATGAAATCCACCCTGATGTTTCTATATACCCCAAATACCTCAAATATTGGGCTCTTTCGAACTGTCTCGAGCCATGGAATGTGATGGATGGAGTGGATTCACTTGATGTGGGCCCCACATGCGAAAAACCCCGAAAAACATTTTTTTCAAAAAAATAAAATAAACCGCAGCAGCAGGCGCTGCCACTGCAGCGACCAGAGGATGCTGGCTGCGCTCTTGCGCTGCTATAGGCGGACGGGCAAGGAACCACGGTCCCAACCGCCCCACCATGATGTGTACTGTACATCAACACCGTGCATTTGATAGGTCCCCCTTGGGAACTGGATCTCCCAAAAATCAGCCATTTACGGGAAACAGGTGGTCCACACTTCAAGGAAACAGGGGCTGAACGTCTACCATTGAAACTCTTTTTGTGGGCGCATAATTTTGGATCATTATGAAATTTATTTTTCTCCTTCATTCCAGTCCGTGTGACCTTATCAACAGATTGGACGGTAAGTAAACATTATGGTGGGCCCCCACATGGGACCCACGTCTGGGGACGGATTGGCTAGTACGCCCTCACAGCTATACAACTGTTGTATTGTCGATAGAAAGTTCTGCAGGTCCCACACTAGCCTTCCAGCTAGTGTGTTGACATCGGCAAGTTTGGTGGGACCCACCTTGAGGTAAGTGTTTTATATGCACTCTGGCAGTCCAGCTGAGGTGTGGACGTCCCACCATGATGCATGTGAAGTATATCCAGACCATCCATTCATTTTACATGGGCGATCCCACCGTGATGCATGTTTTCCATCCAACGCTGGCCCTTGCACTCTTTCACGTACACACATGTTTATATATAAATCTGTATATATATAATGTATATAATATATAATATATTAATAATATCATATTGATGGGCCACACATGTGGACCCACTGAAAGTGCACCTACTAGTGCCCTGGTTTGTCAATTACGGTGTGAGTTGAGTCAGTCGGACTACAAGCCTAATAGGAAGATCAATTCAAGCGTCTGCCTCAACTGGATGTGTGGAAGCTTGTCATAGGTAAATCATAGCCTCACATCACATGTCCCAAAATACCAGGTGATTAAAACCCTAAAAATAACTTAGAAGATATGAGAATTTTTGGATAAGTGAACTTTTTCAAACAGTAAAAAATCTTTAAGTTTGCTTGCCCTGTCGATTATATCGATACACCTTTTGATATGATCAACCTGCTCTTTCGATGTCCTCGGTATCTCAATCGATACAATCGAGTGAGGACAAAAAGCCTCCAGCAACCACACACTCATCTGGACAATTTATCGATACGTAAGCCCTGTATCCTAGACCGTACTGTTTCATATACTTTCGCGGTCTTCACGGTCGAATTTCGGCAACCTTCGACCCTTATCCAATATTTACGTGCGACCCTAATTCATATGTCGTCAACCCATATCGACTCAACTCAAGACCTTTACCATAGCGACCGTGCTGTCGCTGCGGTTCTGATCTCATGACTCGCGCGCCGAGGCGATACCCTGGTCAGGAGATGTGGGCCAACGTTCGGTGTGAGAAAAAATGTCGCGCGTTGCAAAACCCAAGAGAATCTCTAGAGTTGTCACATCAATCTCATAATCAATCAATCCCATCACATCACATGTCAAGTACACATCACCTCACACCTATTCCCAAGCAAACCTCAAAAGTCAAAAGTTTCTTACACCACCCATACCTTTCTTACCCAAAAGTCAAAAAGTTCTTACACACCCATCCCTCTCTCTCCCATCCATCACTCTATCACATCTCTCTCTCTCTTTACAACTCCCTCTCTCTCTCATTCTCAAAACACTCTCCAAGCAAAAAAAAAAAAAAAAAAAACTCCATCCGTCCGAGCTCTTCCCAAACCCTCCATGAGAGCTTTGGGTATGGCCCACTTCCTCCCCTTTCATCTCCCATCTCAACCTTCCAACCATCATCTCCTCCGTTGGAATCAAAGCTAAGGAGCTAGAGAAGCCTAGGGAGCAAGAAGGAACGGTAGGTGATCTTTGAATTTTTGTTTTCATTCATTTATTTGATTTAAGGGCCACATGTAGTGGGACCCACTTTGATGTAGATTTTGTATCAAGAGGGGCCCATAGTGGCGGGGCCCCTCCATCTTTACCTGTGTCTTTCTCTTCCTCTCTCTTTCCATGATCATGACCCACTTATGATGCATGTGTTTTACGCATGCTATCTACCGGTGGACCCCATCTATGTGGGACACACCATGATGTTTATATGCCATCCCAACCGTCCATAGGGAGCTCCCCCTTGATATGGCTAATAGTGGGTGTGGCTACCAGTGAAGTGTGATCTGACATGGGCCCAGCTCCATAGATCATGTGGTGGACTGAGTGAAAGATACATCGTTTCAGCGCTGGACCCATCCAGTTCCACAGCTCAGGTAGTAGACGGAGTGAAAGATGCCTCGTCTCAACACTTGTGGTCTTGGTATTGATCCCTGTGGAGGTGGCTAATATGGTGTGTGTGTCCTAACATGGGTGTGTTCTGGCATTGGTGTAACTAGACAGTGGGGCCACGTCCGTACGGACCCTCCTCGATGCATGTTTACACCCAGATCCATAGTTCAACTGGCATTGATCTTTGTGAGAGGTGGCTAACATGGAGTGTGTACTGGCAATGGTTGTAGCTAACAGAGGAGTGTGCTGACGGTGGGTCCATGGGACCCATTCCCATCCTCCACCCCTCCAAATGGGCCACACCAAGATGTTTGTGCTTTATCCAAACCGTCCATTGCATTTTGACCGTAGAACCCACTTTTGGGTGGGGCCCATTTTCAATGTCCTGATCTATAGCTCATTGGCAGACGGAGTGGGGGGGGGGTACCTTGTTTCAACAATGGGCCTCAGCTCACATGGTAGTCCGAGTGAAAGATGCCTCATTTTTAGCATCCATCCCTTGTGGTGGTGGCAGTAGTGAAGTGTAAGCTGACGTGGGGTCCATGGGACCCACCCATGTCATCCATCCGTTTTTGGTGGTGATGGTGTACCTGGACAAATTTTAAAGGTGTAGGATTATATGGCCAATGTCTGAGCAGTGCTGGTCCTCTCTGATGTACCATGAGCCCCATGGATTTATAGTGTACATGTTATGGGTAAGAATGACCTGACTAAAGAGAAGAGGTCGGCTCGGACAACTTAGTGGGACATGAGGTCGGCCAGCACCAGTCATGACTAATGAGCTCCTCAAATGGCCCAAGTAGAGATGTCAGTCAAGCCACCTCGGCTCGGCTCGGCCCACCTGATGGTATTATTCGGCTCGGCTCACTTGATAGTGTTGTTCAGTCAGGTCAGCTCGGCCCACCTAATGGTGTTATTCAGTCAGGTCAGCTCGGCCTACCTGATGGTGTTGTTCAGTTAGGTCGGTTTGGCTCGGCTCGGCTCACTGGATGATGTTGTTCAGTTAGGTCGTCTCGGCTCGGCTCACCTGATGGTGTTGTTCATTTAGGTCGGCTCGGCTCACTGGATGATGTTGTTCAGTTAGGTCGTCTCGGCTCGGCTCACCTGATGGTGTTGTTCATTTAGGTCGGCTCGGCTCACCTGATGGTGTTCTTCAGTCAGGTCGGCTTGGCTCGGCTCAGCTCACCTGATGGTGTTGTTCAGTCAGGTCGGCTCGGCTCGACTCACCTGATGTTGTTGATCAGTCAGGTCAGCTTGGCTTGGCTCACCTGATGCTGTTGATCAGTCAGGTCGGCTCGGCTCGTATCAGCTCACCTGATGGTGTTGTTCGGTCAGGTCGGCTTGGCTCACTTGATAGTGTTGTTCGGTCAGGTCGACTCGGCCCCCTTTTTGTGGTATTGTTAGACCAAGTAGTGTGGCCCATTATTGTATTTATAAGGACACATGTGAGACCTATGGTGATCCATTTGAATCGGCCCATTTAAATGGCCTGATGAGAGGTATGTGAGGCCCATGAGCGAGGCCCAGTGTAACATATGTGTGGTCGTTATATTATGTACGAATTCCTTATGAAGGTCGTGCCGTGAGAGCAATGTTGGTTAAATGTCCGCATTATAATTCTCCCTAGGGCCCATTGTTAGGCCCATACTTGTATGCTGTCTAGGTCCATATTCATTATAAATAACATGCCTCACCATATAGCATATTTAGTATAGTTTCATGACTCACAATCATACGCATCATATGTATGCTTGATATGAGAAGTGATTGATCATAGCATATGCCTTCAGGCAGATTATTTATGGAACCCCGATTGGACAGTGTTGCCCTACATGAGCGCACGATATGCGCAGGATTGCTGCATGATTGGATAATGTGATTCATGCATTTCACATTGTGTGATATGGTTACTGTACACCCTAACGACATTAGGGCTGTAGACTCCACAGACGTATCGTGGTTGGCAGGATTGGATACTGAAAATCTTGTTCTACATGGTGTGTTATAGATATCCCTGGGTGAAAGTCCCTAAACCCTTATGGTACCAAGAGGTTACTTCAACGTCTAGACCGAGTGGGTGTAAGAGCACCGAGTGCCGATTACCATACGGTTATGCTTTTCACTGTGTTGTGGTCAGTTGGAAGGGGATACGGCCTTACCAGCCCGAGAGTAGGGGGCAAAGCTAGGCTGAGTTTGACCAGCTTAAGGAATGGGTCCACTATTGACGAGTCGAGCTTGATATTGGTAGACGGATAGTGAGGTCTCTTCCACTTACCTTATTGCGCGCGATGGGGCGACGATCTAGTTTAGAGAGTACTAGACCCCGGTGATATCCCAAATTTGAGCTGTATCGATATGTGGACTTAGATGAGGATTGTATGCTTGACTTGCATCTTGCATTGCATAGCCTTGGTACGACTCACGATATTTATGGATCCATCTATATTTTTCTGCATTATTCTGATATTGCATGACCATATTACTACCTTGCACACACACTTTCACCACCCTCTAAGCTTTCTATAAGCTTATGCATGACTGTTGCGTGCAGGTGACTTTGGATCACAGCAGCGTTGAGGCTTGAGTACGTGGCAGATCATTTTGGAGTTTTTATTCTTCATCATTGTATTTCTCTTTATACTCATTGTACTTGTAAAGTTTTTGATCATAGTGAGAATGTAATAGAGTTTTTGGTTATTGTTTGTGGGTTATGCCTTTGGTTATGCTTATTACGAATCAAACTGATATTGAAAATCCTCCTTGTAATATCTCAGGATCGAAACCTGACGAATGAGCGATAGGAGCTGAGAATGGGGTTCTACGGAGGCTGTCGGCGCCAGATTCGACGATCAAAAATTTTGTGAGCCCGATTTCCAAGTTTGGGGCGTGACATATATATCGAAGTATCAATCGATATCATCAATATTCAAATATCGAGCCCATCGAAAACGGATCGATAATATCGACAGGCAGTTTTTCGGCGCCCCTGTTTTTCTAAAGAAAACTAATATAAGCTTCGATATATCGATGACTGTTCTGATTCAATTTGAATTCAAATATCGATCATATCAGAAGTCATTCGATCATATCGACAGTAGGCGTGTATTTCTTCCAGCAAATATTTTAAGATGTTCTTATCTTTGATCGGGGGCCACTCGAGAAAATTGATATTCTTATGTCGATACCATCGAGTCCTGTTCAATTGAATCGAGTCTGGGCATAAACTGTCCAGCGTGCTTATAGGTAAATCTATATGATTTATCGATCCTATCGACAAGGTCTCGATATCATCGACATTCAAATTCCGATGACATCAGTTGACCCTCGATCATATCCTATAACTCCTGAAATATTTCAGCCAATCTCTCTCATTCTTCAAGTGTCGATAGATCGATTCAAGTATCGATAGAATCAGAGTTTAAAATTTGATGACATCGACACAAGTATCGATCTCATCGATCAGCTGGCAATAGGTTTCAAAAGCGTATAACATTAGAGTTTATGTTATCGAGTGGACAGTCGATCCCATCGAGAGTATACGCTCGATGATATCGATCCTGATCGATGACATCGAACTCTGTCATAAACATGTCCGTTTTATATCCGTTGAAACCTTTTTCCTATATAAAGAGAGACTTGTTCATATTGTTGGTAGAGAAAGAAGAGAGTGCTTTTATGTGTCTTACCTTCAGATCATATACCCAAGGCCCTTTCTCTCACGGGAGTTCACCTTTCAATCCACTCTTATTCATTGACATTCAATAGAGTGGATTAGGAAATGAACTTTTGCATTAAAGGATCCTTCAGCAACTATCTTAACAGAATATCTTTTAGCTGGGATGCCTTGAATGAATAGATGATGGGAATCACTCTATCTTCCTCATAGGAAAATTATAAGAGAGTGGATTTCCATCCTAACCTTGACCTAACCTAAAATCGAATACTGGTATATCTTTTGTGTTGCGGATCAAGGGAGCTGAAGACTCTTCATCGACAAGGAGGAGATCTTTATCACTGTGCTAAAAGGGACTCATTAACTTATCTGTAAGTACTTAGAGTCCAGAGGACACTTGTGATCATTCTTTTTTGGGTTTGGGGTTTAAGTGTTGCTTACCCTTTGAAGTCCTCAAAGGAGGCCTCGGCAGGAGGGTACGCTGTGGGTGCGTTGTGTGGACCCTTGCTCTATAGAGAATATAAATATCTGGGTGTGTTGTGTGGACCCTTGCTTTGTGTGGGCACAAACATCTAGTTAGGAGTGCATCAGCGAAACTCTAAGGTTAGAGGTGAACCGAGTAGAAACCTCCATGTAAAGGTTAAAGGTGAACCTGATTTAAAACCTTAGGTTTGAGGTGAACCCTGAGAAACCTCCTTAGTGAAATTCGGTACACTTAAGGGATGAGTGCGACAGCCAGGAGTGGAGTAGATAAGTACTCGAACCACTATAAAAATGACTATGGTTGTGATTGTTATTGTTTTTCATTGTGTGATATTTCTTACATGCTCTTATATCTGATTATCTAAGATCACACCTCATATACACACACAGTCTTATCCATCACAACTTTTATGCAATTTATTTAACTTTCATGAAGTTTGTGATTAGATCCTCTACTAGGCTTGGAAGTCAGTGGAGTTACATTTGAGTAATCCTGATAATTGTATATCTGATAGGATTAGTGCAATAGGATTTTCAATATATCATAAAACTTAAAAAAAAATTCTATTCACCCCCCTCTAGGACATATTGGCATATTCCTACTTTAACTCAAGCGGTCTTCACCGCAATTTCACCCACCACCTCATATGCATTAGATCTACACTGTCCAGATCATACTACTTTCTGGACGGTGACTTTCTCTGTGTCATGTTATATTATAATATAATGTAAGATATTATATTATATTATATATGTTAAGGTGGGCCACTACGTGGACCGCACCATGATGTATGTTACATCTGTACCATCCATTTGTTAGATGGTGTAACAGCCATGATGTCCAAGCCGTCCATCCATCTTACAGGTGGAGCCCACCATGGTGTACCCTTGCCGTCTATCCATTTTACAGGCGTGTAGCCCCACTATGATGCGTGTGCTGTATCCACACCGTCCATCCAATTTGAGGGGCCACACGTGATGTGTGGGTCTTATCCACACTGTCCATGTGGTGGGATAGTGGGCTCCCTTTTTAGGTATGTATTCTATATCCAAGCCGTCCATCAGATTGGACGTGGGCCCACCATGCCGCATGTGTTTTATCCAAACCATCTATAAATTTGGTGAGCTCGTCCTTGGGCTTGAGACTAAAAGTAAGGCATATCTAATATTAAGTGGACCACCCTACATAAAGCAGTGGTGTTGAACGCCCACCCTTGAAACCCCTTTGTGTTATGAAAGTTTTGATTCAATATAACATTTGTTTTCCTTCCCTGTTCAGGTCCTTGTGACCTTATGAACAGTGTGGATGGAAAATAAATACTATGGTGTGCCAACTAGAAATTTAACTATGAAAATCATTATCACCATTGTTATTTGTGGCACAATCTAGATGATCTTTTGATATGATTCATTGTTGAATAATGTTTGGATGGTGTTGATTTACGTGGACAATGGTTGAACGGTGCTGATTTATGTGGACAATGGTTGGATGGTGCCGATTTACATGGAAAACATTTGGACGGTGCTGATCATCATTAGTGAGCCATGTGCCTCATGGAATGAGTGTACATGACACACATGTACACCTGCAACTATTGAAATAATTTCTGGTGTGGTCCAAGCCCATTTGAGGCCCATTGGTGCGGACCATCCATGGGGCTCATCATGATGTATTTTTAGCCCATGTGATAGGGCCCACCTGTTTTGTATTTAAGGCCCACGTAATGCAGCCTAGGGACCATATGCAAGGCCCACCTGTTATGTGTTTGTGGCCTTTGTTGAGATCCAACATGATTTTTGTATGGCCCACCTTCATATATTTGTGGCCATCCATTAGGTCCGCCTTGATGTATTTATGGCCCGTCTATGAGGCCCGACATTGTATATGAGGCCCATTAGTGCGGCTCATTGATGTAGCCCACTAGATGTAAACGAGGCCCATGTTTGAGGCTCAATATGATGTATACCCAACCCATATGTTGGGGCCCGATGTGATGTGTATTTAAGGCCCACCTGTAATGTATATTTGAGGCCCAACTTAATCATGTGATAAGGCCCATATGCAGGGCCCACTTGTTGTGAATTTATAGCCCTTTTGGCATGGCCCATTGAGTTATATTCGAGGCTCATATGATGCGGCCCATCATAATGTGTATTAGGCCCATTGTGATGTATTTTTGGCCCATTTAGTAAGGCCCAAAGAGATGTATTTTCTAGCCCATTTAGTAAGGCCCAATGAGATGTATTTTTTGGCCCATTTAGTAAGGCCCAATGAGATGTATTTTTCGGCCCATATATTGCAACCATTTGACACATACGGGGTCCATGCCTTACGGCCCATTGTGATGTACATGAGGTCCATGAGTGAGGCCCATGACAATGTATATTAGGCCTTTATGTGAGACCATGGACTATGTGGGCTACTCTTTGGGAGAAATGTTGGTTAGATGTCCACATTAATGGAAAATGATGGTTTAATGTCCACATTATGACCTTCCCTTAGGCCTTGTTAAACCCACTCTCATCATCCTCTTAGTGGGTTAACCCAAATAAGTGGGTCCTATTCACCATAAACGGATGATTTCACGCTATTGGATTTGATGTAACCCCGGCCGAGGGCCGATCCTTATATTATGGTTAATCGGTTATTCCTCTATGGACCCTGCCTTATTTACATGTTGATTGTCGGTGCTGATTATCAATGCTGATTGACGGTGTCGATTATCGATTATTGGTGTCGATTATCGAGGTTGATCCCGATTGTCGAGGCTAATTACCAATTTCGATTATAGGGGTCAAGGTCGATTCCAATTGCCGATTACCGATTCTGATTATCTAAGGTTGACGCCGATTCCGATTGTTGAGGCTAATTCCGATTATGGAGGCCGATTCTGATTATCGAGGCCGACTCCGATTGTTGAGGCTGAATCTTGAGGCCGATTGCTAAGGCACATTGTGATGTATATGCAGCCCGTATTTGAGGCCCATTCTGATGAGCATTCGGCCTCGACTTGATGCATTTGAAGCCTATGTCATGTATGTGAGGCCTATGTGATAAGGCCCATCGTGGTGCATTTGAGGGTCAGGCGATGAAGCCCAATGTAATGTATGTTAAGCCCATGTGAAAATCCCATCGTGATGTGTATTAAGCTCTTGAGTGAGGCCCATGGTGTTGTATATTTGGCCCTTATGTGAGGTTATGGGTTCATTATATGTTTGGCTCTATAAGGGTCATTCCTTGGGGGTAATGTTGGTTAAATGTCCACATTAACGAGGTTGATTGTCGATGCCGGTTATTGATACCGATTATGAGTATGTGACAGCATAACATCATGATACATGCCCATACGCATTATCTGCATGTTTATTATGAGTTGTGGTTGACTATTGCATATGTCATTGGGCAGGTTGTTATGAGACTCCCTGATAGGTGGAGGTTATTTCACATGAGCCTACGGTATGCACAGGATTGATGCATGACTGGATTGTATGACTCATGCATATTGTATTGTGTGTTGTGATTACTATACGCCCTAGTAACATCAGGGTCGTAGCCTCCACAGTCATATCCTGGATGGCCAGATGAGACACCGAAAATGTTTGGTTCGAGTATCGGGCTGTCATAGATGACCCTGTGTGAAAATTCCTAAAACCCTCTTAGTACTAGAGGATGCCCCAACATCGAGATTGAGTGGATACATGAGCGCCCAAGTGCTGAATAGGCCGCGTCTCTCACTATGTCGTCGTCGGTTGGGAGGGGGTGTGGCCTTACTCACCCGAGCATAGGGGGCATTGGTAGGCTGATTTTGACCAGTTCGTGAATGGGTCCGCTATCAACGTACCGAATAAGTATTGGTAGACTATTGGTCAGGCGGATAGTGAGGTTTCTTACGCTCACTTGGACTATACTACCGGGAGAGGTGCAGTGCCATTTGGAGTGTACTAAATCTCGGTGATGATCCCAGAGAGGAACCGTACTGATATGTAGACTTATTGAGCAGGAGCTGCATACTCATTCATCCATTCATTCCCTATCCACTTGGGCTGGTGGTGCACAACTATTTATTACGTGTACCTTCTCAATGGCTAGGATTTCGGTTGGGGTGCGCGACTAACCTGAAATTAGGAGTCTACTACATTGAGTCTGACTATTGAAATTTAGGTATGAGACTGGTTTGGATAGAAGCCCCTTGTGATGGACCCCATAGCCTGTCATACTACGTACTATCATCTCGACTTCACACTTCAGCATGGTCATTTCATTCGCACTGCATATTGCATTACATCCATGGCATATGGCATGTTGGTTACTGTGTTTCTGCATTTATATGGTCTAGATACGATTGTTGTTATTCGTAAACTCATTAAAAATTATATATTGCATCGCATCCTCGACATTTAATATTTGGGTTTTTATGACTTCTCATTTGCATAGCTGTTTTATATTGCATATTCTGATATTGATTGACTCATGGACTTGTCCATATTTCCGCTTACTCAGTTATCGTATGGTTTATGATCTTGTCAGTATTCCTTCTTACTCTGATAATTTATGATCTTGTCAGTATTCCTGCTTACTCTGATAATTTATTATCTTTTCAGTATTCTTACTTACCATAATAATTCATGATCTTGTTAGTGTTTCTGCTTACTCCAATATTGTACGATTTATAGCTTATCAGTATTTCTGGTATTATATGATTATGACCTTGTATTGAATACTAGACACTTACCTTGTGCACACACTTACACCACCCTCTAAGCTTTCTATAAGTTTATGCACGATAGATGCATGCAGGTGATGTTGGGTTGCAGCAGCATTGAGCATGGATCATGCAACTGCTTATGGAGCTTTGATTTTAGTTTGACATATGTATTTCTCTTTCAACATTGTATTCAAATTTTTATATTAGTAGATATATGATGATGATGTTGCCTTTGTGATTTGGGTAAACTTGTAGTTATACTTACTATGAGTTAAACGTACATTGAAAAGAAAAAACCTCCTTATAGGATCCCAAGATCGAAATCTGGCATATGGACACTGGGAGCCTAGAATGGGGTACTACGGAGGCTGTCGGCCTCAGATTCGATGATCAGAATTTCTGTGAATCTGATTTCTGAGTTTGGGGCGTGACACTGTGACTACATAACATTATGATACATGCCCACACGTATCATCTGTATGTTTGTTATGAGATGTGGTTGACCATTGCATATGTCATTGGGCAGGTTGTTATGAGACTCTCTGATCGGTGGAGATTATCTCACATAAGCACACGGTATGCGTAAGATTGATGCATGACTAGATTATATGACTCATGCATCTTGCATTGTGACTACTGTACGCCCTAGCAACATCAGGGTTGTACCCTCCACAGGCACATCGTGGATGGTTAAATGGGACACCGCAAATTTATTATTAGCATCGGGCTGCCATAAATGGCTCTAAGTGAAAATTCCTAAACCTCCGAGGCCAGGAGACGCCTCAACGTCGAGACTGAGTGGATACATGAGCGCTAGAGTGTCGAATACCAGGAAGCCGCATCTCCCACTATGTCGTGGTTGGTTAGGAAGGGGTGTGGCCTTACCCACCTGAGGGTAGGGAGCATAGCTAAGCTGAGTTTGACCAGCTCGTGAATAGATCCGCTATCAACATGCCAGGTAGATATTGGCTTACTACTGGCCAAGCGGATAGTGAGGTCTCTTCCACTTGCATGGTTTCGCATTAGTAGAAGGCGATTTCCATGTAGAGTGCATTAGGCCTCGATAATAATTACAGAGATTAACAGTACTGATATGTGAACTTATTGGGCAGGAGTTGCATGCTCATTCATTCACTATCCACTCGGGCTGATGGTGCACAACTATCTCTTACGTGTGCTTTCGTAATGACCAAGATTTCAGTTGGGGCGCACAAATAACCTAAGATCAGGAGTTTACCACATTGAGTCAACTATCCAAATTTAGGTATGAGACTGGTTTGGATAGAAGTCCCTTGTGATGGACCCCATAGTCTACAATACTATGTACTATCATCCCAACTTTACACTCTAGCATGGTCATTCCATTCGCACCGCATATTGCATTACACCCGTGACATATGTCATTTTGAGTTACTATGTTCATGCATTTATATGCCTTAGATACGGCTGACGGTATTCATGAACTCATCAGGAATTATATATTACATTGTGTCATCGACATTTGATATTTGGCTCTTTATGACTTCTCATTTGCATAGCTGATTTGTATTGCGTACTTTAATATTATTTGACTCATAAGCTTGTCAGTATTTCCGCTTACCCTAATATCATATGATTTATGATCTTACCAGTATTTATGATATTATTTGATTATGGCATTATGTTGTATACTTGACACTTACCTTGTGCACATACTTATACCACCCTCTAAGCTTTTTATAAGCTTATGCATGATAAATGCGTTCAGGTGATGTTAGGTTGCAGCAGCGTGGAGCTTGGAACATGTAGTTGACTTTTGGAGCTTTGATTTTGACATATGTATTTTTCTTTTAGCACTGTATTTAAATGTTTATATTAGTAAATATGTGATGATGATGTTGCTTTTGTGATTTGGATAAACTTGTGGTTATGCCTCTTACAAGTTAAATGTATGTCAAAAAATCCTCCTTATAAGATCCCAGGATCGGAACCTGGCATATGAGCGCTGGGAGCCGAGAATAGGGTACTACGAAAGTTGTCGGCACCGGATTCGGCGATCAGGATTCCTATGAATTCGATTTCCAGGTTTGGGACGTAACATCCAGTGTTGCAGGTCACCTTTGGGATTGATAGAAAAAATGATATGGATATAAATCTTAGTTGTACCACACCACAAGAAAAGAATAATGATTGGATATCTGCCATTAAAATCCTCCTAAGGCCCACTAAACTGTTTATTTTCCATACAAACTGTTAATTAGGTCATACAGATCCAGATGAAGGGAAAAAATAGATATTAACTTGATCGATAACTTAGTTATGGCCACCAAAACGTTTTTAATGGTCAATGTTCATTCAACACAAATTCCTATAATGGGGTTCACTTGAGATTAAGATATACCACAATTTTCTTTCATACCATAAAATGATATATTACAATAGATGGACGACATGGATGAAACAAATACATCATGGTGGGGCCCATAGAACACCGACCAACATCTAATGGCTGGTGGCAAGGGGATTAGCCAATCCGTTTTCGAAGCCGATTGACTAGTGTACGACAACAAAGATATGGAGGTGGATTGAGTCCTACCCCCACCTGGACTGTAATTCGTCCAGGTAGGGCATTGTGGGGCCCACCTCAATGTAAGTATTTTATCCACGCCGTTCATCTCTTTTAATAGATCACTTTAAGTTATGATCCCAAAAATTAGGCAGGTCCACAACTCCAATGGAGCATAAAGTGGAGATTGAATGACCACCATTAAAAAGTTCTTGGTTGTTGGAGAAGTTTCGGATCAATATTATATTTGTGTTCTCGCTTCATCCATGCCTACATGAACTTATTAAAAAGTTTGATTCTTAAAAAATAAAAAAACCTTACAGTGTTCATTAGGCTTCAACAGTAAAGTTGTGGTCCTGCCTCATTTTCAGGATGATAACTTAAAACGGTCTGATAGAAGCGATGAATGGCGTGGATAAAATATTTACATCATTGTGGGCCCTACAGAGCCCTGCCTGGACGGATTACCGTCCGGGTGGGGGTAGGATGCAATTCGTGTCCAGCAGATGTATGGTTGGTGTAGATACATGTTGTGCGAAGACTCTGACTACATAAACGGTTGAAGGAGATGAAAGCTATGTGGCCCCAAAATGATGTAGTTATTATATCCATACCGTCCATCTATTTTTGCTAATGATTTTAGAGCATAATAGTGGAAATGACTCATATCCAAATCTCAAACAGACCACACCAAAAATAACAACGGGGATTATGATTTTCACGGTTTAAAAAATTGTCAGGCCAACTATAACGTTTGTTTTCCACCCAATCTATGAATTAAGCTGCGATTGTCTAGTGTGGGGTTTTGGCTATGGTCCATCCACGAGGTGGGCCAGTATTGGATGGTCTGTTATGATGTTCACGTTACCACATGCATGGCATGTTGTTTTCCAATACCTATATTATAATGGTGTTGAAATCACACTCTAGACCTTCCATCTTCTCTGGATAAATGCAGTTTGCTAAACCCACACGTTGTATCTCTTGTACATCCCCACATAGTCACACATGCTAAAATAAACACATATGAAAATTTGACTTTTCCTAATGAGACACACCTTTGGATCTTTATACCATGTCGTCTAACTGTTCATATGGGCCACACTCTAGGAAAGGAACAAATGATTGGAAAAACATGTTATTAGCCGTCCATTTATTTTTTTACACTGAGGCTCACCTGAGAAGTGCAACAGTCTGGTTTTTTAGTTTAGAAGTTCTAATCACTATGGCCTACATGTTAAAGATCGTCACTATTGCAATCGTGTCTGACTGACATGCATGTATGGTTTGGGTGGGAAGGGCTCCACATGCGCGTGGGTTTAAAAATACACGTCAAGATAATCATGAGTCACGACCTGTCTATAATTCGATTTTGGACACACAAATTTCTCATTGATCCACCTCATCAATGACCCCAAAAAAGGTTTCAATGGTAGACGTTCAATCCCCCACTACTTTTTACAGTGTGGTCCACTTGAAAGATAGATCTTTCTTATTTTTCATCTCAATCCTGAAGACGAGCTCGCCAAATGGATGGACGGTGTGGATATAACACATACCTCATGAACAAACCCACAGAACTTGTTGACATTGATACAACAGATATATAGCTAGTGTGAGGTACATGAGGTGGACACGGTTTGGCTAGTGACGTTACCACAAGCCAGGTGGTTAGTGGTCGGTGCTATGTGGACCCATCATGTACATTTTTTAATCCACACCATCCATCCTATTTGAAAGATGATATTTGTGTTATCCTCCAAAAATGAGTAGGTATACATCTCACGTCCAGTTGATATTTGGATTGAGCATGAAAATAATAGAAATTCACTTGATATTATCTTTAGT